>QXEO01000750.1:1200000-1800000 GCA_007115705.1 Dactylis glomerata | reverse complement strand
CGGATTAGCAATCCAGGTGGGGTGGGCTACCTCGCGTATCAACTTGGCCTTCTTCAGCTTCTCTATCTCCTTGACGATGAAGTCTTGCTTCTCTTGCGCTTGCTTTCTAGTCTTCTGCTTCACGGGGTGTGCTTGAGGGCACACGGCTAAGTGGTGCTCGATCACCTCCCTGGGAACACCGGGCATATCCGACAGAGTCCAAGCGAACATGTCAGAATTTGCCCGCAGGAAGGTGACGAGCGCGCTTTCCTATTTAGGGGAAAGCCCTGCCCCGATGGTGACGAAGTTCTCGCAGCCCCCAGCCTGCAGCGGGACCTTCTTGGTTGCCGAGCGCTCTTGGGTAAACTGGGGCCTCCTGCCTGAGGGTACCGCAGCTTCCCCAATGGTCATGTCCAGCATTGGATGGACCAGGTCCTCGCTTGGAGTAGGCGATGCTGAGGCGGCGAACTTCTTCCCTGTCGAACCCAGAGGGTTGGGATCGAGAGAGGCCTTCTTTGCAGCAGCCCGCTCTTGGGATACGAGCTGCTTTTTCCTCGTGAGGTCGCCGGAGTGTTCCAGTAGATCTTCGTCGGCGGGGAACATGGAGGTGGCCTCACGGTAGACATGCTCAACCGATCGGAGAGCATCCTTCTCATTGCAGCGCACGGTGATCGTGCCATTGGCGCCCGGAATCTTGAGGACGTTGAAGCCATGGTGCGTTGCTGCCATGAACCTAGCCAAGGCTGGGTAGCCGAGGATGGCGTTGTATGGCAGGGCGATGTAGGCAACGTCGAAGTCAAGGCTTTCTGTCCTGTAGTTGTCCCGGGTGCCGAAGGTGACGGGCAGGCTTACCTGCCCAATTGGCGTTGTAGATCCCTCGGTTACCCCGAAGAACGGCCGAGTTGGCATGAGCCGGTGGTACGGCACCTGCATCTTTTCGAAGATCTCGACGGAGATGATGTTGAGTCCCGCACCTCCGTCGATGAGGGTGCGATTGATGGCGACGTTGTTGATGGTTGGCGTGCACAAGAGGGGGATTGTGCCTACGCCCCTTGTGGAAGCCGGATGATCCTCCTCGTCGAAGCCAATCTTGCACGTCGACCACTTCATCAGGCGATTGCCGGAGTTGGGCTGTGCCGCCGCGATTTCTCGCGACAGCTGCTTAAAGTGCCGATTTGACAGAGGGGCCTGAGCCCCACCCAGGAGGCAAGCGACGAAGTCTCGCGGCTCTTGATAGCCCCCCTGGTTCTCTTCCCGACGATCGTTTGCTGGTGGGGGAAGTGGCAGCGGCTCGGGATCGTCTCGAGACAGACCCCCGCGGCGGCGACCTTCCTCGCGGTCGTCATCGCGGCGATCGCCCCGGGATCCACTCTTGCCGTTGCTGCGGCCACCCCCACGACGCTTGGAGACACCGTTCTCCTCGTGAAACTTCCAGACAATCCAACAATCCTCGGTATTGTGGGTGTCCTTCTTGTGGATGAGGCAGTAGCGGCGACGGCGACCTTTATCGCGATCGGAGCGGTCCCCGCGGCGTTGCTTATGATCTGGCTCCGCCGCGAGGGCAGCAGCCTCCTTTCGCTTGGGGTCCTTGGACTTCTGCTTTGGGGGAGGCGCCTCCGGCATATTGTGCACGAAGAGCCTCCCCTCTTCAGCCTTGGCGCAGCGGTCGGCGATCTCGAAGAGCCTGACGACGGAAGTCAACTCATCATTCACAGACAGCTTCTCCCGCATCTTGACGTCGGAGACGCCCGTGGAGAACGCGGAGATGACCTCCTCGTTGGAGATCCTGGGGATCTTGTTCCTCATCTGACTGAAGCGCTGGATGTACTGACGAAGCGTCTCGCCCTTGTACTGTCGCACCGCCTTAAGATCGTTCTTGGTGGCGGGGCGCTCGTACGTGGGCATGAAGTTGGCAACGAACTGACGACATAAATCCTTCCACGAAGTCACGGATTCGTGAGGAAGATTCATGAGCCAAGTCCGCGGAGCGTCCTTGAGGGCCATGGGGAACCAGTTGGCCATGGCGCGCTGATCTCCACGCGTAGCCTGGACGGCGACGACGTAGAGTTGGAGGAATTCGACAGGGTTTGTGGTCCCGTCGTAGCGCGTGGCGATGTCCGGCTTGAACTTGTCAGGCCAGACAACGTAGCGCTGCTGGCGAATGAGGGCAAGACACCCGGGGTTGTAGATCGGAACGCCGGGGGTCCTGACGTTCTTGCCAGCCTCGCCGATGTCATCGATGGCACGATCATGATTTTCGCAGCGGCGCTCGAGGGAGACGCGTGCGTCTTCCGGAGCGCGCTGGACGATTTGGCAGCTGGGCTCCCCGCGCGGCGAAGATGCGGCGCGGGAAACCACCTTTTTGGCCTTGTTGGCCATCCCATCTCCGGCGCCCGGGGCATGATGCCCCGCCGCCGGATCTGGATGCCCCGCGCCCTGGGCTCCTCCCAAGGCCGGGTCTTCGTTGGCGATGGCGACGAGCTCGGCGATTCGAGCGCGCCACCCCTCACGCCCGTCGTCGGTGGGTTGATAGCGCAACAGCTCCTGCGCCATGGCGAGCGCCTGTGCAGGAGACAGCTGACTTCCAGAACGAGCACGAGAAGTGGCGGTGGCGGTGAAGGAGAGCGAAGGCTCGGTCCGCTCAGACGGGAGGTAGGAGGACTCTAGATCTTCCTCCTCTTCCTCCCCGGCCGAAGCTTCATGACGACGGAAGATGGGCTCGGTTTGCCCCCGAGCAGCGTTGCGACGGCGAAGACACTCGAGCCTCGCGTTGGCGTCGGCCATGTCGAAGCAGATCTAGAAGAAAAAACACCACTGTCCCCTACCTGGCGCGCCAAATGTCGATGGATTTCGTGTCGCAAGAACACGGGGTACCACGCGACGGACCCGAAGATTCGAACGCAGGGGGCTGAACGTGTGAGATCTTGGATCGCAACGAAACACGGTGACGGAAGCCTCGATTGTCGGACGCGCAACACACTGCAGAGAGGGAGACCGAGCTTTACCCAGGTTCAGGGCCCTCGTGGTGAGGTAAAACCCCTACTTCCTGCCTTCTTGTATTACGACGCGACACCTCGCGAGGAGTACAAGGCCTTGGTTACAAAGCTCTAGCTGGCCAGAGGTTGAAGAACCTGCGTGCCCAACTAGCAGCTTGAAGAAGATGAAGATTAGATCAGACCGGATCCCCTCTAAGGGGTGGCCTCCTCTCCTTTTATAGCGCCAAGGGCCTCCTTCCCCTTATCTTCTTGGGGAAGGGGTTGCCACACACGGCCAAGGAGGGAGGACAGCTATAGACTAGGCTCTTCTGTAGACTTGGTCTTTGCAGGGTCGGGGCGCCGGTCCACAGGAGTGGGTGGAGGAAGCTGACGTCCTCCCCTGGCGCCCTGCACCGTCCACGCTATATTTGGGGGGGTGGCCAACTGCCACTGTGCCGCTTTAGGCAGGCACAGCGAAAGTTGGTCTCCTCCCTGTCAGGGGTAGCGTGGGAGGTACGCGGCCTTCTGCCCGTTATCTTCTTGCTCCGCACGAAACCGTGCTGAGCTGACGTGGGCGTCCCTTCTCTCCTCACCAGCAGGGCTCGTGAGGAGGTCTTCTGGTCCTTAGCGGTTTCCGTCGTCGTTCTCCTCACGAGGCACCTCCTCGTGAGGGTGTTATCCGAAGCGAAGATTGCTGATTATCTCCTGGGCTGAAGATGGGCCGATGACGGGGCCCAGAAGCAGGTGGACCGGGATACCCCGGTATCCATTACACCGACAAGAGCTTTTAGGCATTCAACTTATTCGGACCTTCATCGAGCGTCGGATCCAGCCTCTCGCTGCTCGAGCCTACTGCATGTGGGATTACAGCGACCGCCGAGATTCGACCCGAATCACCCCCGACGAGTTGCATGAAGCCGAGATCGACGACTGCGTGCGCGCCATCACCAAAATCAAGAAGAAGTCGACTGTGCCGAAAACTTTTGGCGCGGTGGCCTTCAGCAAAGCCTTCCCCCAAACTAAGGTACCCTTCTCATCTTAGTCGAATATTTTTCCCATACTATAGTCTTGCTGATCAGGATTGAATATGGTCGAAACTCTTGCTTAGGCCATCGAAATAGTTCGGTGTTATCCGCCCCAACCCAAAGTGGGTGAATATCCAGGGCGTGACTTCATCGAGGTCCCGGAGGAATCGACCTCTGCTGCCCCATCGCCCTCGCGAGTATCAAAGAAGATGAAACAGGTTGCTGATGTCGTCGAGGATTCGGAAGATCTTGACGACACTCACTTTTCTTCTGGCGATGACGACGATAGCGTGATTCCTGCCGCGCCTTTGAACAGCGGCCCCCCTCTTCGACTTGGGAAGAAGACTCTTCCAAAGTTTGGTCTCGATGCATTGTGAGTTTCCTTGTCCAACTCACTTTTCATGTAACCTCGTCTTGAGCTGACTGTACTATGTTGACTTCGACATCTGTTTCAGATCTTCCACCGAGGAGACTTCGGCGAGCCCGGGGGACCGTGACCGATACCAGGTTCGGCCTCATGACGACGCCCTCGAGCAGACCACGGATTCGCAAGAAAAAGCAGCTGGAGGCACCGCTCCCGAGGCTGACCTCCCGAAGCCGCTGTCTCCTTCTGGGAAGAAGATGACTGAGCCTGAATTCGTCCTAGTTTCTTCCTCCGGCGAGCCTTCCAGCTCTAAAAGCCATGTAAGTTCGAAAATTCTAGCTTTTTCGACTCGTATGTTTGCCTATCAGTAGCCCCCGAGGGTGAGTCTAATTGTTTACACTTGGGCTTCCCTCCTAACAATAATTCGGGGATTTATCTTTGCTTCTTCTTGCTCAACCCGTTGTTAGGGATTTATCGAAGGTATGCAAGAGCTTTCTTGCGCTGGAGGAAGAGAACAAACGATTATCCGCGCAGCTCGAGGATGTGCGACGTGGGTACTGCTTCCTCTCTTTTAATATCTTGTTCTGATGGTGATTTTGCTTCACTCCTTTGTAATATGACCTTCCTCGAATGATCAGGGATTGCAGCGCAGGCTGCTACTGATAAGATGTCCTTGAAAGCCCAGCTGGACGATCTTGCGGCGGAGAATTCAGGACTGAAGGCTAAAGCCGACGGGTTGGCCGACGAGGTCGCCCGATTAAAGTCCAAATCGTCCGAGGCCCAAGAGCTTGCTAAGACGTGCCGTCTAAAAGCTGAATCGGGAGAAAAGGACCTGCATCAGCGTCTGCAGACCTCGCTCAACGCCTTACGCGGTGAGTCTTCGATATCCTTCGATTGAACTTTTTCGTGCCGATTAAGTGCCTTACTGACTAGGGAACTTGTCCTTTCTTAAAGCTGCTGCTGAATTGGACGCCGGGGCTATGAAGGAGTGCTACCGGTTGATGGCGCCAGAAAAGAGGCTGCTGGCGTATGGTTGACGTGGGAGCAGACGGTCCTTGTGCGTGGTGAATGACCAGCCCGTTGGGAACCCCAAGAGGAAGGTATGATGAGTATAGCAGCTAGTTTTCCCTCAGTTAAGATACTAAGGTTTATCGATCAGGAGAGGAGAGACAATGACGACTGAAGGTGATGCGGAACCTGCACACACACAAACAAATACTTTGTTCCCAACTTGCGATGAGGTTGTCAATCTCACCGGTTTGCTTGAAACAAAGGTTATGAGCGTATCGAGTGGAAAACAGTAGAGTATGCGAGTAAAGTAAATAGTACGAGTAAAGTAAACAGGTGATAGCAATATGATGTAAATAGGACCGGGGTCCATAGTTCACTAGTGGTGTCTCTCCATAGATAAAATAACACATGCTGGGTAAACAAATTACAGTTGGGCAATTGATAGAATAAAGATAACGTGATATGTCAAGAAGATCACTATGAGATTTACTCTGGGCATTACAACAAAATACATAGACCGCCATCCAACTGCATCTATGACTAATAATCCACTCCCGGGGATATCAATCCGAACACCCCAGTAGTATTAAGTTGCGAACAACAGATAATTGCATTAAGCAAAGTGTGTAATGTAAACAAAGCATATGCCCTTGAGCATATGAATGTTGTTTTCTCCCTAGTAGCAACAGCACATCTACCACCTTAGAGGTTTCTGTCACTCCCCCAGGTGAAATAGAGGCATGAACCCACTATCGAGCATAAATACCCCCTCTTGGAGTCACTAGCAACTACTCGGCCAAGATAGCTACTAACAACGGAGAGCATGCAAGATCATAAACAACATAGAGATAACAAAAGATATAATTCAGTACAGCAACTTAATCATAAACACCAATATTCATCGGATCCCAACAAACCAAACATGTAGAATTACATAACGGTGATCTCAATCATGTATGGCAGCTCATGAGATCTAAACATGAAGCACATGGTGGAGAAGACAACCATCTAGCTACTGCTATGGACCCATAGTCCAAGGTAGACTACTCACTCATCGCTCCGGAGGCAAGCATGGCGATGAAGAAGACCTCCGGTGGCGATTCCCCTCTCCGGCAGGGTGCCGGGAAGAGCTTCTGGACCCTCCCGATCTTCGGGTCGACGGCGGCGGCGGATCGCGATGTGTTCTGGAAAACTGATCGGGTACTTAGGTTTTTTCCGTCGGGGGGTCTTTATAGGCGAAGGGGCGATGTCAGAGGAGGGGCCAGGTGGCCTCACGCGGTGGTGGCACGGGCCAGGGGATTGCCGCGCCACCCCTGTGTGTGGGCCCCTGGTCCCTCGCCTCCTACTCTCCTTCGGATCTCTGGAAGCTTCTGGGTAAAATAAGACTTCAGGAACTTGTTTCGTCCAATTCCGAGAATATTTCCTGTGTATCACTCTGAAACACAAAAACAGCAGAAAAAAGGAAACTGGCACTGTGGCACTTCGTTAATAGGTTAGTTCCGGAAAATGCATAAAAGTGCCACTAAGTGTAACGAAACAATAGGCAAATGGTGTAAAAACAAGCATGTAGCATCAAAAATTATAGATATGTTTGAGACGTATCAAGCATCCCCAAGCTTAACTCCTGCTCGTCCTCGAGTAGGTAAGTGATAACAAAAGAATAATTTTTGAGGTGACATGCACCTACACAATCTTGATCATATATGTAAGCATTGGTGAGCTGGGATCATAAGAACTTAAAACATGGGCATGAAGATATAATCATGACAATAAGAACTTAGCAACCATGTTGTAAACATGAAAATGAACACAAACAAAAGATCATGAAAATGAAACAATGAAAGTCAAACGTGTGTTTAAATCATAAGGAAAAACATACAAATGGTTTTCAGCTTGTCCTTCAAAGAGAGCAAAACATAAATGCATAGGACACCTTCAAGTTTAAGAGGGCGACTAGATACAAATAATTTAAGAACAAGTGAAACCAACAATATGAATCAATCAATGAACTTTGGGACAATGCATATCACACTAAGAATGACAACTATGCTCTCTTAATGGTGCATAAAGAAAGAAGGTGGTGACTCAACATAAAAGTAAAAGAAAGGCCCTTCGCAGAGGGAAGCAGTGATTGCAAGTTTTATAACCTTCAAAAATTATGGTACTTACCGGCTTTGAGCTCTCATTGCCCCCATCATAAGCATCTTGAATGGTTAAAGTTAATGCGAGAACAATTATGATGCATATGCTTGACAAATCATAAGTTGAAAACCTCGTGCCCCGTGAATACGAGTACCCAAACCTCATGCTACTTTACTTAGAGTCCCAAGCAAGGCTCTTGTCATTGTAAGTATATGCATATCATTGAGAACCGCCAATGGGGTACCTCCGTGCCCGATGACATGGAACAAGCCCACACCAAAATGACAGGACAAGCAGACAATGAACACCTCGACATCTCTTTTATTTGCCTTTTGTTTAGCTTTTTATTGTGAGATGCGTCGTCGAATGTTCACCATGGGTATGCTGCAAATTTCCACCATGAATTATGCATGGCTTAGATTGGCGGCCCGGCGTTTCCCTAACACATATACAAACTCCATGATCCCCACAAGATTCCCAATTCATTTCACACCGTGGGCATCCATAAACAAAAGATCACGATATCAACTCAAATAAGAAGTGCAATGTTGAAAGCTTGCCCCATGACAGCATGGCTGGGCTAGAATCCAACTTACAACTTGCAAGCATAACAACTCAACATAAGAGACCACAATGTCAAATTTTTAAGAACAGTAAAAAGTAAAGTGTGCCTTCCGGTTCGTGAGAGCTTTACTAACCGAATTTCGCATAACACTGGTAAGAGTTTAATTTAAAGAGAAAATAAAAGCAAGTCAAATTTACTTGGAATAGCAAATTGCTAGTAGGTATGTATGGTGGACACTTTGGAAAACTTTGGCTTTTAGGAGTTGGATGCACGAGTAGAGCTCATACTCAGTACAAGGCGAGGGCTAGCAAAAGACTGGGAGCGACCAACTAAGAGAGCAATAATGGCCATAATCATGCAAAGCGACAAAGCGACATTAAAAGAAGCATAAGATGGCATCAAAAGTCAAAAACTAAATGATCATGAAGGCTATTGGCGACTTTGTAAGAGTCTAACATGTGTGAGCATGCGCCAAGTCAACCCAAATAAAGCATCAAGGAGAAAACCAAAATAATGCTTCCATACAATAAAAACAACGCATGATTTTTTCAAAGGCTCATTAAGCAATCTCAGTTATTTGAGACAAGTCATGCTACAGCAAAACCACTAAGCATACTATCGAAAAGACATCAAGCATGACATGAAAAAGCCTAAGCCGCAGTCTACACAAGCTCCTTCTTGTACCACTATTTTGCACAAAGCTTTTTCTCTTTTCCAACACCATTTGAAATTTTTAAAGACACCTCTTTTGATGAAAACCAATAAAGATCAGATGCAAAAATACACCTTGATGAAAAGATATGACAAGGTCTGAACGCAAATCAAGGCGAAAATGAAAACCAAAAGCAGTAGCAGAAAAAGAAGAACACTCGATTTTTAATAAGAGTGAAAACTAGAGCGTTCTTTGCAAATGAAAACAAGCAACTTCTCCAAAAGAAATTTGTTGGGGTCTAACCATTTATTGCAGAAAACAAACAAACTAAACCAACTAAGAAAACTAAAACAACTGATGCTCCAAGAAAAACACATAGTCCATGAAGCAATAAAAATATAGTGTTTTGAAAGGTGACCTGATTTTTGCCGATGAAGAAGGGGTGCCTCGGGGGCATCCCCAAGCTTTGACGCTTGTACTTCTTGGATATTTCTTGGGGTGATGCATGGGCATCCCCAAGCTTGAGCTTTTGTCGATTCTTCAACTCATCTCATCATTCTCCAATCCCTACACTTGAAAACTTCCTTCATACAAAACTAAACACAATTCTATTAGCAACATTAGTGCAAGCATAACATATAATCAATCCTCTATTTGCTTCAGGTTTCAACTCAAAACCACCACATATATAGCATATACTACTGTAGCAACCTCCCCAAAAGTTGCATGATCAAAAGAACTCAAAAGAAAGCGATAAAGTGGCAAACACAAATATTGGCAGAAATCTGTCAAAACTGAACAGCTGACAAAGGTCGAATTTTTGAGGGATTTTCTGTTGCTCAAATCAAAAATTGTTCAACTAAGAAAAGTTTGGATATAACCTGGGGCATATGCACAAGAAATCGCAGGTCCAAAAGATAAACAGAGAATTTTCACGAATTTTTACGGTGCAGCACCGAAAACAGTTTCAGGACAGCAACATCCCCAAATCTTTACCTCACTCAAATTAGAGGCTTCTCTTGGCACAAAAATGAAATAAACAAGATAAGGAGCGGTCATTACAGTAGTAATGACTTCCAAGACTCAAATAAAATAAAAAGTACTGAAAAGAAAACATTGGGTTATCTCCCAAGAGTGCTTTTCTTTAACGCCTTTGAGCTAGGCGCAGAAAATTGTGAATCAAGTATTATCAGCAGAAGCATTAAGATCAACAGAAGAGGTCTTGTCAATAAGGCATTGTATTTCATCCACATAAGTTTTTGAAGACCCTTTGTGATCATGCTTTGGTACACTATTCTCATCAAAAAGATTTTCAGGACAAATCCAGGCAAAATTATTTTCGAAGGCTTCACTCAATCCCAAAAGCTTGCAAGGTATAGGTATCTCGGTCCCCTCATCATTAGTATCAATAACCTTTATAGGTGAACCGAGTTTATTAAAACGTTTAAGAACTTTCCTAGCTTCAACAACAACATCCTTAAATTCTAGGCGCAAAGTTTCCAAGATAAAAGTTTTCTTTTCGGGATCCTGAATTTCATGAAGCTTAAGGAACATATATTGCATAAAAGGATTAAGACTAGCAAACCTAGTTTCCAACATGTCAATTAATATAACAGAAGCAACTTCAATACTAGGAGCAAGCTCAACCCAAGACTTTTCCTCATCTTCCTCATGCATAATAATGTGATTAAAGAACTCCTCAATGTTACTTTTGCCAATAATCGAACCACTACCTACTGAAAGGTCCTCCAGAACGTACTTAGGGATCAACATGATAAACTAAAGTAAAGAAATAACAACTACCAAGGATTCTAATTTTTTTGGGTTTTTGATATAAAGCAATGCAGGTAAAATAAAATAAAGTAAAGCAAAACAATAACAAAGTAATGGATGTGTGTGCGAAAAACTCCCCTCGCAGAAGTCTTCTCTTCCTCCCCGGCAACGGCGCCAGAAAAGAAGCTGCTACCGGTTGATGGCACCAGAAAAGAGGCTGCTGGCGTATGGTTGACGTGGGAGCAGACGGTCCTTGTGCGTGGTGAATGACCAGCCCGTTGGGAACCCCAAGAGGAAGGTATGATGAGTATAGCAGCTAGTTTTCCCTCAGTTAAGATACCAAGGTTTATCGATCAGGAGAGGAGAGACAATGACGACTGAAGGTGATGCGGAACCTGCACACACACAAACAAATACTTTGTTCCCAACTTGCGATGAGGTTGTCAATCTCACCGGTTTGCTTGAAACAAAGGTTATGAGCGTATCGAGTGGAAAACAGTAGAGTATGCGAGTAAAGTAAATAGTACGAGTAAAGTAAACAGGTGATAGCAATATGATGTAAATAGGACTGGGGTCCACAGTTCACTAGTGGTGTCTCTCCATAGATAAAATAACACATGCTGGGTAAACAAATTACAGTTGGGCAATTGATAGAATAAAGATAACATGATATGTCAAGAAGATCACTATGAGATTTACTCTGGGCATTACAATAAAATACATAGACCGCCATCCAACTGCATCTATGACTAATAATCCACTCCCGAGGATATCAATCCGAACACCCAAGAAGTATTAAGTTGCGAACAACAGATAATTGCATTAAGCAAAGTGTGTAATGTAAACAAAGCATATGCCCTTGAGCATATGAATGTTGTTTTCTCCCTAGTAGCAACAGCACATCTACCACCTTAGAGGTTTCTGTCACTCCCCCAGGTGAAATAGAGGCATGAACCCACTATCGAGCATAAATACCCCCTCTTGGAGTCACTAGCAACTACTCGGCCAAGATAGCTACTAACAACGAAGAGCATGCAAGATCATAAACAACATAGAGATAACAAAAGATATAATTCAGTATAGCAACTTAATCATAAACACCAATATTCATCGGATCCCAACAAACCAAACATGTAGAATTACATAACGGTGATCTCAATCATGTATGGCAGCTCATGAGATCTAAACATGAAGCACATGGTGGAGAAGACAACCATCTAGCTACTGCTATGGACCCATAGTCCAAGGTAGACTACTCACTCATCGCTCCGGAGGCAAGCATGGCGATGAAGAAGACCTCCGGTGGCGATTCCCCTCTCCGGCAGGGTGCCGGGAAGAGCTTCTGGACCCTCCCGATCTTCGGGTCGACGGCGGCGGCGGATCGCGATGTGTTCTGGAAAACTGATCGGGTACTTAAGTTTTTTTCCGTCGGGGGGTCTTTATAGGTGAAGGGGCGATGTCAGAGGAGGGGCCAGGCGGCCTCACGCGGTGGTGGCGCGGGCCAGGGGCTGGCCGCGCCACCCCTGTGTGTGGGCCCCTGGTCCCTCGCCTCTTACTCTCCTTCGGATCTCTGGAAGCTTCCGGGTAAAATAAGACTTCAGGAACTTGTTTCGTCCAATTCCGAGAATATTTCCTGTGTATCACTCTGAAACACAGAAACAGCAGAAAACAGGAAACTGGCAATGTGGCACTTTGTTAATAGGTTAGTTCCGGAAAATGCATAAAAGTGCCACTAAGTGTAACGAAACAATAGGCAAATGGTGTAAAAACAAGCATGGAGCATCAAAAATTATAGATACGTTTGAGACGTATCAAGGAGCCTGCTGGACTCGAGTCCAGTGTTGGCATCACCGAGCACTTGTGTCAAGAAGTCCGTGACCTCCTGGCGAAGGTGCGGCCGATGCTTGACCGCGTTCATGACGTGTCCATCCCTGAATCGACCAGCAACACCACGGCTGGCATCCTCAAAGCCCTGGCGGTGAAGGTGGATGGTGAAGATCCATTAGTTGCTGCGGTTCGCCGACAGGTAACTATCGGCTCCGAGTCTGTCTTCTCTATGCTGATGATGCACGGGGTTGAATTTGACGCCGACAAGGTCACGAGCACGTATCTGAAAGACAAGGACGGACGTGATAAGTCCCCGAAGGGCTACCATGAGCTTGCCCGCGACTTGTTTGCTCGGATGACGAGCTTCCTGGCCGAAAGGAATGAAAGGTGAGCGGCGGCACGGGCTCGAAAGCGTGGTGCCTCCGGCGCACCACTAGCAAGGCCGCTGGTAGCTCAGCATAGTGTAGTTGATGCCTCTGTCGTGCATCTGTAATTGACTTTGTGATGCTATGTCGAATACTGTTGTTTTAATGCGGGTGCACTGCTTGTTGTAACTTTGCTGCTTTTGTTTTGCCATCGTATTCTGTATCTGCTTGTTATTTGGTTGCCGATGACTATGCGTGACTAGAGACCTCTTGTGTAGGATTCGTCTGTGTTTCCGAATGCCTGGCCTGTTTTGTACGAGACAGTCGCTAGTTCTTCCAGTGACGTTGAGAGGAGAGCACCTTCCACGAGCGAATTAACTTTAATTCGATCCTTGTGTGACCAGCTCAAGAACACGCAGCATCAACTGAAAGCAGTTACTGCTAAGGTCGACGTTGCTTTGTCCAAGGCATCACGGGCTGCGGATGCCGAAAAATTCCTTCTCGAGGAAGTCGAGAACCTTGGGAAATCCCTGAAATGTGAGTCTTTCGAACTTTTTGGTCCGCTTTGCGGTTTGAGCTTGTGGAATTTGACATTCCTCTCCCCTCTGCAGATGTATGCCTTGACAGTGAAGCTGAGGCCCGACGCGTAAATGCGCACCTTCATGCTGCTCAGACGCACGCTAATTCGATCGCTGATAGTTTCTGGGCGGATTAATCGAAAGCGCTAAAGTTGACAATTCTCCAGGATAGGATTGCCCAAGCTGGAGTACTGGCCAAAACGAGCCACAGTGCCCTCGCTCTGGTGCACGAGACGATGTTTCCTCTGAATAACCAACCCGAAGGCCTGCCTGCGCTGCTTGATCGATTCGAGAATGTCAATGCTGTCTACTCCTTCGTTCGAGAACACTTGCGTTGCGGAGCTGTGGTCGCACTTTCCTTCATGCGTGCTCATTACCCTGAGGTTGACTTGGAGCTGCTAAAGATGCTCCCTCCATCCCCCAACGGTCGTGTTGACATGGATCATCATTATGATGCTTGCTGAGACACAGCTGATTGTATCGCTTAACAGATTATCACCGAGAGTGATCATCAGAGGGCGAATCAGGGCGTTGCAGTGCACTGACCTAGCTATGTTTCTGAACCTTGTTTATGTATTGTGTATGTGTATATCGTGGGAAATTCGTCTGGATGTTCTGTGTCGGTCATGTGGGCTGAAGGGTGGAGCCCCCGGGCGTAGGTCGAAGGATTAAGCCCCCGAGCGCGGGTCGAAAAGGCGAAGCCCCCGAGCGCAGGTCGAAAGGCGAAGCCCCCGAGCGCGGGTCGAAAAGGCGAAGCCCCCGAGCGCGGGTCAAAAAGGCGAAGCCCCAGAGCGCGGGTCAAAAAGGTGAAGCCCCCGAGCACGGGTCGAAAAGGCGAAGCCCCCGAGCACGGGTCGAAAAGGCGAAGCCCCCGAGCGCGGGTCGAAAAGGCGAAGCCCCCGAGCGCGGGTCGAAAAGGCGAAGCCCCCGAGCGCGGGTCGAAAAGGCGAAGCCCCCGAGCGCGGGTCGAAAAGGCGAAGCCCCCGAGCGCGGGTCGAAAGGCGAAGCCCCCGAGCGCGAGTCGAAAAGGCGAAGCCCCCGAGCGTGGGTCGAAAGGCGAAGCCCTCGAGCGCGGGTCGAAAAGGCAAAGCCCCCGAGCGTAGGTCGAGCAATTTTTTAAGGCAAAGCCCCCAAATGTGGGTTAAACAATGATATGAGGAAGTATACTTTATTGCTTGGCGCCGATGGCACTATAGTTGAGCGTGGTCTGCTGCCAACGCGTAATTACATAGAGATGGGGGTAGGAGAAGCATGCTATTTCTAAGGGTAGAACCGACGCAACTGCTGTGCGTTCTATGGGTTGTCGATGTCTTTCCCTGTCTTGGGGTCGCGCAGTCGATACGCACCTCCTGGAATTGCTTCGTGGACGAGATATGGCCCTTCCCATGGTGGCTCCAGCTTCGACGTGCTTATTTGGTTGAGGCGAAGGACGAGGTTGCCTGGCTCGAAGGACCGCCCGCGTACCCGTCTGCCGTGGTAATTGTGGAGGCTTTGTTGGTAAACTGCCGAGCGGGCGAGGGCGACGTTCCGGGCCTCATCCAGCAGTCTTGGGCATCTGCCAATACCTTTTCTGTGACTTCCTCGACATAGGCCACCACGCGAGGCGCGCACTAGCGTACGTCAGTAGGTAGTACCGCTTCTTGATGGTGCCAAGTTGATGAAGTAAATAACCGGCCCGTTGGGAACCCCAAGAGGAAGGTGTGATGAGTATAGCAGCTAGTTTTCCCTCAGTTAAGAAACCATGGTTTGTCGATCAGGAGAAGAGCAGACAATGCGACTGAAGGTGATGCTTGCTAGCTTGCGACAGCTTCAGACAATTTATATATGGCGCCTCGTCCAAGCTTTGCTTGCTAGCTGCAATGCGGAACCTGCACACAACACAACCAAGTACTTTGTTCCCAACTTGCAATGAGGTTGTCAATCTCACCGGTTTGCTTGAAACAAAGGTTATGAGCGTATCAAGTGGAAAACAGTAGAAGAATGCGAGTAAAGTAAACAGGTGATAGCAATATGATGGAAATAGGACCGGGATCCACAGTTCACTAGTGGTGTCTCTCCATAAGATAAATAACACATGCTGGGTAAACAAATTACAGTTGGGCAATTGATAGAATAAAGATAAACATGATATGTCAAGAAGATCACTATGAGATTTACTCTGGGCAATACAACAAAATACATAGACCGCCATCCAACTGCATCTATGACTAATAATCCACTTGTGGCGAATCAATCCGAGAACTCCACAAGTATTAAGTTGCGAACAACAGATAATTGCATTAAGCAAAGTGTGTAATGTAAACAAAGCATATGCCCTTGAGCATATGAATGTTGTTTTCTCCCTAGTAGCAACAGCACATCTACAACCTTAGAGGTTTCTGTCACTCCCCCAGATTAAATAGAGGCATGAACCCACTATCGAGCATAAATACCCCCTCTTGGAGTCACTAGCAACTACTCGGCCAAGATAGCTACTAACAACAGAGAGCATGCAAGATCATAAACAACATAGAGATAACAAAAGATATATTTCAGTATAGCAACTCAATCATAACACCAATATTCAACGGATCCCAACAAACCAAATAAGTAGAATTACATAACGGTGATCTCAATCATGTAGGGCAGCTCATGAGATCTAAACATGAAGCACATGGTGGAGAAGACAACCATCTAGCTACTGCTATGGACCCATAGTCCAAGGTAGACTACTCACTCATCGCTCCGGAGGCAAGCATGGCGATGAAGAAGACCTTCGGTGGCGATTCCCCTCTCCGGCAGGGTGCCGGGAAGAGCTTCTGGACCCTCCCGATCTTCGGGTCGACGGCGGCGGCGGATCGCGATGTGTTCTGGAAAATTGATCGGGTACTTAGGTTTTTTCCGTCGGGGGGTCTTTATAGGCGAGGGGGCATCGTCAGAGGTGGACCGAGGCGGTCTCACACGTAGGGGGCGCGGCCCAGGGCCTGGCCGCGCCGCCCTGGTGTGTGGCCACCTCATGGCCCCACTCCGTCTCCTCTTCGGATCTCTGGAAGCTTTCGGGAAAAATAAGACCTCAGGAACTTGTTTCGTCCAATTCTGAGAATATTTCCTGTGTATCACTTCTGAAACAGAAAAATAGCAGAAAATAGGGAACTGGCACTGTGGCGACTTTTTAATAGGTTAGTTCCGGAAAATGCATAAAAGTGCCACGAAGTGTAATGAAATAGTAGGCAAATGGTGTAAAAACAAGCATGGAGCATCAAAAATTATAGATACATTAGAGATGTATCAAGCATACCCAAGCTTAACTCCTGCTTGTCCTCGAGTAGGTAAGTGATAACAAAAGAATAATTTTTGAGGTGACATGCACCTACACAATCTTGATCATATATGTAAGCATTTGTGAGCTGGGATCATAAGAACTTAAAACATGTGCATGAAGATATAATCTTGACAAAAAGAACTTAGCAACCATGTTATAAACATGCAAATGAACACAAACAAAAGATCATGAAAATGAAACAATGAAAGTCAAACGTGTGTTCAAATCATAAGGAAAAACATACAAATGGTTTTCAGCTTGTCCTTCATAGAGAGCAAAACATAAATGTATAGGACACCTTCAAGTTTAAGAGGGCGACTAGATACAAATAATTTGAGAACAAGTGAAACCAACAATATAAATCAATCAATGAAAACGTTGGGACAATGCACATTATACTAAGAATGACAACTTTGCTCTCTTATGGTGCATAAAGAAAGAAGGTGGTGACTCAACATAAAAGTAGAACAAAGACCCTTCGCAGAGGGAAGCAGTGATTGCAAGTTTTATAACCTTCAAAAATTATGTTACTTACCGGCTTTGAGCTCTCATTGCCCCCATCATAAGCATCTTGAATGGTTAGAGTTAATGTGAGAACAATTATGATGCATATGCTTGACAAATCATAAGTTGAAAACCTCGTGTCCCGTGAATACGAGTACCCAAACCTCATGCTACTCAACTTAGAGTCCCAAGCAAGGCTCTTGTCATTGTAAGTATATATATATCATCGAGAATCGCCAACGGGGTACCTCCGTGCCCGATGACATGGAACAAGCCCACATCAAAATGATAGGACAAGCAGACAGTGAACACCTCGACATATCTTTTATTTGCCATTTGTTTAGCTTTTTATTGTGAGATGCGTCGTCGAATGTCCACCATGGGTATGCTGCAAATTTCCACCATGAATTATGCATGGCTTAGATTGGCGGCCCAGGCGTTTCCCTAACACATATACAAAATCCATGATCCCCACAAGATTCCCAACTCATTTCACACCGCGGGCATCCATAAACAAAAGATCACGATATCAACTCAAATAAGAAGTGCAATGTTGAAAGCTTGCCCCATGACGGCATGGCTGGGCTAGAATCCAACTTACAACTTGCAAGCATAACAACTCAACATAAAAGACCACAATGTCAAAATTTTAAGAACAAGAAAAAGTAAAATGTGCCTTCCGGTTCGTGAGAGCTTTACTGACCAATTTTCACATAACACTGGTAAGAGTTTAATTGAAGAGAAAATAAAAGCAAGTCAAATTTACTTGGAATAGCAAATTGCTAGTAGGTATGTATGGTGAACACTTTGGAAAACTTTGGCTTTTAGGAGTTGGATGCATGAGTAGAGCTCATACTCAGTACAAGGCGAGGGCTAGCAAAACACTGGGAGCGACCAACTAAGAGAGCAATAACGGCCATAATCATGCAAAGTGACAAAGCGACATTAAAAGAAGTATAAGATGGCATCAAAAGTCAAAAACTAAATGATCATAGAGGCTATTGGCAACTTTGTAAGAGTCTAACATGTGTGAGCATGCGCCAAGTCAACCCAAATAAAGCATCAAGGAGAAAACCAAAATAATGCTTCCAAATAATTAAAACAACGCATGATTTTTTCAAAGGCTCATTAAGCAATCTCAGTTATTTGAGACAAGTCATGCTACAGCAAAACCATAAGCATACTATCAAAAAGACATCAAGCATGACATGAAAAATCCTAAGCCACAGTCTACACAAGCTCCTTCTTGTACCACTATTTTGCATAAAGCTTTTTCTCTTTTCCAACACCATTTGAAATTTTTATAAACACCTCTTTTGATGAAAACCGATAAAGATCAGAGGAAAAAATACACCTTGATGAAAAGATATGACAAGGTCTGAACGCATATCAAGGCAAAAATGAAAACCAAAAGCCGTAGCAGAAAAAGAAGAACACTCGGTAAAATTGTAAGAATGAAAAACGGAGTGTTCTTGGCAAATGAAAACAAGTACATCTCCTCCAAAGGAAATTTGTTGGGGTCCAACCATTTATTGCAGCAAACAAAACTAACTAACTAAGAAAACTAAAACAACTGACGCTCCAAGAAAAACACATAGTGCATGAAGCAATAAAAATATAGTGTCTTGAATGGTGACCTGATTTTTGCCGATGAAGAAGGTGTGCCTCGGGGGCATCCCCAAGCTTTGACACTTGTACTTCTTGGATATTTCTTGGGGTGATGCATGGGCATCCCCAAGCTTGAGCTTTTGTCCATTCTTCAACTCATCTCATCATTCTCCAGTCCCTACACTTGAAAACTTCCTTCATACAAAACTAAACACAAATCTATTAGCAATATTAGTGTAGCATAACATATAATCAACCTCTTTTTGCTTCAGGTTTCAACCCAAAACCACCAAATATATAGCATATACTACTGTAGCAACTTCCCCAAAAGTTCCATGATCAAAAGAACTCAAAAGAAAGCGATAAAGCGGCAAACACAAATATTGGCAGAAATCTGTCAAAATAGAACAGCTGACAAAGGTCGAATTTTTGAGGGGTTTTCTGTTGCTCAAATCAAAAAGTGTTCAACTAACGAAAGTTTGGATATAACCTGGGGCATATGCACAAGAAATCGCAGGTCCAAAAGATATACAGAGAATTTACACGAATTTTTACGGTGCAGTACTGAAAACAGTTTCAGGACAGCAACATCCCCAAATCTTTACCTCACCCAAATTAGAGGCTTCTCTTGGCACAACAACAAGATAAAAAGGATAAGGAGCGGTCATTACAGTAGTAATGACTTCCAAGACTCAAATAAAAGAAAAAGTATAGAAAATAAAACATTGGGTTATCTCCCAAGAGTGCTTTTCTTTAACGCCTATGAGCTAGGCACAGAAAATTGCGAATCAAGTAACATCAGAAGGGGCATTAAGATCAACTGCAGAAGTTTTGTCAATAAGGCATTGTATTTCATCCACATAAGTTTTAGAAGCCCCTTTGTGATCACACTTTGGTTCACTCAAATCACTAAAAAGATTTTGGGGACAGATCCAGTCAAAATTATTTTTGAAAGCTTCACACAATCCCAAGAGCTTGCTAGGTATAGGTATTCCGGCTCCTTCATTGTTTGTACTAATAACCTTTATAGGTGAACCGAGTTTATTAAAACGTTTAAGAACTTTTCTAGCTTCAATAATGACATCTTTAAATTCTAAGCGCAAAGCTTCCAAAATAAAAGCTTTCTTTTCAGGATCTTCAATTTCATGAAGCTTAAGGAACATGTATTGCGTAAAAGGATTAAGACTAGCAAACCTAGTTTCCAACATGTGAATCAAATAAGCAGAAGCAACTTCAATACTAGGAGCTAGCTCAACCAAAGATTTTTCCTCAACTTCCTCATGCATACTAATGTGATTAAAGAACTCCTCAATGTTACTTTTTCCAATAATAGAACCACTACCTACTGAGAGGTCCTCCAAGACGTACTTAGGGAACAGCATGATGAACTTGGGTTTTTGATATAAAATGATGCAAGTAAAAATAAAGTAAAGCAAAACAATAACAAAGTAAAGGATGTGCGTGCGAAAAACTCCCCTTGCAGAGGTCTTCCACTCTTCCCCGGCAACGGCGCCAGAAAACTGCTTGATGGTGCCAAGTTGATGAAGTAAATAACCGGCCTGTTGGGAACCCCAAGAGGAAGGTGTGATGAGTATAGCAGCTAGTTTTCCCTCAGTTAAGAAACCAAGGTTTGTCAATCAGGAGAAGAGCAGACAATGCGACTGAAGGTGATGCTTGCTAGCTTGCGACAGCTTCAGACAATTTATATATGGCGCCTCGTCCAAGCTTTGCTTGCTAGCTGCAACGCGGAACGTGCACACAACACAACTAAGTACTTTGTTCCCAACTTGCGATGAGGTTGTCAATCTCACCGGTTTGCTTGAAACAAACGTTATGAGCGTACCGAGTGGAAAACAGTAGAAGAATGCGAGTAAAGTAAACAGTGCGAGAAAAGTAAACAGGTGATAGCAATATGATGGAAATAGGACCGGGGTCCACAGTTCACTAGTGGTGTCTCTCCATAAGATAAATAACACATGCTGGGTAAACAAATTACAGTTGGACAATTGATAGAATAAAGATAAACGTGATATGTCAAGAAGATTGCTATGAGATTTACTCTGGGCATTACAACAAAATACATAGACCGCCATCCAACTGCATCTATGACTAATAATCCACTTGTGGCGAATCAATCCGAGAACTCCACAAGTATTAAGTTGCGAACAATAGATAATTGCATTAAGCAAAGTGTGTAATGTAAACAAAGCATATGCCCTTGAGCATATGAATGTTGTTTTCTCCCTAGTAGCAACAACATATCTACAACCTTAGAGGTTTCTATCACTCCTCCAGATTAAATAGAGGCATGAACCCACTATCGAGCATAAATACCCCCTCTTGGAGTCACTAGCAACTACTCGGCCAAGATAGCTACTAACAAAGGAGAGCATGCAAGATCATAAACAACATAGAGATAACAAAAGATATATTTCAGTATAGCAACTCAATCATAACACCAATATTCATCGGATCCCTACAAACCAAACATGTAGAATTACATAACGGTGATCTCAATCATGTAGGGCAGCTCATGAGATCTAAACATGAAGCACATGGTGGAGAAGACAACCATCTAGCTACTGCTATGGACCCATAGTCCAAGGTAGACTACTCACTCATCGCTCCAGAGGCAAGCATGGCGATGAAGAAGACCTCCGGTGGCGATTCCCCTCTCCGACAGGGTGCCGGGAAGAGCTTCTGGACCCTCCCGATCTTCGGGTCAACGGCGGTGGCGGATCGCGATGTGTTCTGGAAAATTGATCGGGTACTTAGGTTTTTTCCATCAGGAGGTCTTTATAGGCGAGGAGGCATCGTCAGAGGTGGACCGAGGCGGTCTCACACGTAGGGGGCGCGGCCCAGGGCCTGGCCGCGCCGCCCTGGGGTGTGGCCACCTCGTGGCCCCACTCCGTCTCCTCTTCGGATCTCTGGAAGCTTCCAGGAAAAATAAGACTTCAGGAACTTGTTTCGTCCAATTCTGAGAATATTTCCTGTGTATCACTTCTGAAACACAAAAACAGCAAAAAACAGGGAACTAGCACTGTGGCGACTTGTTAATAGGTTAGTTCCGGAAAATGCATAAAAGTGCCACGAAGTGTAACAAAACAGTAGGCAAATGGTGTAAAAACAAGCATGGAGCATCAAAAATTATAGATACGTTGGAGACGTATCACTTCTGCTCCAAAAAGCAGGAAGAACGGCGTGTATCCAGTCGAAGAGTTTGGAGTCATCCGCAGGCTCCACAGGACCGACGGTAGTTCTTCGACCCAAGCGCCTGCGGCGCGTTTGAGGGGTCGAAGGAGTCGCTTCTTCAGTCCTGCGCAGACGAGCCCGTTGGCCTTTTTGACTTGGCTGTTGGACTTGGGGTGCGCCACTGAGGCGTACTTGATCTTGATGCCGAGCTTTTTGGCGAACTCTTGAAACTCGCCCGATGTGAAGTTGGTGCCGTTGTCGGTGATGATGCTGTTCGGTGCGCCATACCGGTAGACGATTGACTCAAAGAACGTGACCGCTGCCCTTCGATCCACTTGGAGAATTTATCCACAGTGACGAGCAAGTATGTGTGGTTACCTCGAGATGACTTGGGCAGGGGCCCGACCTGATCGAGGCCCCATTGCGCGAAGGGCCAGGCAACGGGGATGGTGTGTAACTCCGATGCGGGTGCGTGTGGCTTGGTGGCGAATAACTGGCATGCTTCGCACTGTTGGACGATGTTCTGGGCATCATAAAGGGCCGAGAGCCAGTAAAACCCCGATTGAAAGGCTTTAGCGACGAGAGTTCTACTGCTGGCGTGATGCCCGCAGGTTCCCTCATGGATTTCGCGAAGGAGAGCGATTCCATCCTCTTGCGAAATGCACCGCTGGAGAACTCCTGTAGTGCTACATTTGTAGAGTTCTCCGTTGATTATCGTGAAGGCCTTGGAGCATCGCATGACCTGCCGACGATGGATGGGATCTTCTGGTAATTCGCCTCACACCAAGTAGGCCAGGTACGGCTTCGTCCAGACCGCTTCGATGAGCATGACTGCGGCTGCGTCTTTGGAGAGATCTTTTGTTCCCGCTGCTGGGGTTGAACTTGATTGCTTAGCCCCCGAGCGTGTTGCTAACGCCGGGTCGACGGCTGGCTTGATCTTGACAGAGCGCTCGAATATCTCCTCGAAGAAGACTCCTGGTGGTATCGGCATGCACCTGGAGCCAACATTGGCCAGGTTGTCTGCTTCTTCGTTACTTTCTTTGATGATATGTGTTACCTCACACCCTTCAAAGTCGCCTTTGAGCTTGTCATACATGGCGCGGTATGCGATCATGTTTGCATAGGTCGCATCGCACTCCTTCATGACTTGTTGGGCGATGAGGTTCGAGTCTCCGTGGATCTTGATGCGGGTGTCCCTGCACGCTTTCGCCATGCGCATGCCGTGCAGGACAGCTTCGTATTCTGCTTCGTTGTTCGAGGGATTCGAGAAGTGCATGCAGAGGACGTAGCGCATCTTGTCCCCCTGCGGGGACACAAGGACCACTCCTGCTCCTGCCCCCGAAACCCGTTTAGACCCGTCGACGTATATGATGCAACAGTTCGACATGTCCGAGAGTTCGGGCATTTGTGCTTCCGTCCATTTGGCTATGAAATCTGGCAGGACTTGTGACTTGATCGCCGATTGTCGCTGGTACGTGATCTCCCAGGGTCCCAAGGTGAGTCCCCATAGTGACACGCGTCCCGTGGCGTCTGGGTTGTTGAGGATGCTGGACACTGGGTTCGAGGCCACCACTATAATGGAATGGCACTCGAAGTAATGCAGCAGTTTCTTCCCCATCATATAGATGGCGTATGCTAGCTTCTGGTAATGGGGATATCTTTGCTTGGTTGGAGATAAGACCTCGCTTAGGTAGTACACAGGCCTCTGTACTCCGTGCTCTTTGCCCTCTTCTGCACACTCGACTATGAGGACCGAGCTGACGACTTGATTTGTGGCCGCTATGTATAGCAACATCGGCTCCTTCTCTCGGGGGGTGACGAGAACAGGGGATGTCGAGAGGTGATGCTTGAGATCGTCGAACGCAGCTTGCGCCTCTTCTGTCCATGTGAAATTGTCTGTCTTTCAAAGCAGCCGATAAAACGGGAGAGCTTTTTTGCCAAGCTTGCTTATGAAGCGGCAAAGCGCTGCGAGTTGACCTATCAACTGCTGGACGTGTCGAAGCGTCTTTGGCGGCTGCATGTTGATAATGGCCTGAATCTTCTCTGGGTTGCCTTCGATTCCTCTTTCAGAGATGAGGTATCCCAGCAGCTGGCCTGTAGGCACCCCGAACGAACACTTCTTCGGGTTGAGCTTGATGCTATAGCGATCGAGGTTAGAGAAAGTTTCCCGCAGGTTGTCGAGCAGGCTATCTGCTTTTGCGGTTTTGATAACAATATCGTCGACGTAGACCTCAGTGTTGCGGCCGATCTGTTCCTTCAGGCACGCATGCATGCACCGTTGATAGGTGTCGTCGTGGTGAAACAACATATGCCATAGGATGGCTTAAATGGGGGCCGACTGTACGCTGGTGGATCCGGGAGAGGGAAGGCTCGGTAGAGACCGAGCACAGAAGTCACTGCTAACACATCGAGCTACCCAGGTCCGGGGCCCTCGTGAGGAGGTAACACCCCTACTCCTGCATGTCTGATCTATATGAGCTTCACATGAGAGCTACAATGGTGCTCCTTGAGCTGTTCATCTGCCTATCTGAGGCTGCACTGTGCAGGAGCTAAAGAGCTAGTGCTAGAGAGCTCCCATGGAGCGAGAGAGAATGAGCCTCCTCCGGAGGCTTAGGGTGAACGATCCCCCTGGTGCCCCTTATATAGGGAGCCCAGGGGACAAGGGATGCCCCACAATACACTATGCACACACTGTAGCTGAGATGACTACTGGGGTCTTGTCACACTGTAGCCTGCATCAGCACGGTACCGCCCTTGGTACTGTGCGATGCGTCACGGTCATGGGCTAGTCCCATCGATGTCTGTACTTGGAGTCCTTGCCTTCGTCTTCTAGCGTCTGTCTTCAGGATCACCATGTCATCAGTCTTATCCTCCTCCTGAGGATAAGACTGACTAGGAGAGGAGGGATATGCTGGTCTGAGCCAATGAGCGTCCCAAGACCAGCATACGGCGGTAGAGATCATGCCAGTCCGAGCCTAGAGGCGTCCCAGGACTGGCACAAGGAGCTGGAGGCGAGGCTGGACGAGGAATATGTCCCGGAGGGAGTCAATCCCGGCCCCAGAGAGGAGTAATCCGGCCCAGGGGTGAATATCTCGGCCTACCATGGGGATAATCCGGACTGGGCCAGGGATCCCTGCCTGGCCCAGCCGGAACAGTGAATAAAAGGTAACCCAGCCGGGGTACTTTACTCTGGCCCAACCGGGATCAAACAAGGGCGGCCTGGGAGAGAATCCCGGCTAGGCCGGATCCTCCCGATCCGGCCCAGCCGGGGCGTGGCTGAGCAGGCCTGCCGGAGCGTAGCGGAAGGAGCCCAGCCGGGCGCTGGAGGAAAGGGCCCAGCCGGGGGGCGGAATGCCGGCCCAGCCGGGGTGGCTTGCGGGGCGGAAGCCCAGCCGGGGCAGCGGCCTGCCGGCCCAGCCGGGTTGGCCTGCGGGGCGGAAGCCCAGCCGGGGCAGCGGCCTGCCGGCCCAGCCGGGTTGGCCTGCGGGGCGGAAGCCCAGCCGGGGCAGTGGCCTACCGGCCCAGCCGGGTTGGCCTGCGGGGCGCGGGAGAGGGCGCCGGCCTGGGGGCGAAGCCGGCCCAGCCGGGGCAGGGAAGTTCCGGCCCAGCCGGGGTCTGCTGCTGTGCTGCGCCGGCCCAGGTTGCCATATGTCGGCCAGGACCTCCTTATTCCGGCCCAGCTCCTATATTCCGGCTAGATGAAGGTTATTCCGGCCTGGGCTTGGTTAATCCGGCCCAGGCTGCTGTTTATTTGCTTTTTAATATTCCTGCAACACACAACTTGATATATAATGTATATTAGTAATAGATAAAGGGGTACTTTGGTATACCCGGGGTTATATCCCCGACATTAGCCCCCGAGGCTGTGGGGGACTCGCAGAGTCGCGCACAGGCTTCAACAAAATATACCAAAGTCCCAAACTCATACTCATGAAGCTGGTATGCTGGCCTGCACTGGCCAAATTATATCTTATGCCATCATAGGCAATGTCCTGTTTGACATATACTCATATACGTGATATGCTAGCCTTCGCGGGCTATCTCAAAATACTATTATGCCTTCTTTGGCTATATCGACACTTTGCCTCTTGTGCTACGTCTCATCGACATCGTCTGCTTCGACAATGCCGGAATACTGCTTTGCCTTCTTTGGCCATATCGATACTTTACCTCTTGAGCTATGTGCCTCTTGGGCTACTCTGCCTCTTGGGCTACTTTTGCCTCTCGGGCTACTTTGCCTCTTAGGCTACTTTTGCCTCTCGGGCTTTATATAGACACTTTGCCTCTCAGGCTATGTCTCATCGACATTGTCCGCTTTGACAATGCCGGTATACTGATATGCCTCTCGTGCTGTTTCAACATGTTGCCACTTGGGCCATGTCTCATCGACATTGTCTGCTTTGACAATGCCGGTATACTGATATGCCTCTTGGGCTACTTTGCCTCTCGGGCACTATATCGACACTTTGCCTCTCAGGCTATGTCTCATCGGCATTGTCTGCTTTGACAATGTCGGTATACTGATATGCCTCTTGGGCTACTTTGCCTTTCGGGCACTATATCGACACTTTGCCTCTCAGGCTATGTCTCATCGGCATTGTCTGCTTTGACAATGCCGGTATACTGATATGCCTCTTGGGCTACTTTGCCTCTTGGGCACTATATCGACACTTTGCCTCTCAGGCTATGTCTCATCGGCATTGTCCGCTTTGACAATGCCGGTATACTGATATGCCTCTTGGGCTACTTTGCCTCTTGGGCACTATATCGACACTTTGCCTCTCAGGCTATGTCTCATCGGCATTGTCCGCTTTGACAATGCCGGTATACTGATATGCCTCTTGGGCTGTTTTTGCCTCTCGGGCTTTATATCGACACTTTGCCTCTCAGGCTATGTCTCATCGACATTGTCCGCTTTGACAATGTCGGTATACTGATATGCCTCTCGTGCTGTTTCAACATGTTGCCACTTGGGCCATGTCTCATCGACATTGTCTGCTTTGACAATGCCGGTATACTGATATGCCTCTTGGGCTACTTTGCCTCTCGGGCACTATATCGACACTTTGCCTCTCAGGCTATGTCTCATCGGCATTGTCTGCTTTGACAATGCCGGTATACTGATATGCCTCTTGGGCTACTTTGCCTTTCGGGCACTATATCGACACTTTGCCTCTCAGGCTATGTCTCATCGGCATTGTCTGCTTTGACAATGCCGGTATACTGATATGCCTCTTGGGCTACTTTGCCTCTTGGGCACTATATCGACACTTTGCCTCTCAGGCTATGTCTCATCGGCATTGTCCGCTTTGACAATGCCAGTATACTGATATGCCTCTTGGGCTACTTTGCCTCTTGGGCACTATATCGACACTTTGCCTCTCAGGCTATGTCTCATCGGCATTGTCCGCTTTGACAATGCCGGTATACTGATATGCCTCTTGGGCTGTTTTTGCCTCTCGGGCTTTATATCGACACTTTGCCTCTCAGGCTATGTCTCATCGACATTGTCCGCTTTGACAATGCCGGTATACTGATATGCCTCTTGGGCTACTTTGCCTCTCGGGCTATTTTGCCTCTTGGGCACTATATCGACACTTTGCCTCTCAGGCTATGTCTCATCGGCATTGTCCGCTTTGACAATGCCGGTATACTGATATGCCTCTTGGGCTGTTTTTGCCTCTCGGGCTTTATATCGACACTTTGCCTCTCAGGCTATGTCTCATCGACATTGTCCGCTTTGACAATGCCGGTATACTGATATGCCTCTTGGGCTACTTTGCCTCTCGGGCTATTTTGCCTCTTTGGGCACTTGTTAGTATGCAAAAATGATAAGACATGTTAATATGCTAAACCGGGATACTCTATGAAACCGGATATGATAAGAGATATGATGCTTGTTAGCTTTGAGATCGATGTCTCGATATATTACTGTGCCAGAATTGGCGATAACTGAAAGGATTACAGAATGCCATGATATGCTGGCATGCCGAAATAAACGGCGATATGAGTTATGGATATATGCCTTGATATGCTGGCGAACCGAAATAAACGGTGATTGGGGATTTTGGTCGATGCCATGATATGTCGACATACTGAGATTTTGCTCTTGCCATGATATGTTGGCATACTGACATTTTACTCTTTGCCATGATATGCTGGCATACTGGCATTTTGCTCTTTGCCATGATATGCTGGCATACTGACATTTTGCTCTTGCCATGATATGCCGGCATACTGAAACTTTACTCTTGCCATGATATGCCGGCATACTGAAATCTTACTCTTACCCTGATATGCCGGCATACTAAAAATCTTACTCTTGCCATGATATGCCGGCATACTGAAACACATATGACTCAAGATATCACTTAATAACCTGATGTACTAACAAACTGAAATACCTGAGACCTGAGACTTTGAGATATGCTGGCCAGGATATAAAGATATGCTGGCTGGGACATAAAATATGCCGGCCAGGATACAAAATATAACATATGCCGGTATACTGATATGCTTGAGACACTGAGATATAAACTGAAGCTCTGGTGGTATAATAGCAATTTCTTCTCTGTAACGGCAATATGGAGAGTCATAGCCGGGTAATAGACATATATATAATGAGACATCCAACCTGTTCTGTAGTCATTCTAAAAGACATAGCAATGGTCATAGCATTTGGCATATTTGCAATCTAGCATATGGAGTTTGGCATATAGCCCATATCATTCGGTACATAGCACTTGACATACAGACTGAGATATAGCAATTTGACATATATGCTAACTTGGCAACTCACAAGGAAGAACTAGGCACTCATGTGCCGGCATATAAATGTAGACATACTGTAACTGGCATATAAGCAAACTTGGCATCTTACAACAGATATTTGGCACTCATGTGTCGGTATATAAATGCTAGTATACTGTAACTGTCATATGAGATCTAGCATATAGCACGTAGCATGCAGAAACTGGTACTGAGATAGGCATATAACTGATCTGACTGTAAACATGTAACAACTAGCACATGGCATTCAACATATAAAAAACTGGCATACGAGCCTTGGCAACGACATCCGGCATATAACACATAGCATATGAGATAAAGCATTTGGCATATAAGTAGATACTAAACTTGATATGTTAACTGGCATACTGACTATAGCACTGTAGCAGATATACCAATTGGCATATGCAAAGACATATAACTTGACATAACATCTTGTTGTTGGCATATAAAACCGGCATATAACATGCCCAGATGAAACTTTGCATAAGACTATTGACATACAAACTGATACTAAGGATACTCTTTGCAGCAGGCATATGTAGTGATTTGGCATATAAACAGACATACAGGAGGAAACTAAGAAGCTGATATGCTAGCATGCAAACTAATATATACTGGTACAGTACTTGAGAAGCAACTTGCTGGGCTTTAGCCTAGCCCCCGAGCTATTTTTTCTATTACGGGGACATTAACTTTCAGATAAGCTGACTAGGATATGGAGTAAACCAGCATAAATACTTACTTGCATGCACCGTTGAGGAAGTTTGAAGTACCTGCAGATGCTCGAGGCAGAACGATCCTTGGCACGATGACCACAAAATATGCCGGCCGGGACATAAGATATGCTGGCCAGGATATAAAATATGCCGGCCAGGACATAAAATATGCTAGCCAGGACACAGGATATGCTGGCCGGGACGCAGGATATGCTGGCCGGAACACAGGATATGCTGGCCAGAACGCAGGATATGCTGGCCGGGACACAGGATATGCTGGCCGGAACACAGGATATGCTGGCCAGAACGCAGGATATGCTGGCCGGGACACAGGATATGCTGGCCGGGACACAGGATATGCTGGCCGGAACACAGGATATGCTGGCCGGGACACAGGATATGCTGGCCGGGACACAGGATATGCTGGCCGGGACACAGGATATGCTGGCCGGGACACAGGATATGCTGGCCGGGACACAGGATATGCTGGCCGGGACACAGGATATGCTGGCCAGAACACAGGATATGCTGGCCGGGACGCAGGATATGCTGGCCAGAACACAGGATATGCTGGCCGGGACGCAGGATATGATGGCCGGGACGCAGGATATGCTGGCCAGAACACAGGATATGCTGGCCGGGACGCAGGATATGCTGGCCGGGACGCAGGATATGCTGGTCGGGACATAAAATATGTCGGCCAGAGGAAGCCGAGTGCCGGCCCGGAGATGCCGATGTAGATCCGGGACAGCCGTATGCTGGCCCGGGCGAGTCGAGGTCAGCCCGGGAGTTGAAGAAGACCTGCTGTGCTCGGAGGCGTTGCTGATGTCGAGCCCCCGAGCAGATGAAGAAGATCCCGTCCGGATGTACTCCTACCAGCGCCTTGATCAGCCCCACGGTGGGCGCCAAATGTCGTCGTGGTGAAACAACATATGCCATAGGATGGCTTAAATGGGGGCCGACTGTACGCTGGTGGATCCGGGAGAGGGAAGGCTCGGTAGAGACCGAGCACAGAAGTCACTGCTAACACATCGAGCTACCCAGGTTCGGGGCCCTCGTGAGGAGGTAACACCCCTACTCCTGCATGTCTGATCTATATGAGCTTCACATGAGAGCTACAATGGTGCTCCTTGAGCTGTTCATCTGCCTATCTGAGGCTGCACTGTGCAGGAGCTAAAGATCTAGTGCTAGAGAGCTCCCATGGAGCGAGAGAGAATGAGCCTCCTCCGGAGGCTTAGGGTGAACGATCCCCCTGGTGCCCCTTATATAGGGAGCCCAGGGGACAAGGGATGCCCCACAATACACTATGCACACACTGTAGCTGAGATGACTACTGGGGTCTTGTCACACTGTAGCCTGCATCAGCACGGTACCGCCCTTGGTACTGTGCGATGCGTCACGGTCATGGGCTAGTCCCATCGATGTCTGTACTTGGAGTCCTTGCCTTCGTCTTCTAGCGTCTGTCTTCAGGATCACCATGTCATCAGTCTTATCCTCCTCCTGAGGATAAGACTGACTAGGAGAGGAGGGATATGCTGGTCTGAGCCAATGAGCGTCCCAAGACCAGCATACGGCGGTAGAGATCATGCCAGTCCAAGCCTAGAGGCGTCCCAGGACTGGCACAAGGAGCTGGAGGCGAGGCTGGACGAGGAATATGTCCCGGAGGGAGTCAATCCCGGCCCCGGAGAGGAGTAATCCGGCCCAGGGGTGAATATGTCGGCCTACCATGGGGATAATCCGGACTGGGCCAGGGATCCCTGCCTGGCCCAGCCGGAACAGTGAATAAAAGGTAACCCAGCCGGGGTACTTTACTCTGGCCCAACCGGGATCAAACAAGGGCGGCCTGGGAGAGAATCCCGGCCAGGCCGGATCCTCCCGATCCGGCCCAGCCGGGGCGTGGCTGAGCAGGCCTGCCGGAGCGTAGCGGAGGGAGCCCAGCCGGGCGCTGGAGGAAAGGGCCCAGCCGGGGGGCGGAATGCCGGCCCAGCCGGGGTGGCTTGCGGGGCGGAAGCCCAGCCGGGGCAGCGGCCTGCCGGCCCAGCCGGGTTGGCCTGCGGGGCGGAAGCCCAGCCGGGGCAGCGGCCTGCCGGCCCAGCCGGGTTGGCCTGCGGGGCGGAAGCCCAGCCGGGGCAGTGGCCTACCGGCCCAGCCGGGTTGGCCTGCGGGGCGCGGGAGAGGGCGCCGGCCTGGGGGCGAAGCCGGCCCAGCCGGGGCAGGGAAGTTCCGGCCCAGCCGGGGTCTGCTGCTGTGCTGCGCCGGCCCAGGTTGCCATATGTCGGCCAGGACCTCCTTATTCCGGCCCAGCTCCTATATTCCGGCTAGATGAAGGTTATTCCGGCCTGGGCTTGGTTAATCCGGCCCAGGCTGCTGTTTATTTGCTTTTTAATATTCCTGCAACACACAACTTGATATATAATGTATATTAGTAATAGATAAAGGGGTACTTTGGTATACCCGGGGTTATATCCCCGACAATAGGTGGCTCCGGCGTTCTTGAGCCCGAAGGGCATCATCATGTAGCAGTACACCCCGTGTGGGGTGATGAACACTGTCTTGTCTTCGTCTTCTACCTTCAACCGTATCTGGTTGTACCCGGAGTAGGCGTCAAGGAACGAAAGGCGCTCGCACCCCGTGGTAGAATCGATGATCTGGTCGATTCTGGGCAGTGGGAAGTAGTCTTTCGGGCAATGTTTGTTCAGTGCCGTGAAGTCGATGCACATCCTATTGATCTTGGTGTCCTTATTTTCCACCATGACCGGTGGTGAAAGCCACATGGCTTCCTTGATCTCTCTAATGAACTTGGCCTCGAGGAGGCGATTGATTTCTTCGCCCATTGACTTGGCCTTTTCTGGATTGTATCGGCGCATGGATTGTTTGACCGGCTTCCCGTTCGGAAAGATTTTGAGCTCGTGCTTGGTGAGTTCCCTGGGGATGCCTGGCATATCTGCTGGACACCAGGCGAACATCCTCCAATGCTCACGGAGGAACCCGACGAGCACGCTTTCCTATGCGGGAGAGAGAGAATTCGACACCCGCGCCGTCTTGGTTGGATCTGTCGGGTGGATCTGGTGCTCTCGAGTGTCTTTGCTGGCGTCAAATGAGAGTTCTGGGGCATTCTGCTGCGCCGGAGGATCGATGTCTATGTTGGTGGCCTCCCTGATGTGATGGAGCTCCTCGTGCACTCCAAAGGTCTGGGACATGCTGTTGAAGTCCTTGTCGCAGTTTTTGGAGCGGGCAAAGCTACCTCTGATCGTTAGTGGTCCTCGATTAGCGGGCATCTGCAGCTTGAGGTAAGCGTAGTGTGGAACCACCATGAATCGGGCGAACACTGGTCGTCCGAGAATGGTGTGATACTGCGAAGGCCAATCGACGATCTCAAACTCGATCTTCTCCTTCCTGAAGTTTGAAGGGGTGCCGAAAATGACATCCAGGTGTATTGCTCCTAATGGGTACGTCGGCTTCCCGGGGACTATTCCATGGAAAGACGTCTCCGTCGGCAAGAGATTGTTCATCAGGATCTTGATCTTGCGCAATGTGTCTGCATAGATCAAGTTTAGACTGCTCCCTCCGTCTATGAACACTTTCTTCGAGGTAAATCCCCCTATCTGCGCCTCGAGGACCAAGGCATGGTGTCCAGGGCGAGGGATCTTCGATGGGTGATATGACCGATCCAAACCAATTGGATGCTCAGACCAGTTCAGGTATTCGAGCGTGGCAGGTGGTGCGTGCTCAGCGTGGAAGACCTCCCTTGCGCGCTTCCGCTGGACTTTGTTCGTTGGGCGCCCTCTCTGAATCATGGGCACGAATCCTCGTGGTGGTGGGAACGCCTCCTCTTCGTCGGCTGGCTGCCGTGGCTCGCCGTGCTGGATTGTAGTGGCCTGGTGACCCTGCTGGACCACGTTCGCTGGTGGATTAGGTGGTGGTGGTGGAGCGTTGTAAGCTATCGCACTGGCCACCGTTTGTTCGGTCTGCATCCTCTCTTGAAGCACTCAACTGAGACGAAGGAATTCTCCGCACTCGATGAGGAGGTGAGCGGGTCTTCGAATTCCATCTTTGTCGAGGTACGTGTGTCTTGTGCACCCTCCGTCGAGCATCTCTTCTGGTGACAGCTGTGGCTGATCACATCGTCAGCGCCACTCCGTTCTTGGCTTCGAGTCGCGACCAGCGCTCCTGCTGCTACTTCCATAGTAGTAGTTTCCTCGTCATGCCCCGTCACGATTATCGTCACGGTCCTCGTGTACGTAGCCTGCTGCTACCATGTCTGGTGCGTCTGTATTGTCATAGCGGTACCGACGACCTTTCTTTCGGGAGCTGCTGTGAAACTGGTCTTTCGCATCAACATCACGTTCCGTCGATCGTCGGCGGCTTCTGGGTGCTGCGATCGAATCTTCTCCATCAGCCCACTCATTTGCCAAGCTCATGAGATGGTCAACCATTTTCGGCTTGCAGCGCCCTAGCTCCTCCTTGAAGTCTCGCCGAATGAGACCGTCCCGAAAGGCATCGATGGCTCTTTCGGCGAGATATTTTTCGCCGTATTGCGGAGACCGATCCATCGTGAGATGTACGACTGATACGTCTCTAATGTATCTATAATTTTTGATGCTCCATGCTTGTTTTTACACTATTTGCCTAATGTTTCGTTACACTTTGTGGCACTTTGATGCTGGTTGATGGCGCCGAGTTGACGAGGGAAATTATTCTTCTGCGTTCCCCGGCAACGGCGCCAGAAAAGAGGCTGCTGGTGCCAAATTGACGCGTAGCAGACGGTCCTTGTGCGTGGTGAATAACCAGCCTGTTTGGAACCCCAAGAGGAAGGTATGATGAGTATAGCAGCTAGTTTTCCCTCAGTTAAGAAACCAAGGTTTAATCGTTCTTGGAGAGGAGAGACAAACGATTGAAGGTGATGCTTGCTAGTTTGCGACAGCTTCGGACAATTTATATATGGCGCCTCGTCCAAGCTTTGCTTGCTAGCTGCAACGCAGAACCTGCACACAACACAACCAAGTACTTCGTTCCCAACTTGCGATGAGGTTGTCAATCTCACCGGTTTGCTTGAAACAAAGGTTATGAGCGTATCGAGTGGAAAACAATAGAGTATGCGAGTAAAGTAAACAGGTGATAGCAATATGATGGAAATAGGACCGGGGTCCACAGTTCACTAGTGGTGTCTCTCCATAAGATAAATAACACATGCTGGGTAAACAAATTACAGTTGGGCAATTGATAGAATAAAGATAAACGTGATATGTCAAGAAGATCACTATGAGATTTACTCTGGGCATTACAACAAGATACATAGACCGCCATCCAACTGCATCTATGACTAATAATCCACTTATGGCGAATCAATCCGAGAACTCCACAAGTATTAAGTTGCGAACAACAGATAATTGCATTAAGCAAAGTGTGTAATGTAAACAAAGCATATGCCCTTGAGCATATGAATGTTGTTTTCTCCCTAGTAGCAACAGCACATCTACAACCTTAGAGGTTTCTGTCACTCCCCCAGGTTAAATAGAGGCATGAACCCACTATCGAGCATAAATACCCCCTCTTGGAGTCACTAGCAACTACTCGGCCAAGATAGCTACTAACAACGGAGAGCATGCAAGATTATAAACAACATAGAGATAACAAAAGATATATTTCAGTATAGCAACTCAATCATAACACCAATATTCATCGGATCCCAACAAACCAAACATGTAGAATTACATAACGGTGATCTCAATCATGTAGGGCAGCTCATGAGATCTAAACATGAAGCACATGGTGGAGAAGACAACCATCTAGCTACTGCTATGGACCCATAGTCCAAGGTAGACTACTCACTCATCGCTCCAGAGGCAAGCATGGCGATGAAGAAGACCTCCGGTGGTGATTCCCCTCTCTGACAGGGTGCCGGGAAGAGCTTCTGGACCCTCCCGATCTTTGGGTCAACGGCGGCGGCGGATCGCGATGTGTTCTGGAAAATTGATCGGGTACTTAGGTTTTTTCCATCGGGAGGTCTTTATAGGCGAGGAGGCATTATCAGAGGTGGACCGAGGCAGTCTCACACGTAGGGGGCGCGGCCCAGGGCCTGGCCGCGCCGCCCTGGTGTGTGGCCACCTCGTGGCCCCACTTCGTCTCCTCTTCGGATCTCTGGAAGCTTCCAGGAAAAATAAGACTTCAGGAACTTGTTTCGTCCAATTCCGAGAATATTTCCTGTGTATCACTTCTGAAACACAAAAACAGCAGAAAACAGGGAACTGGCACTGTGGCGACTTGTTAATAGGTTAGTTCCGGAAAATGCATAAAAGTGCCACGAAGTGTAACGAAACAGTAGGCAAATGGTGTAAAAATAAGCATGGAGCATCAAAAATTATAGATACGTTGGAGACGTATCACTTCAGCTCCGAAAAGCAGGAAGAACGGCGTGTATCCAGTCGAAGAGTTTGGAGTCGTCCGCAGGCTCCACAGGACCGACGGTAGTTCTTCGACCCAAGCGCCTGCCGCGCGTTTGAGGGGTCGAAGGAGTCGCTTCTTCAGTCCTGCGCAGACGAGCCCGTTGGCCTTTTCGACTTGGCCGTTGGACTTGGGGTGCGCCACCGAGGCGTACTTGATCTTGATGCCGAGCTTTTTGGTGAACTCTTGAAACTCGCCCGATGTGAAGTTGGTGCCGTTGTCGGTGATGATGTTGTTCGGTGCGCCATACCGGTAGACGATTGACTCGAAGAACTTGACCGCCGCCCTTTGATCCACTTGGAGAATTTATCCACAGCGACGAGCAAGTATGTGTGGTTACCTCGAGATGACTTGGGCAGGGGCCCGACCTGATCGAGGCGCCATTCACGAAGCCAGGCAACGGGGATGGTGTGTAACTCCGATGCGGGTGCGTGTGGCTTGGTGGCGAATAACTAGCATGCTTCACACTGTTGGACGATGTTCCTGGCGTCGTAAAGGGCTGAGAGCCAGTAAAACTCCGATCGAAAGGCTTTAGCGACGAGAGTTCTACTGCTGGCGTGATGCCCGCAGGTTCCCTCATGGATTTCGCGAAGGAGAGCGATTCCATCCTCTTGCGCAATGCACCGCTGGAGAACTCCTATAGTGCTGCATTTGTAGAGTTCTCCGTTGATTATCGTGAAGGCCTTGGAGTGTCACATGACCTGCCGACGATGGATGGGATCTTCTGGTAATTCGCCTCGCACTAAGTAGGCCAGGTACGGCTTCGTCCAGACCGCTTCGACGAGCATGACTGCGGCTGCGTCTTTGGAGAGACCTTTTGTTCCCGCTGCTGGGGTTGAACTAGATTGCTTAGCCCCCGAGCGTGTTGCTAACGCCGGGTCGTCAGCTGGCTTGATCTTGACAGAGCGCTCGAATATCTCCTCGAGGAAGACTCCTGGTGGTATCGGCAGGCACCTGGAGCCAACATTGGCCAGGTTGTCTGCTTCTTCGTTACTTTCTTTGCTGATATGTGTTACCTCACACCCTTCAAAGTCGCCTTTGAGCTTGTCGTACATGGCGCGGTATGCGATCATGTTTGCATAGGTCGCATCGCACTCCTTCATGACTTGTTGGGCGATGAGGTTTGAGTCTCTGTGGATCTTGATGCGGGTGTCCCCGCACGCTTTCGCCATGCGCATGCCGTGCAGGACAGCTTCGTATTCTGCTTCGTTGTTCGAGGAATTCAAGAAGTGCATGCAGAGGACGTAGCGCATCTTGTCCCGCTGCGGTGACACAAGGACCACTCCTGCTCCTGCCCTCGAAACCCGTTTAGACCCGTCGACATATATGATCCAACAGTTCGACATGTCCGAGAGTTCGGGCATTTGTCCTTCCGTCCATTCGGCTATGAAATCTGGCAGGACTTGTGACTTGATCGCCGATTGTCGCTGGTACGTGATCTCCCAGGGTCCCAAGGTGAGTCCCCATAGTGACACGCGTCCCATGGCATCTGGGTTGTTGAGGATGCTGGACACTGGGTTCGAGGCCACCACTATAATGGAATGGCACTCGAAGTAATGCGGGAGTTTCTTCCCCGTCATATAGATGGCGTATGCTAGCTTCTGGTAATAGGGATATCTTTGCTTGGTTGGAGATAAGACCTCGCTTAGGTAGTACACAGGCCTCTGTACTCCTTGGTCTTTGCCCTCTTCTGCACACTCGACTACGAGGACCGAGCTGATGACTTGATTTGTGGCCGCTATGTATAGCAACATCGGCTCCTTCTCTCGGGGGGTGACGAAAACAGGGGATGTCGAGAGGCGACGCTTGAGATCGTCGAACGCAGCTTGCGCCTCTTCTGTCCATGTGAAATTGTCTGTCTTCCGAAGCAGCCGATAAAATGGGAGAGCTTTTTTGCCAAGCTTGCTTATGAAGCGGCTAAGCGCTGCGAGTTGACCTATCAACTGCTGGACGTGTCGAAGCGTCTTTGGCGGCTGCATGTTGATAATGGCCTGAATCTTCTCTGGGTTGCCTTTGATTCCTCTTTCAGAGATGAGGTATCCCAACAGGTGGCCTGTAGGCACCCCGAACGAACACTTCTTCGGGTAGCGCTTGATGCTGTAGCGATCGAGGTTAGAGAAAGTTTCCCGCAGGCTATCGAGTAGGCTGTCTGCTTTCGTAGTTTTGATGACGATATTGTTGATGTAGACCTCGGTGTTGCGGCCGATCTGTTCCTTCAGGCACGCCTGCATGCACCGTTGATAGGTGGCTCCGGCGTTCTTGAGCCCAAAGGGCATCATCATGTAGCAGTACACCCCGTGTGGGGTGATGAACACTATCTTGTCTTCGTCTTCTACCTTCAACCGTATCTGGTTGTACCCGGAGTAGGCGTCAAGGAACGAAAGGCGCTCGCACCCCGCGGTAGAATCGATGATCTGGTCTATTCTGGGCAGTGGGAAGTAGTCTTTCGGGCAATGTTTGTTCAGTGCCGTGAAGTCGATGCACATCCTATAGATCTTGGTGTCCTTCTTTTCCACCATGACCGGTGGTGAAAGCCACGTGGCTTCCGTGATCTCTCTAATGAACTTGGCCTCGAGGAGGCGATTGATTTCTTTGCCCATTGACTTGGCCTTTTCTGGATTGTATCGGCGCATGGATTGTTTGACCGGCTTCGCGTTCGGAAAGATTTTGAGCTCGTGCTCGGTGAGTTCCCTGGGGATGCCTGGCATATCTGCTGGACACCAGGCGAACATCCTCCAATGCTCACGGAGGAACCCGACAAGCGCGCTTTCCTATGCGGGAGAGAGAGAATTCGACACCCGCGCCGTCTTGGTTGGATCTGTCGGGTGGATCTGGTGCTCTCGAGTGTCTTTGCTGGCGTCGAATGAGAGTTCTGGGGCATTCTGCTGCGCCGAAGGATCGATGTCTATGTTGGTGGCCTCCCTGATGTAATGGAGCTCCTCGTGCACTCCAAAGGTCTGGGACATGCTGTTGAAGTCCTTGTCGCAGTTTTTGGAGCGGGCAAAGCTACCGCTGATCATTAGTGGTCCTCGATTATCGGGCATCCGCAGCTTGTGGTAAGTGTAGTGTGGAACCACCATGAATCGGGCGAACACTGGTCATCCGAGAATGGCGTGATACTGCGAAGGCAATAGACGATCTCAAACTCGATCTTCTCCTTCCTGAAGTTTGAAGGGGTGCCGAAAATGACATCCAGGTGTATTGCTCCTAATGGGTACGTCGGCTTCCCGGGGACTATTCCATGGAAAGATGTCTCCGTCGGCAAGAGATTGTTCATCAGGATCTTGATCTTGTGCAATGTGTCTGCATAGATCAAGTTCAGACTGCTCCCTCCGTCTATGAACACTTTCTTCGAGGTAAATCCCCCTATCTGCGCCTCGAGGACCAAGGCGTGGTGTCCAGGGCGAGGGATCTTCGATGGGTGATCTGACCGATCGAAACCAATTGGATGCTCAGACCAGTTCAGGTATTCGAGCGTGGTAGGTGGTGCGTGCTCAGCGTGGAAGACCTCCCTTGCGCGCTTCCGTTGGACTTTGTTCATCGGGCGCCCTCTCTGAATCATGGGCACGAATCCTCGTGGTGGCGGGAACGCCTCCTCTTCGTCGGCTGGCTGCCGTGGCTCGCCGTGCTGGATTGTAGCGGCCTGGTGACCCTGCTGGACCACGTTCGCTGGCGGATTAGGTGGCGGTGGTGGAGCGTTGTAAGCTATCGCACCGGCCACCGGTTGTTCAGTCTGCATCCTCTCTTGAAGCGCTCGACTGAGATGAAGGAATTCTCTGCACTTGATGAGGAGGTGAGCGGGTCTTCGAATTCCATCTTTGTCGAGGTACGTGTGTCTTGTGCACCCTCCGTTGAGCATTTCTTCTGGTGACAGCTGTGGCTGATCACATCGTCAGCGCCACTCCGTTGTTGGCTTCGAGCCGTGACCAGCGCTCCTGCTGCTACTTCCGTAGTAGTTGTTTCCTCGTCACGCCCCGTCACGATTATCATCGCGGTCCTCGCGTACGTAGCCTGCTGCTACCATGTCTGGTGCATCTGTATTGTCATAGCGATACCGACGACCTTTCTTTCGGGAGCTGCTGTGAAACTAGTCTTTCGCATCAACATCACGTTCCGTCGATCATCGGCGGCTTCTGGGTGCTGCGATCGAATCTTCTCCATCAGCCCACTCGTTTGCCAAGCTCATGAGATGGTCAACCGTTTTCAGCTTGCAGCGCCCTAGCTCCTCCTTGAAGTCTCGCCGAATGAGACCGTCCCGAAAGGCATCGATGGCTCTTTCGGGCGAGATATTTTCCGCCGTATTGCGGAGACTGATCCATCGTGAGATGTACGACTGATACGTCTCCAATGTATCTATAATTTTTGATGCTCCATGCTTGTTTTTACACTATTTGCCTAATGTTTTGTTACACTTTGTGGCACTTTGATTCTGGTTGATGGCGCCCAGTTGACGAGGGAGATTATTCTTCTGCGTTCCCCAGCAACGGCGCCAGAAAAGAGGCTGCTGGTGCCAAGTTGATGCGTAGCAGACGGTCCTTGTGCGTGGTGAATAACCAGCCCGTTTGGAACTCCAAGAGGAAGGTATGATGAGTATAGCAGCTAGTTTTCCCTCAGTTAAGAAACCAAGGTTTAATCGTTCTTGGAGAGGAGAGACAAACGACTGAAGGTGATGCTTGCTAGTTTGCGATAGCTTCGGACAATTTATATATGGTGCCTAGTCCAAGCTTTGCTTGCTAGCTGCAACGCGGAACCTGCACACAACACAACCAAGTACTTCGTTCCCAACTTGCGATGAGGTTGTCAATCTCACCGGTTTGCTTGAAACAAAGGTTATGAGCGTATCGAGTGGAAAACAATAGAGTATGCGAGTAAAGTAAACAGTGCGAGTAAAGTAAACAGGTGATAGCAATATGATGGAAATAGGACCGGGGTCCACAGTTCACTAGTGGTGTCTCTCCATAAGATAAATAACACATGCTGGGTAAACAAATTACAGTTGGGCAATTGATATAATAAAGATAAACGTGATATGTCAAGAAGATCACTATGAGATATACTCTGGGCATTACAACAAGATACATATGTCGATGGATTTCGTGTCGCAAGAACACGGGGTACCACGCGACGGACCCAAAGATTCGAACGCAGGGGGCTGAACGTGTGAGATCTCGGATCGCAGCGAAGCACGGTGACGGAAGCCTCGAGTCATCAAACGCACAACGCACTGCAGAGAGAGACACCGAGCCTTACCCAGGTTCAGGGCCCTCGTGGTGAGGTAAAACCCCTACTTCCTGCCTTCTTGTATTGCAACGCGACACCTCGCGAGGAGTACAAGGCCTTGGTTATAAAGCTCTAGCTGGCCAGAGGTTGAAGAACCTGCGTGCCCAGCTAGCAGCCAGAAGAGGATCCAGATCTTTCTAAAGGGTGGCCTCCCCCTCCTTTTATAGCGCCAAGGTCCTCCTTCCCCTTATCTTCTTGGGGAAGGGGTTGCCACACATACAGCCAAGGAGGTTGGACAGCTGTAGACTCTATTCTTCGGTGGACGTAGTCTTCGTAGGGTGGTGGCGCCGGTCCACAGGAGTGGGTGGAGGAGGCTGACGTCCTCCTCTGACGCCCTGCACCGTCCACGCTATTTTTAGGGGGGTGGCCAACAACCACTGTGCCGCTTTGGGCAGGCACATCAAAAGTTGGTCTCCTCCCTGTCGGGGGTAGCGTTGGCAGTTCGCGATCTTCTGCCTGTTATCTTCTTGCTCTGCACGCAAACATGCCGAGCTGACGTGGGCGTGCTTCCTCTCTCCTCACCAGCGGGAGCTCGTGAGGAGGTCTTCTGGTCCTTAGCGGTTTTGGTCGTCGTTCTCCTCACGAGGCGCCTCCTCGTGAGGGTCTTCTCCGCAGCTTGGGTCGTTAATTCTGAAGATGGGCCGATGACGTGGCCTAGGAGCAGGTGGGCCGGGATACCCCGGTATCCAGAACACCGACAGTAGCCCCCGGGAGCCCGGCCCGCGAACGCGTCCTCTTGAGGAAGCGAAGGGCCGGGGCCCCCGAAGCTGCTGGGCCCTCCAACGGCACGCGTCAACCGCGCGGTCAGAGGACCATGTGAAGAAGCGGAGGTCGTGGGCATGTGGCGCCCTTGCAGTTGGCGAAGCGACGCGGCGTGGAGATCGTGCGAAGTGGGTGGGGTAACGGGCGTTTTTCGAACCGTCGCGTCAAGGCCGACGCTTCGGAAACCGCGCCCTGGCCGTCCCCTTAAAAGCTTGGCAGAGAAGGCTCCTTCCTCTTTCCCACTGCACATCGCCGCCGCCGCCTCCCCTCTGCAGATCTTGCGCATCCAAATCTTCCTAGCCTCCAATCTTCTCGCCGCAACTCGCCCCCACCCAGAGCCATGGCACCGCGCAGGGCCGTTGGAGCGGCGAGATCTTCCGCAGCTGCGCCGCGGCCGGCGTCGCCCCTGCTCGACTCCCGCATCAAGAGCAGCCGCGAGCTCCAGACCGTCCGAGAGATGGTCGGGAGCAGGAACAATGAGTGGGGTGCCACCCGCACCTGGCACGGCCGCGCGCCGCGGGACACTCTGCCCCCAACGGCGCAGCCTTTCTTCCTCTTCTCCGTCTTCGCCGGCCTGCTGCCGCCGTTCTCCCCCTTCTTCCTGGCGATCTTGGAGACTTACGGGATCCAGGCCATCCACCTGCATCCCAAGTCCATCACCTTGCTGGTGGTCTTCGCCTACGCCAGCGAGGCCTGGATCGGCATCAAGCCGTCGGTGGCGTACTTCCGCCACCTCTTCTCCCTCCGGTCCTCTGGGCTGAACCAGAGTTCCGGATGCGTCTCCTTCATCGCCACCGCCGGAACGGAGGGTGACTTCATCGACTTGAAGTGGATGAAGAAAGTTGAAGACTTTCGGAGCCGCTGGTTCTTCGTCGACATCCTCGAAGAATCGGAGCTCTTCCTCGTCACCGGGATCCCTCCCGTCAAGCTCACCACCTGGGCCAGCGAGGCCCTTCCTGAAGAGGCACTGAGGACGCTCCGCCCGCGAATCCGAGATCTCTGGGAGGCAGGCATCACATGGACCATGGTCGGGGTGGAGTTCATCACCCGACGCATCGCCCCCCTGCAGGACCACCGCTGGGAGATCTGGAGGCACAGGGCCGGGGACGACCTCAGGCTCCACGTCAGCGAGCTCAACGCCGGCGCTCGGGAGGAGGTAATAAGAGCCTTCTTCTCTTCCGCTGCCATCCCCGCCATCCCGCGCAACGCCTTGCCGATCTACAATTTGGGCGCTCGGGAGACCAGCCGCGTCACGGCGGGGATCCTGAAGTTCAACGCCTGGGGCCCATTCCTTGCCGACGGCGTCGTTCCTGGTCCCCTCCCGAGCGCACCTGCGGCCAGCTCGGAGCAGAACTCGGCAGCAAGGGGAACGGGGCCCGCGGCCTCTGGAGATGACGACGACGCGGAGTCCGGTGAGCGACTGGTCCGCCGGAGGCGTCCTAAGGGCACTGTGGTGCTCTTAGATTCCTCCTCCGACGACTCCTCCTTGCCGGACCAGCCCACCGGAGGAGACGCCGGCGCATCCTCCTCGCGAGGCCTGGAGGAGGAGGAGCGCCGAGCTCGCCTGGAGGCGGAGCGCCGCTCCAAGTTTAACGATGAACGCGCCAGCCGGCAACCTGAGGCCGGGGCTTCCCTCGGCAAGAAGCCGGCGGGCGAATCCCCTGCGCCACCACCGGCATCCTCTGGTCTCCCGAGCAAAAGAGGATGGGTGGAGCGAGGCGCCTCGTGAGTGTCCCTGCACAGAAAACTCCTTCCTTTGACTTACCTTTCCCCTAACCTCATTCCTCCTTCCCATCCCCAGGGACGCCGAGGAGAAGAAGGAAGAGAAGAAGAGGAGGAAGAAGAGGAAGACCGGTCAAGCCACGCCGGGCCCCGACCCGGTCGCCACAGCCACATCGGCGACGCTGCCGCGCGCCGCCGGAGAAGAAGAGGACCGCGCGTCCACGGACGCGCAGCCCGCCTCGGGAGCCACTACGGCTCCCAGCGCGGCCGAGCCCCCTAGCGCAGGGGGCACACCAGAGACGATGGGGGCAGCTCCTGTTGCCCCCTCTGTAGCCAGCACCACCACCACCCCGGAGGCTCCTCCGGCAAGAACCGCCGCACCGCCCAGCTCAGGGACAGCCCCCGAGCCCAGCGGCGAGAGGGGAACGACCTCCCCCGAGCTGGGGCCCTCCAGGGCTACATCGCCTCCCCTGCCAGAGATATTAGGGAGGCCCGCGAGGCTCGCCGCCGAGCCCCACGCCGCCGACCCATGGGCGAGGGTGCTCGCGACCGTGATCGGCGCCCTCCGCGACGAGGTCGTCAGGGCGCATACTGCCGAGGAGGCGCGCATCAACGAGGGCTGGGCCCTCCTGCACCAAGCCACGGAGAGATGCCGTCTCCTTGACCAGCGCGCCGCCAAGCGCCGCGAGCAGGCGAGGAAGGAGGCGAAGGAGATTCGCGCCAGCGCAGCCGAGGAGGCCTAAGAAGCTCTGGCGAACGCCAGGGAGTCGGCGAGGGGAGTCCTAGCCAGGGCGCACCAAGAGGCCATGAAGATCATCTCCCAGGCGCGCCAGAAGATTCCCCCCACCGTCGGGCCTCCCAACCCAGCCTTGGCTGGGGAGGAGGCTAAGCGGGCAGCCCAGCACCTCCTGGACGAAGCCAGGACCAATGCCGATGGCCTTCTCACCAATGCCCAGCAGAGGCTGGACGAGGTTGAAGACCGGGAGGCCCTTCTTCATGCTCGCGAGGAGAGCGCTGATTCCCAGGCGGAGAGCCTGAGCCTGCAGGAGGCTGGGCTCACTGTCCGAGAAGCGGAGGCTCGCGAACGCGAGCGGAGACTTCGCCTCCGAGAGGAGCAGCTCCATGCCCTCGAGGACCGGCTCAACAGGGAGCGAGAGGCCCTCGAGAGCCGGGAGGCAATGGCCAGCCGGTCCAACGACGAGCTGACTCGGCGCCAAGAAGCGCTGAACCAGCGCGAGGCTTCCCTTCAGGCGAAGATGGACCACATGCTGAACCAGCGATGGGTCAGCATGGAGCAGGAGTTCGAGCGGAGGCGCGCCGAGTTTACCGAAGCGTGCCGCGCAGACTTCCGCGCCAAGACCGACGACGCCCTGGCGATGTACAAGCAGAAGCGCGAGACCCTGGAACGCCAGGTCCGCGACCTGGAGACCGAGCTGAGGGGGGCGCACGAGGTGCGCCAGGGCGCCGAGCGCGCCCTTGCCGAAGCCGATGCCACCATCGCTTCACTCTGGCGCGATGTGCAGAGGCTCGAGGAGGAGAACTTGGCATCGGTCCTGCAGGGCGTGGAGACCTCCAGGGAGCTCCAGGAGGCTAGGGACTCTGAAGAGGAGGCACGCGTGCTACGAAGGCAGCGGGTGCAGATGTTCCGCGGGTTCTCGGCCCGCGTCATGGCGGCGGCGCACCGCCTGGGCATCCACGGGCTGACCCTGCCCACCGTCCCTGAGGACGACGGGTCGATCTTGCTCTTCTTCAGCCAGCTGGCTGAAGAGCTAGATGGCGCGTCGGCGAGGGTCTTGGAGCTCATCGACGCCGAGTGTCGAGAGCTGCTGGGGCTCGCGGGGACGCGAATCTTCACCAACCTCCAATGCCTTTGCCCCGACCTCAACCTGGAAGAAGTGCTGCAGAGGCCGTCGCCTCCTCCGCCGGGAACTCCTGACCGCGCAGCGGTGTCCAGGGCAGCGCGTCGAGACATAGCCCTGCGACGGTTGCAGGCCATCTACGCCCGCCCTGGGGCACCCGCACCGGAGAGCTCCTCCAGCGGCGACACCTCCGGCTCCGGGGAGTCCGGTAGCGGGGAGGCTGAGGAGGAAGACGACGGGTCGTCAGAGTCCAGCGGAGAGGCGTCCTCAGGCTCCAGCCAAGGCACCGGCGATGGCGAGGGCGACGCAGCGGTCGCCCAGTAAGCTCCTCCTAGACCTCCTCCAGAAGAACTAAGTTAGCTGCACACTTGGCAGCCATCAGACATTGCCCTACTGGGCCAGTTTAAGTTGTAATCGCACTTAAGGCGTCATTCGCCAAATTGTCCTTACTTGCACCCTTGCACATTTTTCCTTGCTTCGTCTTTGTCTGGGGAATGCTCTACGCCATTTAGGGGCCAGCCTCCGAGTGGGACAGCAGCCTGACGCTTAGTATGCAGCTCGTGGTGCAAGGCTAGCGGGCACTGGCGCTCTAGAGGTGACTGTAATGGCATACAGGACTATCTCCCTGCAGCCCCCCAGGCGTCCAAACACAACAAAGGCGATTCCAGGAGAAGAAGCACAAGGCCGCAGATAAGGATAGCAGAAGACTTGGAGAAATCTACACGAATTGTGCGACTCTCACGCGCTCATGCGCCTTCATTCGAGTGTCGCTCGAGAGGAGAGAGCACCATGGATCGTATGAGGTGACTGTAGCGGGTCCCTTCCCTAGTCAGAGCTCGATCCGTTCTGGGTTTTGCGGGCCTGCTGTTTTCCGGGCGAAGGCCCCAGCGCGGACACCGTGCTCCGGCTCTTTCTCGAAAGGCAGCCGAGCGAAAACTCACGTTCGCGTTAAGCCGCAATTAGCTGAAATTGCGAGGCTGGTGGAGCCAAAACTCACGATTCCAAGCAGTTTCTATAGACTAGAAAGATTAATGGCGAGTGAGGCTGCCGTTACACTTTTCTCCTTGCGTAGACGAAGAGTTCTGTTTCCTCAGGCGGAGGCAAGGGGGTGAGCTCCTCAAGCCCCCCTGCCCAACCTTCAAGCACCAGGGGATGGGGCCATCGAGGACGGCGCAGGCCTACGCGTCCTCTGGCTCAGGCCCCAGGGGTGTGTATCTGTCGAGGAAGCGCTCGCAGAGGCCTCTCCAGGACGAGATGGATCTTGGCGGTAGCCCGTAGAGCCACCGGCGAGGCTCTCCCTTTGTCGCCATCATGAACCATCGGCCATGACACGCCCGTCACCTCCCGCCGACCGTATGGCGGCCGCGTAATGCTGCAAGAACTCCACGGGATCGGAGGTCCCGTCGTAACGCGCACCGATCTCCGGCCGGAAGCGAGACGGCCACGTCGCGCGGCGAAGTGGCCCGTCGAGCGCCGCGAAGCCCTCGAAGCCGAGGTCGCCGGGAGCCGGCGTGCCTTCTCCAATGGCCTCCAGGCCATCAAGGACCTGAAGACGATCTCGGCGATGGCTCGCGTAGACAGCGCGAAGGCGAAGACGGCGACGACGATCGTCACTCATGTCGAAGCAGATCTGGAAGAAGTCACACCACAGCCCCCTACCTGGCGCACCAAATGTCGATGGATTTCGTGTCGCAAGAACACGGGGTACCACGCGACGGACCCAAAGATTCGAACGCAGGGGGCTGAACGTGTGAGATCTCGGATCGCAGCGAAGCACGGTGATGGAAGCCTCGAGTCGTCGAACGCACAACGCACTGCAGAGAGAGACACCGAGCCTTACCCAGGTTCAGGGCCCTCGTGGTGAGGTAAAACCCCTACTTCCTGCCTTCTTGTATTGCAACGCGACACCTCGCGAGGAGTACAAGGCCTTGGTTATAAAGCTCTAGCTGGCCAGAGGTTGAAGAACCTGCGTGCCCAGCTAGCAGCCAGAAGAGGATCCAGATCTTTCTAAAGGGTGGCCTCCCCCTCCTTTTATAGCGCCAAGGTCCTCCTTCCCCTTATCTTCTTGGGGAAGGGGTTGCCACACATATGGCCAAGGAGGATGGACAGCTGTAGACTCTATTCTTTGGTGGACGTAGTCTTCGTAGGGTGGTGGCGCCGGTCCACAGGAGTGGGTGGAGGAGGCTGACGTCCTCCTCTGGCGCCCTGCACTATCCACGCTATTTTTAGTGGGGTGGCCAACAACCACTATGCCGCTTTGGGCAGGCACAGCGAAAGTTGGTCTCCTCCCTGTCGGGGGTAGCGTGGGCGGTACGCGGTCTTCTGCCCGTTATCTTCTTGCTCTGCACGCAAACATGCCGAGCTGACGTGGGCGTGCTTCCTCTCTCCTCACCAGCGGGAGCTCATGAGGAGGTCTTCTGGTCCTTAGCGGTTTTGGTCGTCGTTCTCCTCATGAGGCGCCTCCTCGTGAGGGTCTTCTCCGCAGCTTGGGTCGTTAATTCTGAAGATGGGCCGATGACGTGGCCCAGGAGCAGGTGGGCCGGGATACCCCGGTATCCAGAACACCGACAACATAGACCGCCATCCAACTGCATCTATGACTAATAATCCACTTGTGGCGAATCAATCCGAGAACTCTACAAGTATTAAGTTGCGAACAACAGATAATTGCATTAAGCAAAGTGTGTAATGTAAACAAAGCATATGCCCTTGAGCATATGAATGTTGTTTTCTCCCTAGTAGCAACAGCACATCTACAACCTTAGTGGTTTCTGTCACTCCCCCAGGTTAAATAGAGGCATGAACCCACTATCGAGCATAAATACCCCCTCTTGGAGTCACTAGCAACTACTCGGCCAAGATAGCTACTAACAACGGAGAGCATGCAAGATCATAAACAACATAGAGATAACAAAAGATAATATTCAGTACAGCAACTCAATCATAACACCAATATTCATCGGATCCCAACAAACCAAACATGTAGAATTACATAACGGTGATCTCAATCATGTAGGGCAGCTCATGAGATCTAAACATGAAGCACATGGTGGAGAAGACAACCATCTAGCTACTGCTATGGACCCATAGTCCAAGGTAGACTACTCACTCATCGCTCCGGAGGCAAGCATGGCGATGAAGAAGACCTCCGGTGGTGATTCCCCTCTCCGGCAGGGTGCCGGGAAGAGCTTCTGGACCCTCCCGATCTTTGGGTCGACGGCGGCGGCGGATCGCGATGTGTTCTGGAAAAGTGATCGGGTACTTAGGTTTTTTCCGTCGGGGGGTCTTTATAGGCGAAGGGGCGATGTCAGAGGAGGGGCCAGGTGCTCTCACGCCAGGGTAGTGCGGCCCAGGCCCTGTCCATGCCAGCCCTATGTGTGGGGCCCTGGTGGCCCCCCTCCTACTCTCCTTCGGATCTCTGGAAGCTTTCGGGTAAAATAAGACTTCAGGAACTTGCTCTCGTCCAATTCTGAGAATATTTCCTGTGTATCACTTCTGAAACACAAAAACAGCAGAAAATAGGGAACTGGCACTATGGCAACTCGTTAATAGGTTAGTTCCAGAAAATGCATAAAAGTGCCACAAAGTGTAACGAAACATTAGGCAAATGGTGTAAAAACAAGCATGGAGCATCAAATATTTGGGGATGTTGCTATCCTGAAACTGTTTTTGGTGCTGCACCGTAAAAAATCGTATAAATTCTCTGTATATCTTTTGGACCTGCGATTTCTTGTGCATATGCCCCAGGTTATATCCAAACTTTCGTTAGTTGAACACTTTTTGATTTGAGCAACAGAAAACCCCTCAAAAATTCGGCCTTTGTCAGCTGTTCTGTTTTGATAGATTTCTGCCAATATTTGTGTTTGCCACTTTGTCGCTTTCTTTTGAGTTCTTTTGATCACGGAACTTTTGGGGAATTGCTACAGTAGTATGTGCTATATATGTGGTGGTTTTGAGTTAAAACCTGAAGCAAAAAGAGGTTGATTATATGTTATGCTACACTAATGTTGCTAATAGATTTGTGTTTAGTTTTGTATGAAGGAAGTTTTCAAGTGTAGGGATTGGAGAATGATGAGATGAGTTGAAGAATGGACAAAAGCTCAAGCTTAGGGATGCCCATGCATCACCCCAAGAAATATCCAAGAAGTACAAGCGTCAAAGCTTGGGGATGCCCCCGAGGCACCCCTTCTTCATCGGCAAAAATCAGGTCACCTTTCAAGACACTATATTTTTATTGCTTCATGCACTATGTGTTTTTCTTGGAGCGTCAGTTGTTTTAGTTTTCTTAGTTAGTTTATTTTTGTTTGCTGCAATAAATGGTTGGACCCCAACAAATTTCCTTTGGAGGAGATGTACTCGTTTTCATTTGCAAAGAACACTCCGTTTTCACTCTTATCGTTCATCGAGTGTTCTTCTTTTTCCGCTACTGCTTTTGGTTTTCGTTTTCGCCTTGATTTGCGTTCAGACCTTGTCATATCTTTTCATCAAGGTGTATTTTTGCCTCTGATCTTTATTGGTTTTCATCAAAAGAGGTCTTTATAAAATTTCAAATGGTGTTGGAAAAGAGAAAAAGCTTTGTGCAAAAAAGTGGTACAAGAAGGAGCTTGTGTAGACTGCGGCTTAGGCTTTTTCATGTCATGCTTGATGTCTTTTTGATAGTATGCTTAGTGGTTTTGATGTATCATGACTTGTCTCAAATAACTGAGATTGCTTAATGAACCTTTGAAAAAATCATGCGTTGTTTTTATTGTATGGAAGTATTATTTTAGTTTTCTCCTTGATGCTTTATTTGGGTTGACTTGGCGCATGCTCACACATGTTAGACTCTTACAAATTCACCAATAGCCTCTATAGTCATTTAGTTTTTGACTTTTGATGCCATCTTATGCTTCTTTTAATGTTGCTTTGTCGCTTTGCATGATTATGGCCATTTTGCTCTCTTAGTTGGTCGCTCCCAGTCTTTTGCTAGCCCTCGCCTTGTACTGAGTATGAGCTCTACTCGTGCATCCAACTCCTAAAAGCCAAAGTTTTCTAAAGTGTCCACCATACATACCTACTAGCAATTTGCTATTCCAAGTAAATTTGACTTGCTTTTATTTTCTCTTCAAATTAAACTCTTACCAGTGTTATGAGAAATTCGGTCAGTAAAGCTCTCACGAACCGGAAGGCACACTTTACTTTTTCCTGTTCTTAAAAAATTGACATTGTGGTCTCTTATGTTGAGTTGTTATGCTTGCAAGTTGTAAGTTGGAGACTAGCCCAGCTATGCAGTCATGGGCAAGCTTTCAACATTGCACTTCTTATTTGAGTTGATATCGTGATCTTTTGTTTATGGATGCCCGCGGTGTGAAATGAATTGGGAATCTTGTGGGGATCATGGAGTTTGTATATGTGTTAGGGAAACGCCGGGCTGCTAATTTAAGCCATGCATAATTCATGGTGGAAATTTGCAGCATACCCATGGTGAACATTCGACGACGCATCTCACAATAAAAAGCTAAATAAATGGCAAATAAAAGAGATGTCGAGGTGTTCATTGTCTGCTTGTCCTGTCATTTTGATGTGGGCTTGTTCCATGTCATCGGGCACGGAGGTACCCCATTGGCGGTTCTCAATGATATGCATATATTTACAATGACAAGAGCCTTGCTTGGGACTCTAAGTAAAGTAGCATGAGGTTTGGGTACTCGTATTCACGGGACACGAGGTTTTCAACTTATGATTTGTCAAGCATATGCATCATAATTGTTCTCGCATTAACTTTAACCATTCAAGATGCTTATGATGGGGGCAATGAGAGCTCAAAGCCGGTAAGTACCATAATTTTTGAAGGTTATAAAACTTGCAATCACTGCTTCCCTCTGCGAAGGGCCTTTCTTTTACCTTTATGTTGAGTCACCACCTTCTATCTTTATGCACCATTAAGAGAGCATAGTTGTCATTCTTAGTATAATGTGCATTGTCCCAAAGTTTTCATTGATTGATTCATATTGTTGGTTTCACTTGTTCTCAAATTATTTGTATCTAGTCGCCCTCTTAAACTTGAAGGTGTCCTATGCATTTATGTTTTGCTCTCTTTGAAGGACAAGCTGAAAACCATTTGTATGTTTTTCCTTATGATTTGAACATACGTTTGACTTTCATTGTTTCATTTTCATGATCTTTTGTTTGTGTTTATTTTCATGTTTACAACATGGTTGCTAAGTTCTTATTGTCAAGATTATATCTTTCGTGCCCACGTTTTAAGTTCTTATGATCCCAGCTCACAAATGCTTACATACATGATCAAGATTGTATAGGTGCATGTCACCTCAAAAATTATTCTTTTGTTATCACTTACCTACTCGAGGACGAGCAGGAGTTAAGCTTGGGGATGCTTGATACGTCTCCAACGTATCTATAATTTTTGATGCTCCATGCTTGTTTTTACACCATTTGCCTAATATTCCGTTACACTTCATGGCACTTTTATGTATTTTCCAGAACTAACCTATTAACAAGTTGCCACAGTGCCAGTTCCCTATTTTCTGCTGTTTTTGTATTTCAGAAGTGATACACAGGAAATATTCTCGGAATTGGACGAAACAAGTTCCTGAAGTCTTATTTTGTTCGGGAGCTTCCAGTCATCCGAAGGAGAGTAGGAGAGGGGCCACCAGGGGCCCTCACACCAGGCTGGCGCGGCCCAGGCCCTGGCCATGCCGCCATGGTGTGAGACCACCTGGCTCCACCTCTGACATCGCCCCTTCGCCTATAAAGACCCCCCGACGGGGAAAACCTAAGCACCCGATCACTTTTCCAGAACACATCGTGATCCGCCACCGCCGTCAACCCGAAGATCGGGAGGGTCCAGAAGCTCTTCCCGGCACCATGCCGGAGAGGGGAATCGCCACCGGAGGTCTTCTTCATCGCCATGCTTGCCTCCGAAGCGATGAGTGAGTAGTCTACCTTGGACTATGGGTCCGTAGCAGTAGCTAGATGGTTGTCTTCTCCACTATGTGCTTCATGTTTAGATCTCATGAGCTGCCCTACATGATTGAGATCATCGTTATGTAATTCTACATGTTTGGTTTGTTGGGATCCGATGAATATTGGTGTTATGATTGAGTTGCTGTACTGAATTATATCTTTTGTTATCTCTATGTTGTTTATGATCTTGCATGCTCTCTGTTGTTAGTAGCTATCTTGGCCGAGTAGTTGCTAGTGACTCCAAGAGGGGGTATTTATGCTCGATAGTGGGTTCATGCCTCTATTTAACCTAGGGGAGTGACAGAAACCTCTAAGGTTGTAGATGTGCTGTTGCTACTAGGGAGAAAACAACATTCATATGCTCAAGGGCATATGCTTTGTTTACATTACACACTTTGCTTAATGCAATTATCTGTTGTTCACAACTTAATACTTGTGGAGTTCTGGGATTGATTCGCCACAAGTGGATTATTAGTCATAGATGCAGTTGGATGGCGGTCTATGTATTTTGTTGTAATGCCCAGAGTAAATCTCATAGTGATCTTCTTGACATATCACGTTTATCTTTATTCTATCAATTGCCCAACTATAATTTGTTTACCCAGCATGTGTTATTTATCTTACGGAGAGACACCACTAGTGAACTGTGGACCCTGGTCCTATTACCATCATATTGCTATCACCTGTTTACTTTACTCGCACTGTTTACTTTACTCGCATACTTCTACTATTTTCCACTCGATACGCTCATAACCTTTGTTTCAAGCAAACTGGTGAGATTGACAACCTCATCGCAAGTTGGGAACAAAGTACTTGGTTGTGTTGTGTGCAGGTTCTGCATTGTAGCTAGCAAGCAAAGCTTGGACGAGGCGCCATATATAAATTGTCCGAAGCTGTCGCAAACTAGCAAGCATCACCTTCAGTCGCATTGTCTGCTCTTCTCCTGATAGACATACCTTGGTTTCTTAACTGAGGGAAAACTAGCTGCTATATTCATCTTACCTTCCTCTTGGGGTTCCCAACTGGCTGGTCATTTACCACACACAAGGAATATTCTGGTGCTGTCACCCATGCGCCAGTAACGACCTCAGATTTTCTCCGATCCTTTGTACGCATAAGCGTAACTCTTTGAACAACATGGGCCATCGCGAGGTACCTCGAAAGTTGGCAATAAAGGCTTGCCGAAACTCTTCCCAGGAGCGTATGCTGTCCGGAGCAAGGTTTTTTAGCCACGCCCTAGCGTTGTCCTTCAGGTGCAATGATAGCAACTAGAGAGCATTGCTCTGGATCCACCGCCGATTGTGACTGCGGTCATGAAATCGTCGAGCCAAATTCGAGGGTCCTGCTGCCCATTGAACTTGACGACACCATCGCTGAGCTTAATCCCTTTCGGCAATGGCGTGGAATGAATCAGGAGACTAAAACACTCTGCTCTGCATAGCCCATCGTGATTACCGGCGAACGCCTCCAGATCGCGTTCCTCCTCAAAGCGGTGGGCCTCGCATCGTGCATGCCTGTTGTCGACTCTGTTCTGAGCCAAGCCATGTCGAAGCTCTCCGTTTATAGGCTCCACTACTTGGGTCCTAGGCGCGACTGCTGGCGCTGTTGCTTGGTGTCTTGACTGGTCAACTGGCAGGATGGCCCTTCTCGGCGTTGTTTTGTGCTCTTGGTTAGCTGTGCCCTGAAGCACCCTAACTCCTTCGAGCACCAGGTTCCGCAAGTGCCTCATATGCTCATCGTCGTTTGCTGCGTTCGCAGCGATGTATGCTGCAGTTGCCATGATCGCAGCTTCCTTGGTCTTGGGCAGCAGATCTGCTTCATTAAAGTCCGCCTCCAGGTTTCGGGCGACATTGTGCATGTTGGCCCTAGGCGAAATATGCGACCGTGTCCTATGTTGGACACTTGACGAATAGTGGGACGATAGTGTGGCCCGCCTTCTGCTAGACGCGTCGGCCTCGTCCCTGCGTCTCTCCAAGATGCGCCTGTCAGCACTGATCTGGTCCTTCTGTTCCTGGACGATGAACCGGAGCGCTGCTAGCTCCTGCGGGCTCGGATTGGGGCCCATATCTGCTTCGCCCGCGTACACCCTCCTTGCGTACCGGATCTGGTCTTGTGTGATGAACTGTCGGCTGGTGTTTGACCGGTTTCGACCGTCGTTGGCTCTGTTCTCATTGCCATCTCCATGTGACGCCATCATGCAGTGTCCTCCGAACGGGGGGATCGAATCGTCGCTGATTTCGCCCAGCGGTGGGGGATAGGTGTCGTCGTCTCTAAGGCAAGATTCGACCTCAATCATGAGATCTGAGTCGTAATCGACCATATACTCATTGCTTGATGTTGCAGAGTCACTCGAACACGAGCTGTCTGAGTTGCCTATTTTCCCCTTAGCCTCGGGGTAGACATCGTCATCGTCTGAACATGTGTAGTCTGAATACAGCCCTTTGACATAATCAGGGTCGTAGGGGGTGGTACGGAGTGTGAGGGTGTTGAGAGCCCGCTCGCACTCGGATATCGTCGGGTAGATAGCTGCAGTGCCTCCCCGAGGGTCTTCACAGCCGGCGATCTCGTAAGACGAGAAATCTCCGACGCCCACTGATACGTCCATTTTGCATCACTATTTTGTATCGTAATTTACTGTTATTCATTGATATATTTCATATTTAGAGTTGATACTCATGTTATTTCCTTTGTTTTCACATGTTTGATGATCTTTGGAGGAGTTGCTACCGGAGTCAGGATTCTGCTAGAAAAAGGACCATCAAGGGACCATATTTTGAAGATCAGGAAAATTCCAGAAAAATACCAGGAAATTATATTTTCCCAGAAGACTCAGAAAGCTAGAAGGAGGAGTCGAGAGGAGCCAGGGGGGCCACACGCCAGGGTGGCGCGGCCAGGCCCCTGGCCGCTCCAGCCCTGTGTGAGGCCGCCCTGGCCCACTTCTGGTCTCGCCGCTCCGTGTACTTCATCGTCCCCGAAAACCTAAGTCAGGGAGGCTCAGAGTTAGACACCGCCGCCTCTGCGGGGCAAAAAACACCAGAGAGAGAAAAGCTCTCCGGCAGGCAGAAATCTGCCAGGGAAATTCCTTCCCGGAGAGGGAAGATCATCGCCATCGTCATCACCATCGCACCGGACTTCATCGGGATCATCATCATCATCTCCATCACCAGCACCTTCATCTTCACCATCACCACGCCATCCCGCTATAACATCTTGAGTTGGGTCTTGCTATATTCATAGGGGAAACTTTCCCGGTGTTGATTACTCTTGTAGTTGATGCTATTGAGTGGAACCATTGAATTAAGGTTTATGTTCAGATTGTTATTTACCATTATTTCACCTCTGATCATGATCCATATGATGTCTTGTGAGTAGTTCGTTTCGTTCTTGAGGACATGGGAGAAGTCAAGATGTTAGTAGTGAATTATTGTTGAGAAATATTTAATGGTTTGATATTGTTGTGGTGCTATTTCACTAGTGGTGTCATGTGAACGTCGACTACATGATACTTCACCATTTATGGGCCTAGTGAGATGCATTGTGTATTTGGCTACCAATTGTGGGGTTGCTGGAGTGACAGAAACCTAAACCTCCGTTGGAAAACCATTGCACCAGGGAGCGTAGGATCTTAGAGTTTAAGGCTGTGGTTAGATTTATCTTAATTACTTTCTTGTATTTGCGGATGCTTGCAAGGGGTATAATCACAAGTGTGTATTAATCCTAGTAAGGGTAGTGCGCTAGCATAGGTTCACCCCCATAACACCTATCAAACCAATAAAGACTATTGGCTTTATGAAGCGAAAGCTCTTGACAGAAACTCCCGTGTGTCCTCGGAACATTTGGTTATTATAAGTACACAACTGGCTTGTCCTTTGCTGAAGAAAGGATTGGGCCACTTGCTGCAATTCTTACTACTATCTTTTATTTACTCGCACTTTATTTACTCGTATTACCAAATACCCCTGAAAACCTGTTTGCTAGTATTTACAGTGATTACTTGATCAAAACCGCTCATCAACACCTTCTGCTCCTCGTTGGGTTTGACACTCTTATTTATCGAAAGTACTACGATACACCCCCTATACTTGTGGGTCATCAAGACTATTTTCTGGCGCCGTTGCCGGGGAGTGTAGCGCTATTGAAGAGTGGAATTAGTAAAGGTAACCGTCGCTGTGAGTATCATTTTTATTTTGTCTTTTATTTTTATTTTATTCTGCTATGGAGAACTCTCCATTTGGTTTCGTATTTGGAAACACATCTACTACTACTGCTGCACATGTGGATGAACCACCACCACCACCGCCTGCTGAAATTGATCCTTTTAAGATACCTATGAAAATTGTTGGGCGTATTATGGATAACTGCTATTCAGGTGATGGAACTGTCCATCCGGGTGATCACTTATTATTTATAAATGAATTATGCGAGTTGTTCAGATGTGCAGGTATTTCACCAAGCCAGGTCAAGAAGAAACTATTCTCATTATCACTGGAAGGCAAAGCTGAAGAGCGGTATCGACTACTCCAAGATGGTCCATCTATGGCATGGGAGGATATTGTACCTCTCTTTTATTCCAAGTTTTATCCTCCAAGTGAAATTCATAAAGATCGTAACCGGATATATAATTTTTGACCTCATGATGGAGAGAGTATTGCCCAAGCGTGGGGGAGATTGAAGTTACTAATGCTCAAATGCCCCATTCATGAGCTCCCCAATAATATTGTTATTGATAATTTTTATGCGCGGCTTACTCTTCCTGATAAGGATTATTTGGATGCTTCTTGCTTTGAATCATTTACTCATATGAAAGAAGATGCTAAGTGGAAACTTCTTGACCGTATACAAGAGAATGCTGAAGGATGGGAAAACGACAAAGGTAGGAAGTCAGGTATAAACTATGATTATGAATGCATTAAATCTTTTATGGGGACCGATGACTTTCATAGTGTTAGCACTGCTTATGGTCTTGATTCACAAATTCTTGCTAATTGTCTTAAGGCCTTTGCCTCTTATATTGATGTTCCAAAGAAAGATTGGAACAAATATCATGCGCCTTATAAAGACTCTATGAGTAATATACCTGCTGCAGCTACTGAAGTTTGTACTGTTGATAGCATTGTGCCTGAGCTTTATTTTGAGAAGACACCTTTCCCTGCTAAGGTAAAAAGGTATTCTACTTTGGTAAGTGTGTCTAATAAAAGTACTAAGAAAGCTGCAGAACCTGATGAGCAAATTACTATTAAGTCTCCTGTAGCTATATTGAAGGATCTTGTTACTAAAGATGTAGGGGATGAATATATTCTTTTTTGTGAAGATGCTTCTAACATTCTCTCACATCCTAAAAAGCATAGGAAAACAAGTGTTCCTGTTATTTCTGTCAGGATTGGAGATCATTGCTATTATGGTTTATGTGATATTGGTGCTAGTGCAAGTGCTATTCCTTTAGAGCTTTACAAAGAAATTATGCATGAGATTGGCGCTTGTGAACTTGAAGATATTGATGTGGTTGTTCAGCTTGCTAACAGAGAGACTGTTTGGCCTCTTGGTATTGTTCGAGATGTGGAAGTTCTTTGCGGTAAGACTAAATACCCCACTGATTTTCTAGTACTTGGTAAGGAGGCTAGTAAAACTTGTCCTATTATTTTTGGTAGACCATTTTTGAACACCTGTGGCACCGTGATAGATTGTAAGAAGGAGAATTTTTTTACTAAGTTCAATGGAGAGTCTTATGAGTTTAATTTTTCCAAGTTTGCTAAGACTTCTTATGAAAAAGATACGCCTAATAAAAAATTTCGAGTTGAACAGCTTGCTTCTATTGCTCTTGCTCCTAATAATGCCTTGCAGCAATTCATGGAAGATCACGAAAGTGATGTTTTCAGCAAGGAAATAGTAGAGATTGATGATATTATTCTTCGTCAACCACCATTAATCAAGCATAATCTACCTGTGGAGGATCTTGGTACCACTTTGCCACCTAAGGAAGATCCTGTGTTTGAATTAAAACCTTTGCCTGATGATCTTAAATATGCTTACATAGATGATAAGAAAATATATCCTGTTATTATTAGCTCTAAACTTTCAGGAAAGGAAGAAAAAAGATTATTGGAGATATTGAGGAAACACCGAGGAGCTATGGGATATACTCTTGATGATTTAAAAGGGATTTCTCCCACTTTATGTCAGCATGCCATTAATATGGAGAAAGACGCGAAGCCAGTCGTGGAGCATCAACGCCGCCTAATTCCCAAAATGAAGGATGTGGTAAGAAATGAGGTATTAAAACTCCTTGATGCTGGTACTATTTATCCTATTGCTGATAGTAGATGGGTTAGTCCTGTTCATTGTGTTCCTAAGAAAGGAGGAATGACTGTTGTGCCTAATGAGAATAACGAGCTTATTCCTCAAAGGGTAGTAGTTGGTTATAGAATGTGCATTGATTATAGGAAGGTAAACAAAGTTACTAAGAAAGATCATTACCCTTTACCGTTTATAGATCAGATGCTAGAAAGGTTGTCTAAGAAGACTCATTTTTGTTTCCTTGATGGTTATTCTGGTTTTTCTCAAATTGCTGTTAAGAAGGATGATCAAGAGAAAACCACTTTTACTTGTCCTTATGGAACTTATGCTTATAGACGTATGCCGTTTGGTTTATGCAATGCTCCTGCTACTTTTCAAAGATGCATGTCTGCTATTTTTCATGGCTTTTGTGAAGAAATTGTGGAGGTCTTCATGGACGATTTCTCCGTCTATGGAACTTCTTTTGATAATTGTTTGCACAACCTTGATAAAGTTTTGCAGAGGTGTGAAGAAACTAACCTTGTTCTTAATTGGGAGAAATGCCACTTTATGGTAAATGAAGGAATTGTCCTTGGACATAAAATTTCTGAAAGAGGTATTGAAGTTGACAGAGCGAAAGTGGAAGCAATTGAGAAAATGCCCTGTCCCAGAGATGTTAAAGGTATTCGTAGTGTTCTTGGTCATGCTGGTTTCTATAGGAGGTTTATTAAAGATTTCTCTAAGATTTCAAAGCCTCTTACTAATCTTCTTCAAAAAGATGTACCATTTGTCTTTGATGATGATTGTAAGGAAGCTTTTGAAACTCTTAAGAAGGCTTTAACTACTGCTCCTATTGTTCAACCACCTGATTGGAATTTACCTTTTGAAATTATGTGTGATGCTAGTGATTTTGCTATTGGTGCTGTTCTTGGACAACGCGTTGATAATAAGTCGAATGTTATTCATTATGCTAGTAAGACTCTTGATGCTGCTCAGAAGAATTATGCTACTACTGAGAAAGAGTTTCTTGCTGTTGTTTTTGCATGTGATAAGTTTAGATCTTACATTGTTGATTCTAAAGTTACTATTCATACTGATCACGCGGCTATTAGATATCTTATGACTAAGAAGGATGCTAAGCCTAGGCTTATTAGATGGGTGTTGCTTTTACAAGAGTTTGATTTGCATATCGTAGATAGGAAAGGTGCTGAAAATCCTGTGGCTGACAACTTGTCTAGATTGGAAAACATTTCCTTTGATCCTATTCCTGTTAACGATAGTTTTCCAAATGAACAGTTGGCTGCAATAAATGTAACTTCGCGAGACCTTCCTTGGTATGCTGATTATGCTAACTTTATTGTTTCCAAGTATTTGCCTCTGACCTTTACAGCTCAGCAAAGAAGAAAATTCTTTTATGATTTGAGGCATTACTTTTGGGATGACCCACATTTATATAAAGAAGGAGTTGATGGTATTATGAGAAGATGCATACCGGAATATGAGCAACAAGAGATATTAAGGAAATGCCATAGCAGCGCCTATGGAGGGCATCATGCTGGAGATAGAACCGCGCAGAAGGTTCTACAATCAGGTTTTTATTGGCCAACTCTCTTTAAAGATGCCAGAAGGTATGTTTTATCTTGTGATGAATGTCAAAGAGTTGGTAATATTTCTAGACACAATGAAATGCCTATGAGTTACACTCTTGTTATTGAACCGTTTGATTGTTGGGGATTTGACTTTATGGGTCCTTTTCCTCCTTCAAAAGGCTATACCCATATACTTGTTGCTGTAGATTATGTTACTAAATGGGTAGAAGCCATACCTACAAAGTGTGCCGATGGTGAGACCTCGTTAAAAATGCTTAAGGATGTTATTTTTCCTAGGTTTGGTATGCCTAGATATCTTATGACTGATGGAGGTTCTCATTTTATTCACGGTGGTTTTAGAAAAACTCTTGCTAAATATGATGTCAATCATAGAATTGCTTCTGCTTATCATCCCCAAACTAGTGGGCAGGTAGAGCTTTCAAATAGGGAGATCAAGTCTATCTTGCAGAAGACTGTCAATAGATCTAGGAAAAACTGGGCTAGTAAGTTAAACGATGCTTTATGGGCTTATAGAACTGCTTATAAGAACCCCATGGGTATGTCTCCTTATAAGATGGTTTACAGAAAAGCGTGTCACTTGCCCTTAGAATTAGAACACAAAGCTTTTTGGGCAGTGAGAGAGCTTAATAGAGATTTTAAACTAGCTGGTAAGAAAAGGTTATTAGATTTGAGTTCTCTAGATGAGTGGAGAAACGAAGCATATGAGAGTGCCAGGCTTTTTAAAGAGAAAGTCAAGCAATGGCATGATAAGAGAATTCTTAAGAGAGAGTTTCATGTTGGTGAGAAAGTTCTTTTGTATAGGTCTCGTCTCAGATTTTTTGCAGGAAAATTACTCTCTAAATGGGAAGGACCATATGTTATTGTGGAAGTGTACCGCTCAGGTGCTATTAAGATCGCTTCATTGAAAGATGACTCTACACAAGTGGTGAATGGGCAAAGACTCAAACATTATATTTCTAGAGATTCTTATAATGAAGATGTTGATGTTATTGAAACAATTTCTCCGGAAGAATTCATCCAAGACAAATTGCAGGTACCTGCAGAGTTCGTTTTCGAATAGGTAACAGTTCTATTCAGAGAAGTTTCACGAAAAGCTCTTCCTTTAATATTTTTGCTGTTTTTACTAAATATTAAAAATCACGAGATGAAAACGGGCAGGAAAAAGAGTCCATGTGCCTCTCACACACAGGTGGCGCGGGCCCACCCCTGGCCACGCCACCTAGGTGTGAGAGCACCCCGGAACTCGTTTCCGTCCCGGTTTCCTCCTGTGATTTCATTTCGATGTATAATTTTCGCCTATTTAACCCCCCGGAGTCCCCGAGGCTGTATATCGTTTTCTCGTCGTGTTTTGTTTCGAGCTGTTTCTGTCAGGAGTTGATCTTAAGCTTGGGGGATCCATGGCCTCTTCAAGCAATGACAAGGAGAAGACACCTCCGGAAGATGACACCAAGGACTTCTGGCTGAAAGAGGAGGTTGAAAGTGAAGACGAGGAGGAAGATCAAAGTTCGAGGCCAAACGCCATGATTGCCAGCATAGGGGTGGTGACAGATCATGACAAGTTCAAGAAGAGTGCACGCATAAGGACCGGAGGAGGTGTGCCGCATCACACCTTGGCTCCACGGACATCCCCGTCAGGCAACAATCCTTTCCATACTCTAATACATGAACATCAGTTTCAAAGGGTGCCTAGGTCGCGATTACCCTCGGGTTGGGATATAGATCATTCTAACAGTGCAGGAGAAGGAAGTGCCAAGAGTGAAGAAGGATGGGGAAATAATTCCAAGAGCTGGGATTCTCTTGCTGATAGGTTCATGAACCGTGTTGAGCACAATTCTGAGATGTTTCGTAACCTCGAGTACAAGATTGATGATCTGAAAGATTTGATTGAGAAGCTTATCAAAGATTATCCGCCACCACCGCCAAAGGAGTAATTCGTCATCGGTATAGGCATCCCTTTGGCTTGTTTCAAGCTTGGGGGAGTGCCGCGGTATCACATCATTACCTTTTGCTCATTTACTTTTCAAGTAGAGTCATATCATGAATAGAGAAGTTATCTTATAGAATAGTTTGCAATTTGGAAGTATCCTCCTTAGTTAGTTATCTACGTATCCCTTGGGGTGAGTTGCGGTAATAAAATATTAATGAGAAGTTTTATTGTTTACTTTCCGCGCACTTTATGTTAGTCTGCAGTTTCTCTTGTATGACTAGTCTTGTTGATTGGTATTGGTATCACTTTGGGAGCATGAGTAAATTTAGTTGGTTTTGGCAAACCTAGCTTGGTCAGTAGCAACTTTACCTTGAGGTTTGAGTAGAAAAGAATAAAGAAGTGCTTGTAGTTACATCACTTCAGTTTTCCTTATGTTTGGCTTATAAGCATTGTTATTCCTGAAGTCAAAATCGTTGTACCTTCAAGGGAGTTTGCATGATTGTTCTTATTATATGTATGTTTGTTTGTTACATGCAACTCTTATGCTTGCTACCCAGCCTTGCTAGCCAAAAACCTATACTGAGAGGAAATACTTCTCGTGCATCCAACTCCCAAAAGCCAAGTCACTTCCAAAGAGTCCACTATAAATTCCTATGCATGGTATTTCAAGCCATTCCAAGTAAATTTCCATGTGCTACCTTTCAAAAACCTTCAAACGCTTCTCATTTTGTGCCACTGTTTTTAGCTCATGAGGATGTAGTGGATGGGTTTGTTATCTTCCATACTAAATTAAGTACCCCTCGACTAGGCAGCTTCATCTGCTCGTCATTAATTTTGCAAGGGAGCTGGTCAGACCATTACAATCTCAAAAAGAAAAGAAAAAGAAAAGCACTCCTCCATGGAATGTGAAAGTTGGTCGGCACCCGATGGAATCGGTTAGCCATGGTTTGAGAAAGGAAAAAGGTGGGGAGGAGTGCAAAGCTATAAAAGAGCACCAAAGTGCCAATTAATCAAACATCTCAGAACCGCTCTCACTTGTTTAGTATGGAAGATATCAAGAACTCCGTTGCTAGTCGTTGACAAAAGCAACCACCTCTCAAAATAACTTTTTACCTCTGTTTTACAAATGAAAAGCTCTAGCACATGTTTAATCCCTGCTTCCCTCTGCGAAGGGCCTGTCTTTTACTTTTATGTTGAGTCAACCTATTTCCCTCTATCTAAAGCAAGCATTTGAGTTGTTATGTTTCACTCATCCATATGTTGATTAGTTTAATCATGTTTACTATCTTTCTTGTTTTGTATAATGCTTTTGTCTGAAGGAATATATCTTTGAAAGCTTTCTATGAATGCAAAAGTTTACCTTGTTGAGCATATGATCTTTGCTATATTCGCTCTGTTTTAAAAGGCTCCGTTTAAAAGAAAGAATAACTTGTTCATAGTTCTTTGACCAAGAACTAAGGTTTGCCATTGCCAATTATAGTTTACCTTGTGCATCTTTACATGTGATTCCCTTTTACCCATTGCAAGTCTATATCTTATAAAGGGAAGTTGCTGTCTATTATAATTTGTGCCTTGGTGAATGTGATGCTTCTTGTCCGTATTTTGATTATCGACACTTCACTCCATAAACCTGTGGTCATATTTACCGAGTTTAGTTTTCACTTGGGGACAAGCGAAGTCTAAGCTTGGGGGGGGGGTTGATACGTCCATTTTGCATCACTATTTTGTATCGTAATTTACTGTTATTCATTGATATATTTCATATTTAGAGTTGATACTCATGTTATTTCCTTTGTTTTCACATGTTTGATGATCTTTGGAGGAGTTGCTGCCGGAGTCAGGATTCTGCTGGAAATAGGACCATCAAGGGACCATATTTTGAAGATCAGGAAAATTCCAGAAAAATACCAGGAAATTATATTTTTCCAGAAGACTCAGGAAGCCAAAAGGAGGAGTCGAGAGAAGCCAGGGGGGCCACATGCCAGGGTGGCGCAGCCAGGCCCCTGGCCGCGCCAGCCCTGTGTGAGGCCGCCCTGGCCCACTTCTGGTCTCGCCCCTCCGCGTACTTCATCGTCCCCGAAAACCTAAGTCAGGGGGGGCTCAGAGTTAGACACCGCCGCCTCTGCGGGGCAGAAAACACCAGAGAGAGAAAAGCTCTCCGGCAGGCAGAAATCTACCGGGGAAATTCCTCCCCGGAGAGGGGAGATCATCGCCATCGTCATCACCATCGCACCGGACTTCATCGGGATCATCATCATCATCATCTCCATCACCAGCACCTTCATCTTCACCATCACCATGCCATCCCGCTGTAACATCTTGAGTTGGATCTTGCTATATTCATAGGGGAAACTTTCCCGGTGTTGATTACTCTTGTAGTTGATGCTATTGAGTGGAACCATTGAATTAAGGTTTATGTTCAGATTATTATTTACCATTATTTCACCTCTGATCATGATCCATATGATGTCTTGTGAGTAGTTCGTTTAGTTCTTGAGGACATGGGAGAAGTCAAGATGTTAGTAGTGAATTATTTTATAGAAATATTTAATGGTTTGATATTGTTGTGGTGCTATTTCACTAGTGGTGTCATGTGAACGTCGACTACATGATACTTCACCATTTATGGGCCTAGTGAGATGCATTGTGTATTTGGCTACCGATTGTGGGGTTGCTGGAGTGACAGAAACCTAAACCTCCGTTGGAAAACCATTGCACCAGGGAGCGTAGGATCTTAGAGTTTAAGGCTGTGGTTAGATTTATCTTAATTACTTTCTTGTATTTGCGGATGCTTGCAAGGGGTATAATCACAAGTGTGTATTTATCCTAGTAAGGGTAGTGCGCTAGCACAGGTTCACCCCCATAACACCTATCAAACCAATAAAGACTATTGGCTTTATGAAGCGAAAGCTCTTGACAGAAACTCCCGTGTGTCCTCGAGAACGTTTGGTTATTATAAGTACACAACCGGCTTGTCCTTTGCTGAAGAAAGGATTGGGCCAGTTGCTGCAATTGTTACTACTGTCTTTTATTTACTCGCACTTTATTTACTCGTATTACCAAATACCCCTGAAAACTTGTTTGCTAGTATTTACAGTAATTCCTTGATCAAAACCGCTTATCAACACCTTCTGCTCCTCGTTGGGTTTGACACTCTTATTTATCGAAAGTACTATGATACACCCCCTATACTTGTGGGTCATCACCCACAAAGTGGTATGCGTCGCAATCGGTGAAGTAGGCGGTGGTTGGGGATGGAGGTGGAGCTTCGAAGTCGTTCGACCCTACTGATGGGGTCGAATCTTTCGGCCTTGGTTCCTCTTCCAGCGGCGTCGACAGTGCGGTCGCCGAGAGATTGCCCTCGGCTACTAGTGATGTGGTTGGGGCCGTCGCAAGCGGCATCGAGTCACCGACGGAGATCAGCTCAGCGACTCTGTCGTTGTTCACATGGAAGTTGAACAGTCCGAAGGCCATGTCAAAACCTCCTGCGATCGCCGGGACGGTGATGGTCGATCCAGCGACGTCATCCTCCGGTTCCGGTGAGGTGGTGCCGATGAAACTTGACACAGCAAGGCCGACGGCGGTGTCGATGGCGAGGTCGATGTCGATCTTGTCATTGGTGTCGACGACGGCCGGCACAGCGATGACGGCGGCGGCGTCGATGGCGTGGTTGATGTCGATCTCGTCGTTGGTGTCGACGACGGCTGGCACAGCGATGACGGCGGCGGCGTCGATGGCGTGGTTGATGTTGATCTTATCATTGGTGTCGACGACGTCCGGCACAACGATGACGGCGGCGGCATCGAGGGCGTGGTTGATGTCGATCTTGTCGTTGGTGTCGACGATGGCCGACACAGTGATGACGGCGGCGGCGTCGATGGCGTGGTTGATGTCGATCTTGGCGTTGGTTGGTGATGGAGCCGGCGAATCAGTAGATCCAGATCCCATCGTCCCCACGGTCGGCGCCAATTGACGAGGTTCTACCCCGGCAATGCCCATGTTCGAGGTCTTTCGATCTAGGGAACGCATGGTGAGACCTGGCGAACTCGACGGCGATGAGACAAAGACAGGGAAACACGAGGTTTTACCCAGGTTCGGCCCCCTTGGTAGGGTAATGACCTACGTCCTGCTTGGCTGACTTTTATTGATGTGGTGGCTACAATGGCGATGTTACAGTGGTGGCGTAGATTGGATCTAGTCGAAGTAGAGAGCTCTGAGAGTTGAGCGCTCCGGCGTGTGGTGGTCAAAGAGTATCTAGGATTTCGGGGCCTCCCCCCCAGCCTTTTTTATGCGAAGGCTAGGTCTCAGGATTGTCCCTCAAGAAAAGTGCAGATCGGATCGGTCTCGAATAAGCCCTAACCGAAGACTAATACAAATTGGACTCCTCGAATCCTTGCTTGCACGCCAAGTACCGCTCCTGGGCTGCATCCAATCACCGTCCTTACGGGCCTTGCAGCTTCTTCGCCAACAACCTCCCCTGGGCCGAAAACCAGGTAGGCGAATATCGAGGGCCTGTTTGTCATTCCTTCGTCAACGGGCTTGGCCCTAATGCGTAGCAGATGGGGCGGGCTGTCCAGAGCGGACTGAGTTGTGCTGGAGTTGCGATAAGGGATTTCCCGCAACTAGTTGCGGCTGCAGCTTGTATCCTATACCTTCGGTCTCTATGTGGTGATCTGTCCCACCTACCTCTTCCAAAGATTTAAATTTCAATACAAGAGGAGAAATCATATATACGGTATGCAAGGAGGCCTATGAGGGTCAGAGCATTAATTTGGAGTAGTTATGACACATTCGAATGATTTTTGAATCCATATGTGCCAGCATTTAATGGTAAGTAAGATGGAATTTAGCTAGTAGCATGTCAATGTGCTTAATTTGTGAAACTCGAATCCAGATATGTTTATTGAAACTCAAGTCCATATAGGTTTATTGTTGCTCTTTATTTTCTTGTATACTATCAGATATGCTGAATAACTAGAAATCAAAATATCAGCTCAATTTTTGGAACAAAAATATCAGCTCAGTGGATGATTGAAACACAGGAACGTAATGACCGTGGGGGTCACTCAGTTAAAAACATGTTACGCATGAGATGGAATGCTATTTATCTCCGACACGCTTTGTTCTAGTCATAAAATAAGTTACTCCCTCTGATCATTAATACTTGTCTTTGATATCATATATCTAGACACTAAAACATGTCTAAATATATTATATAAAAAATAAGTATTAGTGATCGGCGGGAGTAATACATCTTTTATCAGACATGCATTGAATTCTAACATTTCACAGCACCTAGCTGCCCAACTACCAATCTGACTCAATGCATGGCCATTTACGGGGACCCAAGCAAGAAAAGTGCATTGAAAACATTGAGAAGCCCCAATCCTAAGATGTACTCGTCGGCACGGATATGAGCACTGCCCGCAACTAGTTGTGGATCGTTATTTTCGTGGAGTTGGACGTAAATACAATATTTCTAGGATATACAAATGATCATGTCCAAATATTGTGGATGGTCCGAAATGAAACATCCTGTCAGGCCTAACGGTGTGACCAAGTATCGGCCTCCAATCCTCAAAAATGGATATGCTTAAACCTCAGGGCGTTCCATAGATTTTATGGGTCCTAGGACGACACAACACTAAGGGTCCCTTGTTTATAGTGGCGGAGCGTTTCTAGGGAAAGGGGGCCATGGCCCCCTACTCTAGAAAATTAACTAAAGACATCTCTTATATTTATGCTAAAATTTTAAATATTAGCCAAAGTGTAGTACACAAACAAATCTTGGACCGGGACTCCTAGCTCCAAGGGGCCCAGGGCGAACGCCCCTCTGCCCCGCCCTATATGTCGCTGATGTAATCCTCCTATGTTTGTACTCTCTGGTGTGGCCAAGTCGTATGTAGAATCCAAACTTTTTTTACCTTTTCTGATAAGTTCAACACAACATCTTTGGTTATCCTTCCTCTTCCTTTGTTTCCTCATTTTTCCCGGTCCCAATAAAAAAATATTTATTGAAATCCTCCAAGAGCATGCTAACACTTTTCAAAAACTCATGGTGATTGATGTCCTACAAGATTTCAGAGAACATGAACTCTTATAGCCGTGTGTGCATTTCATCGACCTACATTGCGAATGATCATTGTAATGTTGGCCCATAAAGGGTCAAAAAGAGAGAGTTGCAAACAGGCATATAAGTACATGCATAAAAGAAAACCAGCACAAGAGATGAAATGACCAGAGATGTACCCAACTTGCCGACGCAGCCAACTTCTCCCAGCTCCTAGATCTGGTGGTCTGGACGGTGGCATCTTCGCACTGGAAGACAGCTGCCCCAACTCCAACTCACCTCCTTCCTCTTTCTCTCCCCTAACAACAAGGAAAGGGGATGAGGTGCACATGCTCCACCCACCTAACCATACCCCCTCATCGCCTCCTCCATCAAATGCCCCCCGGTCGCAGCTCGCCACAGTGGGGGAGATAGAAGCTCCGCCTCGGCGCCCTGCCTTTCACTCCTTGAGAATGAACAGAATAGAGGGAGAAATGAACAAGACGAGAGAGAGAGAGAGAGAGACAAAGCAGCACCACACCAAAAAACCGTAATAAAGAAAAAACCAAACTCAGCTAAACTAAAACCAAAAACCAGATTGAAGATTAAAAACCAAACAAACACTATGACTAGAGGCTGCACGACACGAAAGGAACGCGCAGAGACTCACGTCAGGAAATCAAAATGAACGGGACAACGATCTAACTTAATGCCAAATGAGTTTCGTCTAGCTGAAAATTATTGAAAGTGGAAAAAGAAAACCAACACGAGAAACAAAAGCCTTCACAAATAATTCTCTATGTTTTTTTTTTTGCCAAAATAAGAATCCTGCAACATAAACAACAAAAAGTGCTTTTGGCTCCCGGGCTCCAGTGCTCCTTCTATTTTTTTTAAAATAAAAATCATAGTTTAAGTTTTAAAAAATTATGAAAATAAATCAGGACATAGTCAATGATGTAATCTAAAAGTATGCAAAATTTTACTACGAAATTCTTTGTATCGTGGGCTACACAAAAATAACAAAATTTGATAAATTTGTAGATTTGAAATATATATACTTAGATATACGTTTCTCATTTTTGTGCAACCCAAAATATAAAGTATTTGAACAAGACGTTTTGCACATTGGTGGCATAAATAGTTGGCTACATGCGATTATTTTTTTCAAATTTTTTAAAACTCAGAAATATAATTTTTATTTTTATTTAAAAACAAGATCACTAGTGCCCATGTACACCAAATCTTTACTCCATAAACAAAGTCTATATTATATTAGGTAAATAGTAGTTTGCACACCAAGGGAAAAGAGTTGGTCAAAGAACCACAAATATATCACTTGATGTTAAATTGTTTGATTGATGCCCGGACCTAGCTTTTTCTCCGGAACATTCAAAAACTCGGACTGCAATATTTGGTTGGAGCACGGCAGTAGGTACCGTTTCCTTGGGGGAGACGTACCCGTGCAGGAGTATTTATTTTTCAATTAAGTTATCTATTTCCCTACGTTTCGTGCGCGTCCGGCCTTGCTACTTAACCAACCCCAATCCCCCACTCTTCCCCATACCCGCCGTCCCGTCTCCCCGCCGCAACCCTCGCATCAGAAACCCTCGTTCCAATCCATCCGCCAAATCCCGCGATTCACGTGAGTATCCGCCCTGGTTTCCAATCGATTCGGCGTCTCGTTTCGATCGATTCGATTTCTGTTTCGTTCGATTGGTTCGATCGATGCCAATTTAGCGGTTATTAGGTTTTGTTGCTGATTTGGTAGCTGTTTTGGTGGTTGCAGCGAAGGAGACCGATGGCGAAAAGCTCGTTCAAGCTGGAGCACCCGCTCGGTTCGTGAAATCTTCTCCCCTTCCCCGATTTTCGTTTGTTCTTACGGAAGCTCTTGCAATTTGATGCGGTTTGTGGGGCTGGGCGATTGACGGTGCAAATTTAGGAATACCTCCGATGATTTGAAGGAATTTAGGAGTAGAGCACGTAGTACCTGAGTAATCGTTCGTTGATTTCCTTTGAAAATAAGGTTAAAAGCACATACACATCCGGCCTCTGCTTTTAGGGGGAATCAGTCAACCATAGCACGCGAGGAATTATGATAGGGGGCGTCTTAGAGATGGCAGCCTCCTGTAGAATTGGTAGGTCGCCAAGGAATATGTGATTGTCTTAACGTTGTGTTGGATATAATACATGTATGTGAGGGTTGGAATAAGTAATTCGTTGTGGTGCTGATCATATCAATATGCATTCTCTAATTTAATCCCCAGTGTTGATGGTGATGATTCTGATTCATATGAAAATACTGTAATTTGTGATGAGTCAATTGTAAGGAGATTGTGTTCTTAGCTAATAAAGGTGGGCTGTGAATCCAGTTTGACGGACTTGGTTATTTGGGTTGGTTTATCAGTATATAAGAAATTTGTTGAGTGGTTCACTTCTCGTGGATCATATAAGAGTAGGAGCGACTTCAATCATCCAACAATTGTTGAGTTAAACCACGCTTGTGTTTCTGAATCTGTGGTGAAAGGAATCAGCCTTTTATTATGCCATGCTAAGTTATTTGTCTGTAGATAAAATTACTGTTGGTTATTTGACTGTTACCTGTTAGTGTAATTGTAGAAACTTACAATTTACGTTTTCCATTACATGTTATGTTATGTTCATTGCTGGCTCTAGAGCATAATATCTTATTTACTCTTGTACTCTATCTACTATGGCCTTGATCTGAAACTTTCTCTAAAGATCTTTCTTTCCTTTTTAGTCTGTTTAGAATATGGAATCTAATACTGTTCGTCCCATTCATGCAATACAGAGAGGAGGCAGGCTGAAGCTAACCGCATCAGAGAGAAGTACTCCGATAGAATTCCTGTAAGCTTATCCTTCTTATCATTGTTCAGTAGACTTCTCCTTCCGTTTTGTTACTCATGATTTGTTTGTTCTAATCTGTAAACAATCTATTTAATGTAGGTGATCGTTGAGAAGGCTGGGAGGAGTGATATTCCTGACATTGATAAGAAAAAGTCAGTACTGCCCAAACATTTAACTCCTTAGGATATCTTATTTAATTCTTGTAGTAAGTTAATGCTAGAACGGGTGTTGCTAAGGTTGTCCTCTAGGCTCATTTGAAATTGGGTTTTTGCTACTAGTAGTACAACATTGGTAATGTACGTGAGTCACATTCAAATCTTGCTATGTTTTTATCCAAAAAACATGTATGTCTACATCTCTATGGTCCAAAAGCAGTTTGTCTTGATGCATCAAAACATTGTTGCATGGCACATCAAAGCACTATCATGTAAGGGCCACCATTATTGACTTCCAACCGTTCTATATCCTAATATCTGTCACCACCATACAGGTACCTTGTCCCTGCTGACCTTACAGTTGGACAATTTGTGTACGTTGTGCGGAAGCGGATCAAGCTCAGTGCTGAGAAGGCGATCTTCATCTTTGTGAACAAGACACTTCCTCCAACAGGTATTGAAAACAACAGCAGCAACATACTTCTCCATGAACAAACTTAGTGTACGTGTGTTTAACTGCATTTTTTTTTTCTTGTTCTCACCCAAAATTCGGGTTATGCATTTTGTTTGCAGCTGCTCTGATGTCTGCCATCTACGAGGAGAACAAGGATGAGGACGGATTCCTCTACATGACCTACAGCGGCGAGAACACCTTTGGCCTGCTCTAGGTTGTGGTTCCTCTGAAATCAATCGCTCAAGATGCCTCGTGTAAATAAGGCATGCCAAGCAACTGTGTATATTCTGGTTGGGCCTCGTTGGAAGTCTTTTACATTCCGTAACCAAGAAAAACATATTCGAATGTTCTAATCTCACATTACTTATTAAGTTATTGACTCATCTGAAATCGGTTATTTATACCGCTTCCTTGTTCATGCATGTCGTTCTGGTTCCTGGCAATAGCTGTTGCTGTAATGTTTCATAGTCACTGTAGATCTCAATTGTGCCATAAAATCTGGTGGTTCTGTTACCGCGATAGTTGCTCTAGTGCTCTACCGACTGTGAAAGGTTGCTGGCAGCGCTGGGGCGGCTCTCTTGGTTCTGTTGCTGCTCACACTAGATACTGGAGACCTGGATGGTGCTGCTTCATCCTCTTCATTTTGTATAGGGTACTATATGGAATCCTGGTTCTTAGCGTTATACTAGTCCAGTGTGTAACGTATGGACGGATCTGTAGACGCATTTATTTTACTGTTCATATCATTGCTTGTCTGGATTGTTTCTGATGCTAGTGTGTATGGTGCTTGCGCTCTCTTTCCCTGAACTTGCAGTTGAGTAATTTGTGTGCGTTTTCCAGGCTCGTTTTGGTAGATTGTTTGGGACGTTTTGGGTGACGAAAAGTTCCGTGGTTAGTCTTTTTTTTTTTGGTTTCACCTAACTTCGGTAGATGCGTGCGCAGTTGAGTAGATTTTGTTGCATCATTTTGCAAGGAACCCAGAACATTATCATGGCGGACAAAAGTTGAGTTTCAAACGGGAAAGAAGAGGAAGGCGATGACCTCAATGATGCTGCTAGTGTTTCGTCTCATCTTGTTCCACGAACATTGTTATAACTAGGACCGCAGGCTGCACACATATATGAGCCTGTCGTTTGTCAGTAACACCACGGATCAGAAAAGGCTGACCGGTCGGCGGCAGGGCTTTGAAAACGTAGGTTCCACATGCACACCAGAGATAGATCAGTCACACGATCTCCGTGCAAGTATGCAGCATGTACGTACATATATCATTCATTACTGCTGGCTTAACAGTAGTAAAACTACAGTGTCGCACGACGCTTGCTATACTACGTACGGCGATGCTGAACATAATTAAGTACACATGTATGTATGAGTATGCGCTGCTTGGAAATACTTCCTCCGACCCATATTACTTTTCGCTAATACAAATATATCTACCACTAAAATATGTCTAGATACATCTATATTACCGAAGAGTATTGTGGATCGGAGGGAGTATCACATTTTGTAAATAGTATCCTATTTTGAATACCATTGTATGACAAAGGTGATAGTACCATTGCTACGATAATAACGTCCTCACCACTATCTGCATTGTTTAGGAGAGAGTGATTGGTATTCAACTTTGATATACCAGTCGATAATAATATGGTAATTTGGAAGATGAAGGTGCCATTAAAGACCAATTGTTATCTTTGTTGATGAGTATCCTAACTAAAAATAATCTTGCTAATTGAAACTGGCATGGAAATAGAAAATGTGTTTTTTTGTCATTACGACGAGAAGATTAAGCATCTATTATTTTAGTGTTGCTTTGCCAGATCTATATGGTCAATCATCCAAGCAGGACATGTATCCACCGACAAGTGTCGCTAATATTTTTGGAAATTGGCTTTATGGTATTAATCTCAGGTTTAAAATGCTTATTAAGGTGAGAGTGCTTGTCGTTATATGGTCGTTTTGACTATGTAGAAATAATAAAGTTTTTAAGGATAAAAATTATTATCTCTTGCAGATCATCTACACCGATATGCTTCGTTTATGGTCACCTTCAGCCACTAGAGAACCGTGGTCTATTTATGGAGGCCGTACATAATTACAGGCTACGGCGAGCGATACTTTTTCTTAACATGGGTGGTCGCAAAATCTATAAATTGGTTCATCACCATCTCCTTAGGCGATTTGCAATTTGCTCTTAATGATATGTATTTTGTTTTTTATTCTAGACTACGAAACTGTTGAACGGCTAAGTACATCTTAATTATGCAGTGACTGAAAAAAAATGTGCTCGCGCTGCATTGCACGGCATGGCGCGGAAAGCCGCAGTATAACTGTCTAAGCATGTAACGGGTGAGACCCTTTTTTTACATAACAATACGTGTCTTATTCATAAGATAAAATCAAATTATAAGGCATGTACATACCGATCTTACAGAACTTAAAAGATAAGATAAACCTATGCAAAAAACCAGCGCCTATCCTCCTCCTTTGATACCATCGAGGCGACCGCCAAAGGGGCGAAAGATAGATCACAATATCACCCGAGCTTGACGCGGCTCCATCGCTGATCAACAGCTTTTCAGAACTCCAAAGTAGTTTGCCTTAGACAAAACCAATGCTGTTGAAAGACATGTCCCCGGACACGCGGTCGAACTCCATGACACCCCCACACGACTACGATGTTGGGGGAGGAAATCAAACCTGTCAGCCTTCATCCACAAACCCAGCACAGGATACACCATCTTCCATCTGTCACCTGTGTAGACAACTGTCTGCGCGTACTCCTGGACAACACATCCTTCGTGCTCCACCATGATGTCGGAGCCAACGCCATAGCAGCAGGGATAGAGCAGAAGGATGCACACACCTAACGGGATCGCCGCCTCCGCCTCGACGACACCATCCAAGAAACTTAAGGCCGCCAATCCGAGGAATCAGCAAACACACGATGCCATCAACTCCGAGACGCCGCCATGAAGGACACCGCCGGTGTGGAAGTGGAGCCGAGGCAGATTTATTCGTCCGGGTGCGGCTCCCACCACCCCAATGATGCTCCGGAGCGACCGGACCCCCCCCCCCCTTGCCGCCACCGCAGCAGGCGGAGGGAGAGGGAACCAACACGAACATCGGTGAAGATCGGGCGGAAAAGGGTCGCCTCCTGATCGCCTTCCGGCGGCTAGGTCAGGAGCGAAGCGGTAAGCAACGGGTGAGACCCTTGAGGCCTTGATGCGTACAATACAAATATGAAATATACATATACTCCCTCCGTTTCAAAATATAAGATATTTTAGCTTTGTGAAGCAAATGTATTTAGACATCTTTTAGTGTGTAGGTTCACTCGAATACACACACTAAAATATGTCTAGATACATTTGCTTCACAAACCTAAAACATCTTATATTTTGAAACGGAGGGAGTACAATGCACTGTAAATCAACGTACGGATGCGTGCGTCCACGTATCGCTAATTCGCTAGTATGTACTCCGTATATCTAGTCGAGGAGTTGATATGTGCATGTTGAACAACGATCGAGTCGTACCGAATGGGTCTTCGATCGTGACGCTAACTCACCGCTTACCGGCGGCGTACGACGCGCGAGTGCAAGCCGGTACTAGCGAATTATATGGATGGGAGAGGGTTATAGTATCGTGTCCAATGATCCCAGAGTCTTAATGTTTTTCTTTCGTACTCCCTTCGTTTATAAATATAAGATATTTTAGTTTTGTGAAGTAAATATATCTAGATATCTTTTAGTGTGTATATTCGAGTGAACCTACAAATTAAAAATGTCTAGATAGATTTACTTCACAAAGCTAAAACATCTTATATTTATAAACGGAGGGAGTGCAAGTCAGCTCTAATTTTCGATGCAATCTCAACGTAATTGTCCTTCTCTCTTCTTATCCACCTCGCGCGTGATCGCTGAAATTCAGCTAAGTTCTCTTTTTGAAGAATATGCAAAATATTAAATTGATGTACTAGCCAATTTCTTTTTAAAATTTCAAACTGATGAAATAGAAGGCTTTCTATTTCAACACTCCCTCATATCTGGGTTGTGGATGTATCCCAAGGCCTTAGACGTGGGATCGATGAGATGTCACCACTATTTGTTCATATTTTATCATTTTTATATTAGTAGTTTTGCTAATCCTCAGTCGACTTAAATTAAGTTAGAGCTTAGTCAGGTCCTAACCCATAGGATTTGCATTGCCATTTGGTTTCAAATGAGACTTTTGAGTTGCAAGTGAATTGGATGTAGTTTAGCAAATAAGATTGAATGGCATCACCTAACTGAGAACTAAATGCACCCTTATATTAAATAGTGCGTTATGAAGGGCCACATCAAATTTACTCCCTTTATATCAGATTACTGGGCAATTACGCAATTTGAAAAAACTTTTATTATAAATTTTGTTAACAAAATATGAGGTATATGCCACAAAAATCATACCATTGAAAAGTTCTTTTAAATATGATCAATCCAATGGTATAAATTTTATGTCATATATCTCATATTTTCTTGATCAGATTTATGGTCAAAGTTTTTCTTGAAGCACGTAATAGGCTAGTAAACCGGTATGGAGGGAGTAGATTAAATAGTGTGTTACTGGGTTCTAATTTGAAACCTCAAAGCTTTCATATCATATTCAATTGATGCACTAGCTCGATTTTTCCTAGTTTAAATTTTGTACTACCTCTGTTTTAGATTAGTTGTCTCAACTTATTATCAGATACACACGTGTCTACACACTTAAAAAAATGCATGCTTATCTATACAAAGTTAAGATAACTAATTTAGAATGAAAAGAGTACGAAAATTTGCACTAGAAATTTTTAAATGAACTACTCCCCTTGATTTAACTTTTTCTAGAAACGGATGTATCCGTATCTTAACAAAACTGAATCAATTATTTTGAGACGGGGAAAATATGTGGGATTTTGGTGGGATCCATAAATCCGAGGTGAGAGTGTAACAAGAGCGCTCACGACGGTCGGCGTTAAAGCAAGTGCACGCACGCAACGCAAGCATGCGGTTGTGCCGCAAGAAGCCACATCACGGTTGCGGCTTACCGTCGGCGGCGACAAACACGTACACGACCGGTTCCTTGGAAGGCATTCTCTTCTCACCGCGAAGCTGAGCGGCGTAGGGCAAGACTCTTTCCGTCAAGGCACGGCTCACTGGTTTCACGCGTTTCCCCTCCGATCGTACTGCTATCTTGCATACACTTCCACCCAATCGACGCCACAACAACGACAACTTGATAACGATCGAAGATCAGAGAGTCGTCCGATACTCTCATGGGAGTGGCGCCGGGCAAACATCCCATGCCATGCCGTGCCTGCAGCTGCAGGCGGCAGGCGGCAGGGGATGGCGAGCTACACTGCCGCACTGCCGTAGCGCATTCAAGCCAAAGAGAGAGACACACAGCGCTCTCTCTGCCCCGTCTATGTCGTCCTAGCCTGCCTATGTAGCCAACTAGCCATCGTTCGTTGCAAATCAATCAAATCGTAGCTGCAGTACGTCGTCGTTAACCAGTCTCTCACCGCATGCGCTCGCGGCATGTCGTAGCGATATCCTTCAATGCGGCTCATAACTGCGCCAACCTCCCCTTTGTTTCTCCGGTTGGTTGCCCGATTCAATTCCTTGCCGCGCGTACCTACGTAGTACGTACTGCCACTTCTATATGTGCCCAAGGAAGATGCCGCCGGATACTGGCGATGTGCTTGTGCTTTGCCCCTTCTTCTTCCTCGTCATCTTCCTCGTCCTCTTCTCCTTCTACACCCCTCTTATGCGTCGCCTCCAGTCCTCCACCACCAAGGCCGTATTAATGAAGCCTTGAAACCTCTCGCTCCCCCTATCTCTCTCTCTAACATGGACCAAACAGAAGTCCCCCCAGCATGTTCTTCGATTGATCCATCGAGATGCTCCTTGCGACTTCCGTGCTTCAGCTGATCATGGTTGCTGCATCTCCTTCTCGTGCGAGCAAAATCAAGTAAGATCGAATTTCTGGGGACAGTTGAACGACGCGGTATTGGTGCGGTTCAATCAGAGACCTGGTGATCCCAACACAAGGGGGTTCCGCTCTTCGATTGAGCCGTGCCAATATCACGTGCTTCTCCTGCGTAGTTCGCATCTTTTACAGTTGCGTAGCTTACTGCATGTACGTCTAAGGACGTGTGTGGATCTTCCTTGCTTAGATGCCCTAACAAGCGTCTGGTATGTTGCTTGGAAGTTTTCTCTTTTGAAAGAGGGATCGTGGAAGATTTTCAAACTTTGTAATGGTATGTGTGCTGGAGTTTGCCAGTTTTGGCGAATCGAAAATTCGAAATGGAATGTAGTGCAGTAGTACTAGTTATCACGGTACAAGTTATAACAATTCAGGTGATGCTTCTTAAGACTTCCTAGTGATGGTAGTGCTAAACCTCATGTTTATATTTCAAGTCCGGTCTTTCCTGCTGAGACAAGTTCACGCTGCCCTTCATTCCAACCTTGAGTAAGTTGCCACACCAATCTCCCATCTGAAAGATCAATAATCCTCACTGCTTGATTTTTCCTTTTTTTTGGGTACTGTAGCATTTTGTATGAAGTGAATTTGGTTAGGTTCGCTCACTATTGCAAATGGCTCTGAAGGAACAGCACACACTGAATGACACTGCTTCAAGTGTAGTTATACGCACTAAGGCCTCCTTTGATTTGTAGGATAGGAAAAAACTTGCTGAGCACCATGACACCTACACCCTCTTACTTTTTCAAATTTATCTTTTTTGTATCTCTTAAACTATAAAATATATGGACTTCAAACTTTGCAGGTCACTGTAGTATTGAAACTAGATTGTGGGAAAAATAATTCATAATTTTTTTGTGAAATTTAAAATTTTCAAATATTTAAAATTCAAGAAAATTTGTCTAAAAAAGTATATATTAAATGTCATAAAAATTCAGAAATATTTTTCCCAAATTCTATCTCAAACATTTCAATGAACTGCCAAGTTTCAGATTCAAAAGTTGTATAGAGTGAGAGATACAAAAAAGAGAAGTTATTTGAGAGGGCAAAAATCAGGCCAACACGGATCTTGATGCACCTATTAACAACTCAGATAGGAGGGTGTAGCTGAGAGCCTGCTCAGAAAATTCAATCTCTTTGTAGGATAGGAAAACCAAAGCAATAGGAAATGCAAAGGACTAGAGTGCCCTGCCCAAGCAAATCCTATGAACACGGGAAGTCTCATAGGAAAATTTTCATTAGGTCTGACTTCATGCAAAATTTCCTACAAAATGAACTATGAAGTTCCTACATGATTAATTCCTATAGGATGAGATCCCATGAATCAAACAGCTGTCAAAGGAAAGAATCCACAGGGTCTCAATCCTATAGGAATCCTGAGCAAATCCTTTGAATCAAAGGAGGCCCAAAAGATCCTAGTACAGGTACAGACAACATCACAACAGGATGCAACGTCTGAACAATATGAAAATGTGATCATAACAAAGTGGCTCAATTAGAGAGACCACTCCGTCCAATATTCAGTTGAGTCTTGCCTATGAAGACCTTAGTTAGAAATACCGTGTCCTGTGAAATGACACCATGAAGCCTGTTTTCACGCATATCCTTTAATTCCCTTGCCTTCCTTTGAAAGAATTTGTACAAGGGCACAATGCGAAACTGTATTTTATTTTGCCAAATCTAGCCCTTTGGCGAAACTAATTCCATCATCTGATCCCTTAGCGAAACTATTTTAGAATCCGACCCCTGAGTTTGGTGTCAGCGAAAATGGAGCCGAAATAGTGCAAGTCCGCGCTGCAACGAAGTCCATGCCAAAGCAGATGGCGCTATTGCTAGGTTCGCGCCAATGAGTTTGGCACCCAACTCATTGACCCATTTTCTAATCCGATTTGTTATCGCCCACCTACACAAATTCATCTCCAAACTCGTTGGCACCGAACTTAGGGGTCGGATTCTGAAATAGTTTCACTGAGGGGTCGGATTCTGAAATAGTTTCACTGAGGGGTCAGATATAATTTATATAATGCATTATCTCTTATTGTCATCTCTAATGATTAATGAGTAATAGCTATTTTTAATATGAAATTAATTAACTAAGGAAAGACAGATGGTGCAATGCATAAAATAGTCTTCTCTTATTTTTTTAAAGGATCATCCCATAGCTAAGAGAAGACAACCTTCCCTTTCTTATTTCTCTCTCCTCAAACTAAGCAAAAGTCCTATATGGCACTCTAAGGGAAGACTGACGTTGCCCTATTGTACGTGCCCTTAGGACGGACATTAGAAGATGGCTATACGGGAAATTTATATTTGATATGAAGTGCATATGCTCGTGGTTAACAAATATTTTAAAATGTTAGAAAAAATCTGAACAAAAAATTTGCACATACATCTTGACATTCTATGTGCAAATAACAAGTTTCACGAAAAATTGACATTTTTGTGCCCTATGAAAAAAAACAAATGTCTCATGAAAAGCTTATTTTTAACTAGAAAAATTCTATTTTCAACCCTGAACTCGTTAAGGTTTGACAAAATAAACCCCGAACTTGAAATCCCTGTCGTTTGTTCACTGAAATTTGCAATCCCGATCTAAATTGAACCCTAGACCTGTTTGGCTCACCGGGAAAAGGATAATCCCAGCCGAGAATACAAATAATCTCACTGGCAAGGTAGGCCCGCATGTCAGATCCATCTCCTTTCCTAGTCAAGGCTACTGACCAACGGCGAGATGTGGCACGTGTGCATGCGACAAGATTGGACACTTGTGTGCCAGCCCGAAGGTGCGGCGTAGCCATTTCCCTCGGTTTCCTCTATCGCCGCCGCAACGCTTGTTGACGAGTTTACTTGACCCTGTTGCCGACTGCCGGAGCTCGCACGAGTTGGTCTCTAGCGCGTCCCTCTCATAGCGCGGCGGCATAAGACACCCCTCCCTGGCCGGCGCTCGGCCTTCCTCCACCTCTCTGCGTTCACCCGCATCCTCCTCCTCCAGTTCCCCAACTCTGACGGCCCGCCATTCTCACCTCCGGCGACACATTGATGTCAACTTCTCCTTGTCACATTGACGAGGTTCTAACTCGGCAATGCCCATGTTTAGGGCTTTCGATTCATGGAGCGTATGTGGGCGCTTGGCAGATTCAATGGCTTCAGACAGAAACAGGACGCACACGAGAATTTACCCAGGTTCGGCCCCCCGGAGGGTAAAGACCTACATCCTGCTTGCCTGATCTTGTATTGTTGGTATACGTGGAGCTATTACAATGGTGCGCAGATGGGATCTGGCTATGGTCGAAAGAGATGGCGTGGCTAGCCTATGCGTGGGATCTATGCGAGATCAGCTGTCTATGCGAGATTAGCCTGTGCGAGTTCCGTCCTCTAGGGGGCGCCCTTGGTGGCTTTATATATGCAGCCAGTTAGGGTTTACAAGTATTTCTTGCCTTCTACTCCAAGTCGAAGTGCTGGGCCTTGCGGGCTTCGTGTATCCTTCAAGCGTGCTTCTTCCTTGGCAGGAACCAGGTAGACCAATATCAAGGACCGAGGGGTCATACCCTCGTCAGTAGCCCCCGAGTGCCTGGGATAGTCGAAGACTATGGCAGGGACTCTAATCCGAGATTCTCCTTGACGTCGTAGTCTTGTATGTCGTGGTTGGTGGAGTCGCATGGTGGCTAAATCATGGTGATGATGTTGTCGAATGCTTGCTGTAGATGATGTCATTGTCGAACGCTTGCTGCAGGCGATATCGTACTCGAGCCGAAACATATCGAACTGAAGTCGACATAGCAGAAGGAGCGCTGTCGATGATGTAGAAGGCTGCTAAGGTTAACAGCGTAAGGTGTAGCCCCTGAGCGTGTTGCTAACACCGGGCGAATAGATGCCAATTCGAGTAGTATCATTCCGAGCCTCGAAAATGCTTAGTTTGGTTTGCAGGGGGATAGGCATAACCGGCCTGAGACTCACGCCGGGTCTCAGTTAATTACATAGCTGCAAAAACATTCGGTTAGCTTACTCAGATTCGAGTCCCCCGACTCGAACCCGCGTGGGCTGGCGCTACCTCGACCCGAGCCGCGTTGGACTTACCAGGTCGAAGCCCAGTTCATTGTGAGGCACCCGATGCGTCCATCGGTGCAAATTTCATACTATAGGTATAGAAAATTTCTCGGCAGAGCGCGCTTGATACGAATACCGGGCCATCTATTGTTGCAAACCGTGGACTTACCTTCGTATTTGATATACGGCATCCGAATTGGTATATTGCCACCAGAATTCGGGCATTAAGTGTAGCCCCCGAGCGTGTCGTTAACGCTAGGGCGAATGAATGCCAATTCGAGACGCAGCCCCCGAGCGTGTTGCCAACGCCGGGGCGAAGGAGTGTCAATTCGAGGCACAGCCCCCGAGCGTGTTGCCAACGCGGGGGCGAACAGATGCTACTATGAGACGCAGCCCCCGAGCGTGTTGCCAACATCGGGGTAAATGAATGCCGATTCGAGACGCCAAAGTATGTCAGGATGGAGTATCGATGACTTTGATCCCTGCAGTCGAGGAGGTAGGTACCTCGCACTTGACGGTCATTAGGCAAATAGACATATGTATAATGTAAAAGCAAAGCCCCCGAGTATCGGTTGCTGAAAGTGTTGAAAGCATACAGAAAGTAATGAAAGTAGTCGACTCATAATTGAGGAAGACTTAGCTTTGATATTTTCTCCCGGGGTGACCCCTAATATTTCCACTGTCAGAAAAGTCGTCGCAGCGTTGGCTCCGAGGGGTCGAAGTCTATCGGGCGAAGTCTTCGGCTCCACAGGGGTCGAAGAATCTTGACGTGGAGGTTGAATATCTTTGATGACGGCATGGTCGAATTTATTATTGCCAGCAGGGTCAAAGATCATGACGATGGCGGGGTCGAAGATCGTGGCGATGAAGGGTCGAAGATCATGGCGACGGCGAGGTCGAAGATCGTGGCGATGAAGGGTCGAAGATCATGACGATGGCAGGGTCGAATTTCCTGTCAACGCAGGGGTCGAGGATCGTGATGACGCAGGGGTCGAATTTCTTGAGACGAGGGGTCAAATTTCTTGAGACGTAGGGGTCGAATTTCTTGAGACGTAGGGGTCGAATTTCTTGAGACGCAGGGGTCGAATGTCTTGACGATGAAGAGGTCGAATTTCTTGACGATGAAGAGGTTGAATTTCTTGTCGATGCAGAGGCCGAATTTCTTGGCGATGAAGAGGTTGAATTTCTTGGCGATGAAGAGGTCGAATTTCTTGATGATTCACTCGAAAATCTTGGCGATGGCGTCAAAGATCTTGATGCTTGACTCGAATGTCATGACGATGGAGTCGAAGATCTTGAGCGTGAGCTTCCACGCATAGAGGCGAGGCGACGTCGAGCCCCCGAGCGTTGCCGAATGTGCGACGGCAAGTCTCTGAGCATGGCGAATGTCGAGTCGCGGCAAGCGCCGTCGGTGTAGACTAAGGTTGGCGCTGCGACGTCGTGCAACGTTTAGCCGTAAGAATCGACATGGATGAAGTTGCGGCAGCATGCTTGGTCGGACGGAGTTGCGATGTTGCCGGAGCGGATCAATCGAGGCAGCTGTGTCCCATGAGTATGATCGCTGACGCGGAACGCTACCTCCGTGGCTTGATTCTCCAAGCGATCGCATGCGCATAAAAAACAAAATGCAAAGAATTAGATCTATACTTAATAAAATAATTAATTAATTGTACAACAATAAGAGAGATAAATCTAAATAGGAAGACCAAGGTCACATGCAATCGATCGTGCATGTTTTCGTCTGGAGAGCTTCTTCAAGAAAATTCGCATATACGTTTAGAACGCGATGGAATTTATGTCTGTGAGGCGATGTCAGGGCCGGGAGTCGGCATCAAGCCCCTGAATCCTGTTCAGCTGTTCTGTCGTTGTTGCTGATTAAGTGCTCGATGCCCTGCGGTGGCGGCGAGGTCCTCGATTGCCAATTTGTCATATGTCAAGCCGGAGCAATACGTCGCGTAAAACGTATCCAGTCGCCGGACATAGGAAAACACGATCAGCTGATTGAACTGATTCTCGCGTATCGCTCCATGCCAAATACATACACGTGAGTGGAGGATTAGATCTAAATAAATAGTCAACTGACAAGGCTATCAATATAATTAGGAGAGAAAAAGAGATTGGATAGGAAAACTCATCGGCCGTGCGTGATCGCGACCAAGTTTGTCGTCGGCCTCAGCTTCTTGGGACTTGACCTGGTCGGTGTACTGTTTGTAGTATGTTTGAAATTCCTTCTTTGATCTCAACTCGCTGAGTCGAGTTCTTGATCGGCCTGATTTGGTTTCTCGGCGGTGTGTATACATGCAAAAGAATACAAGACAGGTTAGATCTGCTACAAATAATTGATTTGACGGACAATCAATCTGCAAGAAAGGAGATTGGATGGAAACACCAATTAGCATGCTTGCTGTGCCACGATGGCATGGTTGATGTTGAGCCGGCGAACCCGTGGATCCAGCGCCCGTCGTCCCCACAGACGGCGCCAATTGACGAGGTTCTAACTCGGCAATGTCCATGTTTAGGGCTTTCGATTTATGGAGCGTATGTGGACGCTTGGCGAATTCGACGGCTTCAGACAGAAACAGGACGCACACGAGAATTTACCTAGGTTCGGCCCCCCGGAGGGTAAAGACCTACATCCTGCTTGTCTGATCTTGTATTGTTGGTATACGTGAAGTTATTACAATGGTGCGCAGATGGGATCTGGCTATGGTCGAAAGAGATGACGTGGCTAGCCTATGCGTGGGATCTATGCGAGATCAGCTGTCTATGCGAGATTAGCCTGTGCGAGTTCCGTCCTCTAGGGGGCGCCCTTGGTGGCTTTATATATGCAGCCAATTAGGGTTTACAAGTATTTCTTGCCTTCTACTCCAAGTCGAAGTGCTGGGCCTTGCGGGCTTCGTGTATCCTTCGAGCGGGCTTCTTCCTTGGCAGGAACCAGGTAGATCAATATCGAGAACCGAGGGGTCATACCCTTGATCCCTTTGATGGCGTGTGGTTGACGTGGGAGCAGACTGTCCTTGTGCGTGGTGGATAACCAGCCCGTTGGGAATTCCAAGAGGAAGGTATGATGAGTATAGCAGCTAGTCTTCCCTCAGTTAAGAAACCAAGGTTTAATATCGATCAGGAGAGGAGAGACAATGACGACTGAAGGTGATGCGGACTGGCTTAGTAACACTCCAACAAGGGCGCCGTTAACGATACTTGTTGACTCGTCTTCGGCCAGTAGCAACGCGGAACCTGCACACACACAAACAAATACTTTGTTCCCAACTTGCGATGAGGTTGTCAATCTCACCGGTTTGCTTGAAACAAAGGTTATGAGCGTATCGAGTGGAAAACAATATAGTATGCGAGTAAAGTAAACAGTACGAGTAAAGTAAACAGGTGATAGCAATATGATGGAAATAGGACCGGGGTCCACAGTTCACTAGTGGTGTCTCTCCATAGATAAAATAACACATGCTGGGTAAACAAATTACAGTTGGGCAATTGATAGAATAAAGACAACGTGATATGTCAAGAAGATCACTATGAGATTTACTCTGGGCATTACAACAAAATACATAGACCGCCATCCAACTGCATCTATGACTAATAATCCACTCCCTGGGATATCAATCCGAACACCCTAGAAGTATTAAGTTGCGAACAACAGATAATTGCATTAAGCAAAGTGTGTAATGTAAACAAAGCATATGCCCTTGAGCATATGAATGTTGTTTTCTCCCTAGTAGCAACAACACATCTACCACCTTAGAGGTTTCTGTCACTCCCCCAGGTGAAATAGAGGCATGAACCCACTATCGAGCATAAATACCCCCTCTTGGAGTCACTAGCAACTACTCGGCCAAGATAGCTACTAACAACGAAGAGCATGCAAGATCATACATAACATAGAGATAACAAAAGATATAATTCAGTACAACAACTTAATCATAAACACCAATATTCATCGGATCCCAACAAACCAAACATGTAGAATTACATAACGGTGATCTCAATCATGTAGGGCAGCTCATGAGATCTAAGCATGAAGCACATGGTGGAGGAGACAACCATCTAGCTACTGCTATGGACCCATAGTCCAAGGTTGATTACTCACTCATCGCTCCGGAGGCAAGCATGGCGATGAAGAAGACCTCCGGTGGCGATTCCCCTCTCCGGCAGGGTGCCGGGAAGAGCTTCTGGACCCTCCCGATCTTTGGGTCGACGGCGGCGGTGGATCACAATGTGTTCTGGAAAACTGATCGGGTACTTAGATTTTTTCCGTCGGGGGGTCTTTATAGGCGAAGGGGCGATGTCAGAGGAGGGGCCAGGTGGCCTCACGCGGTGGTGGCGCGGGCCAGGGGCTGGCCGCGCCACCCCTGTGTGTGGGCCCCTGGTCCCTCGCCTCCTACTCTCCTTCGGATCTCTGGAAGCTTCCGGGTAAAATAAGACTTTAGTAACTTGTTTCGTCCAATTTCGAGAATATTTCCTGTGTATCACTCTGAAACACAAAAATAGCAAAAAATAGGGAACTGGCACTGTGGCACTTCGTTAATAGGTTAGTTCCGGAAAATGCATAAAAGTGCCACTAAGTGTAACGAAACAATAGGCAAATGGTGTAAAAACAAGCATGGAGCATCAAAAATTATAGATACGTTTGAGACGTATCAAGCATCCCCAAGCTTAACTCCTACTCGTCCTCGAGTAGGTAAGTGATAACAAAAGAATAATTTTTGAGGTGACATGCACCTACACAATCTTGATCATATATGTAAGCATTGGTGAGCTGGGATCAATCGAACTTAAAACATGGGCATGAAGATATAATCATGACAATAAGAACTTAGCAACCATGTTGTAAACATGCAAATGAACACAAACAAAAGATCATGAAAATGAAACAATGAAAGTCAAACGTGTGTTCAAATCATAAAGAAAAACATACAAATGGTTTTCAGCTTGTCCTTCAAAGAGAGCAAAACATAAATGCATAGGACACCTTCAAGTTTAAGAGGGCGACTAGATACAAATAATTTAAGAACAAGTGAAACCAACAATATGAATCAATCAATGAACTTTGGGACAATGCATATCACACTAAGAATGACAACTATGCTCTCTTAATGGTGCATAAAGAAAGAAGGTGGTGACTCAACATAAAAGTAAAAAAAATGCCCTTCGCAGAGGGAAGCAGTGATTGCAAGTTTTATAACCTTCAAAAATTATGGTACTTACCGGCTTTGAGCTCTCATTGCCGCCATCATAAGCATCTTGAATGGTTAAAGTTAATGCGAGAACAATTATGATGCATATGCTTGACAAATCATAAGTTGAAAACCTCGTGCCCCGTGAATACGAGTACCCAGACCTCATGCTACTTTACTAAGAGTCCCAAGCAAGGCTCTTATCATTGTAAGTATATGCATATCATTGAGAACCGCCAATGTGGTACCTCCGTGCCCGATGACATGGAACAAGCCCACACCAAAATGATAGGACAAGCAGACAATGAACACCTCGACATATCTTTTATTTGCCTTTTGTTTACCTTTTTATTATGAGATGCGTCGTCGAATGTTCACCATGGGTATGCTGCAAATTTCCACCATGAATTATGCATGGCTTAGATTGGCGGCCCGGCGTTTCCCTAACACATATACAAACTCCATGATCCCCACAAGATTCCCAATTCATTTCACACCGCGGGCATCCATAAACAAAAGATCACGATATCAACTCAAATAAGAAGTGCAATGTTGAAAGCTTGCCCCATGACAGCATGGATGGGCTAGAATCCAACTTACAACTTGCAAGCATAACAACTCAACATAAGAGACCACAATGTCAAATTTTTAAGAACAGGAAAAAGTAAAGTGTGCCTTCCGGTTCGTGAGAGCTTTACTAACCGAATTTCACATAACACTGGTAAGAGTTTAATTTGAAGAGAAAATAAAAGTAAGTCAAATTTACTTGGAATAGCAAATTGCTAGTAGGTATGTATGGTGGACACAATGGAAAACTTTGGCTTTTAGGAGTTGGATGCACGAGTAGAGCTCATACTCAGTACAAGGTGAGGGCTAGCAAAAGACTGGGAGCGACCAACTAAGAGAGCAATAATGGCCATAATCATGCAAAGCGACAAAGCGACATTAAAAGAAGCATAAGATGGCATCAAAAGTCAAAAACTAAATGATCATGAAGGCTAAAGGCGACTTTGTAAGAGTCTAACATGTGTGAGCATGCGCCAAGTCAACCCAAATAAAGCATCAAGGAGAAAACCAAAATAATGCTTCCATACAATAAAAACAACGCATAATTTTTTCAAAGGCTCATTAAGCAATCTCAGTTATTTGAGACAAGTCATGCTACAGCAAAACCACTAAGCATACTATCAAAAAGACATCAAGCATGACATGAAAAAGCCTAAGCCGCAGTCTACACAAGCTTTTTCTCTTTTCCAACACCATTTGAAATTTTTATAAACACCTCTTTTGATGAAAACCAATAAAGATCAGAGGAAAAAATACACCTTGATGAAAATATATGACAAGGTTTGAATGCAAATCAAGGCGAAAACAAAAACCAAAAGCAGTAGCAGAAAAAGAAGAACGCATCGATGAACGATAAGAGTGAAAAACTGAGCGTTCTTTGCAAATGAAAAGCAAGGCAACTTCTCCAAAAGAAAATTTGTTGGGGTCAAACCATTTATTGCAGCAAACAAACAAACTAAACCAACTAAGAAACTAAAACAACTCACGCTCCAAGAAAAACACATAGTGCATGAAGCAATAAAAATATAGTGTTTTGAGAGGTGACCTGATTTTTGCCGATGAAGAAGGGGTGCCCCGGGGGCATCCCCAAGCTTTGACGCTTGTACTTCTTGGATATTTCTTGGGGTGATGCATGGGCATCCCCAAGCTTGAGCTTTTGTCCATTCTTCAACTCATCTCATCATTCTCCAATCCCTACACTTGAAAACTTCATTCATACAAAACTAAACACAATTCTATTAGCAACATTAGTGCAATCATAACATATAATCAATCCTCTTTTTGCTTCAGGTTTCAACTCAAAACCACCACATATATAGCATATACTACTGTAGCAACTTCTCCAAAAGTTCCATGATCAAAAGAACTCAAAAGAAAGCGATAAAGTGGCAAACACAAATATTGGCAGAAATCTGTCAAAACTGAACAGCTGACAAAGGTCGAATTTTTGAGGGATTTTCTGTTGCTCAAATCAAAAAGTGTTCAACTAACAAAAGTTTAGATATAACCTGGGGCATATGCACAAGAAATCGCAGGTCCAAAAGATATACAGAGAGTTTTCACGAATTTTACGGTGCAGCACCGAAAACAATTTCAGGACAGCAACATCCCCAAATATTTACCTCACTCAAATTAGAGGCTTCTCTTGGCACAAAAACGAAATAAACAAGATAAGGAGCGGTCATTACAGTAGTAATGACTTCCAAGACTCAAATAAAAGAAAAAGTACTGAAAAGAAAACATTGGGTTATCTCCCATGAGTGCTTTTCTTTAACGCCTTTGAGCTAGGCGCAGAAAATTGCGAATCAAGTAATTTCAAGTGATGAAGCATCAAGCTCATAGTTTGCTCTAAGAATAGAGTCAAAAAGCAATTTCTTTTTTTTTCTAGGGAAGTGTTCCATACCTTTCTTTAGTGGGAATTGATATTTGATGGTGCCTTCCCTCATATCAATGATGGCACCTACAGTTCGAAGAAAGGATCTTCCCAAAATAATAGGACATGAAGCATGGCATTCAACGTCCATAACAAGAAAATCAACGGGAACAAGGTTATTGTTAACCATAATAAGAACATCATTAATCCTTCCCAAAGGTTTCTTCTTAGCAACATCAGCAATAGGAACATCAAAATAACATTTTTCAAGCGGTGGTAAATCAAGCATGTCATAAATTTTTCTAGGCATGATAGAAATACTAGCACCTAGATCACATAAAGCATGGCAATAATAACCATTAACATGCATATCAATGATGGGTTCCCAACCATCTTCTAACTTCTTGGGAACAGAGGCTTTCTGCTTCAACTTTTCATCCCTAATCTTTATGAGAGCATTGGTAATATGCTTAGTAAAAGCAACATTTAAAGAACTAGCATTGGGAGTCAAAGCAAGCTTTTGCAAGAACAAAATAACTTCAGATATATTGCAGCCATCAACATCAAAATCATTAAAAGAAATAGAGCTATCATCTCCCACACTCCGAAAAATTTCAGCACTCTTTTGAGAAAAAGTTTTGGCAGTTTTAGGCTTTTTAACACAAGGAGTGGGAGTTTTCTCTACACCTATCAAAGTAAGAGGATTGCTAACATTAGGAGCAACATCATTAGAGGTAGTAATAGTGCATACCTTCATCTTTCTAGCCATCTCATCTTCTCTTTCCCACCTGGCATGCAATTCCGCTAACAATCTAATATTTTCATCAATTCCAACTGTGATAGCATTAGTGGTAGCAAAAACATTGTTCTCTTTCACATCATTAGGCAACACTTTTAATTTCAGAATTTCAACATTATGTGCAAGTCTATCAACTTTAGAAGCAAGAATATCAATTTTGCCTAACTTTTCCTCAACAGACTTGTTAAAAGCAGTTTGCTTACCGATGAAGTCCTTGAGCATTACCTCAAGCTCGGAGGGCGCGGCCCTAGTGTTGTTGTAGGAATTACCATAAGAGTTACCATAACCATTACCATTGGTAGAAGGATACGGCCCATAATTGTTACTAGCAAAATTGTTCCTATAAGCATTGTTGTTAAAATTATTGTTTCTAATGATATTCACATCAACTTGCTCTTCTTGAGCAACCAGAGAGGCCAAAGGAACATTATTAGGATCAACATGAGTCCTATTATTAGCAAGCATAGCCATAATGGTATCAATCTTATCACTTAAGGAAGAGGTTTCCTCAACAGAATTTACCTTCTTACCTTGTGGAGCTCTCTCGGTGTGCCATTCAGAATAATTTACCATCATGTTGTCGAGTAGCTTTGATGCGGCGCCCAAGGTAAGGGACATAAAAGTGCCTCCAGCAGCTGAATCAAGTAGGTTCCTTGAAGAAAAATTCAGTCTTGCATAAAAAGTTTGGATAATCATCCAAGTAGTCAGTCCATGAGTGGGGCAATTCTTTATCATAGATTTCATTCTTTTCCAAGCTTGAGCAACATGTTCATTATCAAACTGAGTAAACTTCATAATATTGCTACACAAAGCTATAATCTTAGCAGGAGGATAGTATCTACCAATAAAAGCATCCTTACACTTAGCCCATGAATCAATACTATTCTTAGTCAAAGACAGCAACCAATCTTTAGCTTTTCCTCTCAAAGAAAAAGGAAACAACTTGAGCTTAATAATATCACTATCAACATCCTTATATTTCTGCATCTCACATAGCTCAACAAAATTGTTGAGATGAGCTGCAGCATCTTCAGTACTAGCACCAGAAAATTGTTCTTTCATAACAAGGTTCAATAAAGCAGGCTTAATCTCATAAAAGTTTGCAGCAGTAGCAGGTGGTGCAATAGGAGTGCAGATAAAATCACTATTGTTCATGCTAGTGAAGTCACACAACTTGGTGTTTTCAGGATTGGCCATTTCAGCAAAACGAAAGTAAACAAGTAAAAACAACTACCAAGGATTCTCATTTTTTTAGGTTTTTGATATAAAATAATGCAGGTAAAATAAATAAAGTAAACCAAAACAATAACAAAGTAAAGAATGTGTGTGCGAAGAACTCCCCTCGCAGAAGTCTTCTCTCCTCCCCGGCAACGGCGCCAGAAAACTAGCTGATCCCTTTGATGGCGTGTGGTTGACGTGGGAGCAGACTGTCCTCGTGCGTGGTGGATAACCAGCCCGTTGGGAACCCCAAGAGGAAGGTATGATGAGTATAGCAGCTAGTCTTCCCTCAGTTAAGAAACCAACGTTTAATATCAATCAGGAGAGGAGAGACAATGACGACTGAAGATGATGCGGACTGGCTTAGTAACACTCCAACAAGGGCGCCGTTAACTATACTTGTTGACTCATCTTCGGCCAGTAGCAACGCGGAACCTGCACACACACAAACAAATACTTTGTTCCCAACTTGCGATGAGGTTGTCAATCTCACCGGTTTGCTTGAAACAAAGGTTATGAGCGTATCGAGTGGAAAACAATATAGTATGCGAGTAAAGTAAATAGTACGAGTAAAGTAAACAGGTGATAGCAATATGATGGAAATAGGACCGGGGTCCACAGTTCACTAGTGGTGTCTCTCCATAGATAAAATAACACATGCTGGGTAAACAAATTACAGTTGGGCAATTGATAGAATAAAGACAACGTGATATGTCAAGAAGATCACTATGAGATTTACTCTGGGCATTACAACAAAATACATAGACCGCCATCCAACTGCATCTATGACTAATAATCCACTCCCTGGGATATCAATCCGAACACCCTAGAAGTATTAAGTTGCGAACAACAGATAATTGCATTAAGCAAAGTGTGTAATGTAAACAAAGCATATGCCCTTGAGCATATGAATGTTGTTTTCTCCCTAGTAGCAACAGCACATCTACCACCTTAGAGGTTTCTGTCACTCCCCCAGGTGAAATAGAGGCATGAACCCACTATCGAGCATAAATACCCCCTCTTGGAGTCACTAGCAACTACTCGGCCAAGATAGCTACTAACAACGGAGAGCATGCAAGATCATAAACAACATAGAGATAACAAAAGATATAATTCAGTACAGCAACTTAATCATAAACACCAATATTCATCGGATCCCAACAAACCAAACATGTAGAATTACATAACAGTAATCTCAATCATGTAGGGCAGCTCATGAGATCTAAGCATGAAGCACATGGTGGAGGAGACAACCATCTAGCTACTGCTATGGACCCATAGTCCAAGGTAGACTACTCACTCATCGCTTCGGAGGCAAGCATGGCGATGAAGAAGACCTCCGGTGGCGATTCCCCTCTCCGGCAGGGTGCCGGGAAGAGCTTCTGGACCCTCCCGATATTCGGGTCGACGGCGGCGGCGGATCGCGATGTGTTCTGGAAAACTGATCGGGTACTTAGGTTTTTTCCGTCGGGGGGTCTTTATAGGCGAAGGGGCGATGTCAGAGGAGGGGCCAGGTGGCCTCACGTGGTGGTGGCGCGGGCCAGGGGCTGGCCGCGCCACACCTGTGTGTGGGCCCCTGGTCCCTCGCCTCCTACTCTCCTTCGGATCTCTGGAAGCTTCTGGGTAAAATAAGACTTCAGGAACTTGTTTCGTCCAATTCCGAGAATATTTCCTGTGTATCACTCTGAAACACAAAAACAGCAGAAAACAGGGAACTGGCATTGTGGCACTTCGTTAATAGGTTAGTTCCGGAAAATGCATAAAAGTGCCACTAAGTGTAACGAAACAATAGGCAAATGGTGTAAAAACAAGCATGGAGCATCAAAAATTATAGATACGTTTGAGACGTATCAACCCTCGCCACACATCATATTGGACAAGTCCCTTCATTATTCAACTATGCCAATTTATCACAGTGACTATTGCGCCACGGATCGACCCATAGGTCCTAGGTTTGAAACTTGGCTACATAAACCTTTTCACTTTTTTAATCCCAACGCTGACATCAAGGCCCTACAGGTCAGCGTCTATATCCTCTTCCATGCTAATAAATAGATTGGGAAAAAAGAAATATGACATGTGGGCCAATGTAGCCAGTAAGAGTAAATAATTATAATTTATTTTTTACTCTGAAAAATAGGTCCGTGATTTAATTTAGACCGGAATTGCAAAGTTCAGGGTATAAATGACAGGGATTTTGGGGTTCATTTCGCCAAACCTCGAGTTCAAGGTTTAAATTAGACATTACCTTTTCAACACCAAATTTTGTCTTTTTCCACCTGATACAAAAAGTACCAATTTTTCATGAAACAACTTTGCAAGCATATAGAACATCGACATTTTTTCAAATTATTTGACATTTTAAAATATCTTTAAATCTTATTTTTAAAATCAGGTACTTAGGCTCCTGGGAGCCAAAACACCATGCCTCGGAGTTGTCTCCCCTAATTGGCAATAGTTAAACCCGTGAACAGCCTAGCACATAGCGGAACTAAATCTCTCTACACATGTGCACAACCCACTCGAAGAGCCTCGCGTTGAACCGTAAAGTATCGAATTATCTATCGCCGTAAGCCCACAACTGCTGATGATCAAGGGGAGATGCTTTAGGTGCCTCGAGCGTGATCATCGGGTCAACACATGCTGTAGGCCCTTTAGATGCATCCACTGTCATCGTCCTGGTCATCGGGAGCGTTTCTGCCATGCGCGCCCGTACTCGCTCTCCAGACTCCTATGTCGTTCTCCGGATGGTCATGTGCCTTGCGAGCCGAGCAACTCTTCATCCGCTCAGCCTAGTCATCGCTCGTTGTCTTGGAGTTGGGCAGAGGTCATGTGCCACTCGCTGTTGCGTGCAGCGGTGCCGCCAAGACCCTCTCCAAGGTGTTGTGAGGAGTTCAGTGGCAACGCCAGTTTGGACTATCTCATTCAGTCTCAGGTTGCCTCGCACGTAGCTCCTTCAGTTGGTTGACGTCCGCGTCAAGGAGGCGTGTCACCCCTTTCGTGAAGAGGTTGCAACACTCAAGTTGTTATTTGCGCCCGTTGGTGATTATTTGGAGCCGACAGAGGCATGCACTTCTGGTGGCCCTGGGCTCACCCCCGTGCATGCTTCGTTTATGCATGATACACTGAGCAGAAGTCTTATGTGGTTGAGGAAGAACATCTATATGGTTGTATCTCTCCTCGTGGTAGTTCTTGCCTGTCGCCACAGCCTGTTGTGTTGTCTGCCTTTGAGGGCGAGGGCATGGATGAGATCTTGGCTCCGGTGCTGCAGATCACACCAGAGCTTCACGAGTTGTGAGAGGAATATTCTGTGGAATTTCCATTGGAGCTTGGCACATTTAAGGCCTTGGCGGTGGCCCCGATGCCCTTGCCACCGCAAAAGCTCGCATCTGTGATCAGTGGATAAGTGTGATGCATAGCTCCGAGGATCTTTTTTGTACAAAGCTTTGCGGTCTGCTTACCAGTTTAGAGGTGGCTAGCCCTGGATATGACAAAGACTTGCGTCTTGGCAGGAAATGATTCGAAGGATATGATCAGGATGGGGGAGAAGTCTCTAAGGAAGGTCTCTATCTAGGGCAGAAGAAGCAAGAAATGCATATCAAGAAAATCTTCGGCAGCTCCTTGAGTGGTGAAACATTTATGGGTTGTTCATTATGTGGATCTTCTTTATGTGGTGCTGCTCCAAGTGTCATGAGTTCGCAGCTATAGGTTGAGAGTGCTTGTTAGTTTATGGGCTGCAGGTTTTAAATGGTTTTCTTTTATGATTTTATTATAACGAGTTTTGCCTGATTTTTATTAATTAAATAGATAATTCTTTTTTAATTAATAGATTGAAAAAAAATCTTTTGCCTCCATTTCAAAACAACTACTCACGATCGAGTCCGCACCGTGATGCAGACCAGACGGACCAACTCAACTTCCTCTGCCTTTTTACGCACCGCACGGCGTTTCACGTACGGCACTATATATCACAAGGTGTCAAATAAATCGACCACACGTAGCCACCCAGTTAATCTCCATGTGTTTGTTGTTAGGATCGGTCTACTCGTACTGAGCTGGACTCAACCATGCATGCATCGTACGCAACTAATACCCTCGGATGATCTCGAGAGTAGCTACCTGACCCGTGCCTAGTCACTTGTCCAGAATCTAGAAATGGACCAAGGATGCATGCTGCAACTGAAATACCTGCGTACTCAAGATATATACTCTCTTCCCTCGCAAAAAAAGAAAGATATATACTCTCTTCGGTCCCAAAGGAATGATCTAGAGAGTAGCTACCTGATCCTGTGCCTAGTCACTTGTCCAGAATCGAGAAATGGGTCAAGGACGTTGCAACTAAAATACCTGCGTACTTAAGATCAGTGGCGGAGTTTTCAAGGTGCACAACTAGTGTCAGGCTTCACAACTAGTTTTCAGGGTGCACAACTAGTTTCAGGCTTCACAACTAGTTTTCAGGGTGCACAACTAGTGTCAGGCTTCACAATTGTGGGATTCAGGCCAGCGGGGGTGCACAAGTCTTTGGCTCAGAGGTGCACACACGGTAGAATTTAGCTACGGAGTACTATATAAGAAATTTTTGTTTGGACCCGATGTCCTGTGCACCCGGGTGGCCCAACCGAGCTCCGCCGCTGCATAAGATACATCTAGACAATTTAATGTATAGATATATATATACTCCTTCCAATCTATAATATTCTTTGCTAATATAGATATATCTAGACACATTTTAGTGATAGATATATTTATATTAATGAAGAATAATATTGATCGGATTTATTATATAAATTTAGATAAACCTCCGACAATTTTTTAGAGCCAGAGGCTGTACGTGCCACGGGATGGGAGCTCGGAAGATTTTAGCAAAGGAGGAAGCAGGTAACGATCCAGTGAGCAGCTAGCATTAACACAGCTAACATACATCGAGCAACAGCAAATACTTTCTTTGTTTTATTTTAATCAACACGAACGGCCTACATATGTTTTAGCTACTCCCTTTGCATGCAGAACGGAGGGAGTACGTAGTACTTGGTAAATTTCGCATTTACCCACTAGTATGTTCCTATCTTAGGTTTTCTATTTGAGAAATTTGGACAAGCAAAGCTAACAAGCAAGAACCACTTGTTAGGACGATGTGGCAACTTACCGCGCAAACGACCCACACACGTACTAAATCATGTCAACTTTGATGAAGCTTGAACAGGGAATTTCTGAAAAATTGTTGATTTCAAAATTTTAGTGAAACCGAAATTCAAAACACTGGTCCAACCAAACAAGTGTTGTGCGTGCATGCACTATATATAGATTTGATATAAATCAGGCGTCTAGAGATCAGCCGCCTGACGTAGCCATTCGATTTTGTTGGAGATTCGTGTGGGTGAGCATGTTTTCTAATATTTGTTCAGATACGAATTTGTACAAATTTGAGATTCGTTCACATTGGAATTTTGTTCACACATCGAATTTCTATTCATATTCTAATTTGCTCAGATTCAAAAGTTCATAGTACAAATTTGTTTAGATTCAAATTTTGGTCAAACTTGAAATTTGTTCAAATTGGAATTTTGTTACAATTCAAACTTTGTTCATACTTCATACACAACTTTTTCCATGTTCCAAGTTTGTTCCAAATTTGATTTTTTTTTTCAAATTCTGATCAAATTTTGTTCATAATTTGAGTATTGTTTGAAAATGAGGATGAGACAGGCTACTAGTCTCTGTTAGAAGATCAGTCGCCTGATCTCCATACACACCCCACTATATATATAGGCCGGGACAGGACAGTCACCCCAAGTTCACAAATCACAACTTACGTACACGGTATCTAGGGCGAACACTGGCCGGCCGGCATGGAGAGCTCTCGCATGCCACAGAGCGCGACACCTCGGATGCCATGCAGCGTCCAAACCCTTGCGCGCCGCAACCTTCCCCTACACCACCGCAAGGAGCCAAGGCTGCCACGCCGTCTCTCATGTGAGGCAACCGGCGGTGGCCGTGTCGACCGACGTGATGTGCTCCTCGGCCTCGGCGGAGCCGCGGCAGCCGGACTGGCAACGGGCCAAGGCGCCGCGACCGCCGCGCCCATCAGGGCACCGGACCTCCGCAACTGCCACCCGCCCGACCTACCCGACACGTCGCCGGACACCAACTGCTGCCCGGCGTCTGGCACCGGCATCGTCGACTTCCAGCTGCCGCCGCCCTCCTCGATCGGCGCCGCTCCGCGTGCGGCGGGCGGCGCACCTGGTGGACGCGGAGTACGTGGCCAAGTACGAGCGTGCGGTGGCGCTGATGAAGCAGCTGCCGGCCGACGACCCGCGCAGCTTCGAGCAGCAGTGGCGCGTGCACTACGCCTATTGCGACGGCGCCTACGACCAGGTCGGCTTCCCCGACTTGGAGCTCCAGATACACAACTGCTGGCTCTTCTTCCCCTGGCACAGGTTCTACGTCTACTTCCACGAGAGAATCCTTGGTAAGCTCATCGGCGACGAAACTTTCGCCCTGCCGTTCTGGAACTGGGATGCGCCAGCAGGCATGACGCTGCCGGCGATCTACACCAACAAGTCGTCGCCGCTCTACGACGAGAGGCGCAATCCCGCCCACCAGCCACCGGTCCCGCCGGACCTTGACTACAGTGCGACTGACCCCAGCATCCCGATCCCGAGAGATCAGCAGATCGATATGAACCTCAAGATCATGTACCGCCAGGCCAGTACAACTAGCTCCTGAATTTTGTTAACTTCCTGGACGTAACAAACTGGAGATTAAATTCCGCGTAAATATATCAGATGATCGCGACTGCCAAGAAGAAGGAGCTGTTCCTGGGACAGCCGTACCGCGACGGCGAGGCGCCGTACCCGGGCGCGGGCTCCGTCGAGCACGTGCCGCACGCCCCGGTGCACTACTGGACGGGGGACCCCCGGCAGCCCAACGGCGAGGACATGGGCAACATCTACTCGGCGGCGCGCGACCCGATCTTCTTCGCCCACCATGGCAACGTCGACCGGCTGTGGACCGTCGAACACCGACTGGCTCGACGCCGCCTTCCTCTTCTACGACGAGGAGGCCCGCCCCGTGCGCGTCCGCGTCCGCGACTGCCTCGACACGGCCGCGCTGCGGTACACGTACCAGGATGTCGGCCAGCTGCCGTGGCTCAACGCCAGGCCGGCCAAGGCACCCGCCGGGGCGCCGGCACCTGCCGCCGGTTCCTTCCCAGCAACTTTGGACAAGACCGTGCGGGTGACGGTGACGAGGCCCAGGGTGTCGAGGACCCGGAAGGAAAAGGACGAAGAGGAGGAGGTCCTGGTCGTCGAGGGGATCGAGATCGCGGACCATTTTAACCGGTTCGTCAAGTTCGACGTGCTGGTGAACGAGCCCGAGAGCGGCGCCGGAGACGCCTCGGGGTACTGCGCGGGGAGCGTAGCGCTCACGCCGCACATGATCCGGCCGGACAAGGGGAAGAAGAAGGGGTCGGTCAAGACGACGGCGAGGTTCGGCGTCTGCGACCTCATGGACGACATCGGGGCGGACGGCGACAAGACGGTCATCGTGTCGCTGGTGCCGAGGTGCGGGGGCGAGCTGGTCACCGTCGGTGGTGTCAGCATCGACTACGTCAAGTAAAGCACGTCAATGCACGTACGTTGCAACGTGAAGCACTTATTGGAGTTCACCGTGGCCGTGGTATTTTACCCTGTAATAGTGGTATGGTAGTACGTCTTTTTCTTTATGAATTTATGATATTTTTACTGACGCATATTATCTTTTATAAATACAGATATATTTAGACATATTTTAATGTTAGATATATCCATATTTTTAAAAGATAATGTGGATTGGAGAGAGTAGCTAGTATGTCTCAAATATATTGCTCGTGTATATATACGTGTGTAATGGCGATTCTAAATAAAAGCGACTGGAACTAGATTGGCGGGCCTTCAGCCCTTGATGCGTGCACGAATTGGCACGACGGACGCTGGTATCATGGCGAATCACATAAAAAATTGGCCATCGCAACAGTTGTGAACGACTGTTCTCTTTTTTCTTTCAGATTTGCTAATTAACAGATCGTTTCTCAGTCATCTTAAAAAATATGCATCAGTTGCACTTTTCTTATAAAAAAGATAGTTGTACTTTTTTTTAAACTATAGTTGCATTTTTCTGAGGTGACTGAGAAATAAGAATTTCACAAGCAACTGAGACATAGGCAAACTCTTTTTTTTATATAAACCGAGTCACAAAAAATCCTCAACTAATTTATTAGCAGAATGGAATTGGTCATTTAACTAGAAAATCGTAAATCTAGATAGTTTTGCCATCCTGCCTGGATTTCATGGTTTCGCGTCATTGAGCTCGCGATCATGGCGGCCCAGGTCTTCCTGCTACTAGCCATCGACCTTGAACTGAATAATCCTGGTTTGGCCCTGCTTATGAAGGCATCTTTGAACTGAACGCCGACGAGTTCTGGTCTTCCTCTTGGTGATTTCCGTTGTTTGGCGCATAGTGTCATTGGATATCTTGATCGGAATTGATGCAACCGTGCATATTCTTATCTTCATCCAGCGAGGCTTCCTGAGGGTGTGGCGCGAAGCTTCTCTTTCTTGTCAATGTGAGACATGTCTAACTATCCATGGAACTGACAAAGGTGGAGAAACTCATGGATGCTGCGGTTGGATGTTGGTAATGGCGGAGAGGTGTATTGGTTACAATGAAGACTATGCGGCACGGGTTTTACCTGTGTGTCGGGTGTGTGGAGACTTGCAGCAGCTTTGGCATGAGGGATGTCAGCACAGTGGACTGCATTTTGGTGGTGTCTCTCGAGTACCGAGTTGCGATTAGCAGGTGAAAATCCAAGGTCTGGTCTTGATTGGTTATATCTAGCAATGGTCTTGCTGAATGCATTTTTTGTGGAATTGGAATTTCTCTAAGGTAGAAATCTAAGATCTTCGATTGGGCGATGACAATGTTGGTGTAGTGTTTTCTTCTTGGAGGCGTCGTTTTTGAAGAATTTATTTTGTGGTCTAGAGTACTAGTGTTGCGAGTGCTTCATCACCGCGACAGGATCTCTGTTGTTTTTTCTGTTATTTTTATTTTCTTTTTTATCTTTTTTCCTATTTGTTTATTCTTTATGTTTTTTGTTGGTTGCATCCTTGATGTCTTAGACATTGAGTTGCGCAGAGGCTGGGTCTAATTCATAGCGTGGCTGGACCGTCTGCCAAACGCGCCCCATGCTATTGTGAGTTTCCGGTGATTGCTTATTCAGTTCCCTCGTCTCGTCCCAAAGAGCAGAGACAAGCTAATTCCCCAATACTAACGCTGTCTTTATCTAGCATTTTAATTTTATATTCCACGTAGATTCTGCATCGACCATCTTACATTAGACCAAGCAAACCATTTTCCCACAAAGCCTGAAGTCTGTACGGCGAGAAACAAGTAAATACGATGCCAAGAGTAGGCAGACAGCAGCGGGCTCTGGCGTTCTGCAACCCGAAACTGTAATGCACTTACAAACACATCGGACTCCAAACACGACATATACTTCACACTACTGGGGAAAACAAGATGCACTGGCATATATTATTAGATGTGTAGAGATGTCAAGCTGTAAGAGAGAAGCCTGACAGAGGTTACAGTTGCAGCAATCAAGCAGCCTGTCATGAACAAGCCGAGTCGCAGGAGAAAATTGCAGACAAATGAGCATCCTGTACAATCTAAGGGCCTTTGTAGTACTTGGTGGGCACGAAGGGCATCTTGGTGACGACGGCGTCGTAGGACTTGCCGCGGACGACCACCTTGAACTCTGTCCCGGCCTTGTGCAGGCCGTTCTTCACATAGCCCATGGCGATGTTCTTCTTCAGGCACGGGCTGAACCCGCCGCTGGTCACCTCGCCAATGTTCTCCCCGGTGGTGCTCACGATCTCGCTGTGACTCCGCGGGGGTGGTCCTTTGGAGAAGATACCTACACGCCTAATCTTCGGGCCCTCCTTGAGCTGCTTGAGGATCACATCCGCGCCCAGGAAGCCACCCTCCGCTTTCCTCCTCTTGCCAATCGCCCATGAGAGGCCGGCCTCGACTGGCGTGACGTGTTGCTCCATGTCGTTACCGTACAGGCAAAGGCCAGCCTCTAGGCGAAGACTGTCACGGGCACCCAGGCCGGTCAACCTTACCTTGCCTTCAGATCTCTCCAGCAGGGCCTTTGCGAGATCGACCGCATTCTCTGATGGCACAGAGATTTCAAATCCATCTTCACCAGTGTAACTGAAATAATAATACAGTGTTCAAAGAAATAATATAATTTGGGGTAAATGGAAGAGGCCCTTCATCATCAGAAATAAATTAGAAGAATCTACTACCACCGGTTTTAATTTTCCAGAACGATAATGACATAGATGTGGGAAACACAAATAGATCATGTATGCAAATAAAGTGTGGACAAACACGTTAAGGGCTATTTTAACATCATAAACAACAGAATTTTGGAAAACTAAAATAAGACGTCACCTTATCAACTGCCTTCCAGAAATACCAAAGAACATTCCACATAATCAATTTGGCATGGCAGATTGAACAGGAGGTGATTTCAGTTTATGTTAAAATTATGATAGACAAGGTTAATCATGGTAAAATTTAGTACTGATGCTATTTTATGGACTCGTCCTGGAACTAAAAGAAGGAGCAGGGTCATAATTTGGAAACTGGAAGCGAAGGATCGAAGGAAGCATACCCAGTTCTGGTGAGGAAGCAAGTAGATCCATTGATCTCAATTATCTTGAAGTCACTGAAGTACATTTTGCTCAAATCTTCTTTTGTTAAGTACTGGAGAGTTGGTGCAGCAAGAGGACCCTGCTTATGTCAAGGAACAAGTTACAATAATGTCTTCCTATAAATTTATGAACAAGTACATGTACTAGGAGAAATATCAAATATATCTACTTCCATTAAAAGTTAAAATTTATTTACTTCCATAAAAAAAAACAGTGCTGAGAAAGAAGTTCAGAACTGAAAGACCACTTCGCCAGCAATCTGGAATGAAAATCATAAACTGTGAAGGCCGTTTCTATTTATGAATAGATGTGCAAACATTTATCCTCCTGTCCCTGAAACTTGAGCTGGGCTGTGATGCAATATATTAGTTTGTATGCACTTTTTTCATGACTTCAAGTAACCCAGAGTTTTCTGCTGGAGCACTGCCTTTTCTATTAGGAGTGCCTGCTGTCACAATCCAATCTAGGAATCTCTGGATTACACCAAAGAGATACCACATGGAGAAACTCTAGCTCCAGAGTTCACCAACTGAGAAAATGACATGCAAACCTGCTCAACAACTACCTCAGAATTCAGATAGAGCGTTGCGTCATGTAAGAAATCAAAACTTAACCAGTCAAGCAAGCACCACTGCTTGAATCAATCAGGCAGCATGAACCAATTGGGATTGATGTCATTATGATTTGTGAGCATGAAAGAAACCACATTCACCAATTATAAAATCCCACCAAGCAGCAACATAAAAAAATATAATCCCCTACATCTTGCCATCTGCTCATCATCAAAATTTCTACATTACTACTCCAGTAAATTTAAAGGGTATTGTAAACTAATCACTTCTAATTGCATTGCGCAAACAATAAAATCAACTGAATGGCGAAGTGCCAGCACTCTACCATACTGTAATCCAAAAATCCTCTCTGACAGAAATGGTTTCCTTTTACACGAATACTGCATTCCCCAATCCTAGTAATTAATCGATCGCAGCATTCAATTAAGCAAAGCAGAAAAAACCAGCTGAATCCTCAATAAATTATGATAAGGAGGGCAAGAAAGCGCGCTGACCTGCAACGCTAGCAGGGAGCGCTCGTCATGGATGTGCCACTTGACGTCGCCGCCCTTCTTCTGGAATGCCTCCATGTGCGCCCCGATGTGCGCGAGGTCCTTGTCCCTGCACCCGGCGTTGACGACGAGGTAGATGTGCTTGTCGGTGACCTTGGTGACCACGGAGTCGTCGATGGCGCCTCCCTTCTCGTTGGTGAAGACGGTGAGGGAGCCGGTTCCGTCCTTGAGCGCGGCGACGTCGGCGACGACGAGGGACTCGAGGAAGGGGATGGCCTGGGAGCCGTGGAGGCTGAGGCCGCACATGTGGGAGACGTCGAAGAGGCTGCCGTTGGCGCGGCAGTTGAGCGTGGAGTCCATGATGCTGTCCTTGTACTGGATGGGCATGCTCCAGCCCGCGAACGGCACCATCTTGCCCCCGTGCGCGACGTGGAAGTCGTAGAGCGCCGTCTTCTTGAGCTCGGCCTCGGCGGCCTCCGCCGCGCCCGCGAGGTGGCGGCGCGCGGCGGTGGAGGCGGCGCCGCCCGATGAGGAGGCGGCGCGGCGGGCGAGCGTGGCGCAAGCGAGGAGGCCTCTCATGGTGGTGGCGCGGAGGGTAGGAGGAGTGGTGGGCGGGTGGAACGGAAAAATAATCGAGGGAAAAGATGAGATTTTGAGAGATGGTGGGTGGGTGGCGACGGGAGGGATCGGGGTGGTGATCGGGAGTGGGTGGTGGCGAAGGGGAGGAGGAGGAGCTGCCGTCGCCTCGGCGCGAGCGCAGGGGCGTTTGGTGATGATGGATCAGTGGATCAGTCTCAGTGCTCGATTCGCTGGTTCTTGGGTTAATTTTTGTTGGGGTTTTGTCCGGTTTTGGTGGTGGATGCTGACGGCTCTCCCTCACTGCGACAGTCCTACTCAGCCACAAGATTCGTGTGTAATTCTAAAAAAATAACAGATTAGTAGTTTGTGTATTGGTTATGTGATTCGAAGGGTAAGCATATTTTATTAGTAGCAGAAAGATTAAAGATAAAAATCCAGGATTGAGATTGAGATTTCCTTTCTCTCTGTTCTCAACGGCAAATCAAATACGCTCTAACAAGAAACTCAGTTTTTGCTAGGATACATGGATGGCATCATGGCCGGGCAATTGGCTAGGAAGCGACATCCTTGAGCCCCATGCAGATACAGCAGCCAAGACTGATAAACTACGAAGGATGGCAGTGTCCGACCAGCCATCTGGTCAATGTTCATGCGGGATATAGATCATTTGTTTATGCAACAACACAAGGAGCCATATCCAGGTAACCACTTGCATATGGAATCAGGCAACACAAAGGCACCAACATTACCTCGAAAAAAGAAAAAGATCACACCAACATTTTTGCTAGACAGTAGAATAGGTGGCAAAACAATCCAGAACTGACTGCCACAAAGAAATATCACCAGAAGTTCTGCATTCTTTCACAACCCAACTTCAGGTATTTCGTTCATATCCTGGGGCCCAATACCAACAAACCAATGAAGCAGAGCAAATTAAAATGTTGATTGATGGCCAGTTCTAGCAGTTCAAAAGGCATGACTCTTCTACGACACCATTCGCAAAAGGCCAGTGTGGCTTACAACCAGAACAAAACGCTGTTTCAAAAATGCCAAGTGATGATGCATCTCTAGGTATTCACAGGCTTTCATCTCGCAGACGGGGATAAGGGTAAAAACGGATGATATAACATCTTGGTGACACTCAGATTAGTCTTGCTGCGGGCGAAAAAGGTCTCAGCTAAATTCTGTAAGTACCTCTCTACTTAGACACTGCAGATTTTTTCGAAGACGATTTCTTCTGCTTCTTCGGTTCCTTCTCGGGTACCTTCTCTGGCTCAACGGCCTTCTTCTTTTCCTTCCTCTCTCTCTTCTTCAAAGCATGCATATGGGCTTTAAGAACCAGGGCATACGAAGCTTGGAATTTCAGGTACTCCTTTGCAGACAGCTGAAAGACATGGCAAGTATGTGTAAGGTTCATTTATTGGTCCACAAATGCAACAGAAGTGACAGGAGAATAATAAAAAATGTTTAAAAATTAGGATACTGCTTATGGCATCAGGAAAATAAAGTTATGGCTCCCCATTGATCAACTTTGGTATACATTTATAGTATCCAAACGAAAACAATATTGCAGATGACAGTACTCAGCTGAGATTTCAGAAAATATTCACAATATTGCCAGCATATCAGAACTATAGTACGTGTTGTCACCCTAAGTTCTAAGTACACATACCCATCCAGCCCTAAGATAAATCACTTGGTGAAGACTAAAGAAAATGTCCTACTTAGTGGGCTTGCAGAACTTTGATATGGCTGGAGAGAGACAAATAGATATGCACAAAGAAAATAAAGTAACAAACAAATTTGGCATGAGTACTTGCGTTGTGATATCAAGATACAAATGAGCGGGCATGTTTCCAAATTGAGAACAGACATTATTACTAATAGTGATAACTATTAACCTTTCTTTTCCATGAGAATGATGAAGGAAATAAGGTAACAAATACTATAAACAACAGCTTTTGTAGCATGAAGAGGAAAATGTATGGGCGTCCATTGATGCATAGCCTTGCCACTGGCAATATGTTTCTAACTCTTGAGACATGACACTCTAGTCATATGCAACTAAATAAGGGATCTCATCAAAAGAAATACTGTGATATCCTGAGATGCTACATTGGCAAACCTTATGTGCTGAGAAGTGCAAATACATCCTATAAATCTTGACAAAAGATGTTCACTCAATGTATGGTGAAACAACTAATGTGAGGCCTCACTGGTTGATTCAACTTGAAACTTGGCAAGAGCAAGAAAATGAGTATCATCCTTCAAATTTGTGCCAACTGCAAATTGATCTGAACACTCACAAGTCCTTCTCTTTCCCATCCAGTGATAAGATTGTTACTCATGACAGCTCTGGTGATACTGCCTCTACCCCTAACCTATTAGTTCAACTTCTGCAGTAAAATAGCTGCATAAAAGACTTGTAAAACTACGGCTAAGATGTACCACAGGCAAGTGCTTCATTCCTAACTTTCTACTTGTCATCATGCGACACAAATTTACTTCATATCCTACAGCATTGGGATGCTTGTGAAATTGTGCGGCGATGATACATAGGTAGGGTTGCAACTTCTCTACATTTTCAGGCCACTGTGTTCATTAACCCCACCTATCAATTCCTTAAAACCAACAAACCGCCCTCAATCTGAAAGAAGACTACATAAAAACAACATTCTAAGACTACTTGTGCAAATCCAGGTGGTTTTAGCTCATGAAGTAGCTCTCCAGAGACTATATGCAAAATTTCTGATCTATGATTCACATTCCTTGCAGCAGTGGGGGCAAATTGCAGTGAACAATAGCAACCTGGTAACCATCACGCACAAAAGCAATACAAAACACATCTCATAGTCCTATCAGCAACAGAGAAGAGTGACAGTACCGCTGTGGAGATGTTCTTCTTGCCATCCGTGGCGCGGACGAGGCACCGGTACTCCACCTCCTCCCCCTTGTCCGCCATCTTCTTCAACCTGGCCTGGCACTTCATCGACGCTGGCAAATAGAAAACAAGGCATCAGCTCAAACTCGAGTCCTTCGACGACCCAAATCTACAAGTACAACCCAGCCCACGAAGCAGAGGGAAAGGGAGCACTCACATCGCTTCATGGTGACCCAGACGGAGCCCTTCTCCGTGCTCCGCTCGTACATGTTCGTCAGCTCGCTCAGGAACGGATCTGCCTGCATCTGCACCTGCACAAACGAACCACGCAGTCGATAAACAAAACCGTAGTTAGTTCGAGGAACCGCAGGTAGATTTCATCGGAATTTCGGCTCCCTTCTCTACTCGCGATCTTAGCTTTGCTACGACGGGTAGCAGTAAAAGGCAGCGGCCCAATCGATTCCGAAACCTAGGGTAAGATCTAGTTCTTCCGACCAAATCGCGATTTCCCAGCACGGCGCAAATCGGAGGAGGGGGAGCGGATGGAGTAGAACATCGGGGAGGAGATTACCATCTTGACGGTGGTCCGGCGATCGCCGAGAGCAGTCTCCGCCTCTCTAGCCTCGCTGTCGCCTTGGTCGCTTCCGCCGCTGGTGTTCGGACCGAAGACGAGGAGGACGGGTGGAGTGTTGTGAGAAGACGAACGGGGAAGATCACGGAAGGGAAGAGATCTAACGGATTAGGTCGGAACGGTGACGTCAAATTTGGTCGAGGATCCGTCGTTTGGGAGGAGACGGCCAGAGCAGTCCGGTTTGGGTCCGTTGGGCTGAACGGGAGAAGGAAGATGTATTCATCCCTTTTTCATTTTTCATTTATTTTTTATTCTTTTTTATTATGTTGTCGACCCTATCTTAGGGTCACCACTCGTCAAGGAAAAGTTCTTATAAAAATTCATCAAGGAGAAGTCATGACTGGCGAACAACCGTGCGGTTGTCGATTTTGATATGTGGGCGGTCAATTGTGCTCTATTGAAAAAAACAACATATAGCCACGGTATATGCCAAGAGCTCTAAACTCCCTGAAAACAAAGAGTTGTGGTTGCTCCACCATAGTCACTGGTTTTTGTCTACGTGTCTGTGTTATTCCACCGCGTGCGTGCCTATGTTGCGTTCGTTCCGTATCTATACAAACTGACTCGACTTGAACCGACTTTTATCACTACCGTCACAGGCTATCACTCTCGATAGTCCCTCCTCCTGTGCTTCTTTTTTCTTAGATCTCCTGAGCACGGGAGAATTGATTATAACCCCTCTAGTTCATCTGCCTTTGCTCATATACCCCTTTGTTCGTCTACCTCACTTCTAAGCCCCCTTGTTGCTCTAATTATTGCTCCTGGAGTCCCTTTTCACGTTTAGCTGGTTCATTAAGCAACTAACAACAATTTTCTAGAGTTTTCACGTCTCTGCGTGACTGCGTGCACGGCTGCCATTGCCGCGAGCTCGACCTCCGTGCGGTCTTCCTCACAACCTCGGCCGCGCCTCCATGAGGGACCTGCCCCAGCCGAAAAGCTACTCCCGTGAAGCTCAACGACCTCCGCGCATCCAGGCTTGGCGCATACAGAGAACGGCCGGAATGCCCCTCGATGCCTCTAGAGCCGGGGCCGTTTCTCCCTCCGGCTGCCTCCATGGCCATGGCCATGGCCCAATCCCCGACCGTCCAGCTCCCTCTCCGCGCGCCCCGACTCGAATCCCCTCACCTTGTGGCTTCCATCGCCCCCAAAAGACCACGGGATCTGCAGGCCCAATCTCGGTGATGAGAAGATAAGGGATAATATTTCAGTCATTTGTTCATATATATTTAACAACTGATTCGGAATTTATTGATGAGTTACTGTCTAAACGTGCCAAAAGGGGCTTATATATGATCAAGAGGCAAATCAATAAGGGGGCTTAGATGTGAGGCAGATGAACAAAGGGATATATGAGCAAAGGCTGATGAACTAGAGGGGTTATAATCAATTCTCCCCCTGAGCACACCCAACCCGCAGACCGCCGCCGCCTCCTGGCCAGCACGCTCCTCCCCGGCCGCCCCATTAGCGCTGCCATTCCACCCCAACCCACAGACTGCCGCCGCTCCCACTCAACTCCGTTGGGATAACTCTTCTTTTCCTCCTAGATCCTCCCACCATCCGGACCTTTTGAAGGATCAGGAGGGCACCAGCCCACCTCCAGTTGCTGATAGATAAGAGAGAATGGAGGACGCTGGGGCACTGTCATCGGTCTGGGCGCCGTCGTGCACATTCTCACCGAGTCTGGCCGCCATCAAGGGGATGAGGCAGGACCGGGCGCTGGAGGTGATGTTGGAGGTAGCCATGGGGATGGGGTAAATCTGCAGCTGATACCTCTCAGTGCAGAACCGCCAGAACCGGCCGCGCCGCTGCGCCAATTTGCTCCTCCCCCTCGTGCAGGTGAGCTGACGAGGCAGTGGACCAGATTGTATGCACCTCTTCAGTTTGTTTTGGATCCCAATTTCTTTGATTTTGCATAGATAGTATTCAGTTTCCCCTAATCATGGATCAATGCGGCCACCCTTGTTAGGATCCAGTTTTTCTAGAAACAAAGTTATGCATGTTTTTCTCTTCCACGGATTGTCTATGTCTCCATCTACATAGATTGATGTTCTCGTATAAGATTAGTGCTCCTTTTTTCTTCTTTATTGAGCTTCGTGAGGTTCTCTATATTTTAATCATGCATATGCCTACTCAATTATATCGTAGTTCATTTGTTTTCTTAGGTTTTGTGATGTACATCTGCAACATTTTGTACTTTTAGTCAGAAACGTGTATCTTTTTCTCAGTAGTAAATGGCTTCTTTTTGCATATTGGATGATATTTGCTTGCTCTTAGGGTTTGATTGACTGATCGATTCCATATTAAATTTGATTGTGTAGGTGGAGGCAGTTGTACAGGAGGGGGTAATGTATATTGACTATGTTAGCCGGATTCTGCTACGTGTTTGAAAGTGAATCTTAGTAAGTCTTTTGATTGCTGCCACGGTTTACATGGCAGGAAGTTATAAGGTCTGCATTTACAATTAGATGAGGGATTAGTAATAATTTGAGTGGATTGTTGAACAAATGATAGGTTCTAAAATGAAGTGGTGAGATCTAATTCTAAGTGCATCTTTTGACGAATTAACAAGTCTTTAATCTTAATATTTGTATACAGAACACCATAATAGGTACACCATTGCAAGGACTGTAGCATTGGTAATGAGTATTGGAAGTTCAGTAACAAAGGAGGTGCTCAAATTGGAAGTTCAGTAACAAAGGAAGTGCTCAAATCAATTAGTGAAGATTTTTTGGAAACTTTCTATTGTAATAAGTCAGTTGCATTCTTTCATGTGGTGACCAGCAGAATTGTTAGGAAGGCTTCCACTAAGAAAGGGGTTATATAAAACATCTCTCGCGAGTCTCTACTAATTGGAAGAGTTAAGACACTATTGATTGACCACGGTGCACTGCAGGAAAAAAAAATAAGTAGAACAACGGAATATCACAAGAAAACAAATAAGAACGGTAATGCTCTGGTCCAGATTTTGAACGTATTTTGGTCCAGTAAATTCTTATATTTTCCCTATAATTTTATGGACTACTATCAAGGGCATGCTAAGTTTCTAACTTGCTACCGACAAATATAACTCCGGCCAATCTGAATAGATATAATGCCAATCTATTTACTAATCCAGTCAGTCATTCCTCCTCTTGCAGTACCCACCGTGCAAGATTTCTTAAGGAGCCTTTCAACCCTCTCTGTATTTTGTTATTTCTCCCTGGAGCTTAGGGTGTGTTCGGTTGGTGTCACCAAGTGGAATGTAATGGAACCGTTCCGCACCTCGTACTCGTTCTCGTGTTCGGTTAGAAAATGGAATGGAACGAAGTGGTTCTAGAAAAGGGAATATTCTCGCTAGATGCGGAACGCACTCGTTCCACCAAATCGGTGGAATCTGCACGTTCCACTCGCGATTAGCGGCTAACTGAAATCGGCGACGGCGGCTGGGAGCACGCCCGCGGCGGCGGAGCCCACCCATCTGCAGCGGGAGCTCGCGCGGGGGCGGCTGGGAGCTCGCGCGGCGGCGGCGGCGGCGGGAGCTCGCGCGGCGGCATGCCGGCACTAGGGTCGGCGGCAGGGAGCAAGGCGGCATGCCGCCAGTCGGGTCGCCGGCAGGGAGCGGGCATGCCGCCACTCGGGTCGCCGGCAGGGAGACCATGCCGCCACTCGGGTCGCCGGCAGGGAGCCTAATTTCGATTTTGAGGAATAAAATCATAATTTGCCAGTGTTAAGCAAGATTTAAGAACCGTTTCTATTCTATTTTCTAGTCTCAACCGAACACCTGATAGAACCGTTCCATTCTATTTTTTGTCCCAACTGAACACAGAAACGGAACCATTCCATTCCTCTGGAACGGAACCATGACATTCCATTCCACTTCGTTCCCGAACCGAACACACCCTTAATTTTGGCTGCTTGGATGGATTTTCCATTGAAGAAATATTGAGGCAAAAGAAAATGACTTTGCTTGGAAAGTATTGTGTTGTACCATACTATTGAACATGTAAACTTTCCCTAAGAACAACTCTGATTTTTTTAATAATTTACAGGGGCTACAATAGTTGCTAGGGATCTATATACATAAACAAAATGGAAATGTTGGCATGCCAAGTAATGGCTGATGTGTTGTTTTAGAGTACCTTACTAGAGGTGCAACAGAATTCTATTTTGACATACCCACATATAGACCAAGAGAAAAAAAAATAGCAAGAAATGAAGTTAAATGCCCACAAGACATGGTTCACATCAGAAAACAACCAAAACAAACTTTGCCTTGACTAATGGTACCAAGGAAACCAGTAATGAGTTGTGTATTGTTTATGGGTTGTATAGTGCTTAGGGCAGAGTAGTAATGAGCAGTAATGACTTTCCAACCAGGTGGCATGTTGATGATTTTGAATACTGCACATTAGTTGTGTTTTCTCATTTGTTCTACGTTGCTGGTTAAATGTGTGTATCTTATAGATTTTCAATGTTTAGTTTTAGATGCGATAATTATTGAGTTAATATTGTTTCTGCTAACATAGTTGAGGTCGTTGCATCTGCAATATCTTTTCCATTACAAAAGCAATTCTATTAGTACATATTGGTCTGATAGCTGTAAAGAACATTGATCTAATCTGAAATTTTCTAGACCAGATCCTACCAAATAAACTTTGAATTTCGCCTCGCATAGCACAGTGTTGCTATGAGCAACAACATGACAACACATAGACAAACTAATCGAATGCTGGTTAAGTAATACAAAGTCAGCAATTGATTAGCCAACCTCAGTTCTCCTAGGAAGAACAAAGAGAAGACGAAGTTTGTGCCTTCAGATGAAGAGAGGTGAAACATGTTCTTACACAACTAAATAATTAATAGGAACCAACCGTTTACTCACCCTTCTGGGCCTTTTTCTTCCTTATAACAAGAAACAAAGTCAATGTGGACGAGAAGGACAAATCTGTTGATGAGGTATGTGCTTTGATTCTGAAACACTTGACTAAATTTTTTGTGGAGAAGCTTCAACAGCCGGTCGTGGTATCTTTAATGGAGCAGACATTGTCTAAAACCTCTCGAGGGTGTTGTCAAAGTTAATTTTGGTGTTGCATTCTGTGACAGCTATTGACTGATGCTTGGGGTTTTATTGCTAGGAGTGATAAACTATTGACTGATGCTTGGGGTTTTATTGCTAAGAGTGATAAGGGAGAAGGCATTGGGGCTAGGCTGGAAAACTGAAGCACCTGGAGGGTCCTATCCAGGCTAAAGCCTGAAGCCGAAGCATGTATTGCTGCTGTCGAACCAACTGCCGATTTGCGTATACATATGGTCATCTTTGAGTCTAATTCAGCAATGCTTGTGAGTACCCTGAAGTCTACGAGCTCTAATTTTTCTAGCGCGAGAAGCAAGAAGCACGTGCATCACCTCTTTTGACTTTGTTTGCTGTCGCTGAAAATGTAATGACTTTTCCCATACCATTGTTGATTATGGTTATAGGGTGAGCTCTGAAAGGTCTAGCTGGGTTAGTTTTATGCCCGCTTTTGTTCGTACTTAGTGAACAACATTTTTAGTTGTGCACTATGATTAACGGAGTCCACTTTTTCAGTGTGAAATACATTTAGCGACTACCGACAATCACTTTGTCATGCTACAAGAGGAAAGGAAATACTGGCGTGCCTTGCTTCAACCGATTGGACATATGTTCAAGAATCAAGAATGCTTCCTCCAAAACAAAGAATCGTCTCTGCAGCGGTACCTACAGAAAATCTCAGATGAAGCCAAATTTCCACACCACACGCGAAGATACAAGAGAGAATTCCTTATTTGACACTTCCTTAAATTTTGGTTCCTTATTTGACACTATAAAACTTTTTCTTCCCTATTTGACACTACATGTAAATTTCTTTCCTTATATGACACTCTAGTTCATTTTGAACACTAACGGTGTTAGCTGAGAATATAAGAGACCATTTTACCCTTGATGCATTATGTGAGAAAAATATATTGGACAAAGGCTGCAATATATCTGGTTATTGTTACATTCCAAATGAGATCACTGGAAATTCATTCACGGAGCCGATATTAATTAAGCTTTGGACTCTAAATAAAGAATTGCAAAATTGCTCCCCGTCGTTCCTGATTCCTAATCTACCATGCTCTAGTGCGTGCACCCAAGGCTCCTGTTCCCTTGCCGCACGCACGGCTCCATCTTGTTTGTCCCCGTGCAGCACCCCAAGTTCATGCTCCTCCACCGGCCACAGCTCCAGATATACGTTATGGTTACCACACGAAAAAGAAGCGACGTTGTGCGCACGTGGCGCTGAGAGCTAGCTATTCCCCTTCCTATTATGCGAGACGGCGCTGCCCAGCTAGCTAGCTCACGGTTCTTTTTTTACATGGTTGCATGTAGACTGAGAAGTGGGAAAGGGGTACTTTGGTCAAAGAAAATCAAAAGTGACGGTAGGGGCTAACAGAATTGACGGCGGTGTCATATAAGGAAAGAAATTTACACCTAGTGTCAAATAAGGAAGAAAAAGTTTTTCAGTGTCAAATAGGGAACCAAAATTTAAGATGATGTCAAATAAGGAATTCTCTCAAGATACAAACGCAAACATAAGGCAATAGCGAAGCAAAGCGCGCATGGACCATCTAGTCTTTCACTAACCCCACACATGTTTTAGAACTTGTGGTAAAACTATATAAACTATATACATCTAGCCAACATAATCGTTTGATATCTTTCTTTCCACATATCTCTTGAACACGTCCATGTTCCCACGACACATTCTTATTTAGCTAAAGGGTTTTAGTTGGTATATTTATACCTGGTTTTCTATTTTAGTTGGGATAAGTGTCTAGTTTGTTTTATTATATCAAGTGTTATTATTATCTAAATAAAAATAGATATATATGAATTTGGAAATAATTCCTCTCCATGTACGTACATCTCCGCCAAAATTATTTTCTAATGCATTGTTGTCCCTTGCAATCTCCTCTCCTCGTATCTGGTAGCTCCATCCAATGGATTTTTCATCGCATAACGGAAAACACCCGGGACAATAACGACATGTTTCTATCTATTCTCTTCTTCTAGTTGTGACCCGCTTGCTAGCTCTGCCTAGCCAACCATGAACTATCCTTCTTTTATTCAAGTTGCCTTGTGGCCTCATCCTAGGTAAGCAATTGATCGTAATATGCCCCTCTCAAACACCTCTTCATTTCCTTGTTTTTGTGACTAATTTTCCTTCTTATTGTTTTTGCCTTTTACTTCACACTTGTTAAGAAATAACAATAGAGAAGTAGCCTGTGTAAACATGCCACCGCGTATTAGACAATCGAGCAAATGAACTTTTAAACTACTAGAGAAAAAAGGTTGCAAAATATCAATGCACTAGACAAGAATAATACTCTCTCCAATCCATATTAATCTTCATTAATACAGATGTATTTACCACTAAAATATGTCTAGATACATCAATATTAGCGAAGAGTATTATGGGTCGGAGGGAGTAGAAGCTTATGAAAATACTAAGTTTTACCTGCCATGGCAAGAGAATCTATATGATACATTTCAAAGTAGGAGATAAAAGTATCAGTGTGCAATTCCCACGTTAGACATTATGTTAGAAAATTATTATAAAAGTGGGATGACGGTTTCATATAAGATACATTGGTCCAGGGTCTGATACGTCTCCAACGTATCTATAATTTTTGATGTTCCATGCTTGTTTTTACACCATTTGCCTACTGTTTCGTTACACTTCGTGGCACTTTTATGCATTTTCCGGAACTAACCTATTAACAAGTCGCCACAGTGCCAGTTCCCTGTTTTCTGCTGTTTTTGTGTTTCAGAAGTGCTACACAGAAAATATTCTCGGAATTGGACGAAATAAGTTTCTGAAGTCTTATTTTTCCCGGAAGCTTCGAGAGATCCGAAGAGGAGTTGGAGGGGGGCCACGAGGGCCCCACACACCAGGGCGGCGTGGCCCAGCCCCTGGCCGCGCCCCCTATGTGTGAGGGTGCCTCGGGCCACCTCTGACGATGCCCCTTCGCCTATAAAGACCCCCCGACAGAAAAAAACCTAAGTACCCGATCACTTTTCCAGAACACATCGTGATCCGCCGCCGCCGTCGACCCGAAGATCGGGAGAGTCCAGAAGCTCTTCCTGGCACCCTGCCGGAGAGAGGAATCGCCACCGGAGGTCTTCTTCATCGCCATGCTTGCCTCCGGAGCGATGAGTGAGTAGTCTACCTTGGACTATGGGTCCATAGCAGTAGCTAGATGGTTGTCTCCTCCATCATGTGCTTCATGTTTAGATCTCATGAGCTGCCTGATGTCTACGCACTTCTATTCTTGTAGACACTTGTTGGGCCTCCAAGTGCAGAGGTTTGTAGAACAGCAGCAAGTTTCCCTTAAGTGGAACACCCAAGGTTTATCGAACTCAGGGAGGAAGAGGTCAAAGCTATCCCTCTTAAACAACCCTGCAATTACGATACAGAAAGTCTCTTGTGTCCCCAACACACCCAATACACTTGTCAGATGTATAGGTGCACTAGTTCGGCGAAGAGATAGTGAAATACAAGTAGTAGTGATGATTATAAGTAGCAAACGTGATTTGAAATAAATATCGCTGCGAGCAAACATGTAACAAAACAGGAAGTAAACGGTGTGCAAAGCTTGGAAACAAGGCCTAGGGATCATACTTTCACTAGTGGACACACTCCCAACAATATAACATGATTGAACAAATAAACAACTTCTCTCCACTATGGTACTCTGAATTACTCTCCTATTGAATAACACTAATCATTGTGTAGTGGCTACAGAAGCACCCCTTAAAGTTCATCAAGTACTTGACAAACACCACTCATAAAGATACCCAAATCAAAGCACAACTCAAGATAGATATCATTGCAACTTAGACCAAGTACTAACACGGTACACACACTGTCACCATTACACCATGAAAGGAGGAATAGATCACTCAAACTATCATAGCAATAATTATTCTCATAATCCACAAGAGATCACAATCATAGCCTAAACCAAGTACCACCATGATGCACGCACTGTCACCGTTACACCAAGGCAGGAGGAATAGATTACTTTAACAATCACCACTAGAGTACACATAACATCTGAATAATAACATCTACTTGTTCAACATGATACAAAGCTCACGATCACATAAAGATCACATCATGGGAGAGAGAGGTGAACCACATAGCTACCGGTAGAGCCCTCAGCCCCGGGGATGAACTACTCCCTCCTCATCATAGGAGAAAGCAAGGTTGATGGAGATGGCGGTGAGGTCGATGGAGACGGCGGAGACGGCGATGGAGACCGATGGAGATGGCTCCGGGGGCACTTCCCCGTCCCGGCAGGGTGCCGGAACAGAGATTTCTGTCCCCCGAAATTCGTCGGCGACGGCGGCGGAGCTGCGGAACTGTTCTGGAAATTTTGCCGACTCCTCTAGGGTTTTCCGTCCCGAGGCTTTATATAGGCGAAGGGGCGATGTCAGAGGGCTGCCAGGGCCTCCTCACACAGGGGCGGCGCGGCCAGGGCCTGGGCCGCGCCAGCCCTGTGTGAGGGAGGCCTGTGGCCCCTCTCCTTCCTCTCTTCGGATGTCTGGATGCTCCCGGGAAAAATAAGACTTCAGGATGTGGTTTCGTCCAATTCCGAGAATATTTCCTGTGTATCACTTCTGGAACACAAAAACAGCAGAAAACAGGAAATTGGCACTGTGGCACTTGTTAATAGGTTAGTTCCGGAAATCGCATAAAAACGTCACGAAGTGTAACGAAACACAAGGCAAATGGTGTAAAAACAAGCATGGAGCATCAAAAATTATGGATACGTTGGAGACGTATCAGCATCCCCAAGCTTAACTCCTGCTCGTCCTCGAGTAGGTAAGTGATAACAAAAGAAATAATTTTTGAGGTGACATGCACCTACACAATCTTGATCATATATGTAAGCATTGTGAGCTGGGATCATAAGAACTTAAAACATGGGCATGAAAGATATAATCTTGACAATATAAACTTAGCAACCATGTTATAACATGAAAATGAACACAAACAAAAGATCATGAAAATGAAACAATGAAAGTCAAACGTGTGTTCAAATCATAAGGAAAAACATACAAATGGTTTTTAGCTTGTCCTTCATGGAGAGCAAAACATAAATGCATAGGACACCTTCAAGTTTAAGAGGGCGACTAGATACAAATAATTTGAGAACAAGTGAAACCAACAATATGAATCAATCAATGAAAACTTTGGGACAATGCACATTATACTCAGAATGACAACTATGCTCTCTTAATGGTGCATAAAGATAGAAGGTGGTGACTCAACATAAAAGTAAAAGAAAGGCCCTACGCAGAGGGAAGCAGTGATTAAACATGTGCTAGAGCTTTTCACTTGTAAAGTAGAGAGATAAAAATTGGTTTTGAGAGGTGGTTGTCTTTGTCAACGACTGGCAATGGGGTTCTTACTATCTTCCATACAAAAATGAAGCAAGTTTTTGAGAGAGATTGGCACTTTTGTGCTCTTTTATAAAGCTTGGCACTCCTCCCCACATTTTTTTTCTTTCACAAACTATGGCTAACCGATTTCATCGGGTGCCCACCAACATTCACATTCCTTGGAGGAGTGCCTTTTTTCTTTTTTCTTTTCTTTTTGGAATAAGCAATATGGAAGATATCAAATCCGACCACTACGTCCCCATGAGCTGAAAACAGTGTCACAAAACGAGAAGTGTTTTGAAGGTTTTTGAAAGGTAGCACATGAAAATTTACTTGGAATGGCTTACAAATACCATGCATAGGAATTTATAGTGGACACAATGGCAAACTTGGTTTTTGGGAGTTGGATGCACGAGTAGAGCTCATACTCAGTACAAGGCGAGGACTAGCAAAAGACTGGGAGCGACCAACTAAGAGAGCAATAACGGCCATAATCATGCAAAGCGACAAAGCGACATTAAAAGAAGCATAAGATGGCATCAAAAGTCAAAAACTAAATGATCATAAAGGCTATTGGCGACTTATTTTGTAGTCATCATGGTGTAAGCATGTGCCAAGTCAACCCAAATAAAGCATCAAAGGAGAAAACCAAATAAATGCTTCCATATAATAAAAACAACGCATGATTTTTTCAAAGGCTCATTAAGCAATCTCAGTCATTTGAGACAAGTCATGCTACAGCAAAACCACTAAGCATACTATCAAAAAGACATCAAGCATGACATGAAAAAGCCTAAGCCGCAGTCTACACAAGCTCCTTCTTGTACCACTTTTTTGCATAAAGCTTTTTCTCTTTTCCAACACCATTCAAACTTTTTTAAGGAAACTCTTTTGAGGAAAACCAATAAAGATCAGAGGCAAAAATACACCTTGATGAAAAGATATAACAAGATCTGAACACAAATCAAGGCGAAAAACAAAGGCGAAACGCAGTAGCAGAAAAAGAGAACACTCGTTGAACGATAAGAGTGAAAACTAGAGCGTTCTTTGCAAATGAAAACGAGTACAACTCCTCCAAAAGAAATTTGATGTGATCAAACCATTTATTGCAGCAAACTAAACTAAACTAACTAAGAAAACTAAAACAACTGACGCTCCAAGAAAAACACATAGTGCATGAAGCAATAAAAATATAGCGTCTTGAAAGGTGACCTGATTTTTGCCGATGAAGAAGGGGTGCCTCGGGGGCATCCCCAAGCTTTGACGCTTGTACTTCTTGGATATTTATTGGGGTGATGCATGGGCATCCCCAAGCTTGAGCTTTTGTCCATTCTTCAACTCATCTCATCATTCTCCGATTCCTACACTTGAAAACTTCCTTCATACAAAACTAAACACAATTCTATTAGCAACATTAGTGCAAGCATAGCATATAATCAACCTATTTTTGCTTCAGGTTTCAACTCAAAACCACCACATATATAGCAAATACTACTGTAGCAACCTCCCAAAAAGTTCCGTGATCAAAAGAACTCAAAAGAAAGCGATAAAGTGGCAAACACAAATATTGGCAGAAATCTGTCAAAACTGAACAGCTGACAAAGGTCGAATTTTTGAGGGATTTTCTGTTGCTCAAATCAAAAAGTGTTCAACTAACAAAAGTTTGGATATAACCTGGGGCATATGCACAAGAAATCTCAGGTCCAAAAGATAAACAGAGAATGTATACGAATTTTTACGGTGCAGCACCGAAAACAGTTTCAGGACAGCAACATCCCCAAATCTTTACCTCGCTCAAATTAGAGGCTTCTCTTGGCACAACAACAAAATAAAAAGGATAAGGAGCGGTTATTACAGTAGTAATAACTTCCAAGACTCAAATAAAAAAAATTTACTGAAAATAGAACAATGGGTTATCTCCCAAGAGTGCTTTTCTTTAACGCCTTTGAGCTAGGCGCAATAATTTGCAAAGATGCTCATGTGGGCGCCATATAAGAGCTTGAGGCAAAGGCGCCATATAGGAACTTAAAGCAATAGAGAGCATCAAAAAGAAAGTATGGGACACATTTAAATCTAAACCACTTCCTATGAAAAATAGTCTTGTAAAGAGACAAGTCATAAAAGCGCAAAGCAAAAAGCATAGGAAGGCAAAACAAGTACAACTTCAAGAATTGCAACATAAAGAGGGGAAACTCAATATTGTTGAGATCCATCAAACCATGTTTCCCTCTCTCATAATAACTTTCAGTAGCATCATGAATAGAACTAACAATATAACTATCACATAAAGCATCTCTATCATGAGCCACATGCATAAAAGGATTAATACTTCCCACATGAACAATAGTAGTAGGAGCAGATTCAACAGAATAATTATTCTCATCACCATAATCATCAAAGACAGGAGGCATATTGTAATCATAACTATTTTTCTCCTCAAAAGTAGGTGAACTGAAAACATTATACTCATCATCATAAACTAGAGGCTTAGTATCATCAAGAGATAGAGAACTACTATGTCGCAAAGCATATTCATCAAACATATCATCATAAGAAGGAACATGGATAGCACTAATGGTACAACAATTATTAACCTTAGAATTGGTACCAAAAAGATTTTCAATATCAAAAGTAGAGTGCTTTTCCCAATCATGATCACTAACATAGGTAACAGGTATAGGAACATCATCCCAATCAGAATTATCATAATCTATAGCAGGATCATAACGCTTCGGGGAAGATACCGTGTCCTCTCGCCTTTTACTCCTCTTCTTCTTCTTCTTCTTCTTCTTACTCTCTCCTTTAGGAGGGAGAGACTTGAAGGGCATCTTCTCCACATATTCTCTAGGAGGGAAAGGCATCTTCTCCACATAATCTGGTTTGCTGACAGAAACAACAGAAGAAACTTTGGAGGATTCCTCCTCTCTATTAATAAGATAAAAACATCTATCTGTCCTATCATAGCTTGGCAAAATATCAAGTTTTATATGATTTTGAATGTAAGTATTTGCAAGGCAATCTTTAGCACAATAGAGACGACAACCACGCAGGGTGCTATTAATATCAACATCATTCATATCTATCAAAGCAATCTTTCTAGATATCTCTTCACATGCCAAGAACAAAGTGAGCTCATCATGCTGATTGGGAGTAATCTTGTCGTCACAATACAAACTTAAGGTACTAGAAGAGTAACTATTAGGGTTTGAGCATTGGAAATTAAAATGACCTATGTCATCGCAATGTTTACAAAGAAAAGGATAAAGCTCACAAACCTTTTTACCGATCTCACCTATATCCTTGTACCACATACTGGTTTCTTCATTTGCGTGGGTGATGCAATAATCTTCCTTGTTGTAACTCTGTTCACAAGGTCTATGTACTCCACAAAAATTAACATGCTTATAAGAAATAGTACTTTTAGAAGTTTGAGCATGTTTATTGCAATCATCAATAACAATATCACTTTCTATGCAAGTGTCCTTAAAAGGTTCATGATACACGTCCCCATTTCTTTTAGGAACATTCATATGGGAAGCAAAGGCTTTAAAGCAATCAACCATAATTTGAGGATCAAGACCATATTTAGCACTAAGCTCTTGAAAATTAGCAGTTTCAGCGAAAGACTTAATGCAATCAAACTCGTAATTCATACCTGATCCGTTACCTTTATCGCTATCCCAATCTTCAATATTGCTTTGAATTGTTTCAAGCAGATCCCACTTGGTGTCGACATCCTTGCTTGTGAAAGACCCATCAAAGCATGCATCTAGATAGTCCTTGTAATGTCCTGAAAGCCTTGCATAAAAAATATTAATAACAATATTACGGGGAAGATCATGAATAGGACATTTATGCATTAGTAACTTCAATCTTCCCCAAGCTTGGGCAATGCTTTCTCCCTCATGCGGATGAAAATTATAAATGTAATTCCTATCTTTATAAACCTGACTAGAAGGATAGAATTTAGAATAAAAGAGAGGTTCAATTTCCTCCCAATCAATAGATCGGCCATCCTTCAATGTTTTATACCATTCCTCAGCTCTGCCTTTCAACGAAAAAGAGAATAGCTTCTTCTTAACTTGGTTCATTGAAATACCTGCACACTGGAACAACTCGCATAATTCATGTATAAAAAGCAAATGATCACCAGGATGGACAGTTCCATCTCCTAAATAGCAGTTATCCCTAACATGTTCAATAATCTTCGTAGGTATTTTAAAAGGATGAGGAGCACAAGCATCATCAGAAACATCACATATGGGAGACAAAATATCATCGGAGCAAACTTTCTCCACTAAAGCTGGGGAACTAAAAATATCATACTTAACAAAACCAGCTTCCCCAAGCTTAGACTTTTCTATAGCATTAGCATTAACGGTATTCAAAGCATTCGTACTAATAACATTGCTATGCGAAATAAGCTCCAAAGGATTTTCAATTTTCTCTTCAAATCTAAAATCAGGAAAAAGACTAAAGAACTCTTTATTTTCCATTAAGCCTAACAAGTGAAAATAAAAACAAGAAACAAAAAGATGTAATTGCAGAATCTAAAGGAAATAACTCTGAGTACTCACACCGGAGGATGCGAGTACCTTTTACCTTACCTCCCCGGCAACGGCGCCAGAAAAGAGCTTGATGTCTACGCACTTCTATTCTTGTAGACACTTGTTGGGCCTCCAAGTACAGAGGTTTGTAGAACAGCAGCAAGTTTCCCTTAAGTGGAACACCCAAGGTTTATCGAACTCAGGGAGGAAGAGGTCAAAGCTATCCCTCTTAAACAACCCTGCAATTACGATACAGAAAGTCTCTTGTGTCCCCAACACACCCAATACACTTGTCAGATGTATAGGTGCACTAGTTCGGCGAAGAGATAGTGAAATACAAGTAGTAGTGATGATTATAAGTAGCAAACGTGATTTGAAATAAATATCGCTGCGAGCAAACATGTAACAAAACAGGAAGTAAACGGTGTGCAAAGCTTGGAAACAAGGCCTAGGGATCATACTTTCACTAGTGGACACACTCCCAACAGTATAACATGATTGAACAAATAAACAACTTCTCTCCACTATGGTACTCTGAATTACTCTCCTATTGAATAACACTAATCATTGTGTAGTGGCTACAAAAGCACCCCTTAAAGTTCATCAAGTACTTGACAAACACCACTCATAGAGATACCCAAATCAAAGCACAACTCAAGATAGATATCATTGCAACTTAGACCAAGTACTAACACGGTGCACACACTGTCACCATTACACCATGAAACGAGGAATAGATCACTCAAACTATCATAGCAATAATTATTCTCATAATCCACAAGAGATCACAATCATAGCCTAAACCAAGTACCACCATGATGCACGCACTGTCACCGTTACACCAAGGCAGGAGGAATAGATTACTTTAACAATCACCACTAGAGTACACATAACATCTGAATAATAACATCTACTTGTTCAACATGATACAAAGCTCACGATCACATAAAGATCACATCATGGGAGAGAGAGGTGAACCACATAGCTACCGGTAGAGCCCTCAGCCCCGGGGATGAACTACTCCCTCCTCATCATAGGAGACAGCAAGGTTGATGGAGATGGCGGTGAGGTCGATGGAGACGGCGGAGACGGCGATGGAGACCGATGGAGATGGCTCCGGGGGCACTTCCCCGTCCCGGCAGGGTGCCGGAACAGAGATTTCTGTCCCCCGAAATTCGTCGGCGACGGCGGCGGAGCTGCGGAACTGTTCTGGAAATTTCGCCGACTCCTCTAGGGTTTTCCGTCCCGAGGCTTTATATAGGCGAAGGGGCGATGTCAGAGGGCTGCCAGGGCCTCCTCACACAGGGGCGGCGCGGCTAGGGCCTGGGCCACGCCAGCCCTGTGTGAGGGAGGCATGTGGCCCCTCTCCTTCCTCTCTTCGGATGTCTGGATGCTCCCGGGAAAAATAAGACTTCGGGATGTGGTTTCGTCCAATTCCGAGAATATTTCCTGTGTATCACTTCTGAAACACAAAAACAGCAGAAAACAGGGAACTGGCACTGTGGCACTTGTTAATAGGTTAGTTCCGGAAATCGCATAAAAACGCCACGAAGTGTAACAAAACACAAGGCAAATGGTGTAAAAACAAGCATGGAGCATCAAAAATTATGGATACGTTGGAGACGTATCACTGCCCTACATGATTAAGATCACCGTTATGTAATTTTACATGTTTGGTTTGTTGGGATCTGATGAATATTGGTGTTATGATTGAGTTGCTATACTGAAATATATCTTATGTTATCTCTATATTGTTTATGATCTTGCATGCTCTCCGTTGTTAGTAGGTATCTTGGCCGAGTAGTTGCTAGTGACACCAAGAGGGGGTATTTATGCTCGATAGTGGGTTCCTGTCTCTATTTAACCTGGGGGAGTGACAGAAACCTCTAAGGTTGTAGATGTGCTGTTGCTACTAGGGAGAAAACAGCATTCATATGCTCAAGGGCATATGCTTTGTTTACATTACACACTTTGCTTAATGCAATTATCTGTTGTTTGCAACTTAATACTCATGGGGTGTTCGGATGATATCCCCGGGAGTGGATTATTAGTCATAGATGCAGTTGGATGGCGGTCTATGTATTTTGTTGTAATGCCCAGAGTAAATCGCATAGTGATCTTCTTGACATATCACGTTTATCTTTATTCTATCAATTGCCCAACTGTAATTTGTTTATCCAGCATGTGTTATTTATCTTATGGAGAGACACCACTAGTGAACGGTGGACCCCGGTCCTATTTCCATCATATTGCTATCACCTGTTTACTTTACTCGCACTGTTTACTTTACTCGCATACTTTCACTGCTTTCCACTCGATACGCTCATACCCTTTATTTCAAGCAAACCGGTGAGATTGACAACCTCATCGCAAGCTGGAAACAAAGTATTTGGTTGTGTTGTGTGCAGGTTCCACGTTGCTGCTAGCAAAGCAAAGCTTGGACGAGGCACCATATATAAATTGTCTGAAGCTGTCGCTAAGCCAGTCCGCATCACCTTCAGTCGTTTGTCTCTCCTCTCCTGATCGACAAACCTTGGTTTCTTACTAAGGGAAAATCTTGCTGCTATATTCATCATACCTTCCTCTTGGGGTTCCCAACGGGCTGGTCATCAACCAGGCATCAAGCTCTTTTTCTGGCGCCGTTGCCGGGGAGGAAGTAGAAGACCTCTGCAAGGGGAGTTTTTCGCACGCACATTCTTTACTTTGTTTTAAGTTTTGCTTTACTTTATTTATTTTACCTGCATCGTTTTATCAAAAATCTAAAAAAAATTAGAATCCTTGATAGTTGTTTTTACTTATTTGCTTTTATTTTTGCTGAAATGGCTAATCCTGAAAATACCAAGTTGTGTGACTTTACTAGCACGAACAATAGTGATTTTATCTGCACTCCTATTGCGCCACCTGCTCCTGCTGCAAACTTTTATGAAATTAAGCCTGCTTTATTGAACCTTGTTATGAAAGAGCAATTTTCTGGTGCTAGTACTGAAGATGCTGCAGCTCATCTCAACAATTTTGTTGAGCTATGTGAGATGCAAAAATATAAGGATGTAGAAAATGATATTATTAAGCTCAAGTTGTTTCCTTTTTCTTTGAGAGCAAAAGCTAAAGATTGGTTGTTGTCTTTGACTAAGAATAGTATTGATTCATGGGCTAAGTGTAAGGATGCTTTTATTGGTAGATATTATCCTCCTGCTAATATTATATCTCTGCGTAGCAATATTATGAAGTTTAGTCAGTTTGATAATAAACATGTTGCTCAAGCTTGGGAAAGAATGAAATCTATGATAAAGAATTGCCCCACTCATGGACTGACTACTTGGATGATTGTTCAAACTTTTTATGCAGGACTGAATTTTTCTTCGAGGAACCTACTTGATTCAGCTGCTGGAGGCACTTTTATGTCCCTTACCTTGGGCGTCGGAACAAAGCTACTTGACAACATGATGGTAAATTATTCCGAATGGCACACCGAGAGAGCTCCACAAGGTAAGAAGGTAAATTCTATTGAGGAAACCTCTTCCTTGAGTGATAAGATTGATACCATTATGGCTATGCTTGCTAATGATAGAACTCATGTTGATCCTAATAATGTTCCTTTAGCCTCTTTGGTTGCTCAAGAAGAGCATGTTGATGTAAACTTCATTAGAAATAATAATTTTAACAACAATGCTTATAGGAACAATTTTGCTAGTAACAACTATAGGCCGTTTCCCTCTAATGGTGAAAATGGCTATCTTGGTAGACCTAAAATGCCTAGTGAAGAGAGGTTTTTAGAACTTGAAAAGGCTACCAAGAATTTTATGCAAATGCAATATGAGCAAAATAAGTTGTTTACTAAGACTATGGAGGAGCAATCAGCTCTGTTGAGGACTATTAGTCATCAACTTGAAAATTTAAACAAGGCTATTCCTGAATTGCAAGATAAGGTTTCCAAAGCCGAAACCGATATTTCATCTTTGTCTAATGTGCAATTCTCTTTGGTTAACAGAATGTCCGCTAAGCCTGATCCTTTTGCTACTGCTAATGCTATTCAAGTTGGAATTGATGAAAATATTAGATTGTTAGCAGAATTGCATGCTAGATGGGAAAGAGAGGATGAGATTGCTAGGAATATGAAAGTTTGTACTATTACTACCTCTAATGATGTTGTTCCTAATGCTAGCAATCCTCTTACTTTGATTGGTGTAGAGAAAACTCCCACTCCTTGTGTTAAAAAGCCTAAAACTGCCAAAACTTTTTCTCAAAAGAGTGCTAAAAAATTTCGGAGTGTAGGAGATGATAGCTCTACTTCCATTAATGATTTTGATATTGATGGCTGCAATATATCTGAAGTAATTTTGTTCTTGCAAAAGCTTGCTTTGACTCCCAATGCTAGTTCTTTAAATATTGCTTTTACTAAGCATATTACCAATGCTCTCATGAAAATTAGAGATGAAAAGTTGAAGCAAAAAGCTTCTGTTCCCAAGAAGTTAGAAGATGGTTGGGAACCCATCATTGATATGCATGTTAATAGTTTTGATTGCCATGCTTTGTGTGATCTAGGTGCTAGTATTTCTATCATGCCTAGAAAAATTTATGACATGCTTGATTTAGCACCGCTTGAAAAATGTTATTATGATTTTCCTATTGCTGATGTTGCTAAGAAGAAACCTTTGGGAAGGATTAATGATGTTCTTATTGTGGTTAACAATAACCTTGTCCCCGTTGATTTTCTCGTTATGGACGTTGAATGCCATGCTTCATGTCCTATTATTTTGGGAAGACCTTTTCTTCGAACTGTAGGTGCCATTATTGATATGAGAGAAGGCACCATCAAATATCAATTCCCACTCAAGAAAGGTATGGAACACTTCCCTAGGAAAAGGAAGAAATTACTTTTTGACTCTATTCTTAGAGCAAACTATGAGCTTGATGCTTCATCACTTGATGTTACTTGATTCACAATTTTATGCGCCTAGCTCAAAGGCGTTAAAGAAAAGCACTCTTGGGAGATAACCCAATGTTTTTTTCCAGTACTTTTTCTTTTATTTGAGTCTTGGAAGTCATTACTACTGTAATGACCTCTCCTTATCCTGTTAATTTCATTGTTGTGCCAAGAGAATCCTCTAATTCGAGTGAGGTAAAGATTTGGGGATGTTGCTGTCCTGAAACTGTTTTCGGTGCTGCACCATAAAAATTCGTATAAATTATATGTATATCTTTTGGACCTGCGATTTCTTGTGCATATGCCCCAGGTTATATAAAAACTTTCGTTAGTTCAACACTTTTTTGATTTGAGGAACAGAAAACCCCTTAAAAATTCGACCTTTGTCAGCTCTTCTGTTTTGACAGATTTCTGCCAATATTTGTATTTGCCGCTTTTTCGCTTTCTTTTGAGTTCTTTTGATCACAAAACTTTTGGGGAAGTTGCTACAGTATATACTTTATATGTGGTAGTTTTGGGTTGAAACCTGAAGCAAAAAGAGGTTGATTATATGTTATGCTTACACTAATGTTGCTAATAGATTTGTTTTTAGTTTTGTATGAAGGAAGTTTTCAAGTGTTGGGATTGGAGAATGATGAGATGAGTTGAAGAACGGACAAAAGCTCAATCTTGGGGATGCCCATGCATCACTCCAAGAAATATCCAAGAAGTACAAGCGTCAAAGCTTGGGGATGCCCCCGAGACACCCCTTCTTCATCGGCAAAAATCAGGTCACCTTTCAAGACACTATATTTTTATTGCTTCATGCACTATGTGTTTTTCTTGGAGCGTTAGTTGTTTTAGTTTTCTTTATTAGTTTTGTTTTGTTTGCTGCAATAAATGCTTGGACCCCAACAAATTTCCTTTGGAGAAGTTGCCTTGCTTTTTATTTGCCAAGAACGCTCTAGTTTTCATTCTTATCAAAAACCGAGTGTTTTTCTTTTTTCTGCTACTGCTTTTGGTTTTCGTTTTTGCCTTGATTTGCATTCAGACCTTGTCATATCTCTTCATCAAGGTGTATTTTTGCCTCTGATCTTTATTGGTTTTCATTAAAAGAGGTGTCTTAAAAATTTCAAATGGTGTTGGAAAAGAGAAAAAGCTTTATGCAAAAAAGTGGTACAAGAAGGAGCTTGTGTAGACTGCGGCTTAGGCTTTTTCATGTCATGCTTGATGTCTTTTTGATAGTATGCTTAGTGGTTTTGCTGTAGCATGACTTGTCTCAAATAACTGAGATTGCTTAATGAGCCTTTGAGAAAAAATCATGCGTTGTTTTTATCGTTTGGAAGCATTATTTTGGTTTTCTCCTTGATGCTTTATTTGGGTTGACTTGGCGCATGCTCACACATGTTAGACTCTTACAAAGTCGCCAATAGCCTCTATGATCATTTAGTTTTTGACTTTTGATGCCATCTTATGCTTTTTTTAATGTCGCTTTATCGCTTTGCATGATTATGGCCATTATTGCTTTTGTAGTTGGTCGCTCCCAGTCTTTTGCTAGCCCTCGCCTTGTACTGAGTATGAGCTCTACTCGTGCATCCAAATCCTAAAAACCAAGTTTTCCAAAGTGTCCACCATACATACCTACTAGCAATTTGCTATTCCAAGTAAATTTGACTTGCTTTTATTTACTCTTCAAATTAAACTCTTACCAGTGTTATGCGAAAATTGGTCAGTAAAGCTCTCACGAACCGGAAGGCACACTTTACTTTTTCCTGTTCTTAAAAATTTGACATTGTGGTCTTTTATGTTGAGTTGTTATGCTTGCAAGTTGTAAGTTGGATACTAGCCCATCCATGCTGTCATGGGGCAAGCTTTCAACATTGCACTTCTTATTTGAGTTGATATCGTGATCTTTTGTTTATGGATGCCCGCGGTGTGAAATGAATTGGGAATCTTGTGGGGATCATGGAGTTTGTTTATGTGTTAGAGAAATGCCTGGGCCGCCAATCTAAGCCATGCATAATTCATGGTGGAAATTTGCAGCATACCCATGGTGGACATTCGATGACGCATCTCACAATAAAAAGCTAAACAAATGGCAAATAAAAGAGATGTCGAGGTGTTCATTGTCTGTTTGTCCTGTCATTTTGATGTGGGCTTGTTCCATGTCATCGGGCACGGAGGTACCCCGTTGGCGGTTCTCGATGATATGCATATACTTACAACGACAAGAGCCTTGCTTGGGACTCTAAGTTGAGTAGCATGAGGTTTGGGTACTCGTATTCACGGGACACTAGGTTTTCGACTTATGATTTGTGAAGCATATGTATTATAATTGTTCTCGCATTAACTTTAACCATTCAAGATGCTTATGATGGGGGCAATGAGAGCTCAAAGCCGGTAAGTACCATAATTTTTGAAGGTTATAAAACTTGCAATCACTGCTTCCCTCCGCGAAGGGCCTTTCTTTTACTTTTATGTTGAGTCACCACCTTCTATCTTTATGCACCATTAAGAGAGCATAGTTGCCATTCTTAGTATAATGTGCATTGTCCCAAAGTTTTCATTGATTGATTCATATTGTTGGTTTCACTTGTTCTTAAATTATTTGTATCTAGTCGCCCTCTTAAACTTGAAGGTGTCCTATGCATTTATGTTTTGCTCTCTATGAAGGACAAGCCGAAAACCATTTGTATGTTTTACCTTATGATTTGAACACACGTTTGACTTTCATTGTTTCATTTTCATGATCTTTTGTTTGTGTTCATTTGCATGTTATAACATGGTTGCTAAGTTCTTATTGTCAAGATTATATCTTTCATGCCCATGTTTTAAGTTCTGATGATCCCAGCTCACAAATGCTTACATATATGATCAAGATTGTGTAGGTGCATGTCACCTCAAAAATTATTCTTTTGTTATCACTTACCTACTCGAGGACAAGCAGGAGTTAAGCTTGGGGATGCTTGATACGTCTCCAACATATCTATAATTTTTGATGCTCCATTCTTATTTTTACACCATTTGCCTACTGTTTCGTTACACTTTGTGGCACTTTTATGCATTTTCCGGAACTAACCTATTAATAAGTCGCCACAGTGCTAGTTCCCTGTTTTCTGCTGTTTTTATGTTTCAGAAGTGCTACACATGAAATATTCTCGGAATTGGACGAAACAAGTTCGTGAAGTCTTATTTTTCCCGGAAGCTTCCAGAAATCCAAAGAGGAGTTGGAGGGGGGCCACGAGGGCCCCACACATCAGGGCGGCGCGGCCCAGCCCCTGGCCGTGCCCCCTATGTGTGAGGGTGCCTCGGGCCACCTCTGACGATGCCCCTTCGCCTATAAAGACCCCCCAACGGAAAAAACCTAAGTATCCGATCACTTTTCCAGAACACATCGTGATCCGCCGCCGCCGTCGACCCGAAGATCGGGAGGGTCCAGAAGCTCTTCCCGACACCCTGTCGGAGAGGGGAATCACCACCGGAGGTCTTCTTTATCGCCATGCTTGCCTTTGGAGCGATGAGTGAGTAGTCTACCTTGGACTATGGGTCCATAGCAGTAGCTAGATTGTTGTCTCCTCTACCATGTGCTTCATGTTTAGATCTCATGAGCTGCCCTACATGATTGAGATCACCGTTATGTAATTCTACATGTTTGGTTTGTTGGGATCCGATGAATATTGGTGTTATGATTGAGTTGCTATACTGAAATATATCTTATGTTATCTCTATGTTGTTTATGATCTTGCATGCTCTCCGTTGTTAGTAGCTATCTTGGCCGAGTAGTTGCTAGTGACTCCAAGAGGGGGTATTTATGCTCGATAGTGGGTTCATGTCTCTACTTAACCTGGGGGAGTGACAGAAACCTCTAAGGTTGTAGATGTGCTTTTGCTACTAGGGAGAAAACAATATTCATATGCTCAAGGGCATATGCTTTGTTTACATTACACACTTTGTTTAATGCAATTATCTGTTGTTCGCAACTTAATACTTATTGGGTGTTCGGATGATATCCCCGGGAGTGGATTATTAGTCATAGATGCAGTTGGATGGCGGTCTATGTATTTTGTTGTAAAGCCCAGAGTAAATCGCATAGTGATCTTCTTAACATATCACGTTTATCTTTATTCTATCAATTGCCCAACTGTAATTTGTTTACCCAGCATGTGTTATTTATCTTATGGAGAGACACCACTAGTGAACTATGGACCCCGGTCCTATTTCCATCATATTGCTATCACCTGTTTACTTTACTCGCACTGTTTACTTTACTCGCATACTTTCACTGCTTTCCACTCGATACGCTCATACCCTTTGTTTTAAGCAAACCGGTGAGATTGACAACCTCATCGCAAGTTGGGAACAAAGTATTTGGTTGTGTTGTGTGCAGGTTCCACGTTGCTGCTAGCAAAGCAAAGCTTGGACGAGGCGCCATATATAAATTGTCCGAAGCTGTCGCTAAGTCAGTCCGCATCACCTTCAGTCGTTTGTCTCTCCTCTCCTGATCGACAAACCTTGGTTTCTTACTGAGGGAAAATCTTACTGCTATATTCATCATACCTTCCTCTTGGGGTTCCCAACGGGCTGGTCATCAACCAGGCATCAGGGTCATCAGGCTTCTCAGAGATGTGAAAGGCAACCAATTTTGTATATTTCTAGTGAAAGGCACCGCATATAACTCTAATGAAGGCGAGGACATGTTTATCCATGCTTTTCCTTTATAGAAAGTGCATATGTATGAATGTAGGAAATCTACTACCTCACGATGACACCATCGTATTAATTTTTTATTTTAAAATAAGTTATCTCCGAAATCATTAATCGGATAAGTAATCTTTTTGCACTGCCACGTTCGTCTTGACGAGGGCTTCAAAACTAGTTGCAATGTTGTTATGTTTTGACGATTTTTTTAATCGCATCAGTTGCCATATTACGTTACCATGATTGCCAGATTAGCAGAAACAATTGTCATAATAATTATGTATAGTTATATATGATGTTTTGTATGTTCTAGACATCGATATAATCCACATAATTAGAGTGCGGGTCTTGAAATGCGTCAAATAACTAAATGGTTATGTCGTTCAACAAAAAATAGTAATATGTACACATTGCATCTAAGTACAACAACATAAAGGAAATAAAAAATATATTTTTAATCGGACAACTAACTAGCGAATAATCTGGTAAGTATGTGACAATAAAGAAGTTATATTAAGACGATAACTAAGTAGCACATAATTTGGAAAATACGTGACAACAATATGGAAAATAGTGATAAACATATTAATTTTAAGTCTGGCAACTCAGTAGTTTTAATGTTGCAATGACGTGATAATAATCTAGCAATTATGGATTTAAAGAGTTAGCGAAACATACTAACATAGGATTTAGTTTTGAAGCTCTCGCTGTAAGGAAGCTAATAGTGAAATCGGATCGTCAATCAGGTTAATGGTATGAAATATTAAACTTTTTGAAAAGTAAAATTAAAGGACTTACTAATGATGCATGCATGCATGAAAAGGAGATAAGGTGCAGGAGCGCACAAAAGTTCATCTGTGCGGCCGTTGTGTAGTAAGCTTCATATTTTTTTCATTAATGACCATCTTACCATGCAAGAATACTCTTTACCAAGGAGGTGGGCGTGATCCAACTGATCACATCAATGGACAATCATCAATGATTAGATTTAGAAATGAGAAGCCCTCCAAAAATAGTCTCGAAGTCTTCATCTATGCTTATTCTGAAGAATTGAAAGAAATCTAAGTTGATAAGTTCTAGTATAATTATTAACTGGAAACAACATTGGGCCCCAAACTTCATTGGTAGTAATTCGCAATGTAAAGCATGGAGTGTAGACTTTCTTGACTAAGTATTCACTTTCAACTACTCGCCTAAATGAGCTAAAATTATAGAAGAACCTTCGTTGATAAATGTTCAAAAAGCGCTAAGTGCTAAGCGAGCGGTGAGACTCCACTTAGAGGAATTGTTGCTTAAGTGAGCTTAAGCACCACTTAAGCGTTTAGGCTAAAAGAGAGTAAAAATAGGTACTTTTTTGTATCCTGCCTGGAGCCTGGAGGAAGGGCTAAGGCGGCGACGTGGTTTCCTGGAGGAAGAAGCAGAGGGCAGTGTGAAATGGTTCAGTGGCGGAGGAGCAACTCCATGGCGGAGACGATGCGCTGCCTCTGGTTTCTGTGTCTGGTTGGTCTCGGAAGGGAGTGGTTGATTTGGGAGGGGCAAGTGAACCACCTATCCACTCCCACCTACCCCCCCCCCCCCCCCCCCCCCTCCCCCTCCCCCAAAATTTCATTCTTCCACTTGCCCTGCACACGCACACTTAGCTATCACTTTTCCCCCTAACCTCGCTTCCGTGTGCCTAAGCACACGCTTACCGCTTAAGCATACCGCTTAATTACGCTTACGCTTAGCGCTTAAAGAACCTCGTAGGCCTAACACTGAGCGGTAAGGCACCGCTTCGCTTAGTTTTCCGCTTAAGCATACGCTTTTTTGAACATTGATATTTATAGGTTTATGTTTTGGTTTTTTTTCGCTGCCTCCAAAAATACAAGATAGAGAAGAAAGAGTTTAAAGTACTCGAAGATTTGCTCCTTTCTTGTAGATTTATTTTGTAATAATTGCTAAATAAAAATAACTCATATATCTTTACCATGTAACATTTGCTTCTAGAATCTGTATGGTATTGATTGTTAAAAAAAAAATTGCCGCCTAAGCAACCCCCTACAAAGTACTATCGACAAAAAAACAAACACAACATTTACCTTTCTTAAGCAAGAACAAACATATTGCAACGCTGAAATCATCACCAAAAAATTATCACGTTTATCACGTAGTACAAATTCTACAACGCTGCAAGCAATCCCAGAAAACCTATACTACCTACATTTGCATTAGAAAAGATCCCCACCCAGGCCCATGCCACCAAGCATTTTAGTCATGTCCTTGCCACCCATTTTTTTCATGAGGGTCTGCAAGCCAGTGATGCCACCCATCTGCTTCAGCATTTGTGGTGGCAGGGCTTTGATAACCTGCTGGACGGCCTGGTTCTCGGTCTTATCAGTCATTTTTCCGTTATTCGGAATCTTTAGCTTCAGCTTGCTAAACACCTTGGCCAGACGCTTGTACTCTTCCAGCATGTCCATCACATCCTTCACTTGCCTTCCAGACCCTCGAGCGATCCGAATGACTCGTGACTCCGTCATCAGCTTTTTTGGGTTTGGACTGTCGAGCTCTAGGAGGTAGAATGAGGGGCAAGATAAGTTTCAGAATAGCTCGTGTTACACAAAGTAAAGCATTAAGATTAGCTTACCTGTATCCGTCATAGAATCCATAATCGTCATGTACCGCTTAATCTTCGCTTGGCCATCCTTCTCACTTCCTTTTGGCATCAACTCAGAATTAAATCCAGGCAACATAGAGAAGACCTGGAAGATAAATTAGACAGGCCACGCTTAAAAAATGTTAACCACGGAAGCAAAGCTAGTTGAAAACTTGGTATCTCAGTGAAGTTCATCTAAAATCAAACATTCAATGTAATGTCCCATACCAAGTTTAATCAGATGTTAACATATTAAAATATTATATACTAAAGGAGATAGTTAACCTGGCCAAGAGAACCCATTTTGAGAAGAGTCTGAAATTGCTCATACAAAAGCCTGAGAGTGAAGGTTCCTTCAGACAGCTTTGACAGAAATTCAGGTTGCTTATCAGCAGGAATAACATCCTGGATCTTGTCTAATAAGCCAGCCAAGTCTCCCAAGCCTGTCAAATACATCGTTTGGTAAATCGTAAAGAAGAAAGAAGAATCACAGGTTATGAACAATACTAAATGTACTTACTTACCCAACAGACGGCTAACAAATGGTTTCACATCAAAAAGCTCAAGGTCACCAAGGTGTTCTCCGGTTCCAATAAATATCACAGGGCTTTTTGTAGCTGCAACCGCGCTAAGTGCACCGCCTCCGTTTGCATGACCATCCATTTTCGTAACAATCACAGCACCAACAGAAGCACTTTGCTTAAATGCTTGTGCCTGACCAAATGCAGCCTGGCCAATACTACCATCCATCACAAATATCACCAGGTCTGGTTTCGTTGCTTCTGCAACCTGACGCATCTCCTCAAAGAGTGCAACCTCTTGCTTATGGCGTCCGCTTGTGTCGATGATGATGAGATCAGAGTTCTCTTTTCTGAACCTTTCCAGACCGTCAACGGCAATTTTCACGGGATCCGACTCCATGTAGCTTCCGTAGAATGGTACCCTCGCCTTGGTTGCATTCTGCTTCAACTGATCAAAGGCACCAGCTCTGAATGTATCGGCACAAACCAGTGATGGTTTAAATCCTATCTTCTGATGATATTGTGCATACTTGGTACAGGTAGTGGTTTTTCCAGAACCTACAGAAACATGTAGTTATTCAGTGAACATCAACATTATATTGCAAGTTTGCAACTGTATAAAGGAGAAGGAAAACGATAATGAACAAATCACCGGTTGTTTTCGATTCTCAGAGGTATGTCCGAAAAGGGAATCCAGGACAGATCTCACAACTACAAACAACTAAAAACGAAATATCTGGGTCACCAAAAATTCTCTACAAAACAACTTATCTACCTTGCCATCCATCTCAGGACAAGACTGAGAACTCCCTCGAGTAATACTAATTTCTATAGTTGCTTGTCACAATTTCACGTACTGAAGGTCTGAAGCTCAAGAACATAGGCTGAAGCATAGACAGAGAGGAAGAATTTAACAATGACTGCTTCTATTGGTGTCCGATATTTTTCTAATACTCCCAGAAATAATCACAGACCCTAGATATTCTACAGTTGTAATCCCAATACTGGCCAAGTTTAATCAAGTTCTAGGTCATCCTTGCCCCACTTTTTCTAGCCATCAAGAATTCTAGATTATTGGGAGAAACATGAAACAGACAGCACATATGTTCTAGGTGGTAATGCAATTGGCAGACTGACCTTGCAATCCGACGAACATGACGACGCTAGGCTTGCCCTTCTTAGGGACGAAGGCGGGCTTCCCGGGGTCCAGCATCCTGCAGAGCTCGGAGAAGACGGCCTGCTGTATGATGCGGCGCTTGTTGGTGCCGGCGGCGAGGGTGTCGAGGCTGACGATCTTCTTGATGTTGGTCTGCACGTCGCGGACCGTCTCGAACCGCACGTCGGACTGCAAGAGAGCGCGAGTGATCTCTTTGAGGCACTCGGCGAGCACCTTCTCGTCGACCACCGTCTCCCTGCTCATCCGCGCGAGCGCGCCGGAGATGCTCGAGCCGAGCTGCGCTAGCACCATCTTGGCGGCGCCGGGGGGTCGGACGTCGGCGACGGGTAGGGTGTGCTAGGGTTCCGGCGGAGATTAGGTTAGAGGGACGCGCGGCCGCGGTTCGGATGTGCCGGCCGGGTCGGTGGCTCGTGTCGTTGGTCGGTCTCGTGGAAGCCGGCCGGCCGGCTGGTGCGTGTACTTATGGAGTTGGAAAGAAATACGAGCCGAACTAGGAACCGTTCTCTGAGTCCTTTGTTACCGAGTCGATCTGAAATCGTACCACGCGCGTGGTCTCAGTCGGACACGGCTTGCCAGACGTGATACCCATCCGCAGCAGCATCTCGCATTGCTTTCTTAGAAGACCGGAAGCAGAATATTGTAAGTACTCCCTCCGTCCTAAAATGTAAGACGTCTAAGAATTAATCAAAAATCAAATCTCACAAACTTTGACCAGTTATTTTGAAAAATATATCTGCATCTACAATATTGAATGAGCATATTGTAAAAATAGATTTTATAGTGAATCTATTGATATTGATTTAGTATGGTAATTATTCATATTTTTATGTATAAACTCGGTTAAACTTAGAAAACATTGACTTTTGACTAGTCCTTAGACGCCTTACATTTTGGGACGGAGGGAGTATTTGATATTGTAGATGTTGAATTTATGTACTTGGTCAAATATTTGATCTACAATTCTCGCAAAAAAAACTACAAGTTTTTTTTAGGGAAAAAGAGATATCATTGCATAATGTTTACATAGTCTTTACACTCTGATTGCAATAAAATGGAAATATGCTCAGGGGGTCGGTTTAGCCAGCAGCCAACCAAATCATCAACCCGAGCTAGCCTAGCTAATTCATGGGCAATCAGGTTGCCGTCTCTTTTCACAAACTGGAAGTTGCAGCAGCACATGCTAGCAGCTAATTTATTTACAGCATTGTAAACAACATGGAGTTTTGATCTGTTTGGACTTTGTCGCTGTTGTAGTGTTGATATGACAGAAGCGCAGTCACTCTCCATGGTTACAGGACCTTTGATCAAACTGGACGCCAGCTGCAAACCTTCTAGCACTGCATATGCTTCAGCCTCTTCCGCCTCTGCACTGTTTTCAAAACTGACCAGCACTATTACGAGCAATAAGACCAATTGATGCCTCACCTGTTTCAGGTATGAAAGAAGCATCTGTGTTGATTTTAATGCAGTCCTCATCCGGAGGTGCCCAGTGAGAATTTCGCTCCAAATCTGAGCTTGAAGGAGAGTTATTCCCGTCTTTTCGGTCAGCCGTACTGAAGAGCAGCCCTTTACCTTTGTTATCACCTTTTTTTCTAGATTTCTATATTTAGATTCTGGTTATAGTTCTTGAGGAAGAAGACTGAATCTTTGACAGTAGCTTTTCCTTTTCCATGAACAATATCCTCTCTTAGGAACCAAGCACGCCATAAGATCAACATCACCTGAGCACGTACATTTTTATTTAGGTTGTTTAGGAGCACCAGTAGCCAATCGGGTCCTGTTTTTGCAAACCATTCTTCTTTCGAGATGTTCCAGTACTTTCTCATGCAGTTCCTCAGTGCTCTGGCCTGTGTACAGCCTACTGTGGCATGATAACTGTCCTCATCGGCCATGCCACAAATACTGCACGTTTTATCTTTCTCGAGAGTTCTGATCCATTTATTTGATTACAAGTTTTACGGTGATTGGCATTTTTAGGAACCGTTGATCGAGCCGATCTGTGCTAAAATTAACGGAACTAAACGGAACAAAATGAACGGAACTCAACGCTGCTAGAAATCGTGGGACCGGAACTAAAAAAAATGTGGGCCCAAAACTAACAATGCGCCGCCTGTGAAGAGCCGCGTCTATATCGCTGGTGAATCGTATCTCCGTCGGCCGCAACTCGCCGTGTACGTCTCCAGCGCATCATCGTCTCTGGTACGTCTCTCCAGCGCATCATCGTCTCTGGTATAGCCAAAATCAAGATCATGGAACCTGAACCCTAGCCAGCTATCCACCTCTATATCCGGACAGAGCACCTTGCCGAACGTCGCCGACGCCGCGAGCTCCTCTCCGTTGGTGTCCGCCACTCTGCCGAAGTCCAAGTAGGACCGGATGTACTCCTCGTCGATGCGCGCCGCGGCGTCACGGACGGTGCTGATCACTCCGCCGTAGCTCCTGCCGAGGAGCTCTCGGACCTGAAGCCTCGGGAACGCCCAGAGCACCATGTTCCCGAAGAAGTCCGCCGGCATGGGCGGGTTGGCCCTGCCCCTGCAGTTCACGGCCAGCCTGACCTGCGTGAATTCGTCCGGCTTCAGGCCGCGCGCCGCGGTGACCTTCTTCCACACGTGCGCCAGCAGGCACTGGAACGTGCTCCAGCGTGCGCCCACGTGGCCTCTGAGCGCGGCGATGAACTTGTCAGCAACCTGACAGCAGCAACGCCAAGCACTGACGCGGAGCAGCAGCGTGTGGCCAAGAGGAGGAGCCGGCCCAACCCACGCTACGTCGGCCCGGACTGGGTTGGACCGAGGCAAGCCCACCAAGCGAAGACCAAGTCACCAGCTACCTCTACAAAGGCTGGCGAAGCGAAGTAGAGAACTATTCGATTGGATCACGGCAAACGGCGGCTATCTTTCTCTCCCCCCTGGCTCTGGATCTTAATCTCGAATTCCTGTTCATCTTCCCTGTAATCGGAGTTGTAATCCAAACCACCGAATCGAGCTCGTTGCTACCTGTCTATCCTAGAGAAATCGGTACCGAAACCTTATCACTTGGTATCAGAGCCAAACCATCACCCCTCCGCCGCCGATCTGGCACCATCAACCAAATCCATCATCCAAACCAGAGCCGAGAAGAAGAAAAGAGAGATCATGGACGAGGAGTCGAAGCTCTTCATGCGCGCCCTGATGGGAGAGGTCGCGGGCGATCTGAAGGATTCGATCCGTGGTCTGGGCGCGAAGGTGGACGCGCTCACCTGCTGGAAGCCCGAGTTGGAGTCGCGCGTCGCGGATCTCCAATCGGCGGTGGGCGAGCTGCAGCGTTCGGCGCTGGCTTACCAACCTCACGTCTCCATCGACATTCCACCGGTGTCCGGTACCGCACCCGCAGACACGGGGAAGGAGGCGGCTGCTGATCTGGGTGCGGCGCGGTCGGGAGCGTTCCCGGGGCAAATCGGCCACGGCACTGCAACAACCACCCGGGGGTCGTCGCTGGGGTTCTTCGGATCCCCAGCCACACCTCCGGTCACAGGTCCGTCGATTCTTCCTGCGGCTAATGGCCTCATGTTTCCTTATGCTAGTCCTTTGGGTGTTCCTGGCATGACTCAGAACGTAGGAGCAGTAGGACAACCAATTCCAGCCATGGGTTTCCCTCGATTCGACGGTGAAAATCCACGGCTCTGGAAAACACTCTGTGAACAATATTTCCACATGTACTCCATTGATAGTTCGTTTTGGTTATCCATGGCGACTCTCAACTTCAGCACTACTGCAGCGGTGTGGTTGCAGTCAGTACAGAAGAAGTTGGTTGGGTTAGATTGGGAAGGTTTTTGTGATTTTTTGTGCACCAAGTTCGGTCGGGATCAGCATCAACAGTTGATCCGTCAGTTCTATCAGACCAAACAAACTAGCACTGTTGCTGAATATGTCGAGCGTTTTGATGCACTGATGAATCATCTCCTGTCTTATTCTGAGGCTATTCACCCTTTATATTTTCTGACGAGGTTCATCGAGGGGCTCCGCGAGGATATTCGCGCCGTCGTCATCATCCAGCAACCGGTTGATTTGGATGCTGCCTGTCGTCTCGCGCTACTTCAGGAGGAAGTGGCGGATGGTCTGCGACGAGATCGTCCTCGCCGGTTTGAGCCCTACACCGGCAAGAGCTTCACCAAGCCGGGCCTGCCGCTCCCTCTTCCGGCACCACCAGCAAAAGGTGTCGGACTCGCTGGTGCAGAGGATCGGCGGGCGATAGAAGCGTCTCGCGCTCGTCAGGAGCCGGACAAGGTCGCTGCGTTGCGCTTGTACCGCAAGGCACGCGGGCTGTGCTTCACTTGCGGCGAGCGCTGGGGGCGCGACCACAAGTTTCCAACGTCGGTGCAACTTCACGTCGTAGAAGAACTTTTGCAGATGCTATCATGTGATGATACAGCCTCGGTCACCAGCGAGGAACCCGGTGCCGAGGGCAAGGAACAGTTGGCAGCTCTGTCTGGGCAGGCGGTGGCTGGCCAGGAGTCGCCCAAGGCACTTCGCTTGCCGGGTTGGTTGAATCACAAGCAGGTCAAGTTGTTGATTGACTCGGGCAGTTCATCATCGTTCATCAACACCCGGCTCATCGACGGCACCCACCAAACAAGGGCCCTGCCGAAGCGCTTGCGTGTTAAGGTGGCTGATGGGGCGGAATTGCTGTGCACATCGGAGGTACCAGCTTGTCAATGGTGGAGCCAAGGATACCAGTTCTGTTGTGACTTGAAAATTCTTCCACTGGGCAGTTTTGACATCATTTTGGGCATGGACTGGCTGGAATATTACAGTCCCATGCAGGTCGATTGGGTTAAGAAATTTCTGCAATTCGAGCATCAAGGTGAAGTGATCAGACTCCAGGGCATCACAAGAAACACCAAACTCTCCTCGACAACGCCAGTGCAGGCTTGTGAAGACCAGTGGATTAAGGTTTGTCAAGTGGAAGTGTCAGAAGATGCCACAGCTCCTGAGATTGTGCAATCCTTGCTCACAAGATTCACAGATGTTTTTGAAGAGCCTATTGGGCTGCCACCACCACGGTCATGTGACCATCAGATTCCTCTGATTGATGGGGCACAACCGTTTTCAATCAGACCTTACCGTCATGCACCAGCTCTTAAAGATGAGATTGAACGGCAAGTTAACGAGATGCTTCGCACTGGAGTCATTCAACCCAGCACAAGTCCTTTTTCCTCCCCGGTTATCTTGGTGAAGAAGCGGGATCATACCTGGAGGCTTTGCATTGATTACAGGCATCTGAATGCTCTCACACGCAAGACAAAGTTTCCATTGCCAGTGATTGACGAATTGTTGGACGAGCTTTCTGGGGCTGCTTGGTTTTCTAAACTCGACCTACGGGCGGGTTACCATCAGATCCGGCTTGCCGATGGTGAGGCCTTTAGAACTGCATTTCAAACTCACCAAGGACACTTTGAGTATAAGGTGATGTCCTTCGGGCTGTCTGGGGCGCCAGCTACCTTCCAGCGCGCTATGAACACAACCCTGGCCCCACTTCTCCGCAAATGTGCTCTTGTTTTCTTCGACGACATTCTGATCTACAGCCCCACCATGGAGCAGCATCTGATTGATTTGGAAGCCGTGTTGCATCTCCTGCGCAAGGACAAGTGGCAAGTCAAGGCGTCCAAGTGCTCTTTTGCCCAGCAGCAGCTATCTTATCTTGGGCATGTCATCAGCCAGCATGGAGTGTCCACTGAAAATGACAAAATTCAGTCTGTTAACAACTGGCAGCAACCAACCAATGTCAAGGAACTCCGAGGATTCCTCGGCCTTGCTGGCTACTATAGGAAGTTTGTGCGCCATTTCGGAATCATTTGCCGGCCGCTGACTAACCTCTTGAAGAAAGGAACCATGTTCATTTGGACTACTGAGTGTGATCAGGCCTTCTCTGCTCTCAAGCGTGCTCTCGTCACAGCTCCAGTCCTTGCTTTACCGGACTTCACCAAGACATTTGTGGTTGAGACAGACGCTTGCGACCGTGGCATTGGAGCAGTGCTGCAGCAAGAGGGTCACCCCCTGGCTTACCTTAGCAGGGCCTTGGGTCCCAAGTCGAGTGGACTTTCCACCTATGAGAAGGAATGTATGGCAGTCTTGTTTGCTGTTGAACACTGGAGACCATACTTGCAGTTGGGTGAGTTTGTCATTCGTACGGATCAAAAGAGTCTAGTTCACCTGGAGGAGCAGCGCCTTACAATTGTCTGGCAACATAAGGCATTCACAAAGCTACTGGGTCTCCAATACCGTATCGTTTACAAACGTGGTGAGGATAACCGAGCGGCCGATGCTCTCTCTCGTCGGCCAGCTCAAGCTGGCGAAGCTGTGTGCACTCTATCGGAATGTCGGCCTTCTCTTGGCTCGAGGACGTGGTTGCTGGCTATCAACTTGTGCCTGAAACTCAACACCTGCTTGCTGAACTGGCAGTAAAGTCTCCAATTGGTCCTTTCTCTCTTCACCAGGGTGTGATCAAATACAAGCACCGAGTCTGGCTTGGTGGTAATTCTGAGGTGCAACAGCAGGTGCTCAAGGCACTCCATGACGCCCCTGTAGGCGGCCACTCTGGGTACCCAGTGACTTATGCCAGACTGAAGAAACACTTTGCTTGGCCACGCATGCGTGCGGACGTCCAGGCCTATGTTCGCAGTTGTTCAGTGTGCCAACAAGCAAAACCTGACCGCAGCAAGTACCCAGGCCTCCTCCAGCCCCTGCCTACTCCAGATTCTACGTGGGATGTTGTCTCTCTGGATTTCATTGAAGGATTACCGCGATCAGCCAAGTTTGATTGCATCTTGGTCGTCGTCGACAAGCTATCGCGGTACGCCCACTTCATTCCGCTCTCACACCCTTATACAGCCAATACCGTGGCACAGGCCTATATGGATCACGTCTTCAAGTTGCATGGCATGCCATTGGCTCTCATCAGCGACCGTGACAAGGTCTTTACGAGCAATTTCTGGCAGCACCTCTTCCGCCTGTCAGGCACGCAAATGCGCATGAGTTCTGCATATCACCCGCAGACGGATGGGCAGACTGAACGCGTGAACCAGTGTCTCGAGACTTACTTGCGCTGCTTTTCTCATGCTTGCCCCTCACAGTGGTCGAAATGGCTTGCATTGGCAGAGTATTGGTATAATACCAGCCCACATTCTGCTCTCGGCATGTCTCCATTTCAGGTGTTGTATGGTCATGAGCCGCGGCAACTGGGATTGTCAGCAACTGATGTGGTCCCTGTCTTGGAGGTGCAACAGTGGATGGATGAGAGACAGCTAATGATCGACTTGCTGAAGCAGCATCTCTCAAGGGCGCAGCACCGTATGAAAGTTCAAGCTGATAAAAAGCGCTCCGATCGTTCTTTTCAAGTCGGCGACCAGGTTTGGCTCAAGCTGCAGCCGTATGTGCAAACCTCGGTTGCAAGGAGATCCAACCATAAACTTTCTTTCAAGTTCTACGGGCCCTATCCGGTGATTGGCAAGATAGGAGCAGTAGCATATCGCCTTGGTCTGCCGGCTGAGACGAAGATCCACCCGGTGTTTCATGTGTCCCAGCTGAAACCCTCTCATCTACGCCCAAATGTGGCTGCTAACCCTTTACCTCTTGACACAGCTGCATTTCAGGTCCCAATGGAGATACTCGACTACCGTTGGCACAAGGGCGCCAACCGCATGATCAAGCAAGGCCAAGTGCTCTGGTCTAACTCGACCCCGGCTGAGTCGACATGGGAGGACCTGGAAGATCTTCACCGGCGCTTCCCTGCCGCTCCTGCCTGGGCGCCGCTCAAGGTCCTGGAGTCGCGCTGGATTCCCTCCGAGAACAGCTGCAAGCCGCCCTCCAAGCAAGTCTTGGTGGCCTGGAACTACTCCGAGCCGGAGCATGCGACCTGGGAGGACTTCGACACCTTGCAGCACCTCTACCCCGACGTTCCGGCTTGGGGACAAGCCGCTTCTCAAGGAGGGGGGATTGTCAGCAACCTGACAGCAGCAACGCCAAGCACTGACGCGGAGCAGCAGCGTGTGGCCAAGAGGAGGAGCCGGCCCAACCCACGCTACGTCGGCCCGGACTGGGTTGGACCGAGGCAAGCCCACCAAGCGAAGACCAAGTCACCAGCTACCCCTACAAAGGCTGGCGAAGCGAAGTAGAGAACTATCCGATTGGATCACGGCAAACGGCGGCTATCTTTCTCTCCCCCCTGGCTCTGGATCTTAATCTCGAATTCCTGTTCATCTTCCCTGTAATCGGAGTTGTAATCCAAACCACCGAATCGAGCTCGTTGCTACCTGTCTATCCTAGAGAAATCGGTACCGAAACCTTATCAGAACTCTGTAGGGAAGTGCACGGCGATGTTCTTGATCTTGTCCATGGGGAGCACTGCTGCATCCGAGTTGGCTGCGTCTGCCTTGAACTCGATGGACCGGTGGTCGAACGCCGTCTTGGGCGTGCTGCGAGGCACGGCCGTGGCCGCGCGGTCGATGAAAGGGGGCGGCAGGGTGAAGCCCTCGCTGTTGTGCACCGCCGTCGCCCACGCCGCGTGGAATGTGCTCAGTGCGTGGCCGTCGGCGACGTGGTGGTGGATGATGACGCCGAGCAGGAGGCCGCCGCACCTGTACCGGCTGAGCTTGACCTGGAGCAGCGCCTCTCCAACACTCTCCTGCAATGGAATAATCGTAGCAGATCGCGCACTCATCAGTTAACAACGAAATAACTGAAAACTCCCTCTGCATGCAGGATTACTAATGATGATGAATGTGACCTGTGGCACTACAGGGTAGAAACCGGCGACTTCCGTGCCCATGCCGGTGGCGAGCACGTCGGCCAGATCAGCCGGGAGATGGGTCTCGATGACAAGCACGCCTTGGTTGTTGAGGTGCAGGAAGCGGCGGCCGTGGGCGTCGACGGCGAAGCGACCGAGCAGGTGAGGGTACAGCGCGACGGCCCTGAGGAGGCCCTCCTTGAGCGCCTGGCTGGACGGCGCCGGCGCGGGGTAGGCGAGGACCATGGGTACGTAGGTGTCGATGGCGGCGCGGTCGAAGACGGTGAGCTGGACCTTGTCGCCGGCCAGCGGGTGCGGCACCGGATACACCGGCTTCAGCATTTCTTTGGACGTGACCTCCATTGCTACGACCAAGAATGGAGTGTGCTTTTGATGATCGGCTTACAGGCGCATTGCCTCCACTTATATAGAGCTCGATCGGGAATGCACATGCTACTTGCATGCCCATATCATTCTTACTTGGCAACTATGTGCGCGCTCATGCGTTTTGCAGTTTGCAGTTTGGCAAATGTGATACCTGTTTGATGAACCAAGAACCAGCGACAATGTTCTTCAAACACAATTGGTAGGACCAATTTTAATCGACCACTCCTAGGATGTTTCCTGATCAAGAATAATTATAACAAATTAATAGAAATTATTAGTGATTTGATCTAACGGTTATAAAGAATTTTAACTTGACGGAACTGGACGGAACATTTGTTCCGTGCCAATCACCGTAAACTTGCAACTCGCCAAGCAAAAACTTTCACCTTATTTGTTACCGGAGTTGACCAAATATTTTTCCATAAGTCTCTTGTATTATCTGCTGTTCTGCTCATGCCGTCTCTTTGAAGCAGATTGTGCTCTAGATTATATGCAAGCTTGTAAAACTACAAGTTCATTGTTTTATTTTGCATGCAAATTGCATACAGTAGATATGACCATACATAAATTTTATTTCGATACGTGTTTTGCATTTAAAGATCACCGATGAATTATGTCGATATTGAATATGATCATTTCTATGCGTATTGAATATGATCATTTCAAAAAAAAAATCTTTAGCTTTTCAAGGAAGTAGATATTTGTTAATATGAAATAAATAGTACGTGGAGACCTTGTTTTATCCGTGCAAATGACAATGTGATAATAGAAATCTTTAATTATTTTACAATACTAATTGTTATGAAACATGCTTTTCAATATTATGTGGTAATCTATTTTGCACTTATGAATGCTTACGTGCATTATATTTACATGCATTCAAATAGTAAAAAAACATGGCGTCTAACTTGCATAGTACTCCCTCCGTTTTAAAATATAAGATGTTTTAGCTTTGTGAAGCAAATGCATTTAGACATCTTTTAGTGTGTAGGTTCATTCGAATATACACACTAAAAGGTGTCTAGATACATTTGCTTCACAAACCTAAAACATCTTATATTTTGAAACGGAGGGAGTAGTTTGTTAGATGGTTTTATCTTCTGCCTTCATATTTGCATCCTTCTAATACTGTGATAATTGTAATAAAACTAAAAGCATTTTACTTAGAGATATACAATGGAAAATATGTCTTATGTTTCTTACAAGAGATCATATGTTAGATAAAAGAATTGTATATTTTCTGGCAACTTCACAATCATCATTTGTGGTATCACTAAGATAGCAGCATTGTATACATCCTTAGCATACTTTTTTTTACCTTATGATGCAACTTTTTTGCCTTACCGCACAACTGCTTTGACTTAATGTTTGGTTGGTGACTTATGCCCGAGGAGGGGAAGACATAAACCCTAAAACACGTGTTAGAGGGAGGTAAATGGGAGATACACCCATGCTTTTGGTACACCCACCAGATCACAAGTCGAATTCTATGCGCGGCAGGAGGAGGGGTGTATACAAGTGGAATCACACATAAAGATGTGTCTGATGCCTCGGTCATAGCCCGCACAAACCAATTGCTAGTCCTCAAAATAGCAATCAACCGAAGTATGCTAGCAATTAAGGGTCTCATTACTAATGTGAAGATAAGCACATTGATCTCCGTTACTTCCTCACTGAGACTGCTATGCACTAACCACCACCGCACACCAACAATAGCATCCTTCATGTACCAAATACAAATATTGTGCAATCAACATTCGCATAATATCATGAAGAATAATGTTACTACACTTTAGACAAACAGAACCATATACTATCTAATTAAATAACTCATGAGGGTCTATGGTTTCTCCATTTTATTGGGAAGTAATGGAACTACTCTAACATGGGGTATAGTGCATCATCATGATAATAATATAAATTGAGTATGATTGATTAATTAAACGATTAACCATGCAAATCCACACCAGGTTTGGAATTACAATGATATGGATGGAGGTACTGATGGTGATGGGGATGATACAAATCAATGTCATGGCCTCCAAGATTTGAGCTATGGCCGAGATGGGTGCCCTCCTACTGATTCCCCTCCAGACCCCTTACGGAGCTGAGGTTTTTGGTACTGTTTCGTGAACTATACATTCTTCTCGTGTGGGTGTGTGTGACGGTAATTGTGTGATGTGTGGACAGACTGAGACTACTGATCACATTTTCTTCTCGTGTGGGTTTGCAAACTTTATGTGGAGTGGGATTAGGGCTATTCTTAATGTTGCTACGAATCCTTCATCTGTTGTGCAGTTTTATCATATTATTTTGCCTCTTCTCATAGCCACAGGGGGGCTGTTTAGATTTTATTTCTGCTCAGCTGGCGCTCTAGCATATCCGTAATAAAATTGCTATGGAAAATTCTTTCCCTAAGCAGCCGGCTGATTATATGCTCAAAACTATCTTATTTTTGTACTTAGTTTAAGCTGGCTAGTCCAGTGTGCTACCGTGTTGTAAACTCTAAAGGCTTTATTAATTTAAAGTCGGGCAGCAACCTTTTATCTAAAAAAGACTATACATTCTTTTGCGTATCTTTTTTTTTGCGAGGGAATTAAAGAGCTTTATTCAACTAAAACTGCACCCGATCGATCAGCTTGAATACTGACGACCAGGAAGTCTGGAATATGATCAACCCAACTGTCCGTCCTAATCAGAGTGCAAGCTCGCTTAGCACAAAGATGAGCCGGTTGGTTGGATGACCTTGATACATGTTGAATAGAAAAGAGAATGAAATTAGACTCTAACTCTCCTATATCCTGAAGAATCGGTCACAACACACACGCGCTTGCTAAGTGCATTTTGCATCATATTTTATCAATGTTTCCACATTAGTAGTGTTAGGAGTTTAGTATTTTATCGCGCTCGTATCTGACTTCTGGTCTAGTTGCATGGGGCGAAAGTATTTGACAGAGACAAACCCGCAGGTGGATAGTATGGCCATGCGGTCAACTCCGATCTCACATGTGCTCGTTAAGTGTTAATTCGTGTGCAAATTTCCTCTTCTTTGCTTGACCCTCAAGTGCATGCGTACATGTATGGAAGGCTTTTATTGCTTCCAATCAACATAATTTTGTTAAAAAAAACTTCTTCAATTGATTTGACTTTCCCCTCTTCATTTTTGGGAGCCTGGCGAAATCAGAAAACTAGGTGGATACGAGCGCGATAAAATACTAAACTCCTAACACTACTAATGTGGAAACATTGATAAAATATGATGCAAAATGCACTTAGCAAGCGCGTGTGTGTTGTGACCAAAAATTAGTCTCCTCCTCGGGACTCCTAGTTATGTCTTTGACTACTCATAGTGAGAGTAATATAGCCAGTAACATGCATACCACCTAGACAAAAAATTAAGGAGGAGAGAGACAAATAGAGTAACATAATATGTTATCATCACATAGTGGTTCTCAATGCAAAATGAGTCTATAAAGCAATAAATAATAGTCTATATGTCATCACACCTACTGCCTCCATACCAAGGGATAGGTCGCAAATATTTTTTCGAAATTTAGTCAGAGAAGAAGGCGCGGATCTGGTTTCTCTACCAATCTTCCTAAACTAGCCCTCCTAAGCATTTAAGTTATCCTAAAAAAGGGAGAAATTATGGCTATTTAGCACTGTCATTGGTGAGAGGAGTAACTCCTAGGCTACATGGTGCATTGATGAAAGGAGTAACTCCTAGGCTACATGGTTCATGCGTGAGCTGTGAGACTAGGCATAGTGCTAGTATCATACAAATTAGAGCAAGTACAATAAGGTACAGTCAGCAGGCTATAAGTATTAAAATATTATACTTTTAATGAGTTGGAGGAGTGAGAAGAGTAGAGAGAAGAATAGTGGGCTCTCATGCAAGAGCTAGCTCTAGCACGTGCTCCTAAGCACTTTGTGAGAATGTCAAGTGGGCCACATATTGATAAAGTGGTATACTTTTGTAGCTAGCTATTGTACACATTGACTATAAGATGGCTATAGATGACTTGGCAATGGCATATAGCCAGCAACGGGCTCTTCTATTGTTCTTACTCTTAGGCCCACACAAATACCGATGTGGCAGTTAATTAATGAAGAAAGAGAAGATTAGAGTATCATAGGTAGACTATATTATAACGCATATTACAAGAAACATTAAGCTCAAGTAAATCTTGTATACACATTTGTATTGAGATACTACAAAATAACAAATATGATGAATATATGATACTCCCTCTGTCCCAGTTCTTAAGGATTACACGTATACCTAGGTTGTCATTTTGACCAACATAATACAACTTATATACTACAAAATATATATCACTAAAAAGTTCAAACATTGTACTTTCTAATGGTATAATTTTTATCTTGTAAAATTTAGATTATATTTGTCAAAATGACGACCTAGGTATACGTGTAAGCCTTATGAACCGGGACGGAGAGAGTACTAGTTTATGATATCATGCATTATGGGAGTAGTATCATATACAAGTATCATATGCATGATACTACTATATGATACTCTCCACTATGACCAGCCTGAGAGGAGGAAAACTAGGAGTTAGTTACCTAATTAATAGGGGTGAATTTGGCAACATTAATTGGGATTCTTCTTAAGAACCGTGCTAAGAAAATTACGCCCTATCTCTTGGGATAGAGGGAGTATGACATAAACCACTATAAAGGTGGTAACATAGATTGATATACATGTTACTAGTCTAAGTTACTTACCACCATGACTAGCCTTATATGATATAGAAAAGTTGGGTTACAATTAAGGAGAAGTGATATGATGTCTACGCACATGTCTGTTCTTGTAGACAGTGTTGGGCCTCCAAGTGCAGAGGTTTGTAGAGCAGCATCAAGTTTCCCTTAAGTGGATCACCCAAGGTTTATCGAACTCAGGGAGAAAGAGGTCAAAGCTATCCCTCTCAAGCAACCCTGCAATTACGATACAGAAAGTCTCTAGTATCCCCAACACACCCAATACACTTGTCAGATGTATAGGTGCACTAGTTCGGCGAAGAGATAGTGAAATACAAGTAGTAGTGATGATTATGAGTAGTAACTGTAATCTGAAATAAGTATCGCTGCAAGCAAATATGTAACAAAACTGAAAGGAAATGGTATGCAAAGCTTGGAAACAAGGCCTAGGGATCATACTTTCACTAGTGGACACACTCCCAACAAATATAACATAATTGAACCAATAGATACTATCATCAATATGCAACTCAAAACAGTTCTCCAATAGAAAACGAACACTAATCATGCGTAGGGCTACGAAGCACTCCACAAAGTCCGTATGTACCCAAACTAAATTGTCCCACACTATCACCATGAACGCACTAGATGGTTCCAACAAACACCAACATTTTATAGAGACATTAACCAAAAAGATACACATGATGCACACACTAGTCACCTTTACACCATGATACAAGGTATCTCCGGAGAGTACAATAATAAAGCATAGGAGTAGCATAATATCTGAATAATAACATCTACCAATTCAACTAGATACAAAGCTCACGATCACATAAAGATCACATCATGGGAGAGCGAGGTGAACCACATAGCTACCGGTAGAGCCCTCAGCCCCGTGGGAGAACTACTTCCTCCTCATCATAGGAGACAGCAAGGTTGATGGAGATGGCGGTGAGGTCGATGGAGACGGCAGAGACGACGATGGAGACCGATGGAGATCGCTCCGGGGGCACTTCCCCGTCCCGGCAGGGTGCCAGAACAGAGACTTCTGTTCCCTGAAATTCATCGGTGGCGGCGGCGGAGCTGCGGAACTCTCTATGGAAAATTGCCGATTGTTTTAGGATTTTCCGTCGGGAGGCTTCTTATAGGCGAAGGGGCGTCATCAGGAGGCGACCAGGCGGGCCTCACCATAGGTGGGCGCGGCCAAGGCCTGGGCCGCGCCCCCTCATGGTGTGGGCAGCCTCTGGCCCCCCTCCGGCTCTCGTTTGGTCTTCAGTCCTCTTCCGGGAAAATAGGAGTTCTAGAACTTGTTTCGTCCAATTCTGAGAATATTTCCTATGTAGCTTTTCTGAAATACAAAAATAGCATAAAATAGGGAACTGGCACTGTGACATCTTGTCAATAGGTTAGTTTCGGAAATCGCATAAAAACGCCACGGAGTGTAACGAAACACAAGATAAATGGTGTAAAAATAAGCATGGAGCGTCAAAAATTATAGATACGTTTGAGACGGAGACGTATCATATGTCTCAAACGTATCTATAATTTTTGATGCTCCATGCTTGTTTTTACACCATTTGCCTAATGTTTCGTTACACTTCGTGGCACTTTTATGCATTTTCCGGAACTAACCTATTAACAAGTGCCACAGTGCCAGTTCCCTGTTTTATGTTGTTTTTGTGTTTCAGAAGTGATACACAGGAAATATTCTCGGAATTAGACGAAACAACATCCTGAAGTCTTATTTTACCCGAAAGCTTCCAGAGATCCGAAGAGGAGTAGGAGGGGGGCCACCAGGGCCCCACATGCCAGGGCGGCGCGGCCAGGGGCCTGGCCGCGCGAGCCTGGCGTGAGGGCGCCTGGCCCCTCCTCTGACATCGCCCCTTCGCCTATAAAGACCCCCCGACGGAAAAAACCTAAGTACCCGATCAATTTTCCAGAACACATCGCGATCCGCTGCCGCCGTCGACCCGAAGATCGGGAGGGTCCAGAAGCTCTTCCCGGCATCCTGCCGGAGAGGGGAATCGCCACCGGAGGTCTTCTTCATCGCCATGCTTGCCTCCGGAGCGATGAGTGAGTAGTCTACCTTGGACTATGGGTCCATAGCAGTAGCTAGATGGTTGTCTTCTCCACCATGTGCTTCATGTTTAGATCTCATGAGCTGCCCTACATGATTGAGATCACCGTTATGTAATTCTACATGTTTGGTTTGTTGGAATCCGATGAATATTGGTGTTTATGATTAAGTTGCTGTACTGAATATTATCTTTTGTTATCTCTATGTTGTTTATGATCTTGCATGCTCTCCGTTGTTAGTAGCTATCTTGGCCGAGTAGTTGCTAGTGACTCCAAGAGGGGGTACTTATGCTCGATAGTGGGTTCATGCCTCTATTTAACCTGGGGGAGTGACAGAAACCTCTAAGGTTGTAGATGTGCTGTTGCTACTAGGGAGAAAACAACATTCATATGCTCAAGGGCATATGCTTTGTTTACATTACACACTTTGCTTAATGCAATTATCTGTTATTCACAACTTAATACTTGTGGAGTTCTCGGATTGATTCACCACAAGTGGATTATTAGTCATAGATGCAGTTGGATGGCGGTCTATGTATTTTGTTGTAATGCCCAGAGTAAATCTCATAGTGATCTTCTTGACATATCACGTTTATCTTTATTCTATCAATTGCCCAACTTTAATTTGTTTACCCAGCATGTGTTATTTATCTTATGGAGAGACAACACTAGTGAACTGTGGATCCCGGTCCTATTTCCATCATATTGCTATCACCTATTTACTTTACTCACACTGTTTACTTTATTTGCATACTCTATTGTTTTCCACTCGATACGCTCATAACCTTTGTTTCAAGCAAACCGGTGAGATTGACAACCTCATCGCAAGTTGGGAATGAAGTACTTGGTTGTGTGCAGGTTCCGCGTTGCAGCTAGCAAGAAAAGCTTGGACGAGGCGCCATATATAAATTGTCCGAAGCTATCGCAAGTTAGCAAGCATCACCTTCAGTCGTTTGTCTCTCCTCTCCAAGATCGACATACCTTGGTTTCTTAACTGAGGGAAAATTAGCTGCTATACTCATCATACCTTCCTCTTGGGGTTCCCAACGGGCTGGTTATTCACCACGCACAAGGACCGTCTGCTACACGCCATCAAACGCAGCAACGTACCATGGTCAAGATTTTTTTTCTCGTTTGTGAAATGATGGCTGGCGTGTAGTTGATGATGATTATGGCTAGGCAGTTGGGAAACTCCAAGCGGAAAGTATGATGAGCACAGCGGCAAGTCTTTTCCCTCAGTAAGAAACCAAGGTTTAATCATTCAGGAGAAGAGCAAACAAACAACTGAAGGTGATGCGGACTGGCTTAATAACACTCCAACAAGGGCGCCATTTAACGATACTTGTTGACTCGTCTTCGGCCAGTAGCAACGTGGAACCTGCACACACACAACCAAGTACTTTGTTCCCAACTTGCGATGAGGTTCTCAATCTCACCGGTTTGCTTGAAACAAAGGGTATGAGCGTATCGAGTGGAAAGCAATAGTAATATGCGAGTAAAGTAAACAGTGCGAGTAAAGTAAACAGGTGATAGCAATATGATGGAAATAGGACCGGGGTCCACAGTTCACTAGTGGTGTCTCTCCATAAGATAAATAACACATGCTGGGTAAACAAATTACAGTTGGGCAATTGATAAAATAAAGATAAACGTGATATGTCAAGAAGATCACTATGAGATTTACTCTGGGCATTATAACAAAATACATAGACCGCCATCCAACTGCATCTATGACTAATAATCCACTCACGGGGATATCATCCGAACACCCCATGAGTATTAAGTTGCGAACAACAGATAATTGCTTTAAGCAAAGTGTGTAATGTAAACAAAGCATATGCCCTTGAGCATATGAATGTTGTTTTCTCCCTAGTAGCAATAGCACATCTACAACCTTAGAGGTTTCTGTCACTCCCCCAGGTTAAATAGAGGCATGAACCCACTATCGAGCATAAATACCCCCTCTTGGAGTCACTAGCAACTACTCGGCCAAGATAGCTACTAACAACGGAGAGCATGCAAGATCATAAACAACATAGAGATAACAAAAGATATAATTCAGTACAGCAACTTAATCATAACACTAATATTCATCGGATCCCAACAAACCAAACATGTAGAATTACATAACGGTGATCTCAATCATGTAGGGCAGCTCATGAGATCTAAACATGAAGCACATGGTGGAGAAGACAACCATCTAGCTACTGCTATGGACCCATAGTCCAAGGTAGACTACTCACTCATCGCTCCAGAGGCAAGCACGACGATGAAGAAGACCTCCGGTGGCGATTCCCCTCTCTGGCAGGGTGCCGGGAAGAGCTTTTGGACCCTCCCGATCTTCGGGTCGACGGCGGCGGCGGATCACGATGTGTTCTGGAAAATTGATCCGGTACTTAGGTTTTTTCCGTCGGGGGGTCTTTATAGGCGAAGGGGCAATGTCAGAGGTGGAGCCAGGTGGCCTCACACCATGGCGGCGCGGCCAGGGCCTGGGCTGCGCCAGCCTAGTGTGAGGGCCCCTGGTGGCCCCTCTCCTACTCTCCTTTGGATGACTGGAAGCTCCTGGACAAAATAAGACTTTAGGAACTTGTTTCGTCCAATTCCGAGAATATTTTCTGTGTATCACTTCTGAAACACAAAAATAGCAGAAAACAGGGAACTGGCACTGTGGCAACTTGTTAATAGGTTAGTTCCGGAAAATGCATAAAAGTGCCACAAAGTGTAACGAAATATTAGACAAATGGTGTAAAAACAAGCATGGAGCATCAAAAATTATTGATACGTTGGAGACGTATCAAGCATCCCCAAGCTTAACTCCTGCTCGTCCTCGAGTAGGTAAGTGATAACAAAAGAATAATTTTTGAGGTGACATGCACCTACACAATCTTGATCATAAATGTAAGCATTTGTGAGCTGGGATCATAAGAACTTAAAACATGAGCATGAAGATATAATCTTGACAATAAAAACATAGCAACCATGTTGTAAATATGAAAATGAACACAAACAAAAGATCATGAAAATGAAAGAATGAAAGTCAAACGTGTGTTCAAATCATAAGGAAAAACATACAAATGGTTTTCAGCTTGTCCTTCAAAGAGAGCAAAACATAAATGCATAGGACACCTTCAAGTTTAAGAGGGCAACTAGATACAAATAATTTAAGAACAAGGGAAACCAACAATATGAATCAATCAATGAACTTTGGGACAATGCATATTATACTAAAAATGACAACTATGCTCTCTTAATGGTGCATAAAGATAGAAGGTGGTGACTCAACATAAAAGTAGAACAAAGGCCCTTCATAGAGGGAAGCAGTGATTGCAAGTTTTATAACCTTCAAAAATTATGGTACTTACCGGCTTTGAGCTCTTATTGCCCCCATCATAAGCATCTTGAATGGTTAAAGTTAATGCGAGAACAATTATGATGCATATGCTTGACAAATCATAAGTTGAAAACCTCGTATCCCGTGAATACGAGTACCCAAACCTCATGCTACTTTACTTAGAGTCCCAAGCAAGGCTCTTGTCATTGTAAATATATGCATATCATTGAGAACCGCCAATGGGGTACCTCCGTGCCCGATGACATGGAACAAGCCCACATCAAAATGATAGGACAAGCAGACAATGAACACCTCGACATCTCTTTTATTTGCCGTTTGTTTAGCTTTTTATTGTGAGATGCGTTGTCGAATGTTCACCATGTGTATGCTGCAAATTTCCACCATGAATTATGCATGGCTTAGATTAGCGGCCCGACGTTTCCCTAACACATATACAAACTCCATGATCCCCACAAGATTCCCAATTCATTTCACATCGCGGGCATCCATAAACAAAAGATCACGATATCAACTCAAATAAGAAGTGCAATGTTGAAAGCTTGCCCATGACTGCATGGCTGGGCTAGTCTCCAACGTATAACTTGCAAGAATAACAACTCAACATAAGAGACCACAATGTCAAATTTTTAAGAACAGGAAAAACTAAAGTGTGCCTTTCGGTTCGTGAGAGCTTTACTGACCGAATTTCGCATAACACTGGTAAGAGTTTAATTTGAAGAGAAAATAAAAGCAAGTCAAATTTACTTGGAGTAGCAAATTGCTAGTAGGTATGTATGGTGGACACTTTGGAAAACTTTGGCTTTTAGGAGTTGGATGCACGAGTAGAGCTCATACTCAGTACAAGGCGAGGGCTAGCAAAAGACTGGGAGCGACCAACTAAGAGAGCAATAATGGCCATAATCATGCAAAGCGACAAAGCGACATTAAAAGAAGCATAAGATGGCATCAAAATTCAAAATGTAAATGATCATAGAGGCTATTGGAGACTTTGTAAGAGTCTAACATGTGTGAGCATGCGCCAAGTCAACCCAAATAAAGCATCAAGGAGAAAACCAAAATAATGCTTCCATACAATAAAAACAACACATGATTTTTTCAAAGGCTCATTAAGCAATCTCAGTTATTTGAGACAAGTCATGCTACAGTAAAACCACTAAGCATACTATCAAAAAGACATCAAGCATGACATGAAAAAGCCTAAGCCGCAGTCTACACAAGCTCCTTCTTGTACCAGTATTTTGCATAAAGCTTTTTCTCTTTTCCAACACCATTTGAAATTTGTAAAGACACCTCTTTTGATGAAAACCAATAAAGATCAGAGGAAAAAATACACCTTGATGAAAAGATATGACAAGGTCTAAACGCAATTCAAGGCAAAAATGAAAACCAAAAGCAGTAGCGGAAAAAGAAGAACACTCGTTGAAATTGTAAGAATGAAAAACGGAGTGTTCTTTGCAAATGAAAACGAGTACAACTTGTCCAAAGGAAATTTGTTGGGGTCCAACCATTTATTGTAACAAACAAAACTAAACTAACTAAAAAAACTAAAATAACTGATGCTCCAAGAAAAACACATAGTGCATGAAGCAATAAAAATATAGTGTCTTGAAAGGTGACCTGATTTTTGCCGATGAAGAAGGGGTGCCTCGGGGGCATCCCCAAGCTTTGACTCTTGTACTTCTTGGATATTTCTTGGGGTGCTGGGCATCCCCAAGCTTGAGCTTTTGTCCTTCTTCAACTCATCTCATCATTCTCCAATCCCTACACTTGAAAACTTCCTTCATACAAAACTAAACACAATTCTATTAGCAATATTAGTGTAGCATATAATATAATCAACCTCTTTTTCTTCAGGTTTCAACCCAAAACCACCAAATATATAGAAAATACTACTGTAGCAACTTCCCCACAAGTTCTATGATCAAAAGAACTCAAAAGAAAGCGATAAAGCGGCAAACACAAATATTGGCAGAAATCTGTCAAAACAGAACAGCTGACAAAGGCGGAATTTTTGAGGGGTTTTATGTTGCTCAAATCAAAAAGTGTTCAACTAACGAAAGTTTGGATACAACCTGGGGCATATGCACAAGAAATTGCAGGTCCAAAAGATATACAGAGAATTTATACGAATTTTTACGGTGTCGTGGTTTCGTCAACAGATCTGCCATAGAGGTAGGGGTATGGCGGTTTGTGGAAGGGGGTGAACACGGAGGAGTGATCCAGGACGGTGGTAGCACGAGTTTACCCAGCTTCAGATCCCGCAACGGTGGCGAGACCCTACGTGCTGCTATAATTTACTATATGGCAACAAGTGCTTGGTTACAATGATGAGGTTGGCTGTTTCGCTATGCGATTGGCCGTACGACTCTAATCTTGCCTCAAGGGCTGCTCCACGCCGGGCTTATAAAGGCGCCTGGCGTGGGCTACACGTTGGTACCGGAGCGGATACAACTTGGAGTCCTAGACTAAGTCCTCTGCGTGTACTACAAGGCAACCCGCCATGGGCCGTCTCTGAACTCGCCATGGGCCTGTCGTCAGCAATCCGCCATGGGCCTGTCTCCGGATCCGCCATAAGCGCCTGCATCTAGTACCGCCGTGGCAACTTCAGCAACTGGGCCGCCCGGTATAGCGAATCCGCCATACCACCCCTGATGGGCCACCCTGGCTTGCTGATTTAGGACTACGTCGCTGGTATACCTATTTGGTATATCCCCAACAGTAGCTCCCAGGGAACTTCAAGATTGCCATCTATACCCGCCATGCATGTTCTTGGTGAGTTACTTCCGCCATAGCTCTTTTGCACCGGGATGGCGGTTATCTTGATGCTCCTTCTTTCATCTATCAATCCGCCGTAAATAACGGATCAAGCGACGTAGTTATCTTAGCGAGATTTTCGGGATCCGTTGGATCATACCGTTGAAATCCGCCGTAAATTTCGGCACACAGTTCCTTCGAGGGCAAGACTTACAGTGCACGCACTGTTTTCACCAAGTTACTTTTTTACCCCTGGACACGTGTCGCCAGATTAGGGTTTCTGCGACCAGGACGAACGGTGGTGATGGCGGGCAGAAATCTCGAGGCCCGGGGTCTATATATACCCCGACCTCTCACCCCCGGCCAGTCACCCCTCATTCACCTCCATCGCATTCTCTCTCCTCAGCGCCGCCACGAGAGCTTCGTCATCTCCGACGAGCCACCGCGGAATACCTCACCGCCGGCGTCAGTTCCGCCACAAGCTGGCATCATCTTCCTCGTCTTCGATCGAAATCTTGGAAGTTATCACCGCCACGCCACTGGCCGCCATGGAGCCAGAATCACCTCACCAAACCTCCAAGTCCGAAGCTGCTGAGGGCTCGACACGGTCCTCTGATATAGAGTCCGCCATGCCCGAGACCTCAGGAGGAGATTGGGACCCCTGCAACGTGAATGAGGAAATTCTATCCTCCTTGGAACAAGAAGGCCGCATAGCTGCTAAGGAAATTTCCAGATGGCGGGTCGAGCCTGGTGCAACAATGCCAGCTCCTTCAGAAGAAGAGGTCGTCATACTGAAGTCCCACATCGATCGTGGCCTCAGTCTTCCGCCATCCTACTTTCTGAAGGGCGTTCTTCGGCACTACAGGTTACAGCTACACCACATTGCTCCAAATAGCTTCACTGCTCTAGCGGGATTCGTCGCGCTATGCGAGGGGTATCTGGGTATCAGCCCACGCGGCGATCTATTCCGCCTATATTTTAATATCCGCCACAACCGAGACACGAACGGGGATCCTCGCAACTGCGGATCAATCTCCTTTGTTCCTCGGAAAGGGAAATCCTACCCTTACATTATTCCTCATGACTCTGCAAAGGGATGGCGGGGATCCTTCTTCTATCTGGCTGATCAGGCCCCTCCTGAAAGGAAGTTTGGCCTTCGGTCTTTTGCTGATGGCCCCGCCGAGGAGCAGGATAGCTGGGGCGTCATGGACGATTTTACAATGGATGATGAATGCCAATTATGCTCACGGCGGATTTCGAAACTTGTCTTTTCTGGACTGACAGGTGCTGACACCATCCACTGCTGGATCTCACGGCGGATTCAGCCTCTTCAATACCGCCCAGCCCTGATGTGCGATTATAGCGGAGTTGACAATCTCCAGCGCTATTCCAAGGAGGAACTATCTGCTGATGAGATCGAGCTTTGGATCCGCAGCATCATTAAGTTGGGGCAGGATGAGCCTCTGAAGCTGAAGATCCCAATGTATGAGAATGGCAGTTGTCCAAAGGTGAGTGTTTCTCCTTATTCCGCCGCAACAGCTAATTTTCTTGAATAACTTCGCATTCCTCCGCAGCTTTCTTCTCTGCCGCCATCTGAACTGAGCCGTCTCGTCCGCTATCCTCGGACGAAGGAGCTTACTGATGATGAGGACGAGACATCCTCGTCTCCCAAAAGACAGAGGGTGGCGGAGGAAGAGGTAGTGGCGGATGAACCTATCATGGCGGTTCCTCGTGGCGTTCGCGGTGCTGGCGGGCGCTTTCGCGGGCTAGGCAAGAGAGTCATCTCTCGCCATTCGTCCCCTGCTCTTCGCGGCCATCTGGACACCGTGCCCGAACATTCCGCCACTATAAATCTGCCGGAGCGGAAGTAAGGATAATCATAGCTTGCCTTCATACCATGTATAACTTGACTACTATAATCTGTCTCTTTTTCGCACAGAAGAAGAAAGGTTTCTGGCCAGAAACCTCCAAGGACCAAGCCGTCTCCTGCTGCCATTCCACCTACACCGGATGCTCCTGCTCGCCCAACTGGGCCTTCCACTTCCTCTCAGCATACTAGCAAGGTGGCGGATGTTCCAAAGAAGACTGCTGAACCATTAAACCGCCCTGCTAAAGGTGCCAAGAAAGTAAGTTTTAGCGGAAAAGCAATCCAGATGGACGCAGGAGCTGAGAAGGCCTCGAAATGGAAGAAGAAATCAGAGGCTCTTTTCCGCCTTGATAATTTACAAGAGGAGGCCAGTAACAATGTGTCATCTGCTATGACAGCGTTTGTTCAGAGAACCAGTCTTGTTAAAGAGGTATGTACTCCCAGTAGCCCCCGAGCGCCATGGCGGATTTGTAAATTTCGATCCGCTATGGAGCTTCAAGAGTAACTTCTGTAATTTTTAATAGCACAGCCCTCGAGGGCTGGTAGTTTCACAGTGCTCTATAGAGAACTTTTGTTTTTTCATACTGAGTAGCCCCCGAGCGTTACGGCGGATAACTACCCGGCATAAAGCTCTTAGGAAGACAAAAAATCAACATAAGTAGCCCCCGAGTATTATGGCGGATTCTATCCATCATGATGCTCTAAGAGTGACTAAAAAATCATCGTGAGTAGCCCCCGAGCGTTATGGCGGATATGTATCCGGCATGAAGCTCTAAGAGTAACTAACACTTCAATTTTGTTTTGCCAGAATTACAAGAAGGTGGTGGAAGACCTGGTCCAGGTTGTCAGCTCGCAGGAGAAGGAGCTGGCAGCCAAAAACGCTCTTGTGGCGGATTTGCAGCAGCAGCTTGGGAATAGCGGTACTTTTACCTTAACAAGCTTGTTTTCCTTTCAATCAATGCTGAGCTGACAAACTTCCGCCATGCAGACGCTGCCAAGCTCAAGTCCACACTTGAGGGGATGAAGAAGGGCCACGCCATTGCGATGGATGGGCTGAATGAACAGCTCCGGAAATCGCTGGCTAAAAACGCCACCCTCGAGAGGCAGCTGAAGGACCAGGAGAACCAGGGAAAGAAGAAGGACAAGGAGATAGCGGACCTCCGCAAAGCCGCCGCTGATTTTGAGAAGCGGCGTGAAGGCTTTAACGAGCTCCTCCATCACTTCCAGGACAACTTGCTAGGTACCATTTCTTCTTATAACGTAAAGTTTTTCAATTTCTGCTATGCCGTGCATGATGCGTCTTCTTTTTCCGCTATGCAGTCGCTTTGGGGCAGGGCGAGATGGACACCGCTGAGGGCTTGCGCATGGCCACCGACGCAGCGAGGAAGGAGCTCGATGGCCTTCTCAGCGCTGGTCGCCAAGCGTGCGGGAGCCTGCAGATAGCGGGTTCTTCCAACCTCTCCGCCATCGTGCTCACACAGAAGCTTCTGCTGGTGCCAGGGCTGGTGGCGGATTGGAAACTGTCCTCTGCTCGGGGTGGTGCCAGGACAGCGTTGACCTTGGCGAAGGCCCACTATCCCGAGATGGACCTGGACTAGCTCACCTCCGGCATCCCGGAGAGCGGCGAGGACGGCGCGCCGGTGGACGAGGCCGCCATCCGGCAGAGCGTGCTTGGATACGATCAACTGTGTGCCCTTGGCACTCAGTTGAACGTATACTATGAAGCATACGAGCTGCCAGGGTCGCCAAGCCAAGCTTCGGCATCCGCCTCCGCGGCAACTGCAGGTGGTGATGGCGGTGACGAGGTGTCCTCCAAGGTTCCGCCATCTTCTTGAGATGTGCCCTGCGATATGGCAGGAAAAATACTTTGCATTAATTCGGCCCCTGAGTGGGTCTGTAATCTAAACTTGAACTGCGTGTGAATGCTTGTGCACTGCAACTGATCTGCTTGTGGCGGATCAGTGGAATGCTTGTGAACTTTTGCAGTTTGTTTTTTATGAAGTGGTTTGATTGCGCGAAGAAACTGCCAGGCCTAATTTTATGCAACTTGCAGTTTTTGCCATGCCCAAAAACAACACTTAAAAAAAAGTTTCACGCGTAGGATTATGCGATCCGTCATCCGGCTCTCTGTGCTTGACTTTTCGTGAGATGGCGAAATCTTCGCACGAACAATCCGCTAGGGCGACGATACTTAATAGCAACCGTCCAGAACCCGTAGCAGATGGCGGCTTAGATCGTCAAAAAGTCACTACTCTAGAATCCACACAGAGAACATCGGATGAAGATCAAAACATAAAAAAGCTACGCGGACCGCTTATGGCGGATTTTAAAAGAGACACAAGTGCAAAGCACAATTGCGCAAAAGGTTCTATACGATCTAAATGAACAATAAAGGAGGTAAAAGACTCAGAAAAAATCAAGAGTGAACCAAATGCTTTATTTCATTGATCATATAGAGATGCCTATTACATAGCTAGAGAGGTGCTAAGTGTAGAAAGGACGTAGCTGTGCGATGTTCCATGAATGATCTGTCTCGTCATAGATATCGTCAGGGTCTCTTCGTTTGCGCTTCTTACTTGGTCGCTTATCTAGCTCGCGAATATCAACGAGGTAGTAGGAACCATTCAGTAGAGCTTTGCTAATGACGAAGGGTCCTTCCCAAGGCGGGGATAGCTTGTGGGACTTCTGCTGTTTGAGGCGTAGCACCAGGTCACCTTCTTTGAACGAGCGTTGGCGAACTCGCCTGCTGTGATAGCGGCGGAGATTCTGCTGGTAGATGGCGGATCTCTGGGCTGCTAGGTCCCGTTCTTCTTCCAGTAGGTCCACAGATAGTTGTCTGGACGCTTCTGCATCTTCTTCCTTGTAGGTGTCGACTCTTGGAGAATCGTACTGAACATCACTTGGCAAGATTGCCTCTGCTCCGTAGACTAAGAAGAAAGGGGTAAGGCCAGTTGATCTGTTTGGCGTGGTCCGTAGACTCCACAACACAGATGGCAACTCTTCTGCCCAGGCTCTAGCTGCTCTGTGTAGCGGTGCTTCTAGGCGTGGCTTGATTCCTGACATGATTAGTCCGTTGGTCCGCTCAACTTGGCCATTAGACTGTGGATGTGCCACAGATGCTAGGTCAAGGCGGATTCCGTTGTGATGGCAGTATTCTTCAACTTCTCCCTGAGACAGATTAGTGCCATTATCGGTGATGATGCTATGTGGGATGCCGAATCTAACCACAATGTCCTTGACAAATTTGAGGGCAGTTTTGCCATCAAGTTTTCTGATGGGCTTAGATTCCACCCACTTCGTGAATTTGTCTACCGCTACTAGAAGGTGCGTAAATCCCGAAGGTGCTATTTTCAGCGGACCCACAATGTCTAGCCCCCAGACTGCGAAAGGCCAAGTTATAGGGATCGTATGCAGTGCTGTGGCGGGCATATGGGTTTGCTTGGAGTATATCTGGCAACCATGGCAGAGCTCCACAATGCGGTCTGCATCTGCCTTGGCTGTTGGCCAGTAGAATCCATGGCGGAATGCTTTAGCTACTAGGGATCTGGCGGCGGCGTGATGCCCACATTCGCCTTCGTGGATCTCTCTTAGTATTTCGATTCCATCCACTTGGGATATGCACTTCATGAAAACTCCCGAGATGCTTCGTTTGTAGAGTTGGCCATCTATGATGGTGTACGCTTTGGCTCTACGCTCGACTTGTCTTTTTTCAACTTCGTCTTCGGGAAGCTTCTTGTTCGTCAGAAATTCCAGGAAGGGCTCTACCCATGGCAGATTGCTTGGCAAAACCGCCATAACAGGGGAGCTCGCTAACTCCAGATTTTCTGGATCAACTATCTTGACTAATGGTACTCGCAGATGCTCGAGGAATACGCCTGGCGGAACCGCCTTACGGCTAGATCCCAATTTGGACAAGGTATCGGCCGCCATGTTATCTTCTCGCCGCACGTGTTTTATGTCGTAGCCGAGGAAACTTTTGGCCATCTCATCCACTTCGTCTCTATATGCCGCCATAACTTCGTTCCGAGCTTTGTATGTGCCAGCCACCTGCTGAGCCACAAGGTCAGAGTCTCCACAGCACATGATGTGTTGTACGCCAATCTCCTTTGCGACACATAGCCCGTGTAGTAGCGCTTCATACTTCGCAATGTTGTTGGTGGTGGGGAAGTGAATCTGGAGAACGTAGCTTAGATCATCTCCCTTAGGAGATTTGACTGTCACTCCAGCCCCCGAGCCGTGTAGCAACTTTGAGCCATCAAAGTGCATCACCCAATGCTCTGGTTCTGGGACGGGCGTAGTTTCCTGCGCTTCCTTCCAATCCGCCATAAATTCCGCCAAAGCCTGAGACTTGATGGCGGTGCGAGGCTTGTAGTCGATGTCGAAAGAGGCCAATTCAATGCCCCACTTCGCAACTTGTCCTGTTGCGTCGCTGTTGTTGATGATGTTCTTCAGTGGGGCTTTGCTCACCACTGTGATCGTATGGTCATAGAAGTAGTGCCTCAACTTGCGAGAGGCTAGGAAAACTCCGTATGCCAATTTTTTGGTAGTGAGGGTAGCGCTGCTTGGATTCCGTCAGGACCTCGCTGACATAGTAGACTGGTCGCTGCACGCCATACTCCCGCGCTTCTTCCTTATGCTCTACCACCATGACGATGCTGACCACCCTGTTAGTTGCCGCCATGTATAGTAACATGGGCTCCTGGTCTTCGGGAGCCGCTAGGACTGGTGCAGTGGATAACACTCTCTTCAGATCCTTAAGTGCAGCGTCTGCCTCGTCGGTCCAGACGAATTCGTCTGATTTCTTCATCAGCTTGTAGAGTGGCAAAGCCTTCTCGCCAAGACGACTGATGAATCTGCTCACTGCTGCCACGCAGCCTGTGAGTCGCTGTACATCTTTTAGGTCTATGGGCCGGGAGATGTCGAGGATTGCCTTGATCTTCTCCGGGTTAACCTCAATTCCGCGGTGGGAGACGATGAATCCTAGAAGTTGTCCAGCTGGGACCCCGAAGACACACTTCGTGGGGTTAAGCATCATGTTGTACTTCCTAAGATTGTCAAAGGTCTCTTGCAAATCTGTTATAAGGCCATCTTGCTTCTTAGACATAACGGCGATGTCGTCCACATATGCGTGGATGTTTCGTCCGATTTGATCCGCCAGGCACTTTTGCATAGTACGCTGATACGTTGCTCCTGCGTTTTTCAGACCGAATGGCATTGTGACATAGCAATATGTGCCATAAGGTGTTACGAACGACGTAGCGAGCTGATCGGACTTTTTCATCTTGATCTGGTGGTATCCTGAGTAGGCATCTAAGAAACACAGTAGCTCCGATCCCGCCGTCGAGTCAATGACTTGGTCAATGCGAGGCAAGGGAAAAGGGTCTTTTGGACATGCTTTGTTCAGGCCAGTGTAATCTACACACATGCGCAGAACTTTTGTGTTTTTCTTAGGAACTAGCACCGGATTTGCCACCCACTTAGTATGTATCACTTCCTTGATGAAGCCTGCTTTCAACAGCTTGGAAATTTCCTTTGCTATGGCGCGACGCTTTTCATCTCCGAAGCGTCTCATGGCTTGTCTTACTGGCTTTGAGCCAGGAATTATCTGCAGAGCGTGCTCGGCGAGTTCCCTGGGTACACCCGTCATGTCAGATGGCTGCCATGCGAAGATGTCCCAGTTCTCACGGAGGAACTCGACGAGCGCGCTTTCCTATTTGGGGGACAAATTTGTCCCAATGGCGGTGGTCTTGGCGGCATCGCCAGCGACAAGTTCCACCTGTTTTGTATCGACTGTAGGCTTGAAGGTGGGCGGGGAGGCGGAAACCTCCTGCTTGGATACCGGCATCTCCGCGGGGTCCGTAGCGGCATGAATTTCTTTGAACTCCTCGCCAAAGAATACTGCTTCCGCGAAGGCGGCTTCTCCTTCCTCGCACTCCTTTGCCTTTCTGAAACTGCCATAAACGGTAATTATGCCATCCGGGCCTGGCATCTTTAGCTGATTGTAGATGTAACATGGCCTGGCATGGAAGCTGTGGAAGGCAGGGTGACCGAAGATCACGTGGTATGTGCTCTTGAACGAGACTACCTCAAAGGTTATAGGCTCTTCACGGTAATTTTCTTCGCTCTCGAAGGCAACCTTGAGCGTGATGGACCCGAGGGACTTGGCTTGGCGACCAGGAACCACCCCATAAAAGCTGACCGCGCTATGGCGGAGTTGGGTCTTGGTAAGGCCGAGCTTCGTCAAAGTTTCCACGTACATGATATTCAGGCTGCTGCCGCCATCCATTAAGCATTTGGAGAACTCATAGCCATGGATTACGGGGCATACCACCATGGCGTAATATCCATCTGGGATGTGTTCTGGATGATCATCGCGGCTCCAGTGCACTGGTACTTCGGACCATCGGACGTACTGGCAGATTTTTGGCACGGTGGCATTGAGGGAGCGCATAGCAGCTCTCTGTGCCTTGGCCATGGGGGGTCCAAGGAATGTGTGAAAGGCCCCTTTTGTGTCCTTGATTGGGTTACCCTTGCTAGCACCACCCTCTGCCTTTTCGGCGGGTTTGGGCGCAGGGTCTTCGTCCATATCACTGCCATCCCTAGACTCCTTGTCTTTGTCCGCTTTTCCTTTGCCACGAGGCCGTTGTCGCCGGCTGCGTTTGAAGCCAGCTTCTTGATCCGCCTTGAGGTCATTGACAAACTTGCAGTTTCGGTTGGTGTGGTTGCACTTTCCTGAAGCGTCGCGATGGGCAAAACATGGTATATCGCGGTATTCGTCATAAGACACGGGAGCGGATGGCGCCGAGGCGGGAGTTGCAGAACTCCGCGGCTGGCCACCGCTACCTCCGCGTCCTCTGCCGCGCTGGCTGCTTTGGCCCTTATCAGCAAAGGTTGTGGCCACCATTTCCGGAGCCTGCGGCTCTTCTGGCGGATTCTTTCGTTTATTACTGCTATTCCGCTTTCCAGTGTTCTGGATGGCGGAAGCCTTCAGAGATTCGCGGGCGTCGTCGTCGGCGGCCGCATAGTTGCTTGCGATGGTGATCATGGAATTTAGGGTCAATTTCCCTTCGTTCCTTTCCCGCAACAAGCGATGGCGGAGCAGTTGGCCTCTCTCCAAACTGTCAATAAACGCGAGGATGGCGGATTCGTCAGTAACCCCTTCACAGGAGTTCTTCATATCCAGCCATCGCGCGAGGAAAGTTCGGGAGGTCTCATCGTCGGTGCGTCGGCACCGTTGGAGGTCACCAACGTTATGGGGTCTCTTGTACGTCCCCTCAAAATTTTCGGTGAACGCAGTTTGCATATCGAACCAGGTTTGGATAGAGTTTTCTGCCAAGTCGTTGATCCACTGCCTCGCAGTGCCGGATAGCATCAGGGGCAAATAGCGGACAGCAACATTGGGTGATCCCCCGGCGAACTGTACTGCGTTGAAGTAGTCTTGTAGCCAAGTTAAAGGCCGATCGACTCCATTGTACTGGTGGATATTTTTCTCGATCTTGAACCCATGTGGGATGGGCTCATCACGAATCCGTTGTCCAAAGCACTTTGGGCCGAGGAAGAAGGCTGTTTGAGATTTGGCAATCTCGTTTAGGTGGGTACGAGCGTCGTAGGGCTTCTGGTCCGGCGGATCCTTGCGAGAGTTGCGTGACCTTGCTGGTCCACCACCACCACCGCCGCCGCCATGGGGGCTCCCTGGTGGGGATGGTGAAGGGTCGCGTCGTCGTTTACTCTTGCCATCCTGCGACTGATCTTTGCAGCTACGACGGCTCCCTTCCGTTCTTCGTGGAGATGGATCGTCGTTATGGTGGCGGGAGCCTTGCCCTTTGTCATCGTGGCGGCAAGTGGAGCGATGCTTGTCTTTGTCGCCGTCATGGTGCGTGCCGTCGTCATGGCGAGATTGGTCCCTTCTCTTGGATCCGCCGTCTCTGCTAGTTTCCCGTCGTGGCGGATCGTCTTTGCGTCCAGCGTCACGGCTTCGTCCTCGCTTGCCATCATTGTCGCGTATGACGATCCCTCCCTTTGGGACTTCGAACGTCTTATACTTTGGTGGCGGCATGTTGGTCTTATGGCGAGGGGCAGCATTGTCTTGTTGGTATCCGTAAGCAGGGTAATTCTTGCGGGGTGGCGATGGATTTCTCTGTGGGCCTTTGCCATTTGGTTTGTCATCGGAGGATATTGGAATGGCGTTCGCCCGGTTGCGAGCTTCTCTTCTTCGGATTTCCGAGGATCCGGTATGAGACTCGTTGTCGGGGCGCGTACCATGGTTGACAGCCCCCGGAACCTTAGAAGCAGTGCTGGACCTGCATAGCGCGGGATCAGATTCGAGCCGTCGTGACGACGTAGCCTTCTCCTGCTGCACTAATGCTTTTGTCATCAGCTTCACCGCCGTCTCTAGGGCTGCTGGGCTTTTATTATGCTCCAATAGCTCCTTTGCAGCCACGATATTTTCAATGGGCGTAGCCCTGACTTCATCGCGGTTTTTATCCACGTATGGCGGATTCTTGATATACATCTTGGCCAGAGTTTTCGCCGTTGGTACGGTGAACTCAAGGTTTCATACCAGCTGCGGGTCGCCTCCCTCGTTGATCTGGTTCTGGATGAGAGTAACGTACTTCTCCTCCATGTTCCTTGCGCGTTTCAGCGTGTCTTGAGCTTTAGCGATGTCGCCATCAAGCTGCTGGCCCATCTTCTCGACTCGCTTTGCTTCCTTGAGGAGTGCTCGCCTCTTCTTCTTGAGATCGTTCACATCTCTGACATAGTCAGGGGTGATTGGATCTGCCAGAGTTCCGTAGACGACCTTGTCCAGCGGGGTCGTGAAGTCTTCTGGGTGCTGGTCCTCGGGGATGGCGGGTTGCAGAGGCCTGGGTCCGCCGTGAATCTCAGGAAGTTGCTCCGTGGTGGGATCGGCGGCTGGTGGCGGGTTACCCTGCTCATTGCCGGCATCTCCGTCGTGGACTGCCTGAGATGGCGGATCACCGGTTGTCTGCCCAGCGTCATCTCCTTTGTTGGTTACAAACACCTGCTTGGCCGCTGCTTGTTGCTCTTCAAGTGCCTGCTGCGCCAATTCCGCCTCGAGTTTCCTCATGGCGGCATCATAGTGGTCAGAATCATAGCCTTTGCTATCCCAGTCATCCGATTCACCACTTTCGTTAAGTGCCTCTAGGATGGATTCACCTGGGCTATCTTCTCCATTGGAGATAGATCCCGAAGTGATACCTGCGAACGCAACAAGGCAGTACCGCGGTGTCTCTAACGCCAGATTACTCATGGCGGATTCACTGCGGTCTTCCACCACTTCCTCTACCTCTAGGGCGGGCTGGGTGGGATTACTTTTCAGATCCGATCTGGGCAACTTGGAAAGTTCCAGATCAGATGAGTTCTCCTTCGTATCCAGCTCGAAAGCGGTCCGTTTGGGGATTTCAGCTATACCAATCCGCCGGAAATTGGTTTCCGTAGCGGGGGTAGGGTTTGTCTCTCCAATGAAGATATGGATATCTCCAATCGGGACGACGGTGAATCGAGCAGGGTCTTCTCTAGCCGGCACCCAGAGGTTATCCGCTGGGACGATGGGGAAGCCGGAATCGTAGAGGACGCGTCCGATGGCGGCGGTGTCAACGATGCCTGCAAAGGCGGATCCCGCCTGGATCTGCGCTCCAGACGCGCTTAGCCCCACGGTGGGCGCCAACTGTCGTGGTTTCGTCAACAGATCTGCCATAGAGGTAGGGGTATGGCGGTTTGTGAAAGGGGGTGAACACGGAGGAGTGATCCAGGATGGTGGTAGCACGAGTTTACCCAGCTTCAGATCCCGCAACGGTGGCGAGACCCTACGTGCTGCTATAATTCACTATATGGCAACAAGTGCTTGGTTACAATGATGAGGTTGGCTGTTTCGCTATGCGATTGGCCGTACGACTCTAATCTTGCCTCAAGGGCTGCTCCACGCCGGGCTTATAAAGGCGCCTGGCGTGGGCTACACGTTGGTACCGGAGCGGATACAACTTGGAGTCCTAGACTAAGTCCTCTGCGTGTACTACAAGGCAACCCGCCATGGGCCATCTCTGAACCCGCCATGGGCCTGTCGTCAGCAATCCGCCATGGGCCTGTCTCTGGATCCGCCATAAGCGCCTGCGTCCAGTACCGCCGTGGCAACTTCAGCAACTGGGCCGCCCGGTATAGCGAATCCGCCATACCACCCCTGATGGGCCACCCTGGCTTGCTGATTTAGGACTACGTCGCTGATATACCTATTTGGTATATCCCCAACATACGGTGCAGCACCAAAAATAGTTTCAGGACAGCAACATCCCCAAATCTTTACCTCACTCGAATTAGAGGATTTTCTTGGCACAAAAACAAAATAAACAGGATAAGGAGCGGTCATCTATAATACCTATATAGGAGCACCCCACTAAGTGAATTCTCTGAACATGCAGGCAGGCCACGTCACCTAAATTCCCTTTTCCTGGCCATTTTCAATGCACGTCAGGCCATTTTGTTGACTTATAATTCCGTCCGTTACTTGTCATGACAGTGCACTTATATTTAGGCTGCGTTGTATGCTCGCAGTCGCCGAACGAATTCATACCATGAAAACCACAAAAGGCCCAAGGCAGTGCAATCCCACGAGCCCACACTCAGCCCACTTACAAGGTCATCCTCAGTGCATTGTCGGAAAAAAAAGACACTGCTTGTCTTCTCGACAGGTATCTTCAGCCGCATCAAATAATTCCCCATCGAGTGGAACCATTGAAGATTTTCGTTTCCTCTTCCCAATCAACCCCGCAGCGGCAAAACTGATGGAGGAATCCCATGAGTTTCTGCACATTCTCCCCCCTTTAAAATCTGATCTCCACTTCCAAAGGCCTCATACCGTCGCGCCGCGCGCTGGTGAGCAAATCCCTCCCGATCTCTCTATGCTACCAGTACCTCCTGGTCTCTCTATGCTATCTGTTTCGTTCTCAGTACTAATTATATATTTACTCTCAGGTCATCAAGCACTTCTACGGACGAGCTGTGTCTTTCGTCAGTATTTCATCTTATGAGAACTGCTGCTAATATCCTCCGTTGAGTTGTCTATGGTCTACAACATCACAGCCGATCCCCTCCCGTCGTGTGTTGTTGTTGATGTCTCTTTCCTAGCAGTTGCCGGTCCCCCTCTACTAGGACCACTGAGCTTTTGCCTTGCAGCCTCCATCACGTGCAGTTAGATTATGTGAATCTACTGACCTCTTATTGGGGGAAAGGAGAAGAAGCCTACTGGATGATCTCATAAATCAACTTCCGATGGTCGCTGCTCAATCTATGGATTTTGTGTGCTGCTATGCTGAACCTTTTTGCCTAATATTTGTCTCACAGAAACCTGAAGCATTCCAGGTTCGATAGGCTTTGCTATTGTTATTGTATTGGAGGTGAGGCATGAAGCCAGATAATTGCATCATGTTATTTTTACAGGGTAGCCACTTGCTATCACGCCCTATTAATGTTCTTTTTAAAATAACTCTTTTTGCAGGATCAAATAATTGACAGGTATGTTAATCTTGGTCGCCATTTATATATCTCAATTTCAGATGCAGCGCTTCAAGTCAAGCTCAATATTCTATCAATTGTGCATCGATGTACAGTTCAGATTCCAGATTGAATTCCTCCGGCTCCATATTTCTTTATAGAATAATTGGTCTTGCTGTCGATTTGCTTCACTGGTGGAAAAAGGGCCTATGGTCCCGGTTCATTTGGGCCATTGGTCCCGGTTGCCGAACCGGGATCCATTACTCGGGACCAATGCCGGTCCCGGTTCTAGAACGAACCGGGACCGATAGGTCTCCACGTGGACGCGCTGCGGGGCGAGGGGGCCTGAGTCATTGGTCCCGGTTCGTAGGACGAGCCGGGATCGTTGATCCAGGGTTTTTTTCCCATTTAGGGTTCAGGGTTTTATTTGGTGTGTTTTGTATTCAATTTAATGGTATTATATATATACATCAATAATGAAGGAACCACACTATATATATATATTACACATCATGGTCACGAATATATTATTCACCGTCTCATCCGTCGTGCTTGGTCGCTATTACAATCGGTAACTCACACAAATTTGATTTTACATCTTCTTTTTTACACTTCACCCTTCTAAATGAACCGGGTAATAGTATTCTCCTTTCGGATCTATGACTTGTTCTAATAAGAAACCGGCAATTTCCTCTTGAATTGCTTGCACGCGTTCCCGTGGTAGAAGACCGTCCGGCATCCGTTCGATCTAATTTAAAGAAAGGGATCAATATATATGAATGAAACTAAACACAGTTGATGGTAATAAAATAATGTTGAGATTATTGTTTATCGTACTTCAAGTTTTTTGATGTTTCGGTCTGCACCCTTCTCTTTGGTCGTCTGGCGAATGAACTCGCAGACATAGTATCCACATAAGTTATTCCCAGCTTCTTGCCTCAAGCACTTTACGAGAACGGAGTTCAATCAAAATAAGAATCAAGCATGATAATTGTATTGAAACTATAATCAAAGAGATACGTGGATCTAGCAAGTAGTACTTACATTCAATGGTTTAAATGTAAGCTCTGGCTTCCAAACACCCCTAGTGTTGGCGGTGAACCGTTTCCAAGCCTTCTGGAGGCATTCCTGCATGTTCACCCAATTTCCTAAAGGTGTGCGTTTTGAGTCCATGACTTTGACTACTCCTTCGTCAACACTAATGATTAACAGAATAAAGTGGAAGCTGCACAGACATAATGAGTCAAATAGCTTAACATCGAGTAAAGCGAAAACAAAATGTGTACAAGACAGTAACACTCACTCGAAGTTGTAAGGAAATAGTATTTCCCTTCTGTTGCTGAAATACTTCAACGATTGTACCAAGTTATCCTCTGTCTCTTTGGGTTTTTTTTGAGAGTATCTTCATGAACGAAATTGCAGTCAACGAACCCAAGGTCAAAGATTCCTCCTCGGTCGCATTCGAGAATCTTCATTCTGCATATATAATTAGTATAATGATGAGTAAGATTATACAAGCAACGAATGAGCTGAGCTAGAAAGACTTAATAATACTTACAGGCAATAGGCACTGACAATAGTTTTGTCGAGGGCGTCTTGTTGGTAAAACTGAAATAATTCTAGAAATTCCATCAGTAAGAAGCCATCTCCATGACCGTAATGGTGGTGTTTATATCCAGCATAGATCCAGTTTGTGGATTCAGCACAGGCTTGTATGTACCAGTTATGCAATCTCCGCATTTTTGTTGGTAGATCTTTGACTAACTCGGGTTTGACGAGAGGATCCCCGTACCGGTATTTGTACGCTATTTGCTGGTACCCCTCGAACTCATCTAGACGGCTCATGTACTCAGCAATAGACAGTCCATATAACTTGGCCTTTTCTCCGTAGAGTTGAATAAACTCCGGATCAATGTTCGGATCATGCCGCTCCTGGGCTCTCCACTCATTGGTATCGTACACTTTGAGCGGTTCGATCGATTGATTTTTCTGTTGTCCGAGCTGGGCAACTTCTTTCCCGACTCTCCGCTCTTTTGCCTCAGCTGACTTGGTAATAGAGCGATTATAGTCAGGTGTGAGCGCTATGGGTTGGTGAAGCTGAATCTTAAGCGCGGCTGCTTTGGCTTTATCTTCTGCGGTGACCGGGAAGATCAATGGCTCCGTCGGCTTTGGATTTTTCTTGTTAGCCATGTCAGTCTTCCACTGTTGATAATGGGCATCTGCGGCCGTAGCAATTTCCTCATCTGTCTTCTCGTAAGGAAGCTTCTTCATATTCTGATGAGGTACTCTTGGGAGGGGCGATAGCTTACGTTTCGGTGATCGGAACGTGCTCTTGCTGCTGCTGGTGGTGCTGCCCCTCTTAGTATACTTCCGCTTTAGTCTCTGAGGCTCAGGGGACGGAGACGGCTGACGCGGCGGCGGAGACGGCTGAGGCGGCGGTGGAGACAGCTGCGGTGAGTGGTGAGGCGGTGAAGGCGACGGTTGCGCTGGAGAATGGTGAGGTGGCGGCGAAGGTGGACTGCTGCTATGAGGAGTGGGTGGCCTTGGCGGGACATAATTTGGAAGCACGATGTGCTCCTTTGGCCATACAATAGTCCCCCCTTTGGCTTCTCCTAGTTCAGTCAGGTCCCTATCTTCCCCTGCAGGGTGGTCCAGCTTCAGCTCCTCAAAATCTTGCTTGACATCATCCACCGTGACGACAGCGTACCCTTTTGGAATCGGTCTGCAATGCCAAGTTCCGTTAGGCGCAGTTGGTACGGCCATGCCGACCGCCGCTGTCACCCTTAAGTTCATAACTTGCACCTTTAGCTCACAAGCTGTGCTCTCCGTGATATCATCCACTGGGTAGCGTTTAGGAGGAGCCATCGTCAGTGCATCATCATCACCATCGTGGAGCTGGGTGGAAGCGACGCTGCTTTTCTTATTTGATAGGGCGTCGATACCATCGAATGCAGCTTCTACCATGTGCCGCTGAGATTGGCTGCTGATACCTTGCTGGCTAAGTCTGTCGAGTTGATCCTGCTGCCGCTTTAATGCTTCTTCTACATTACGCAGCCGGTCTGCAGCTGCCGCTTTCTCAGCTGCCTCCCTTTCCTTTCTCCTCTGATGACTTTTATCGGGATATCTCTTCATTTCCGCGGGGAAGGCAACCTTCCACGGCTTGGAGCCCGGTGTGCCTCGTGCTCGTCCGGTGTGTTCATCATTTTTGAGGGCTCGTGTGAGCTCGTCGTTCTCTCTATCGGGAACGAACCGTCCCGCTTCCACATCTTGTACTGCACTTCTAATATCTTCGATGGGCAGTAGGGGATGATCTTTGTGTTTCTGGGTATATATTGCCCTCCCTTCTTCGTCCAACGTGCCCCCATGGCCGTAAAACCAGTTTCTCGCCCGTGGTGTCCATGTTGTGGGCTCTGGTCTGATCCCGGCAGCAATATACTTGACCTCAAGTGCATCCCACTTAGGCATGCAACCGGCGTAGCCAGCAGACCCCATATTATGGTGGTACACTTTCTTAGCAGCGTTCTCTTGATTTATTCTCGACCTTTCCAAAGCTTTCTCCGATGTCTTGTACTTCACAAAATCAGCCCACTGGTGTCTTAACTTAGCATAGCCGGCTTGATTAAAATCCGGAGTCTTGTCTAACTTGACAAACTTAAGGTACAGTTTCTTCTTCCAGTTCTTGAATGCCTCGGCCATCTTGATCAGAGCAAACTTCTTTACTCTTTTAAGTAGCTCCTTATTTGCTTCCTTCTCCTCATCTGGATTCACATCTAGCCTCGGCAGGAGGAAATTAAGCATAAGCCTGTCAAAAAGCTTATCTTTGGCGACGTCGCCGACAAACAGGACTCCACCGCTGCTTGGCCGATTCCATTCTTGAACGATGATCGGGATGTGGTCCCTCACAAGAACTCCACATTGCTTGACAAATTTTTTTGCGACATCTTCAGGAGCTAGCGGTTGGCCGTCTACACCGACCACTTCGATCCTATAACTCACTTTGTTGTCCAACTTTTTGGTTGGGCCTCGTTTTGTTCTGACGGAACAAGTGCTCGATCCGGAGGGCTAAAATAAGAAAGAGTGTTAATATATGCATGTATATATATAGACAGTCGGGCATTACAAAAAAACATATATACACCTCGCCGGAGTTTCCGAGATTTAAGGTTCGGCCGGAGCCGTCGTCTTCTCCCTCGTCGGCTTCTCCCTCGTCGCCTTCTCCCTTGTCAGCTTCTCCCTCACCGGCTTCTCCCCCGTCCCAGGCTTCTACCTCACCGGAGTCGTCTCCTCGGTTGAGAGATTCATCTCCCTCACCGGAATCGTTCAGAAATGTCCTGGTGACATCAATATCTACATTTTCTCGGATCATTCCTTGGAGGAAGTATTCATCATCTTGACTTTTTTTATATGCTGGATCCATAGTTTCTGCAATATACCGACATTTGTTAGTTAGAATACATGCTATATATTCAAAATGCACGCTAAAACTAATTTTAACTAATTCTAATTCTAACTAACAAACTAACACTAACTTCTAACTAAGTACTAAGGGCATTCCTATTCGGCGCTTCAAGCGCCTGTTACGGGTGGACGCCTGAAGGCATGTTCTTGACCGGACAAAAATAATAGATTTTTATTTCTATTGGGCCAGCCCACTAAGATTTTAACGTCTGTGGGGGGTGCGCGTCAAATAGGAATTGCCCACAGCACCCAGCGGGCAAAAGAGGCCGAAAAAACAGCACCAGCGGGCAAAAGAGGCCCAAAAAAACAGCACCGCGTCGGCCCGCGTCAGTGCGTCAGTACGTCTTCTCCAACGCGACGCCCGCGTCAGTGCCCGTCGCCTCGAGTCCCGCCGCGTCAGTGCTTTGGGCGCCCCGCCGTCGCCTTCAATGCCTGCCGCGGCATCAACGCCGGCGTGCCGATTGGGCTGCCGCTCGGTGGCATTCATTGCGGCCGCTGGACGCCCGGCCACTGGCCCCTTTAAAAGGAGGCCAACGGAGCCGCGGCCACCAGCCTCCATCGCCATAGCCAGCACAGCCGCCAGAGCCACCACATCCCGGCCACCACAGCAGCCATGGGGTTCTGGAAGAAGGGCAAGGGCAGCCACGACCACGAGGCCGGCGGGTCGCGCCGGTCTGGGCGCCGCCAGTCTCCTCCACGCCGCCAGTCTCCTCCACACCGCGCCAGGACGGCCTCGCCGCAGCGCCAGCGTGACCGCCGGTACATTCCGGTGAGTCACTGCCAGGCGCTGTACCAGTGCGGCCAGAGCGTGGACTGGCCGGACTGCAGCCTCCCCGGCGGGTGGCACCTCAACAGCCGGCGCGTGCCGGTCCCGCCGGTGCCGCGCTTCGGCCCGGAGCGGGTCGCCGAGATCCGCCGCCGGCGCGCACTGATGCCGGCGCGCCTCCGCGCCGATCCCGCCTTTGGCTACGATAGCCAATGGTGGGACAACTTCGGGCCGCGGGAGCGCGACCTGGTGCGGCGGGCGGCCTTCCTACGGGAGGTCGCCCCCAACCCCTACGCCGGCGTGTACATGCCGGAGCCGGGGCCAGAGCCGCCGCAGGCGGATCCCTTCATCGAGGAGATGGAGGAGGACGAGGAGGCGCCGCCGGAGGTGGGCGGCGACGACATCCCTGGCGAGGAGCCCAGGGACGACACCGACGACTTCGTCGGCTGCGTCGCCTACGCCATCCTCGACGCGATGGACCACGGCGAGGCGCCGCCACCCCCGCCACCGATGTCCGAGGAGGAGGAGCTCCGGGTCGCCGTCCTCGTCTCCGAGGAGGAGGAGAAGAGGCGGTGGGCCGGCATCGACACGACGCTGGCCATGTCCGTGCACCAGCAGCACGGCCGGCCACCGTCGCCTCCTCCACAGCGTGCGGCGACTCCACCGCCGCCTCCTCCACCAGGCCCGCCGCCGCCGCCACCGCGTGCGGCGACTCCACCGCCGCCTCCTCCACCAGGTCCTCCTCCACCACCTGCGGCCAACTGGCCGTGGGCGCAGGGGCCCTACATCATCCTCCCCGACGAGGACGACGAGTAGGCCGCGGCGAGGACGACGACGCCGACGCCCCTGTGCCCGCCCCGACGAGGGCTTTTTATTTTTATTTTTATTTTTCTATGTTTTTTTTAATTTCTATGTATTATATATATATATAAGTAATGAAAAAATTGCGAAATTCCTTAGCAGTTTAAATGCGAAATTTAAATGCGAAATTTAAAAAAGAAAACATTGGCCAAAGGGCCGGCCGGCCGGGCCGGGAAGCTCCCTCCCGAGGAGCTCACCGTCGAAGGGGGGCGGCGGCGCTGGGGGGCGGGGCGGCCGCAGGGTGGCGTCGGGGGCGGCGCTGGGGGTGCGGGGCGGGCGCACGGGGCCGGGATGGGGGGGCGGCGGCGCAGGCCACCTGCAGAGAGAATGTGATGAGCGGCGGCGCGGGGGGAAAAGGGAGAGGTCGCGGCGGCGGCGGCGCTCACCGAGGACGGCGGCAGCGGCGGCACGAAACTCGGACAGCCTGCCGGCGTGGTTTCGCTCCGCGCGCAAAAGTCCTTAGCAGTTTCGGCCGATTTTGGGGGGAAGTGGGGGAGGAAGAAGGGCCAGTTATATTTGGAGGAGTCATTGGTCCCGGTTCGTGGCACCAACCGGGACCAATGGATCAACGGTCCCGGTTGATGCCACAAACCGGGACCAATGACCTGGGCGAGGGGCGCTGCTGAGCTGCCACGTGCCCACTAACGGTCCCGGTTGATGCCACAAACCGGGACCAATGTCCTGGGCGAGGGGCGCTGCTGAGCCGCCACGTGCCCATTGTTTTTCTGTTTTAACTTGCTGTTTTCATTTTAACAGGAAAAAACTTTCTTCTATTTAAAATTTGAAAAAACTTTCAACAGGAAAAGTGTTTCAATTTAAATAACTAATCCAAAACCATTTTCTGTTTTCCTTATCCCACCGACAGTTTAGTTAGATGACACAAAAACCACCTTTAATCCCGGTTGTACCCACCAGCCGGGACTAAAGGTTAGATAGTTTTCCGCACCACTGCGTTCCCGCCTATTTTCTTCCCGCGCTTTCCACCTTTTCCCGCCTCCGTCTTCCCGCCATTTTTTCACTATATATATGTAGGCTTGGCCTCCATTTACATATCACATCTAGACTCATATCTGCAAACCTCATCACTCTCTCCCATGGCCTCCATCGTATCTCTAACCCCCAAGGAGGCGGAGGCGCTTTGCGCCTCAAACTACCCCTGCCCGCCGGGCTACCGCGTCCCCACCGGCTGGATGCTGAGCGTCGGAGGCGTACCGGTCCCTCCTGTCCCTCTAGGTGTGGCGCGTCAGATGGCCATCACGAACCACTACTACTTCGAGCTCACGCCAGAGCAGCGGAGGAATCCCCAGTGGCATCCAGACTACAGCCCGACTTGGGACGCCTTCTTCATCAATCGGCGTGAGAGTGCGCTTGCCAGGCACGAGGAGGATGGCCCACCTTGTTCGAACTTCAACAAGGCCGGCCGTCGGCTGTGGTGGCGCGGCCGGACTCTCCAGAGTGTCATGGCCTACCGTGGCCCCCGCCTGTGCTACCCTCAGTCTCAGCCCACGCGTGCTCACCCGCCGAGGTTCGACTACCGCGACTCCGACGACTACGACGACTACAGTGGCGATGTTTATAGGGCTAGGCATGACTATGACTGAATCACTCCAATATTATGTGTCATAGCTGCATGGAAAAATATTGAACTTGGATAATTGCAAACATCATAAAAAATCATTCACAAAATGACGTGTCATAGTTTTCATACATTACATAGATTTACATAGGGTTTAGGGTAATTCTCCTTCGTCGCGTATGTCGATCCCTTGCCTATGATCGCTTCTTAGGCCGTAACCATGGAGCATCTTCATTATTTAACGGGATGCAAGGGTCAGTTTTCACGGTGAAGGGCGGAATTTCTTCAAACTTATCATAATCTGCTGACATGTCTGTCTTGTCCTCGACTCCCGCGATGTTTCTTTTCCCTGAAAGAACTATGTGACGCCTGGGCTCATCGTCTGATGTATTCGTTTCCTTATTTTTCCTTTTTTCGGTCTGGAGGACATGTCCTTCACATAGAAAACCTGAGCCACATCATTGGCTAGGACGAATGGTTCGTCTCTGTAACCAAGATTCTTGAGATCCACTGTTGTCATTCCGTACAGCTGGTCCACCTTTACCCCTTCTCTATTCATGTTGACCCAACTGCACCGAAACAAAGGGACCTTAAAAGTAGGTCCATAGTCAAGTTCCCATATCTCCTCTATGTAACCATAGTATGTGTCCTTTTTCCCATTGTCACATGTTGCATCAAAGCGGACACCACTATTTTGGTTAGTGCTCTTTTTATCTTGGGAGATCGTGTAAAATGTATTCCCATTTATCTCGTACCCTTGGAAAGTCAATACAGTCGCAGATGGTGTCGCGGCCAACAAGTAGAGCTGATCTCCAATAGTGGTGTCATTTATGAGATGTAATTGCAACCAAGTGCCAAAAGTCTCCATGTGATTTTCTTTAATCCAGTAGTCATCCTTCCCCGGGAACTTAGAGCGTACAACATTCATGTGTTCCTTGATATACGGAGCCACGAAGGTAGAACTTTGTAGAACTGTGTAGTGTGCTTGATTCAAAGAATGCCCGTCCCTAAATATCATTGCTTTCTTTCCTAGCGTGCCTTTTCCACTCAGTCTCCCCTCATACCGTGATTCAGGAACACCAATCGGCTTAAGGTCAGGAAGAAAATCAACACAGAACCCAATGACCTCCTCTGTTCCATAGCCCTTGGAGATGCTTCCTTCTGGCCTTGCACGATTACGAACATATTTCTTTAAGACTCCCATGAACCTCTCGAAGGGGAACATATTGTGCATAAATACAGGACCGAGAATGGAAATCTCATCAACTAGGTGAACTAAGAGATGCATCATAATATTGAAGAAGGACGGGGGGAACACCAACTCAAAACTGACAAGACATTGGACCACATCCTTTTGCAGCCTTTCTAGACTTTCTCGATCGATCACCTTCTGAGATATTGCATTGAGGAATGCACATAGCTTCACAATGGGTACTCGAACATTTTCCGGTAGAAGCCCCCTCAATGCAACCGGAAGCAACTGCGTCATAATCACGTGACAATCATGAGACTTCAGGTTCTGGAATTTTTTCTCTGCCATATTTATTATTCCCTTTATATTAGACGAGAACCCAGCCGGGACCTTGATACTATTCAGGCATTCAAAAAAGATTTCCTTCTCTGCTTTGGTAAGAGCGTAGCTGCTTAAGTATTGACGGCCTTTATCAGTATGCTTGTTGTATGGGTCTTTGATACGTTGCTGGTCCTCCCGTGCTTCTGGTGTATCTTTTGTCTTCCCATACACGCCTAGGAAGCCTAGCAGGTTCACGCAAAGATTCTTCGTCACGTGCATCACATCGATTGAAGAACGGACCTCTAGGTCTTTCCAATACTCAAGCTCCCAAAATATAGATTTCTTCTTCCACATGGTCGTGTGTCCGGTAATGGGGTCTTTCGGAACAGATTGACCGCCAGAACCCTTTCCAAATATTACTTCTAGGTCCTTCACCATACCAAATACATCAGCACCTTTAGGGAGCTTAGGCTTCTTCCGGTGATCTGCCTCACCGTTGAAATGCTTGCCTTTTTTTCTTACTTGATGATTGGTCGGAAGAAATTTACGACACTCCAGGTACACAACCTTCTTACATTTATCCAAATATGTACCTTTAGTCTTATCTAAACAGTGCGTGCATGCATTGTATCCCTTGTTTGACTGTCCTGAAATATTACTAAGAGCAGGCCAATCATTGATGGTTACGAACAGCAACGCTCGTAGGTCAAATGGCTCCTGTTTGTGCTCATCCCACACCTTTACACCTGGTTCTGCCCACAGCTGCAATAGTTCATCGACTAATGGCCTTAGATACACATCAATGTCGTTGCCGGGTTGCTTCGGTCCTTGGATGAGCACTGGCATCATAATGAACTTCCGCTTCATGCACAACCAAGGAGGAAGGTTGTAGATACATAGAGTCACGGGCCAAGTGATGTGACTGCAGCTCTGCTCCCCAAAAGGATTCATGCCGTCTGTACTTAGACCAAACCATAAGTTCCTCGCATCACCTGCAAAGTTTGAGTACTTTCTCTCGATGTTTCTCCACTGCGACCCATCGGCGGGGTGTCTCAGTTTCCCGTCTTTCTTACGCTCTTCTTTGTGCCATCGCAACAACCTAGCATGCTCTTTGTTTCTGAACAGACGTTTCAACCGTGGTATTATAGGAGCATACCACATAACCTTAGCAGGAACCTTCTTCCTGGGGGGCTCGTCATCACCCTCAACATCACCAGGGTCATCTTGTCTGATCTTGTACCGACATGCAGTGCATACCGGACATTTATCCATATTCTCATACTTCTCACCACGGTATAAGATACAGTCATTAATGCATGCATGTATCTTCTCCACATCTAATCCTAGAGGGCAGATAGTCTTCTTTGCTTCGTACGTTGTCTCGGGCAGCTCATTATCCTTTGGAAGCTTTGGCTTTATTATTTTCAGTAACTTCTCAAATCCCTTGTCAGATAAACCAGCCTCTGCCTTCCATTTCAGCAATTCAAGTGTGGTACCGAGCTTTGTGCTGCCATCTTCGCAATTTGGGTATAATAACTTTTTGTGATCGTTTTGCATTGCCTCCAACTTCAGCTTCTCCCTTTCTGTATCGCATTGTTGCTTTGCATCAGAAATGACCCGACCAAGACCATCACCGGGCTCATCCGATGCCCGTTGTTCTTCTTCATTGCCGCCTCCCTCTTCTTCATTGTCTTCCATTGCAGTATCACCGTATTCTTCAGGATAGCTGTCATCATCCTCTTCTTCATTTTCTTCCAGCCTAACCCCTCTTTCTCCGTGCATGGCCCAACAATAATATCCGGGCATGAAACCTCTCCGAAGCAGATGGCTTTGAAGGATTCTCGGGGCAGAGTGCTCCGTCAAATTTCGACAGTCGATGCAGGGACAAGGCATAAAATTATCCACTTTGTTTGCCTTAGCCACATCGATAAATTTATGCAGGCCTGCAATAAAATCAGAATCGCGTCGGTCGCCGTACATCCATCGCATCCGCGCATCGATCTGCGTTATAATAATTAACTATTATAATAACATCATGAATAGTGAAATGACCACCCACATGGACACATATGCAAGATTTTTATATCAGTTACAGATGAAGAAGATAAGGTTGCTAACCTCGGCGGAGGATACCGTGTTGTGCGAACTTAAATGTGGCATGGACATTTCGTCGAACACCTTGTGTGCAATCAAAGGAAAAAAAAGCTAGCACCCACACCACACACACAATCCAGCAAATTTTTGTGGCAAAGGGCAAAGGGCTGGGTATCAATTTATAGCCAGGGGAGGGTCTTTGATCCCGGTTCATGCCATGAACCGGGACCAATGACCCGCATAGAGGCACGTGTCATGCTGGGGAGGCCTTGGTCCCGGTTAATGCCACAAACCGGGACCGATACCCCGAAATGAACCGGGACTAATCTCCAGGCGGCATGGACCGGGACCAATAAGTGTCATTGGTCCCCAATGGCCAGCCGAACCGGGACAGATGACATTTGGGTGCTGGACCAAAGACCCTTTTTCTACTAGTGCTTCTAAACAGGGTATTTTCTCCAAGTCCATGTTTGAATGCAGAACATTATCTAAGCAGCAGCATCAAGTAGACCAGGCAACTTCGACTGAGCTTATTTCTTTCTAGCAACGGAAATACCGGTGTCTTCCCGATTCATGTCAGTATAAATGCATGGGTTTTGTATACGGAAAGTGTACAATGCAATTAAGAATAGAAGAATACGTTTGTGTTATGTGAAGGAGGCGAACATAACTTTATAGCTGATCACTTTTGGCATTCACACTTATACATTGAGTTAGCTTATCTTATAAATTATGAAGCCATAGCCCACTCTCATTGCATTGGCATGACATAGCTCCGATCTGCATACACCCTGCCACATACACTCTCCAAGTTTTGTACAACAGGCATTGAGTTTGGAGTTTTGAGCATATGCAAATTGATGTACTTCCTTTTTGTGATGAGAAGATGGATTTACAGGTTCTCAAGGTATTTTGGAACAAAGGCATCTCCTGCGGGAGTTTCACCAACGGACTATCTAGAGGTGTATTTCTACAACCAAACTGAGTAGCTAGGATCATTTCTGGAATTCTGGTTTGCGTTGTTGGTGTCGGCTGCATACTGAGGCAGTCCTTTCTATTATACTGCTGTGTTCAGCTTCTGTTTCGTTTTTATTTGTTTCATTGGTGCATTTTTCTTTGTATAATGATAACAGTGTTGCCTCTTCAATATGAATATTCAGTGAATTTGGCTGTGGCAAAACCAGTACTTCTAAATAGTTGCAACTTTGGTTTCAAAAAATACTTTGTTCTGCACTCCAATGAAAGTTCAGAAGATAAATGGATATACTTATGTTCTTTTATCATTAATTGTGTGCTTCACATAACTGCATATGATATCTAATGTTCAATTAATTTCCTTTTTCTCATATCTCTGGGTACAAGATGATCAATGTGGCACCTAAGTTTGCACAAGCACCATCAGGAAGATCTGAAAATGACTACATAGGACAATATACAATTTTTGTTGCCATTTCCCATGGACAGTGACAAAGTGTGTGTACATACATATATTGATGTGCATACATGAACTTAAATGGTTCTCTAAAACCACACATGCATATACTTACATTGTTATGTGCTAAGTCTGAGTATGTTCTTCTCCTCACAGAAATTCCTGTTGATATATCCCGCAGCAACGCGCGGGGTTTCATCTAGTTACAGTAGTAATGACTTCCAAGACTCAAATAAAAGAAAAAGTACTGAAAATAAAACATTGGGTTATCTCCCAAGAGTGCTTTTCTTTAACGCCTTTGAGCTAGGCGCAGAAAATTACGAATCAAGTATTTTCAGAGGAAGCATTAAGATCAACAGCAGAGGTCTTGTCAATAAGGCATTGTATTTCATCCACATAAGTTTTAGAAGACCCTTTGTGATCACGCTTTGGTTCACTCAAATCACAAAAAAGATTTTTGGGACAGATCCAGTCAAAATTATTTTCGAAAGCTTCACATAATCCCAAGAGCTTGCTAGGTATAGGTATTTGGCTCCTTCATCGTTAGTACCAATAACCTTTATAGGTGAACCGAGTTTATTAAAACGTTTAAGAACTTTTCTAGCTTCAATAACGACATCTTTAAATTCTAAGCGCAAAGCTTCCAAAATAAAAGCTTTCTTTTCAGGATCTTCAATTTCATGAAGCTTAAGGAACATGTATTGCGTAAAAGGATTAAGACTAGCAAACTTAGTTTCCAACATGTGAATTAAATAAGAAGAAGCAACTTCAATACTAGGAGCTAGCTCAACCAAAGACTTTTCCTCAACTTCCTTATGCATACTAATGTGATTAAAGAACTCCTCAATATTACTTTTTCCAATAATTGAACCACTACCTACTGAGAGGTCCTCCAGAACGTACTTAGGGAACGGCATGATGAACTAAAAGTAAAGAAATAACAACTACCAAGGATTCTAATTTTTTTGGGTTTTTAATATAAAACGATGCAGGTAAAATAAATAAAGTAAAGCAAAACAATAACAAAGTAAAGGATGTGTGTGCGAAAAACACCCCTTGCAGAGGTCTTCCACTCTTCCCCGGCAACGGCGCCAGAAAAAGGCTTGATTGCTAGATTGTTGGGAACCCCAAGATTAAGGTTTGATGTATATAGCAGCAAGTTTTTCCCTCAGTAAGAAACCAAGGTTTATGTCGATCAGGAGAAAAGTAGACAATACGACTGAAGGTGATACTTGCTAGTTTGCGACAGCTTCAGACAATTTATATATGGCGCCTCGTCCAAGCTTTGCTTGCTAGCTGCAACGCGGAACCTGCACACAACACAACTAAGTACTTTGTTCCCAACTTGCGATGAGGTTGTCAATCTCACCGGTTTGCTTGAAACAAAGGGTATGAGCGTATCGAGTGGAAAGTGATGATAGTATGCGAGTAAAGTAAACAGTGCGAGTAAAGTAAACAGGTGATAGCAATATGATGGAAATAGGACCGGGGTCCACAGTTCACTAGTGGTGTCTCTCCATAAGATAAATAACACATGCTGGGTAAACAAATTACAGTTGGGCAATTGATAGAATAAAGATAAACGTGATATGTCAAGAAGATCACTATGAGGTTTACTCTGGGCATTACAACAAAATGCATAGACCGCCATCCAACTGCATCTATGACTAATAATCCACTCACGGGGATATTATCCGAACACCCCATGAGTATTAAGTTGCGAACAACAGATAATTGCTTTAAGCAAAGTGTGTAATGTAAACAAAGCATATGCCCTTGAGCATATGAATGTTGTTTTCTCCCTAGTAGCAACAGCACATCTACAACCTTAGAGGTTTCTGTCACTCCCCCAGGTTAAACAGAGGCATGAACCCACTATCGAGCATAAATACCCCCTCTTGGAGTCACTAGCAACTACTCGGCCAAGATAGCTACTAACAACGGAGAGCATGCAAGATCATAAACAACATAGAGATAACAAAAGATATAATTCAGTACAGCAACTTAATCATAACACCAATATTCATCGGATCCCAACAAACCAAACATGTAGAATTACATAACGGCGATCTCAATCATGTAGGGCAGCTCATGAGATCTAAACATGAAGCACATGGTGGAGAAGACAACCATCTAGCTACTGCGATGGACCCATAGTCCAAGGTAGACTACTCACTCATCGCTCCGGAGGCAAGCATGGCAATGAAGAAAACCTCCGGTGGTGATTCCCCTCTCTGGCAGGGTGCCGGGAAGAGCTTCTGGACCCTCCCGATCTTCAGGTCGACGGCGGTGGCGGATCGCGATGTGTTCTAGAAAATTGATCCGGTACTTAGGTTTTTTTCGTCGGGGGGTCTTTATAGGCGAAGGGGCGATGTCAGAGGTGGAGCCAGGTGGCCTCACACCATGGCGGCGCGGCCAGGGCCTGGGCCGCGCCAGCCTGGTGTGAGGGCCCCTGGTGGCCCCTCTCCTACTCTCCTTCGGATGACTGGAAGCTCCCGGAGAAAATACGACTTCAGGAACTTGTTTCGTCCAATTCCGAGAATATTTCCTGTGTATCACTTCTGAAACACAAAAACAGCAGAAAACAGGGAACTGGTACTGTGGCAACTTGTTAATAGGTTAGTTCCGAAAAATGCATAAAAGTGTCATGAAGTGTAATGAAACATTAGACAAATGGTGTAAAAACAAGCATGGAGCATCAAAAATTATAGATACGTTGGAGACGTATCAAGCTCATACTCAGTACAAGGCAAGGGCTAGCAAAAGACTGGGAGCGACCAATTAAGAGAGCAATAATGGCCATAATCATGCAAAGCGACAAAGCGACATTAAAAGAAGCATAAGATGACATCAAAAGTCAAAAACTAAATGATCATAGAGGCTATTGGAGACTTTGTAAGAGTCTAACATGTGTGAGCATGCGCCAAGTCAACCCAAATAAAGCATCAAGGAGAAAACCAAAATAATGCCTCCAAATGATAAAAACAACGCATGATTTTTTCAAAGGCTCATTAAGCAATCTCAGTTATTTGAGACAAGTCATGCTACAGCAAAACCACTAAGCATACTATCAAAAAGACATCAAGCATGACATGAAAAAGCCTAAGCAGCAGTCTACACAAGCTCCTTCTTGTACCACTTTTTTGCATAAAGCTTTTTCTCTTTTCCAACACCATTTGAACTTTTTATAAACACCTCTTTTGATGAAAACCGGTAAAGATCAGAGGCAAAAATAGACCTTGATGAAAAGATATGACAAGGTCTGAACGCAAATCAAGGCGAAAACGAAAACCAAAAGCAGTAGCAGAAAAAGAAGAACACTCGGTTTTTGATAAGAATAAAAACTAGAGCATTCTTGGCAAATGAAAAGCAAGACAACTTCTCCAAAAGAAATTTGTTGGGGTCCAACCATTTATTGCATCAAAAAAAACAAAACTAATAAAGAAAACTAAAACAACTGACGCTCCAAGAAAAACGCATAGTGCATGAAGCAATAAAAATATAGTGTCTTGAAAGGTGACCTGATTTTTGCCGATGAAGAAGGGGTGCCTCGGGGGGCATCCCCAAGCTTTGACGCTTGTACTTCTTGGATATTTCTTGGGTTGATGCATGGGCATCCCCAAGCTTGAGCTTTTGTCCATTCTTCAACTCATCTCATCATTCTCCAATCCCTACACTTGAAAACTTCCTTCATACAAAACTAAACACAAATCTATTAACAACATTAGTGTAGGCATAACATATAATCAACCTCTTTTTGCTACAGGTTTCAACCCAAAACCACCACATATAAAGTATATACTACTGTAGCAACTTCCCCAAAAGTTCCGTGATCAAAAGAACTCAAAAAGAAAGCGATAAAGTGGCAAACACAAATATTGGCAGAAATCTGCCAAAACAGAACAGCTGACAAATGCCGAATTTTTAAGGGATTTTATGTTCTTCAAATCAAAAAGTGTTCAACTAATGAAAGTTTGGATATAACCTGGGGCATATGCACAAGAAATCGCAGGTCCAAAAGATATACAGAGAATTTTCATGAATTTTTACGGTGCAGCACCGAAAACAGTTTCAGGACAGCAACATCCCCAAATCTTTACCTCACTCAAATTAGAGGCTTCTCTTGGCACAACAATGAAATAAAAAGGATAAGGAGAGGTCATTACAGTAGTAATGACTTCCAAGACTCAAATAAAAGAAAAAGTACTAAAAAGAAAACATTGGGTTATCTCCCAAGAGTGCTTTTCTTTAACGCCTTTGAGCTAGGCGCAGAAAATTGCGAATCAAGTAATAATGAAGGAGGCATCAGGATCCACTATAGGAGTCTTTTCAACAATGAAGGAAATTGTGTCCAAATGAGTTTTTGAAGATCCTTTATGATCACTTTTTGGTACACTACTTTCATCAAAAAAGTTTTCAGGATAAATCCAATTAATTTTTTTATCCCAAGCATCGTGAATTCCTACAAGTTTATAAGGTATTGGCACTCTAAAATTTTCATTGGGTGTACCAACAACCGCTACAGGTGAGCCAAGCTTATTAAATTTCTTAAAAACTTTCCTAGCCTCAATTGCAACATCTCTAAATTCTATGCGCAAAGTTTCCAAGATAAAAGCTTTCTTTTCGGGATCCTCAATTTCATGAAGCTTAAGGAACATGTATTGCATAAAAGGATTAAGGCTAGCAAACCTAGCTTCTAACATGTGAACTAAATAAGCAGAAGCAACTTCATAACTAGGAGCAAGCTCAACCAAAGACTTTTCCTCAACTTCTTTATGCATACTAATGTGATTAAAGAACTCCTCAATGTTATCTTTTCCAATAATTGAGCCACTACCTACTGAGAGGTCCTCCAAAACATACTTAGGGAACAACATAATGAACTAGAAGCAAGTAGATAAAAGCAACTATAAAGTAAACTAAATTTTTTGTGTTTTTGATATAAAACAATGCAAGTAAGAATAAATAAAGTAAAGCAAAACAAATAACAAAGTAAAGGATGTGCATGCGAAAAACTCCCCTTGCAGAGGTCTTCCACTTCTTCCCCGGCAACGGCGCCAGAAAAGGGCTGGAGTGTAGTTGATGATGATTATGGCCAGGCAGTTGGGAAACTCCAAGCGGAAAGTATGATGAGCACAGCGGTAAGTCTTTTCCCTCAGTAAGAAACCAAGGTTTAATCGTTCAGGAGAAGAGCAGACAAACAACTAAAGGTGATGCGGACTGGCTTAATAACACTCCAACAAGGGCACCGTTTAACGATACTTGTTGACTCGTCTTCGGCCAGTAGCAATATGGAACCTGCACACACACAACCAAGTACTTTGTTCCCAACTTGCGATGAGGTTGTCAATCTCACCGGTTTGCTTGAAACAAAGGGTATGAGCGTATCGAGTGGAAAGCAATAGTAATATGCGAGTAAAGTAAACAGTGCGAGTAAAGTAAACAGGTGATAGCAATATGATGGAAATAGGACCGGGATCCACAGTTCACTAGTGGTGTCTCTCCATAAGATAAATAACACATGCTGGGTAAACAAATTATAGTTGGGCAATTGATAGAATAAAGATAACGTGATATGTCAAGAAGATCACTATGCGATTTACTCTGGGTATTACAACAAAATACATAGACCGCCATCCAACTGCATCTATGACTAATAATCCACTCACGGGGATATCATCCGAACACCCCATGAGTATTAAGTTACGAACAACAGATAATTGCATTAAGCAATGTGTGTAATTTAAACAAAGCATATGCCCTCGAGCATATGAATATTGTTTTCTCCCTAGTAGCAACAACACATCTACAACCTTAGAGGTTTCTGTCACTCCCCCAGGTTAAATAGAGGCATGAACCCACTATCGAGCATAAATACCCCCTCTTGGAGTCACTAGCAACTACTCGGCCAAGATAGCTACTAACAACGGAGAGCATGCAAGATCATAAACAACATAGAGATAACATAAGATATATTTCAGTATAGCAACTCAATCATAACACCAATATTCATCGGATCCCAATAAACCAAACATGTAGAATTACATAACGGTGATCTCAATCATGTAGGGCAGCTCATGAGATCTAAACATGAAGCACATGGTGGAGAGGACAACCATCTAGCTACTGCTACGGACCCATAGTCCAAGGTAGACTACTTACTCATCGCTCCGGAGGCAAGCATGGCGATGAAGAAGACCTCCGATGACGATTCTCATCTCCGGCAGGGTGCCGGGAAGAGCTTCTGGACCCTCCCGATCTCGGGTCGACAACGGCGGCGGATCACGATGTGTTTCTAGAAAATTGATCGGGTACTTAGGTTTTTCCCGTCGGAGGGTCTTTATAGGCGAAGGTTTATAGGGGGCGCGGCCAGGGGCTGGGCCGCGCCGCCCTGGTGTGTGGGGCCCTCGTGGCCCCACTCCGTCTCCTCTTCGGATCTCTGGAAGCTTCCGGGAAAAATAAGACTTCAGGAACTTGTTTCGTCCAATTCCGAGAATATTTCCTGTGTAGCTTTTCTGAAACACAAAAACAGCAGAAAACTGGGAACTGGCACTGTGGCGACTTGTTAATAGGTTAGTTCCGGAAAATGCATAAAAGTGCCACGAAGTGTAACGAAACATTAGGCAAATGGTGCAAAAATAAGCATGGAGCATCAAAAATTATAGATACGTTGGAGACGTATCATGAAAAAAATACCGGTAGGTAGCGAGAAATCCGGTTTTCAGAAATACCAGAAATACCGGCCGAAATATCGGTAAATACCGACCGAGATTTGTCAAACGAAGTTCTAAATTGATCCAAAATTTATCAAATTTTTTAAAATTTAGACATATTCTATGAATACCGGAAAATTTCGTTCGGTATTAGGAAATACCGGTGGTCACCGATAAAACCGGTTTTCGGCGAGATTTTGGAAATCTCGGCCGAGAAAAAAAACCCTGATCATGGTATACTATTTTGCCATTAACACTAGCTAATTATATCGTGGTTGTGCCATTTTGATAACGCTCATTTGATGATCTTGGAACGTGTGCCTTAATTGCCAAATTGAAGTGTGATCCAACGGCCAGGTGTCGACTAGAGACTCAGCATTCTGACTAAAGGTTCACGAGCCAACCCAATAGGTCAAATGTAAGAGCCGGCTAGGACCAAAGTTGTGTAATAATCTAACTTGGTCTTTGGTCTTTACTAGATGACCCGTTGCGCCACTGGCGCAATTGGCTAAAGCGAGACAGGATTCAAGCCCTTAAGTTTAGTTAATAATAATTTCCATGATTGAGATTCATTGATCTTAGGAACCTCGAGGCATTAACACAGACTAAGCATGGTGGCTTCACATGTTAGCAACCTGGAGTTAATTAGACTTGGTTCTCAAAACACATATCTATTTGAATTTTGTTATGTACTACCATGTTAATGTGTCGTGCACCGATTTGAGTATATTAATCCTTAGTATGGTGTAAATCTATGTTTTTTAGTAACCTGACACTACAGGAATCAGGTTGTTCGCCGAGCCCTGGTTACACTCAGCATACACTAAAAAATAATTACTTAAATATAAATATTACCAAAGGAATTTGTCTCACTCGGGTTTCAAGCATTACCCAGCAAACTGTATCAGCTCATATCCTAAAGGCTCGAGCTCTGTATTCTATAAGATGATCCGAAGTATAACTCACAGGTCAGCAGAGGAGGTAGATGTTGTCGCCGAAGAAGCCATCAGGCAACTGCAGCGTTGTAGAGAATGTGGCGAACAACAATAAGCAGGAAAGGATAGACCAAGGAAAAGCACGATCTATTTATCTATCATGTAAAACACATGTTCTCGTTGAGATGATTTTACTCCAACAACTACACGTAAGAAGATACATAACATTCCCTTCACTGAGGCATGGTTCTCACCAATAACGAACTGAGACATACATGTGATATTGCCAAAGAAGCTCAAGCTCACATATCCTTCCTCCCGTTGTGCATGGTTCCCTCGCCTACGGAACTCGCCTCCATCCCCATTGACCATATGTATCCATGTCACCACCTGAAGATGGGCAGGGATCAAAGATAAGAGTGCAAGGAGACACAATCCAACCCAGGCGAAACATCAAGCAGAAAAAAATAACTTTAGTAGCCTAAAGAAAAGAAAGTTGTTCTCTAGCTGCTCATGATTCCACTAATTTCCATTTTCACCCAATTTATCAGATTTCAAGCAGATCAAAAAGTGTAAAGAAATTAAATGCCAAGAAAAAGCTATTGATGGTCTATTTTTCTATCTCATGCAGAGAAGAATGAGTAACTACTCTCCAGATTCCGAGCAACCTGACAATAATACGTGTATCACAGATTAATAGGTTAATGCTCTAAATTATATATCAGCAATACTACCCAGACCAGTTTAAGGATTGACTTAGAGTCAGGAAGATAAGTCCATAACAATTTAAAAAAATAGAACAAACCTTTCTCCTGTTGCGGGGACTTGTTGTTGACTGATCAGAATTGGCGTTTTCAGTGAGGCAACTATGACAGAGAAGCAAGTACAGAGAAACATCAAACATAGCAGAGTAATGCGGCAAGCACAAAACCATGGCCCTGAGAGCAAACCACAAATGAATAGGGGAGAGACTTGTCAAACCGGAAGAAAGCCCGTATATTGTACTGACAGTATGACACTTGACACTACTTCCATAATTGCTCTCTACTGAATTTTTCAGCAGCACACAATGCAACAGCAACAAGAACCGTTTTATTTGATGGTATTTTCCTGGTAGATTTAATCAAACTCGCCATGGAGAGGTAATAAATCCATTACACAATCACTGCAAAACCTCTGCACCATCCCTTTGTGATAATAGTATTGTCATGCTTAACAGACCATGTAAAAGCAAGAGAATAAATATACAAAAGCAGATAAAGGACAACGGGGAGATGTAACAAATCCAATCAAAAGCATCAGCATGCATCCAAAACAGTAACAGAAAAGATCATATAAAGATTAACTCACAGTGCACAAAAGGGTGAAATCTTTGCTCGACCAACTTCAACAATTTGCTTCATGCAGTAAAGACAATTTCTCACCCTGCCTTGCCTTTTCCTAAAACAACAATATGAAGGTTAAACATTCGGAAAGCTATAGATGTACTCAAATGCAGATAAAAAGTGTTATCTAAGCAACAAGATATAATTGATTACCTTCAAAGGGTGGCCTGTGCGGTGCGGTGGCCTGTGCCCTGCAACAAAACCACTTCACTGAATCCATCGTCCTATATATTACCTAGCACAAGCAGTTCTAGCATTAAAATGATAGGACATGAGTATAGAAAAAGTATTACGCTAGTATCCTAGTGTGCAGTAAGTTGTCTTCTCACTGTAAAATAATATTTGCATACCTCTCAGGCAATCTTCTCTCCTCCAGCCAAAGGTTCAAAGTTTTTTATGCTTCACCAAGTTTCCAAAGTTGATTTCCAAATATTGTCAAAATATATTAATTTTATATTAGACTTGTTTTAAGCTCTCTTCTTCACTAATAACTCAGAGTCTCAGACATTCAAGCGGTTCAGACTTAAGGTTCAAAAGCTACATTAGTTTGAAATTTTAGAGCGCAAAGGCAAATTCAAAGCGGCACTATAGCCACAAAGAGTAAATGGTTCTAATTTAAATTAAAATAGTAGTCTTCCATGGTTCTAGCCTATGCATACCTAACTCGACATGACCTTTCCGAGTTGCTAGTTCTAGTCCATAGTTCGTATTCTGAATTTTCTTTTATATTTACAGCGGGCATTCAGTACATCAGTTCATGTAGACCATTTCTAAATATTATAATCTGTATGATATTGTACCATTTAACACCAAGGCATTTTATACATATGAATGTATAGCTGGGGATTCTAGATGTAAAATATATGAAGTATCAAAGATGGATTAAATAGTAGTTACCTCCAGTGGCAGGTTAAGCAGCCTGTCGTCAGCAGGTGAAGATGGATTTTTATAGAAGCAAGAAGGATCTAGCGCTTGTTTCCCTATATTCATCAAAATCTTGCCCTAAATGAAAAAGCTAACAGCTGACACAGCCAACCAAACAGAAGCAAGTGCTAGTAAGAAAACATCCAGGCATTTCTAGCAATAGCTACAAATAAAATAAAACAGATTCTATTGCAACCTATAAACATACCTGCAAGCACCTCATCGATAAATCCATGAGCATAAAACAAAACTCAATCAATATATAGGCCGTTACAGACATTAACTAAATACAGGACTCCTAGACCTTAATCACAACAATCATGCATAAATCTGGCAAAACAAATAAGGGCCTTGTTAGTGTTGCAAAGAAAACTAACCAAAGGAGGGGAGAAGAGAAATTAAGACTCGCCCCACAGAGGAAGGGAAGCATCCACATGAACAGCTTCACCCTAAGGGAAGGAGCCACACAAGCAATGCACCAATTGCTAGATGTCTTCTTCAGAGAGAGAACCCGAAGACAGTAAAGATGGACACCATTAGCTGCTCCAGCCTCTAGGACAACCACCAGTTTTGTACACAAGGTTAGTAAACCAGAACCAAGAATGGGACTGTTGCCAGTATTGCTTGTAGCAAACTGCTCTTAATCCTAAAATAATATTAAATGATAAATTAGAAGTAGAGTGCGTGGAACGGTAGCCAAATCAAGATTTCCTTGGTTTGAACTATGAACTGAACCTACGCAGAAAGAGAAAGGAGCTCGCAAACTTAGCACAGACAGTGCTTAATTAAATTAGGAAAAGAAATGGAATAGCATGACTATAATTTTATAAATGCAAAAAATGGGGAACCTTTTTATGTGAAAGCTTTAAATATTACAGTCTCGTATCCAACAACTAATATAAGCATACCTACCAAAATACATCAAGTAAGTTCCATATGCAGACAACACGAAAAGGCTTAATTCAACAGAAGGGGGAACAAACCAGAAATACTAATGCATACCAACTCTCTTGATTGAATAGTCCAGGGATATCAAAAGTAGCCAATTCAATATTCATCTGCACTTCTTTTTACAACATCCACTGACAGTGTTGGTGGTTAACAACGAAATAGTGCGATAAAATGTTAATCTACTAAATGGCAGTAGAGACTATTAAAAGGGAAATGTGGTTCACATGCAACCTGCATGCCCTCATCGGTACCAAAAGAGGTGGCTGACTCAGATTTATAAAAGGAAAATGCAATAATTTCAAACTTTAGTGCAAGGGCAAAGAAACATGAAATCAGTACCTAAGCATACAAGAGCCAGATAAAGAACACAAATTGTCCATCATGGTGAAAAGGAGATACCAATACCAATCTCACGACAATCTTCATCGGATTGATATTTCTCTGTATACAACATGCAAAGATAGCCAACGTGCTTCTAATAGGAAGAGACTGTCATTGATCATTTTCCATTTACTCTGTACACAGAAAAAGCCTGCTGATAAGATGAATCATGCGACCACCTGCATCAAGAACCAAAGATATCATTATTTATATATGTGTACAACAAGGTGCCTAGTCTGAAAATAGGTAGACAACAGAGGCACATTATATGGATGAAATATGAGCGCTAGAATGAAGTATGGAAAATTTAGGAAGAACCGTGAAAATGCCACATTATGAGAAGTGCAAAGCGCAGCTGCGTCGATAAAGAACTAAGCAAGCCTCAAATAAGAAAATCAAATAAAAACGTCCAATAACTGATATGGAACCAAACCCAGAGTGCAAGCACAGAAATCGAAGATGGGAGGACTCATTGCAGGCTTCAGACCTACAATCTGACCGGGGCAAAGCAAACCATAGAGAGAACCGTGTCATTAGCTAAAATCTATCAAGAGAAAAAACATTTAAAGAAATTAGACCTCTACATGAAAAACCACAAGAAATAGAGGCACTGAAAAATATGATATTTGCTTAGGTGAAATCTACTTGCACAAATCTGTAGCTTATGCAAGTGTAGATGTAACTGAAAAAGCATGTTTTATTCTAATACTCATTACTGAATATTATGCAAGAGACAACTTTACTTACCATAAACATATGATGCAATATTTTCCTTGAGCTGATGTTCAGGTCCACTTGTAGAGCAAACCCGCAAGAAACCTTATCGCAACATGCGAATTATCCATCAAGGTATCAACCTTCCTGAACAAAAATCCCAAGCAGATCCCTTGTACAATAGCATGGCCTTGGAAATGAGGCTGCAAATAAGTATTAGAACAAACGGAGTTCAATTTTCTGGCCAAACCACCTTCTCCAGAGGTAATAACAGATCTCACTAAATAAAAGAAGAAAGCATCAATGATCCTTCATGTGAAGGATACAGTCTATCAATTTGGATTATTGGAGTACTAAACAAAACACAGCAGCCTATGAAACTAATTGCACTTGTGGTTGCGCGATAAGGCATGATGGCCTTCTCCATCGGGTGAGAGTAAACTTTTCTACAAAAATGTTCTATGTCCATTCAAACATGAACACGGGCAGTTGCATGGCACATGTGGCACTCATTTTATCACGGCATGATGGCTACCAAAATAACAAAATAGAGAAAGAGAGAGAGGTGCAGAAATTAATGCAATACCAACAATAATCTCTGGTTGCTTATCTCCTTGTGTTTCCCCATCCAGACCTGTTGTTAGCTGCAAGGAGAAAGCACAACAGTGTAAACCAACAACTCTAAAGAATACATAACTCAAGAAAATAAATCGTGAGAAACAACAAAGGAAGAATAGCAACGATGTCAAGAGCACAAGCAGTTGCAGGGCACATGTGGCACTCCTCTTAACACATCATGATGGCCACCAAAATAACAAAATAGAGAAAGAGAGAGAGGTACAGAAATTACTGCAATACCAACAATAATTTCTGTTTGCTTATCTCCTTGTGTTTCCCCATCCAGACCTGTTGTTAGCTACAAGGAGAAAGCAACCACACAACAACAAAGGAAGAATATCTGAAATGAAGTTTTAAACAAGTCAGAGCATGAGTATGAAACTACACAACAACGACCATGATAGTAAATTGAAAGGACCGGTTCTACAAAGATAAAACAAAATTATGTGTTAATAGGGTTCATCAGAAAAGTACCACTATCTTTTTACAGTCCATGGAGAGAAAACAATACTAATGTGCAGGAAAAGTATCAGATCCAAGCATCAGAATGTTACTGACCAAAAAAACATGTGAGCAAATCAGACTCCTATGTGCATTTTTACAACAATATACCTTAAAAAATAAGGTTAACAACATTACTAAGCACATATCTGTTCAAATCAAAAGGGAGACTAAAATAGAGAAATGCGGTGTTAAAATTCTGCTATAGAAAAGCAACCACTGCTTTTCAACTGTAATTACCTACAGCTATGTTTCCAAAATATGTAGCACTGTTCTGCAAATGCATTTGAAAAACCGAAAAGAAAGACACAAAACTAATGTGTTTCTCATACAAGATCAGAGAAGAGCATGAATCCACAACCTATAAGGTAACCTATCTCTAATCTTATCTTTCGCCATTAGAAGCTCTTTACAAATCCATGTTAGCAACCATGGGTTGGAGAAACAATCATATAACAAATGTCAAGGTTGCGCATAACAAGATTAAAACTTTAGGCAAAGAAACAAACATTTGATCTTCTTGGTGGAACCGAGTAGCAAAAGAGAGGCAACTATGAAAGAATTGAACAACTGAGGCCAAAATTATTTACTACAACCATTCAAATGGTGCTAATCCTATGACACAACCAGTAGGGTTTGCAACGAAAAAGTTAACATTGCCAGGAGGAGTAAGCATGACCTTGGAAACGTCCTTTTACAAAGGGCATGCACCCAAATAATTTAAACAACCATCCAGGATGGTAAATGTAAAGTACCTTTCTTGAGAATTAATTTCCATCAAGCCGTACCTGCCATACATGGCACAAATAAATATATCAGAAATAATATAGTACAAAATATGCAGCATAATTAGGCTCAATTTTGGAAGCCAACCCAAAAAATATTTACAAAAAGAAAATAATTTTGATGCAAGTACATAGAAACATGAAATAAGTAGAGGAATCTCCTGACTATCCAAACCATAACTTCAGAATAGAAATTAAATTAAGGCAAAGGATAGGAAGGGGGAATTCACGCAAGGAGGTGCGGCTAGAAGCACACCGCGTCTCTCCATGCTGGCGCCGCCGACTCTCCTCTCAACCTATGTAAACCAATTCATATATTTTCCACAACAAAACCAATGAGTTCAACAAGAAAATGTATCCAAAAAACATTAGAAAGACAAAACATCCAGTACAGCCTCATTTTGAACCGAATTCAATAGGCACTTTTATCCAGCACGGCTCTGTAGTTGCTCTGTAATTTGTTAGGAAAATCAGAATAGGCAATACTCAGATCTCTCGTGCCAGCAGATTCAGTCACATGTAGATGAAAAGAAAGCCAACAGAAAAAACATACCTGTTTCCATTCTGCAGGCATGCTCACGTGAGGAGGTGCAGCTCCATGTAGATGGAAACCCAGGCTTGCTCACGGTTGCCCACGACCTCACGCTCAGTCACATCGTCGTGTTCGTCAATGCGCCGTTGCCGCCGCCGGTCTCCCCTTCCCCACCTCATCTTCCTCTTCTCTTCATGTTGGGGCGCTCATGGATAGGCCCTGGCCGCCGCCAATCTCCCCCGCTCCATCTCCTCTTCTCTTCTTGTTGAGGCGCATCTCAGCCGCCTCGATTTAGAGAGCTGGGGGAGAGGCGCCCAGAGAAGCTCCTGCTCGGCTCTTCCATGTTGTGCTTCTCCTTCGCGTGGCAGCGCCTCCTTCCACCGTACGTGCGCCTCAGCAGCTTCGATTTGGGGAGCTCGGGGCACGCCATGGAGGAAGAACTTCCTGCAGCGCATCCAGCCAACGAGGCTCCGCCGCCAAGCTATGCCTGCATGGGGATGCGAGGGTAGGGAGGAGCTGCCGCCATGGGGACGACGAGAGGAGGCGCCACCACAGGGAGGTCGAGCCATGGGGAGGAAGAGGGGACGGGGATTGGGGACGAGAGGAGGCGGCTGATTGGGGAGTGATTTTGTTCCCGATCTAGGTTTTCACGGGATACCAAACGATGTGTACGCAAATGACCAAACTGGCTGTCTCTGTTAGTCGGCCCACTCATGTCCGGCCCCATTTGTCATTGACCCAACAGGAGAAGCGACGGGTGACAAAAAAAATTAACAGATCGGACGGCCCTGGTGAAAAGCGGGATGAGAAAATTTACTGTTCGATCGATCCAACGCCTGAGCGATACACGGTGCGCGCAGATGGCCTGGAAGCCGGGTAGACTAGCGTCCTTTAGAAGAGAAATGTGGGCTAGCAAAATGTATTGCTGGTTTGATCTGTGATGGGCCATCTTAATACTCTTTATCGTTGATCCTACCAGCATGTAATATCATGGTCATCAAGCTTAGCGAGGAGGCGATAATATGATTTTGGGATGATATACTCTCTTTGTAACGATGAGAGTGGATTGGGATCTAATTGAAATCGTGTTCAGGTTCTGCACAAGCAACACATCTAGGAAGGGAACAACACAATTTTTTTGTTATTTCCAGATCTTGCTAGTGAAAGCTAGATCATGCATTTTTACCTTGAAGATCAAATACAAACAGACTCCAAGCAATGTCTTAAACAAGACAACAACGTGTGAAACACACCATCATTGCCAGATACAACCGCCTATGGTCAAAACCTTAGATTTTTACACCGGATCTCTCGAGAATATGTACTCAAATGTTGTCCACCAAAGGGAAGTCATCATGTGTTGTGTGACCTCTTGCCAACGACGAAAGGTGATACTTCTAAGCCTTGACAAAGCTGAACAGTTTTTCGTCCTATCAAGGTATATGTAGGACAACATGTCCATTGGCATAAACATTTTTAGGAGACAGATAAACATGCCTGCACATGTAGGCTTGTGAAACAACATTCTATTCCAAAGGCGGGTACGCCCTTTGGCGTACATGCGAGTTGTCTCGAACCGAGAGAAAAAAGCAACGTTCCACCAAAATCCCACATGGACGCCCCCACACATACTCGGGAATGATGGTCAATGGCAAACACAAATCCAACACATACCGCATCTTGATATGCTAGAGAACATCTCATTACCGCTACAACTCCTCACATCGACATTGGTTGTACGACCAGAGCCACGAACAACAAGAGACACTGGTAGGCAGACCACCAGCAACCAGGGCGACCAATTAGAGCCCATCACAATATGTGGACTCGATTAGTAAACCCAGACAGATAGTATGCTTCCAAGCCACCGATGGCCGCCTCCCAGCGCAAGCCATGTATCATCTCTAACACGCCACCACCTTGCGTTATACGACCGCATCATGGCGAGGGCCACGAAACCTAGGCCCTGCAACTACCATCGGCCAGCTGGGTTTTACCCGGCAGCGTCGATCAACAAAGAAGAGGCTATGGCTAGCTAGATTGAACTAAGGACGCCGCCCTTGTAGACTGGGGCGCATCTTTTCCCTTTTTTCTGAAGTCAAATAATGTTTGATCAAAACTTATCAATAGTTATAATACCATATAGATATAGTATAACATATATCAAATGATGTATTTAACAATATTGATTTGAGACTGTGTAGAGGTCAATATTTTTCTGAAGTTTGATTTGCATGGTTTGAATTTTGATAAAATTTATAGGCCTTCAACTACGGAACAAAGGGACTATATAATCGCTTTGTATGCGAAAATAAAACGTTTTGGCAAACTAATTTGGTTTGGCAAAACGGCTTATACTAGGAGTAGAAGATATTACGTGCATACATGCAAATTCTACCGTATCATGTACTCCCATCCGCTTTTTTTTTAGGGTGAAACACGGGCTTTATTCATTCAAAACATCCATAGGAATAAAACAAATTTCAGGCATATCTATCAGCCAAATATAGCGCCCCTCTTTAAGAGAGGAGGCTGCTTTTGCTAAGTCATGAGCATCATCATTTAACACCCGTGTTTCATGACTAAAAGACACATTTTGAAAGCTAGCCACCACTTTGTGTCTAATCTCCTTGAGGATCATTGCGTATCTGCATGGAGTGTCTCTGTTGAGATTATTTATAGCTTCAAGACAATCCGATGCAACTTGGATATTCAGCAGCTTGAGATCCAGGGCAAGAGAAAGCCCCTCATTGCATATGTGCGTCATTTTGGAGCTCCAGTGAGCTTGTTTTTAAAAAGTTCAGAAAAATTCAAATTTAAAGTTTCAAAAAAAATCAACAAAAATATGGGAAAGTAACCAACGAGTTTATCCTACCTGTGTGTAAATTTTTAATATGAAATATATTATATTCTATCCTTAGCAAAAATGACAAAATCGTAAATCTGAGAGCATGAACAGTGCAATTTTTGAATCTTCTACAATATATTCAATTTGTCTTTTTTGCTGAGCCTAAACTACAAGATATTTGACATTAAAAATTTGCACGCTTGTAGTGTACATATTTGACTACATCCAGATTTTTTTTATATTTTTTTAAAGTTCAAAATGTTGTTTTAATTTTAAAAAAAAAACAGGCTCCATGGAGCTCATGCTCCAAAGAGATTTTCTGCTCATTGCATGCCATAGCTTCAAGTGTACTCCGATCCGCTTATGAGCCGCGATCTAATTTAAATACTTGACACGCCTATCGCGTGGTTACTAAATATATCAAGACCTGTACTATACTACCATCAGCGATCCAGCAGAGTGATGCCAGCAAGCTGCAAGTTACATATTTGTATGCACGAATGTATTGGTCAACAACTATAAATAGTCCGACGTATATATCGATCTGTGATACGGAGTATTTTGAACATAATTCCCACACACCATCGATCGATCATGTCTGCTGTGAGAGTCATCGACGCCAGCTACGTCGCCGTGCCGACGACCGCCACGCCGTGGCCGGAGCCGATCAAGCTCAACGCCATGGAAGCGCAGTGGGTCACCTTCTTCCCGGTGCTGCAGCACGTCCTCCTCTTCGACTTCGACGGCGCCGAACACACATTCCCCTTCGACACCGTCCTCGAGTGCCTCCGATCCTCTCTCGCCGCGACACTGAGCAGCTTCGTGCCACTTGCAGGCAAGCTCGTCCACGTCAAGGATACCGGCGATGTCGGCATCAGCTGCTCCACCACTGATGGCGTCAGGTTCGTCGTCGCGGAGTCTGACGCCGGTGTTCGGCGCCTCTCCGGCGATGAGGAGCACGACATAAGCGTGCTTCGGGTGCTTGTGCCGGAGGTGGACATGAGCGAGCTGCCGGCCCGCGTGCTGGCCGTGCAAGTCACGCGTTTGGACGGCGGCATGGGCATGGCGCTCGGGGTGACAGTGCACCACGCCGTCGCTGACGGGCGGTCGCTCTGGGCGTTCGTGGAGGCGTGGGCAACGGCGTGCCGGGGCGAGAAAACAGTCGCGGCGACGCCCACATTCGATCGCTCCCTCGTCAAACTGCCTCGTGGCGACGAGCTTGCTAGAGAGGTCTTGCGGAAGTTCGCGCCAAACTTGCCTTTGGTAAGTTTCTTTTTCGCAGGAGGAACCATGCAGCCTCTGATCCTGCTCTAATCAATGTTTTACTAATTAATTCTAAGTCTTCCAGAAATCATTTTTAGTACAGTACTTGATTAGACATGAGATTTTTATTTTTGTTACTCTTATACTTTAGTGTTGAATTGGATGGTCAAGTTTTTACAGGTTCAAAATTGTTGCCGGAGTCGTGATCGGATGGCCGTAGACGTCCATACCGTGAGAGTGCTTCCTGTTGTGCCAGTTTTAATGTCTCTAATTTTGAAAATCTGCAAAACCAACTCAGGAAATCAATACTATCTCAACACAATAAACAACTTTCTTATATTTGTATTCATCGATCGATGAAGACATCAAGCTTTCCCTTTTCGAGAAAAAGATGTGTATGAAAAAACTCTCGGTCTCTACTATTAAAATATATAGTCCTAAAAATCATTAATGTTTTAAGTAAACTTTGTTAACTAATCTAATGTCTTTGACCATAGCTTGCCCATTTTTTCACATGTAGGCAACAATGCCGATGTCGACCGCTGGAGAAACCAGTAGGACGTTCACTCGAATCCGAACATTCACCTTGGAGAAGCAGGACATAGAACTCCTCAAGAAGCGCATCATCCATCTCTCCGAATCACATGGGGTGTACCTGCAGTCTCGCCCCCCGACCGACTTTGTTGCCATTACCGCGCTCATGTGGACATGCTTTGTTCGGTGTAAGCAATTCTCCGGGGACGATGACATGCTCTTCTTCTTCTTCGCCGATGCCCGCCGGCGCCTCGACCCTTCTGTGGACGAGGCATACATCAGATCGTGCCTCACCGGATGCCTTGCGAGGCTTCCCGCAAGTGAGCTCCAGGTCGACCATGCCCTAGCTGCCGCGGCATCGGCTGTCCAGGACGAGGTCTGCAAGATGGCCAAGGACCCAGTGGCCGGGTTGGATTTCGTGACATCGCTACTCACGGTCGACATGGACCATCTGATGCACATGTCAGGCTCGTCGGGCTTCAGGGCATACGAGGTTGCCGACTTTGGGTGGGGCAGGCCAAAGTGGACCGAGAATGCTCGGATGAACGACGATGGTCATGTGGCCCTGATGCGTGCTAAGGACGGCCACGGGGTGCAAGTGTCGATTTCTCTACTCTTGCCAACGCACATGGATGATTTCCAGTCTCAGTTCTTCAAGTTGTTACAAGAGTGATTTTTTTTATCTTTTTCCAAGGTTGCTACTCACATAAATAGTTGGTTCAACTTAAATAAGATATCCCTGCAAAAAAAATTAAATAAGGATACAATTTATGGGGAAATCAATTTTCAGGGTGTCCTGAAAATAGTCTTACCCAGCAAGCAATTATGGGTCGTCCGATCAAAATCGCGTGATACAGATTGAATCTCACAAATCGTATTCCCATCCGACCTTAATTGTGTTCACACTCCACCCTAATTGTGTTCACACTCCACCCTAACTGCGTTCACATCATGCATGGTGAGGCATCCAAACCAAAATTGTTGACATCATCAGCATTAAATAAAAAATTCAAATATTTAACAAGATTTATAGCTCAAACCATTTATCCGATTAAAAATCTGTTTTCACTGTTGGACTAGTCGCGACGAGATCTTCGAAACTAGATCCCATGTTGATATGTTTCGACGACTTTTTTCCGACTTAAAAGTTATCCATCTCTAACACATTATTTATCCATGCTATATCATATAAATTACCCGCCCCATAATATATAAGTTACTCACCCCTATAAATTAGACCTGGAGGCAAAATTACTGATATCATCCGTATTAATTGCAAAATCTTAAGATTCAAAAGATTTTATAGCTCAAACCGCTTATTCAATTTACAAGCCGTTTTCACTGATGGACTAGTCTCGACGAGATCTTCGAAACTTGATCTCATGTTGATATGTTTCAACGACTTTTTTCTGACCTAAAAGTTACCCACCTCTAACACAATAGTTATCCATATTATAGCATATAAGTTGCCCACCAAATAACATATAAGTTACCCACTAAATAACATATAAGTTACCCACTCCTATGAAAGGATGCGCGAAAACTCTTTTGCAAGTAAGTTACCCACTTGTCACTACTTCATTTTCATAGAGGTGGATAACTTTTATAATCTTGTTCTTCATGAAACCATGATTACCCCTATTTTTAGTTAATTAAATGTGAGCTAGACTTATTTGATTTGGACGCGGTAGCCTAGGTGTTACCGAGACTTTGTCGCTATTGATGTGATAGCATCGACGAGCGATGAAGCCTCGATACCCTAACACCCTTCGAGGCTTCGACACCCGTATATCGCGGTAGCAGCGATAGATGGCGAAGTCGAGACGCTAGACTACTTGTTGTGCATTACGTTTGTTCACTACGACTTAGGGTGATGGGGTGGGTGAGACGTAAGACCAAATATATATGTCGTATGCAAAACAAGGTTAAATTTAGTTCCTTTTAAATAATGCTTCATCTTTGACGCGGTAGCCTTTGAAGGCAGAGTCGCTTGTACAACGCGAGAGCGGTGACGGGCGATGAAGCCGAACCGCTAGAGTATTGGTTTAATTTATAGGACTTTTATTATCTATGTAGAATATTTTTATCTTCGTGAACTCCATCGAGCATGTTTATATGGTGGGTAACTTATATGTTGGTGCGTAACTTAAGTAGTATGGCTGGATCGCTCACGTGTTAAGGGTGTGTAACTTTTGGGTAAAAAAATCATCAAAATATATAAACATGAGACCTAGTTGTTAAGATCTCGTCGCGACTAGCCTAACAATGAAAACAGATTTTCAGTCAGATAAATAGTTTAAGCTACAAAGCATTTTAAATATTCAATTTTTTTATTTAATTGTCCTTTTGTTCTCTTGTATTTTGCGGATGAACAAGCTGTAATTAGTGCATGTCCAGGTGCGGCATCCATATATGCACCATCCTTTTTCGCTTTGTGTTTATGTTCACACACATGTGCTACTTTTTGTTCCGACACATATGAAAGGGCATTTCCCTAATAAATGTATTTTGGTGTTTGTTAACAACATTTGGTGAATTAACCATTCTATTTAAGTTATGCAGATTTTCTAGGTTAATTCAGGATCTCGCGGAGGTTCACCCAAAAAGGGAAGAAAAGATCGAAGCCCGTAGTCCTGTAGTGGAGTTAGGGCTTAGTGGTCTTATAGGGTGCTTCGCGAAGGTGGAATTGGTGGAGAGGGGATCCTCGAAGTACTGCTATTGCTACTTCTAGGGCGGAGACTCCGGCCCTGGTGGCCGGAGACTCCGGCCTAGGAGTATCGCCCTAGCAATCCTCCCAGTTGGTCTAAGCAGAGACCTGCCCGGAGTTGGGCCGGAGACTTTTGTCTCTGGCCGGAGACTCCGGGTGGGGCGGAGACTCCGGTCCCAGTGGCCGGAGACTCCGGTCTCTCTGGCTGGGTTAGGGTTTGCTAAGGAGCTGGTCTATGCAGTGACCAGGCCGGAGTTGGGCCGGAGACTTCTGTCTCTGGCCGGAGACTCCGGCCCTGGAGTCACTTAGGGCGGAGACTCCGGCCCTCCTGGCCGGAGACTCCGGCCCTAGTCGACCAGCAACGGCTACATTTCGAGGAGGAGTATATAAAGCCTTCTTCTTCCTCAAGAGAAGGCTGCGGCTTCCACTCTCTCTCCACCATTGTTCCAAAGCTTCAAAGCTCAAGATCTCTCTCCCTAGCCAATAGAACTCAAAGCCCTTTTGGGATTTGAGGGAGAAGACCTAGATCTACACTTCCACCAAGGCGATTTGATTTCCCCCCTCTCTTTGTTGAGGGGCTTGTTACTTGTGTGATTCATCGGATTTATAGCCGGAAGAAGCCGTCCCCCAAGCTTGACTTTGTGTGTAAGAGCTTGGTGGGCCTATTGGGAGCCTCCAATTGAGTTGTGGAGCTTGCCCCAATACTTTGTGTAAAGGTGTCGTGCCGCCTTCAAGGGCATCGCTTAGTGGAGCGTGAACTCGCCTTTGTGGCTTGTTCACCGGAGAATAGGGTGAGCCTTTGTGGCGTTGGTGGCCTTTGTGGCCCCACACCTCTCCAACGTAGACGTACTTCCCGTAACAAGGAAGGAACTACGGGAATACATCCTCGTGTCTTCGTGTCTTCATTGCGGTGACCTCTATCCTTTACTTGTGCCTTTACTTATATTGTTATTGCTAGCTTGCTTGTCACTCTAGGTAAATTCACTTAGTATCACATCTAGAGAATTTACCTTCTTGTCTAGCCCTAACTTGAAAAGAATTAAAATTATTGGGTAGCTCCTATTCACCCCCCCCCCTCTAGTCGCTCATACGATCCTTTCATTTGGTATCAGAGCGTGGTCTCTTATTCGGGCTTAACCGCCTAAGAGTTTGAGCGACCATGGATGGGGATAAGAGTAAAGAACCTCCTCCCGAAGATACTCCTCCATCTATCTCTTCCTCTTCAATCTCACGTGAGGAGCATTTGGCGTCCTTGGACACAATGCAAACCACTATGAGATTGGAAATGAAGGCTATGTTTGAGGAATATTTTGGAAGAAAACCTTCCGGGCCCACCGACCCAAACACCATTCCTAGTGTGGAACTCTCCTTGGCTAAGGTGAAGCCACCTAACAATGGCTCCACCTCTGCCGAGAATAAAGGTGACCTTCCTAAGGAAAATGTTGGTCCGGCAATGGGTGCTAACATTCCACCCCCTAACACTTACTCACCTTTGCCGGTTCATTATCCTATGCCACACATTAATAATATGGGATCTCCTCCCAAGCTTGATTCTCGCAATTTTATTAAATGGCAAGGACTAATGAAATCTCATATTTCTAGCTCTTCTACTCATTTGTGGAGGGTCATACAAAATGGTTTTGCTCCTCATGATCCTCTCAACTTGACCGGAAGGGAAGAAGTTGATGAGCAACTCAATGCCACCGCCAAGCATCTCCTTCAACAAGCCGTACCGGATACTCATGCGGTACACATCAACAACTTGAACACCGCCAAGGAAGTATGGGACTATCTCACTATGCTCTTCATTGGGAATGAAAGTATTCGGTCCTCCAAGTTTGATGAGCTCAAAAGTGAAGAAAGGGATTTCATTATGCGTGATAATGAGACTCCCGATGAGATGTACCAAAGGATCTTGGCTCTTGCAACGGCCTTGACCGGGTTTGGGTGCAAAGACAATGGTGATGACTATATCAAGCGTATGTTCATCACCTCCATCAACCCAAGAGAACCCATGCGATCCGAGATAATCCGTTCAAGACCGGATTTTGGGAGTATGACCTCAAATGAAGTTCTTTGCGAGTTCACCGCCTTGTCTATCTTGAAGAAGAACGCGGAAGAAACAAGAGCCCGTGTTCTTGCCGGACAAGGAATTCACAATCTTGCACTCAAGGCCAAGGTGGTGTCCAAGCAAGGAGAAGGAGAAGAAGAAATATATGAAGAAGAGTGTTGGTCTCCGGAAGATCTCAAGTTTGCACTCCATGAACACTTGGCTCTCAATGCAAATGCCTTTTGGGATGCCAACAAGCACAAGACGAAGGGATCCAAGTTCAAATCCTTTCCAAGAAAAGGTGGTGACTCTAAAGTGAGGCATTGCTACAATTGTGGAGGAATCAAGCACTTCATCGCCGAATGTCCTTATGAGAACAAGGAGGACAATGAGGGCCGGCTCGTCCCCAAGCGCCGGTCATCAAAGTTCTACCCATCCAAGAAACATGGGAACAAGGACAACAAGAAGAAAGGAGAAAGGGTATTGGTGGTTCATGAGGAGTATGACTCCGAGTCCGAGGATGATGACTCCGTTGATGAAGAGAATGGAGAAGTGGCCGCAATTGCCATTGTCTCCACACCACCTACATCCCTCTTCAACTCACTAAATGAGAACGCCATCATCACCACTCACAAGTGTCTTATGGCTAAGGCCTCGGAGGTAACCTCATCACCTACTCCTTCATCATCACATTCCAATACTACCTCTTTGGATGATGTGAGTAGTCTTAAGATTAAGAAAGAACTAGTTTCTTGTGATGATTTTCTTGCTAACATGAAGGGGCCAACCAAGATATATGTTGAGGCACTAATGTGTGAACTTGGTGATGCCCATGACACCATCAAGGAGAAGGAGGAGTTGGAAAGATTAGCCGCCGATGATATTGGCTCTCTATCAATTGAGCTCGAAGAAGAGCAAAACTTGAGAGTATCTTTAGAGGAGAAATTGTTGGGACTAGAAGAGTCTCATAATCTAATCTTGTCAAAACTCACTAAAGAACGTGACCATACTCTCGCTATGGTCAAGTTGCTTAAAAAGGAGAAAGTTGAATTTGACGTTGGTCATAATAATCTTCGTGAGAAGTTTGAGAAGCTTGAAGAAGCTCACAAGGCTTTGGAGGGCAAATTCTCTCATCTCACCAAGATTCGTGAACAACTTCAAATTCAACTAACTATTGAACAATCTAAAGTCCCCCCAATGCAAGTTATTGAAGTTCCTTGTTCTTCTAACTCTATTTGTGATCATAGTGATATCATTGAGGAGAACAATAGGTTGAAGGCCGATCTTGCTAAGGGCCTTGCCACTTGCATTCAAGGAGAGAAGAATCTCAATGATCTCTTGAACAATCAAAGATTGTACAAGGGAAAGGAGGGCCTCGGTTTTGTTGCCGAGTCCTCAAAGAAAGGGGATCTCTGTTTGGTGGCCGAGTCCTCAAAGAAGAAGAAGAACAAGAAGAACAAGAAGAAGACAAAGCCTGCTGCTGCTCCTACTCCTCATGTCCCCTTTGATATTTGTTACACCGAGGAGGAGTGGGAGGAGTTGAATGGAAAGAAGAAAATCGAGGAGACCGGAGTCTCCGGGTCAAGGTCCCCGGAGTCTCCGGTTAGTTCGTCTACCCCGGAGTCTCCGCCCCCAAAGACCGGAGTCTCCGGCCTTTCTCACAATAATTTTGCAGGAAAATATAACCCTCATTATGTTCTTCTTAGGGACTATTATGGTGATGTCTATGCTAAATATGTTGGTCCCTATAATGGTTTCATTGAATATGCTATTTGGGTACCTAAGATTCTTGTGACTAACAAACGAGGACCCATTCAAAGATGGGGACCTAAAACCAAGAATTAATCTCTTGTAGGACATTGCTTCCGGTGGAGTAAAATGGATTATTGATAGTGGTGCCACAAGCCACATGACCGGAAGCAAAAATATTGTGGAAGATCTAAAGCCCAATACTTCAAATGTCACGGTCTCATATGGTGATAATTCATCCTCTCAGGTACTTGGTTTCGGTAAGGTGGTGATCACTCCGGACGTGTCCTTAGTGAATGTCATGCTTGTCGAAACCATTGGTTATAATCTACTTTCTGTTCATCAACTTGCTACTATGGGCTATGCCACATATTTTGATGTTGATATTGTGGTCGTCATGTGGAGTAAGTCTCTCAAGGTTGCCTTTGTTGGGTATGTCGAAAATGGCTTGTATGTGGTGGACTTTTCGGAGAAACCCACTACGGCCGCGATATGCCTAATTGCTAAGGCCGACGTGGGATGGCTTTGGCATCGCCGGTTAGCCCACGTCAATATGAGAGCTTTGCAAAATCTCTACACCAATGGCCACATACTCGGACTAAAGGATGTTTCTTTTGCCAAAGATCGTGTTTGTAGGGCATGTATTGAAGGAAAGATGCATGAAACAAGTCATCCGAGCAAGACTATTATCTCTTCCAAGAGGTGCTTGGAGCTCCTTCACATGGATCTCTTTGGACCTCCCACTTATGCAAGTCTTGGTGGCAAGAAATATTGCTTGGTAATTGTCGATGACTATTCAAGATACACTTGGGTTTATTTCTTTGAATTCAAGAGTGAGACCCAACAAACCGTCAAAGACTTTGCCACCGAAGTTGAGCGTCAATTCAATTCCACCATATTGACTATAAGAAGTGACAATGGCACCGAGTTCAAGAACTACTCCCTAAATGAGTTTCTTAGTGATGCGGGTATCAAACATCAATATTCCGCTGCATACACCCCGCAACAAAATGGAGTTGCCGAGAGGAAGAACCGTACTCTCATGGATGCGGCAAGAACTATGTTGGCGGAGTTCAAGTCTCCATACAACTTTTGGGCCGAAGCTATTAATACCGCATGCCATGCCACCAACCGGCTTTATCTCCGCAAGAACTTGAACAAGACTCCATATGAAATTCTTACCGGGCAAAAGCCTAACATCATGTACTTCCGGGTATTTGGTTGTAAGTGTTTCTACCTCAAGAAAGGTGTTCGTTTGTCAAAATTTGATTCTAAAGCATTAGAGGGTATCTTTGTTGGTTACTCCACGGACTCACATTCCTATAGGATCTATAGCAAGTCCACCGGGCATGTTATAGAAACTTGTAATGTGAGGTTCGATGAGGATAATGGTTCCTTTGTAGGACAAAGTTGTGTTCGTGATGTAGGTGACGAAATTCCTCCCCAAGCCATAAGAAGAATGGGTGTCGGATTCTTCCGGCCCATTGAGGGACACCTTTTGGCCGAAGGAGAAGGACAATGCTCTACACATGTGGAGCCTTCACCTGCTGAACACACACAGGACATTGACCAAAGACAAGCTGCACACCCTCAACCTCAAGATCATCCCACCGAGCAATCTTGCCCGGAGTCTCCGGCCCCTGTGGTCCGGACTCTCCGGCCTATACCGGAGTCTCCGGGTATGGATACCGGAGTCTCCGGAGGTGATCAAGCCTTTGATGAAGATCCTTCGGAATTCCGTGGCTATGGTCCACTTGATGATCAAGGCAATCCACTTACTGGTCAAGGCGAGGACCAGAACAGTGATCATGAAGATGATCAAGTAGTCTCTCAAGAATCTCCTCTTGAGGCTCGCACTCGCCGTGAGAAGAAGCTTGAGTCCATTCTACGACGAAGAAGCATATCCTTGGAAAATGTGGTTGGAAGTGTTCGTAAAGGTGTCTCCACTAGGAGGCAACTTTCTAACTTTTGCTCTCATCATGCTTTTGTCTCTTGTATAGAACCCAAGAAAGTTTATGAGGCGCTTGAGGATCCGGATTGGCTTGATGCCATGCATGATGAACTCAACAACTTCGAGCGCAACAATGTGTGGACTCTAGTAGAAAGGCCTAAAGATTGCCGTAATGTCATTGGGACCAAGTGGATCTTCAAGAACAAGCAAGATGCAAATGGCATAGTCATTCGTAATAAGGCAAGATTGGTGGCTCAAGGTTTCTCCCAAGTCGAGGGTATTGACTTTGGTGAAACTTTCGCTCCCGTTGCCCGTCTTGAATCCATTCGCATCTTACTTGCATTTGCATCACATCATAACTTTAAACTTCAACAAATGGATGTTAAAAGTGCATTTCTCAACGGTCCCTTAAATGAATTGGTTTTTGTGAAGCAACCCCCGGGCTTCGAAAACCCTAAGTTTCCTAACCACGTTTACAAACTTGATAAGGCACTCTATGGCCTCAAACAAGCCCCACGTGCGTGGTATGAGCACCTTAAAGAGTTGTTGGTTGATCGTGGTTTTGAAATTGGGGTGATCGATCCCACTCTTTTTACTAAGAAGGTCAATGGGGAGCTTTTCATTTGCCAAATATATGTTGATGATATTATATTTGGTTCTACTAACAAAGCTTTCAATAATGAGTTTGCCAAGCTCATGACCGACAAGTTTGAGATGTCTATGATGGGGGAGTTGGAGTTCTTCCTTGGATTTGAAGTTAAACAATTGAAGGGAGGGACTTTTGTGAACCAAGCCAAATATACCCAAGACATGCTCAAGAGGTTCGAGATGATTGGAGTCAAAGGTGCAAAGACTCCCATGCCAACAAAGGTTAATCTTGATCTCGATCCTAATGGTAAAGAAGTGGATCAAAAACTCTATAGATCTATGATTGGTTCCTTGCTTTACCTTTGTGCATCTAGACCGGACATTATGTTAAGTGTGGGAGTTTGTGCACGTTTTCAAGCCGCACCAAAGGAAAGCCACTTAGTGGCGGTCAAGAGAATCTTTCGATATTTGGTAAATACCCCTAACTTTGGTCTTTGGTATCCAAAAGGAGCAAGTTTTGATCTTATAGGTTACTCGGATTCGGATTGGGCGGGAGACAAAGTGGAACGGAAATCAACCTCCGGGGCTTGCCAATTTCTTGGAAGGTCTTTGGTGTGTTGGTCATCTAAGAAACAAAATTGTGTGTCTCTCTCTACCACCGAAGCCGAATATGTAGCCGCGGCTAGTTGTTGTGCACAACTCTTATGGATGAGGCAAACTTTGAAGGATTACGGTGTCATTTTTGACAAAGTGCCTCTTTTGTGTGATAATGAAAGTGCAATCAAGATCGCTCACAACCCGGTGCAACACAATAAGACGAAGCATATTGAGATTCGTCATCATTTCATTCGGGATCATGTCAACCGAGGAGAAATTGATCTATCTTATGTTGGCACTCATGAGCAACTTGCCGATATATTCACAAAGCCTCTTGATGAAGCAAGATTCCGGGAATTGAGGCATGAACTAAATATCATTGATTCAAGCAATGTGGCTTGAGCTAGGTGCATTTACTCCCATACTCTAATGTGTGTGTTGTTCTAGATGTGGGCATGAATATAGGGGGAGTGCGGTCCTAATTGATTGGGCTATCCCTCCCCCCATAATGCCGATAGTAAGCGTATTGTTCTATCGTGTCAGTGGTGACACTTTTGAGCTTAATTGATGAGTCTAGGTTTTGGGCCCAAGATATATCTTCGCGGTGCCATACCTTTGTACTCATACATGGTGGCCCTTTGGTCACCAACCTCCCTAGTGGAGGAGTTTCCCATTTGACTTTATTGCCTTAATTTTATGGGAAGATGCTCATGTTTGGTCTTATTGGATTTTGTTTGCATGTTTGCAAGCATGAGCATGTTGTACCACACAGTGACAATGTGTCCATCCCAAGCCCATCTCATCCTAAAACAAACCTATCTCTAAATGACATGTCCTTCACACCATAAATATTGATCTGGTCGAGGGGGGCCGGAGACTCCGGGGCTTACAGCCCGGAGACTCCGGTGGGCCGGAGACTCCGGGGTAAGTACCGGAGACTCCGGCCCGGGCAGTTTCAAAAATCATTTAGGGCACGGGGTGGGGAAGAACGGTTCATTCTTCCCCACTCGCCCCCGTGCCCTACTCTCGCCCCCTGCCGCCCCCTCCTCGAAGATCGCTGCCCGGAGCTCTCCCAAGCCCCGGGATCCGCCGTGCCACCGGCCAATCTGTCCCTTGAGGGTGTGGGAACCTCCCCACCGACCGATTTGCGCCAATGGACTCCGGTAAATGTGTTCTTCATCTCCTCCATCTAGTTCCATCTAGATCTATGAGATGTGCATGTTTCCCATAGTTTGAATTGGTGTACTACATTCTAGTGGCTATCAATCATCTTCTTAGCAACTTTATTGTGGTTATTGCACTCGATTTGGTCTAAGTGGTCTCCTAGGCTCGGGCTCCTGCATCCGGCCGGAGACTCCGGCCCCTGTGGCCGGAGACTCCGGCCTGGACGCAAAGTCTCCGGTTTTGGCCGGAGACTCCGGCCCGAGTCCCCGGAGACTCCGGCTAGATCAGACCAATGTGCACTCTTTCACAGCATAGTTGCTTATATTTGGATTCTAGGACATGTCACCTCAACCTTGCTATCTTCCTCACTCTTTCACAGGTGCAGGTGGTTCTCGGAAGCCGGCAGCCCATAGCAAGGACAAGTTGGTTGTGAATCCCGCCACAGGGGAGCTTTCTCAGAGATCGGTCATTGCTCAACAAGCTAGAGATGCTAAGAGGCTCAAGACAAGGATAGCCGAAGAGGAACGAGCTGAGGCAGCTAAGAAGGTCAAATTTGATAGTCTTGTGACTCTGGAAGGGCTATCAGCATCTGAGTTTGTTGAAATGAGGAAGAGGGATATGTACACTCTCGCGCGGAACTCCCGTGACCGTTGCTTTTTCCGCAAAGAGCAAGAGCTGATCATGAAGGAATTTTATGCTTCCCTCAAGAAGTATCCGGTTTGCCCTCAGACGGTGATGGATTTCTCTCACTTTGCCAAGTACAGTGCATACTTCGGAGAGGCTGTGTGGATCACTCGCAAGCTTGGGCTCCATCCACTCATGAAGATACAAGAGTCCTACAACATCACATTGGTCCAACAGTTCTTTGCTACCTTAGTGTTTGGAGAGGGTGAGGAGATCCCCATGACTTGGATGACCGGAGAAGAGGTTTGTCATTCCAATTTCATGGACTTTGCTGCTCTCCTTGGGTATGAGTTCCGTGGTGCTACTACTCCTAGTGGCATGAGGATGCATGTTGATGGGGAGTACTATGAGAAGAAGAAGCTTGCTCCTCTCTACACCGGGGATGACAAGAAGATTGTCATTGGGGGCACTCTTGGGCTGTCCAAACGGTCCAACATCTTGCTCCGCATATTCCGGGCCTCCATTGCCCCTCAAGCCGGCAACTTTGATGCTATTCGCAAGGCCTTGGTGAATCTCTTGGCCTACTCTCATGAAGTCTATTGCCAAGGAGAGACCGCACTTATTGAGCCGCTTGATGTGATGGATTTCATTCACAAGGAAATCAACGATTGCATTCTCAGCAAGAAGACTCCTCTCTATGCCCCGTTCATCATGAGGCTCATTCGTGCTCAAGGACTCAACCTTCCTCTTCTCGATGCAAACCTTGTGGATCACAAGGTTGTGAAGCTTCAACGCAAAGAACCCACCGGTCACTCCAAGGAACCTTTTGCTCCAATGAGAGGTGAAGATGATGTTGCCTTTGCCGAGGGTGTGTCCACTAGAAGGGGCCCAAGGATGAAGCATGCTAGCAATGCCGGCTCTAGCTCCACCAATGAGTTTTCTCAAGAATACAAGAAGCTCAATTGGTTCCAAAGAAATGTGCTTTGCATGAATGTGGACATCCGTCATAAGCAATATGAGAGCTACATCTCTCAGAAGCACATCAATGACAATCAAGCTGTTCTTCACAAGGCCTTTCGGAAATCTCAACCGGGCTATGTGGAATCACCTCCTTCTTCCTCTTCATCCGGTACTCACAGCTATGGCAAGTGGAGCAAGGGTCTGACTGACTGGCAGGCATTTGAGGAGGTCACCTCTGGCACCTCCAATGTGCGTCATGGCAAGAAGCCCATGGCTTCTGATGATATTGAAGAAGGAGATGAGGACTTCAATGCCGGTTCCGAGGACGAGCCCGAGGATGAAGACGACGAGTGATCTCATGGGCGTGTAGCATCGCTCTTTTCCCTTTTTGGTGTCTCGATGCCAAAGGGGGAGAAGTAGCTCTACTAGGATGTCTTCGTTGGGATTTGCATGGGGTGGTTATTTGGATTTGCACTTCGTTTGCTTTGCTTTGGTCGAGACACAACTTCGTGGACTTTCATGTTGTGTCTCATCTATCTTAGTGTTGAACTGTTTAAATGTGTGTGGTATGTTATGTGTGTGAGACTTAAGTTCTTATGTTGCTTAGTAAGACTATTAAAATGTGAGCTATATTGTTAGTCTTACTTATATGCTTATTGGTTAGTCTCATATATTATTTCTTGCAATTGGTATAATTGTGAAATATATAGGGGGAGTGATGATTCTTACTTATGTGGCTCATGTTCAAATGCAAATGGTGTTGTGCACACAAGTAGGGGGAGCTTTTCCTATATATTTCATTTTATTGTGTTTATATCTTGCAAATCCTTATGTTGTCATCAAACACCAAAAAGGGGGAGATTGAAAGGGCATTTCCCTAATAAATGTATTTTGGTGTTTGTTAACAACATTTGGTGAATTAACCATTCTATTTAAGTTATGCAGATTTTCTAGGTTAATTCAGGATCTCGCGGAGGTTCACCCAAAAAGGGAAGAAAAGATCGAAGCCCGTAGTCCTGTAGTGGAGTTAGGGCTTAGTGGTCTTATAGGGTGCTTCGCGAAGGTGGAATTGGTGGAGAGGGGATCCTCGAAGTACTGCTATTGCTACTTCTAGGGCGGAGACTCCGGCCCTGGTGGCCGGAGACTCCGGCCTAGGAGTATCGCCCTAGCAATCCTCCCAGTTGGTCTAAGCAGAGACCTGCCCGGAGTTGGGCCGGAGACTTTTGTCTCTGGCCGGAGACTCCGGGTGGGGCGGAGACTCCGGTCCCAGTGGCCGGAGACTCCGGTCTCTCTGGCTGGGTTAGGGTTTGCTAAGGAGCTGGTCTATGCAGTGACCAGGCCGGAGTTGGGCCGGAGACTTCTGTCTCTGGCCGGAGACTCCGGCCCTGGAGTCACTTAGGGCGGAGACTCCGGCCCTCCTGGCCGGAGACTCCGGCCCTAGTCGACCAGCAACGGCTACATTTCGAGGAGGAGTATATAAAGCCTTCTTCTTCCTCAAGAGAAGGCTGCGGCTTCCACTCTCTCTCCACCATTGTTCCAAAGCTTCAAAGCTCAAGATCTCTCTCCCTAGCCAATAGAACTCAAAGCCCTTTTGGGATTTGAGGGAGAAGACCTAGATCTACACTTCCACCAAGGCGATTTGATTTCCCCCCTCTCTTTGTTGAGGGGCTTGTTACTTGTGTGATTCATCGGATTTATAGCCGGAAGAAGCCGTCCCCCAAGCTTGACTTTGTGTGTAAGAGCTTGGTGGGCCTATTGGGAGCCTCCAATTGAGTTGTGGAGCTTGCCCCAATACTTTGTGTAAAGGTGTCGTGCCGCCTTCAAGGGCATCGCTTAGTGGAGCGTGAACTCGCCTTTGTGGCTTGTTCACCGGAGAATAGGGTGAGCCTTTGTGGCGTTGGTGGCCTTTGTGGCCCCACACCTCTCCAACGTAGACGTACTTCCCGTAACAAGGAAGGAACTACGGGAATACATCCTCGTGTCTTCGTGTCTTCATTGCGGTGACCTCTATCCTTTACTTGTGCCTTTACTTATATTGTTATTGCTAGCTTGCTTGTCACTCTAGGTAAATTCACTTAGTATCACATCTAGAGAATTTACCTTCTTGTCTAGCCCTAACTTGAAAAGAATTAAAATTATTGGGTAGCTCCTATTCACCCCCCCCCCCCCTCTAGTCGCTCATACGATCCTTTCAACATACATATGCTATCTCCTCGTTGAGTTTGCTTAACTATAGGGAGCTCGTTGTGTAGCAACATCCTAATTTATTGCATTTAGGCTCCTCTCTTTTCCGTTGTTATCAATATTTGGATAATATATACTCCTTCCATTCTGCATTAATCGACACTGATGTATCCCTCTGATCTCTCCAATCTTGTCGATTAAACCAAAACCGAGGAAGTAGTACATTTTCAACGTGAACATCATATGTATCAATTCGGCATAGTTGCATGAACAAGTAGCTATTTCCAGTCGATGTTTAGAACCACCTGATTTAGACGTTGGGGGTCCATACAAATAATGTAGAAAACATTATGAACACCACTAATAATCAGCGAAAACTATAAATTATAACCTGGTCAGATGACACAAGTAATTTCAGCTGTAACTCATGTGTAGTTCACGTGTACTTGGAAAAAATTGGTTGCAATTGTGAACCCATAAACAATTCTCAGATGCATGGATCACGATACAAATCAAACTAACAAAACAAAACGTTATGTATTACATTGGTCCATGCAAAATATGTTACAAACTGAACAACGTCACAATGTGGTTAGCTCCATCACTCATTCTTACTCAGCTCAACAAAGGCTTTTTAAAAATTGGAAATGGGGGGGTCTGTGCGATGCTGAGAGGGTGTTTGGTTAGGTGATACACCTCTAGCACAACAATACCCATCTTTATATAATATTGTGGCATGGGTAGATGCAGAGTGTAAGCCATGGGGACAGCTGCCCCCACTCAATTTTTGGATTCTTTGCTATATTCCTATGTAATAAGTGATTTGCCTCCACTTAGCAAAGAAATTTAACCCACTTAGCACATCTTTGCCCCTCCCTAAAATTTTATCATGGGTCCGCCCCTGTATTGTGCAACGAAGAAATGTTTGGTTACAAATGTTCTTTCTCATCACGTGCGGCTGAATATTGGGTTCAAAAGATATTTAGTTGGTAATAAATGAAATGATTGGTTACATTTGTGTTAGCCATTAATGGTAGTACAACTTTCGAATAATCCTAATTTTTTGGAAACTAACTACTACCAGCATATTTACTGTAAAATCTATTTGGATCTTATGAATGGTCACACTAGATTTTTATCCAAATACAAGCTAAAAATCATGTTTAACTTAATTTTTTATGTGGTTCCTAAATAGCAAAGTGTTGTTAACAAGGATAATCTAGCTGGAAGGAATTGGAATGGATGCAAAAAGTGTTGCGTTAGTGACTTTTTAGAGACAGTAGAACACTTATTTCTGTAATGTCCTTTTGCGCTTATTGTTTGGTGTAGGGTCTACTTCACATATAACATCCGCCACCAATAAATATTACCAATTTGTTATGTAATTGGTTGAATAATATTAATTAGGAGGATAAAGCTAAAATACGCATTGGTGTCTTAGCTTTATGTACGCATTGGTGTCTTAGCTTTATGTCTCCAGAAAAGCTAGCCCACGTGGGATCAGACGGCCGGAAATGAAGACATCGCGAAAATTAACGGCTCGGAACGCTGATGGCCTGAGAGAGCTCCTAGATGGCTGAGTTATAATGTCCATAATATGGACATGTAGAAATACTTTTTTTAACAAACAAATGAGAAGAATTTTTTTGTAGGTTATTCGGCTGGCTGCGCATTAGATAAAACAATGGTCTATGTTCCTCCCGGTGGATTAACGTGAGCCTATGGTTACTGGTTACAACTGGCTGCGCTGACGGTTGCACAGGTCTTCTATTTCCAAGATGGCAAACCTTGTTTTTTTTATGGTTGATACATGTTTTGACCCTATCTAAATCTTTGATTGTCAGACTTTGACTTTGATGAACCCTGCAACAAAACAAAGTTTGTGTGCATCTATTGATGCAGAGGCCGAGGTTTTATTTCCCATTTTGAAAAAAGAGATAGAAACATATAAAACTAAAAATAATTATAATACCATAAAAAACATGGAAACCACACGTATGAATACTTTGCACATCCTATACCCATACTAATATAATTTTACTTAATTTACATTTATATATATAATATTTGGGAAAGAGAATCTTTATCCATGAAATTCTAAGGAGGAGGTCTCAACTAAGATTAAATACTAGTTATCTTGCTAAAGTAAATATTCCCTCCTAAACTAGATATTAACTCATATAAAATAAATTAACCATACTTTGTTGATGTATACCAGAAATAATAGTAAACTATAAGTCTAATGATACACTTTGTTGTCATGACCTCATGGTCATGGGGAGGGTGACCCGGCTAGCTTGGAACTTGAGATCTGGCCACACACCAAGTAACCATGGATGGGTTACATATGAAGCAAAAAATCAAAGAAAAACATGTGGGGGAAATTAATGCACCTTTTCAGAGTGTTTGAAAGTGCGGGCCCTCTTTCTTGTTGGAGGAAAGAATCATGCTCGTCAGTTTGAATGAAATGAAACCGTGAGACATATAGTATTATAAAATTAAGTGATGTAACTTTGTCTAATGGATGTATCTAGACCAAGGCCTTGGCTACTGGTTCAAGAAAAATTCTCGGTGGGGGATGGGATTGGTGGTAAACATGGTTAGTGGTGGTTACCGAAAAATATCATACAAGATTTAAAAACATTTTAAAGTTAAATTTAAAAATATTTTCATGTTCTCGGTTACCGGCGGTTACCATTTGGTAACCGGTTTCTAACTAGATGGTAACCAACATATTCTCACAAGGGGTCTTGGCACAACCCAAATTCAAACTCAGCACAGATTTTTTTGGCCAAGAAGTCTGTTTAACTAAATCAAGGGAGCTCTTCTACTCCGACCTAGTTGGCACGGAATGAACCGCCACACACACCTCGGGCGCATAGAACCCCCATGGTTACGATTTTGGGCTTGGCCCACGTAATTCATTCAGGAGTTTGCGCTGCTTCTTTGTGTCGATTTTGGACTCGTTCAGCTAATTGTGCGCTATATTTGAATATTAATTGTGTTTCATGAACAGTTTTTGAATTTAGAACATTTTTTGAATTTTGAACGATTTTCAAATTTCGAACAGTTTTCAAATTTTGAACAGTTTTTGAATTTTGAATAGTTTCTGAATTTTGAACAGTTTTTGAATTTTTTTTTTTGAAACTAAGCATGTTCGAAATTTTAACGAAAAGAAAAAATAGAATATAGGAAACAGGAAAAACTAGAAAACTGAAAAAACGCAAAGAAAAACTGAAAAATCCTACCTGGGCCAGCCCACACCCACTCAGGGGGTGTGCGGCACGCGGTCCGCGCCGAGCTGGTCGGCCTATGGGAATGTCGGTAAACCAACCGGTAACCAAATCCCTTCTAGACTCGTTTCAATGCATAGATACATCAAGGGAATAGTTCTTTTGGATCCGTATTCATCAGTGTTCATTGATACCTATCAACAACATCTTCAAAAAACAAGAAAAAAGGGGTACCTCCCAACAAAGAGATCGGTTAACTTGGCTGGCAACATAGGAGGCGAGTCCAGAATAATTTGTTAGACAAGCCACAAAAGGCGTGGTAAGACGTCTGAATTATAATTTGGCTATTTGTGTGATATGATTGGCTTAGTTTACCTTGTCCATCGAGCTGAGATCTAGCGCCTCGAAATTCTTCAGCACAAGATGCGGAGGCAAGTTGAACCTAGTAGAAGTCATCAGAAATTTCAGGTAATTTCACTACTAGTATATTCAGCATGATAGTGTGCACATCTGATAGATTTGAACCTATTTTTGATATCAGCTTCCCTCCGACCGACCCAGCCATTTCAGCCCTCTTGACGAGCTACCGTACTATATTCCTGTCCTTGAAAACCTGTTGAATATGATCCATGCTATGGTCAGGTCAGAAAACAAGAAACATAATCTATATCTATATCTATACCAATATAAAAAGGGAGAGAGGGGGGCAGATCCAATACATCATGGCCGTACAACAGTCGGATTAACACTCAAGGTTACTTCCGTGTTTAGGGGTAAAACGTTGTCCGTCGCACGAACCCGCTCGCTAGCCCCGATCCCCCTAATCACAAAACCACGGAAAACCTGGCGCTAACATATCTAATCTCAGGCATGATAATTCCCCACGATCTAGGTAAAAGGGTACCCCAATCTCGCACAGAGATTTCTACAAGCGATCGCATCGCCCGCGCTCGCCGAGGCTACAGCCGGTGTCCTCACATAGCCGTTGCAGCTGGCCTTCCACGACCATGTGCGGCTGGAGTAATCCCCGCTCCCGCACCGCCGAACTGGTCACTGCCGCCGGACGTCGATCTCCTCGGACGTAACAACCCTGCCACCTAGCTCTGGCGGTACGTCCCGCCGTCCTGTTCTGCTTCTGGTTCACGTGGTATGTGGTCATCTGATCTTATGCTCTGCTCTCATGTTGCAATTGAATAGTTGGTCGACGGTGCTCCCCTGCCTCCCTAAACCTTTCTCGCCCCGAACGTGGAGCAGCCGCCAAGCCAAAGTATCGGCGGCCAAGCTCGGACAAGGAGAGGCGCCCAGGTCGGTGGCGCACACACCACAAGTCGGCAACATCTATTGTTGCCGCCGATTTTACCTACGCTTGGATCAGGTACATTTCCATCGACAGCCCGCGGACCATGGACAGTGCCTACACCCACGCGTCATCTCGGTTTCCTGGACTGCGGGAGACTCAGCAAATCTTCCTTGTTCCCGTCGCCTCTCATCCAGGTGAGAGACTTAATCGCAGTTTAGGTACATTTGATTTTTTTTCCAGAGTGGATAGAATATGCAAGTGAGGGACTTAAGCACAGAGGCCTTACATGATGCAGAGATGTCTTGAAGTGATGAAACATGTTAAATATCCTACTATTACCAATCCACCTATTTGTTTCATGATTTCTGCGCCTGTTCTACATCCAGTTTAGCAGTGCCATTAGGCTAATAAACAAGAGGGAGTTTTGATACATAAAGATACTGAAGGTGGTTTTGCTAGCAAGGTATTTTTTTTGCGGGTACTCTTTTTAATCTCACTATGTACTCATTTCAACTATGTATGACTGTTGCGTCCTCTCGAACAAAAGGGTACTCTGTTTGGCACGCGTATAGTGCTGCTGGCTGAGTTATGTCCACCGCCTGAGTACCAATCCATCGATTCCCCAGGTTTCAGGAAAGAAAAACTTCTTTTTCTATTAGGGATTGTTTGGATATACTAGCAGCATCACTGCCGACCATCATTAGGTCTCGCTGGAAAGCGCAATTGAGGCAAAATCTGAGAGTATTCAGAGGACAATATCTATTTATGTCTCAAACATGATTCCATAGATTCATATTGAAAAACACTTTCTAATTATACTAATTCTATATCAAATATTTCTTATATACATATACATAGATTAAATTTTGTTTAAAGATAGATCTGAAAAAGCATATGCGCCTCATTGGAATGGAGGGAGTATGCATTGCACGATTGAGGCAACATGCGTTCGCCTAAATATATTTATATTAATAGCAACGTGCGTGCACATGCAACTTTACTAGTTTATATATGTTTGCGAAGCCGAAGAAAAAACATACATAAAGTTGGAAGAAGCGTATCCCCGGTCCTACTGAGTTGACCTCTTCAACACGAAGTAGCTAATGTAGACAATGTCTAAAAGAGCACAAGTTATATATAGTATCGGCACACAGTCTATTTATTTGGAATAGCAAAAATGTGACAAGTGCAGGTAATCTTCCAAACCATTATGGTTCCTGCAGAAGCTGCTGCTCTTGCACTAGCAAGTTCTCCTGCATAACAGATAAACTTCTCCATGAGAACATTGCTATGGAAACTGGGAAAGATTGCAAAATTGGCTAAGTTAACCTTCAGGATGAGCCATTTTCTGCATGGCCGATGGAGCGATCATGATAGGCATGGAGATGTCGAAGCCCAAGACATTCGTGGCCATGTTGATGCTGGACACATCGATCAGAACGCGTGGTCGGAACCTGAAATCATCCATTCGTAGTGAAACGCCATGCTCCTTGACAAAATTAGGACTTTCTGAATATTGATAATTTATTTGTTACGAGATGTGCTTCTGCACATGCATGTATGATGATGTCATTTATCTTATCTGAGAGTTCTTGACGAAATTGTCATCTACTTTGACTATCCGAGCCACCAAGAATTCTAAATTATTGGGGGAAACATGAATGAAACAGACAGCACATATGTTCTAGGTGGTAATGCAATTGGCAGACTGACCTTGCAATCCGACGAACATGACGACGCTAGGCTTGCCCTTCTTTGGGACACTAGGCCACGGTAGTCATTTCAGGACACTTTGTTAGAGGCATGTTTCAAAGTGCCCTTAAAAGCTTCAATCTAGGACAGTTTTTTATGAACTGCCCTTAATTGATATCATTTCACAGCATTTTGATAAAATGCCCTCAAATCTTATGCATTCACGGCACTTTTCTAAAAGTGCCCTAAAAAGTATATAGTATTCAGGGCACTTTTCAAAAATACCCTAAAAAATATATAGCATTCAGGGCACTTCTTGGAAATGCCCTGGAACTTCCTTCCATCCCGAAATAACCTGCGCGAAGGTTAATTTGCAAAAAAGCCCCCATATTTTTTCACCTGAAAATTTTTGTCCCTCCGCACTCGCTCTCTTCCCCGTCCCCCTCCCCCGCGACTCTCTTGTGCTCCCCCGGCCCCTGTCTCCAAATCCCGCCGGCGACCGTCACCGGCGGATCCCGGCGGTCTCCTGACGCCGTCCTGAACCAACTTATCCCTCCTCTGTCGCTCCCATGGTGCGGAAGCAGAGATGCGCATTTCCACCACAAACCCTAACCCACTCCGGCAAGGTTTGATTTTTGCGGTCCACGGCGGCGTCGACATCCTCTGGATCCGGAGTCGGCGAGGTAGGATCCGGCGGCTACGAATCCGAACGCGCCGTATCCGGTGGCCGCGAGGTCGACGTCCTCAGCACCAGGCCCCGTGCCAGCTGCGGCGGAGGGATCAAGCAAGCCGGCAGTGGTCCTCCCCCGAATTACTCGCCGTCCAAGGTCGTTGAGATCACGACGCCACCGCGATGCCTCGGCGTCCGCTACTTCCCCATGGTAACTACACGATGCCCCTCCGTTCTTTATTCTAAACTCTTGTGCGTTTCTGTCTCAGTTCTCTTCCGAATCATGAAGCTGCAGCTAGTGGTCATTTCATGAAATGTTGCTGAAATTAGAAGAGGTTCTTGAAGTGTTGCCATTTCTTGGAGTATGAAACTAGACTATTGATACTGTAGAATGGACAACTTACTGGGAAGTGAAAGAGTGTCAATTTTATTATAGTCAAATGGGTGGGAGCTGATTCTTGGGCATTTGTGTCCCTTCCAAAGATAAAATTTCAGCTGACACTTTTCCGGCTTTTCAATCTTATGGGTATGTAGCCGCTTATGCAAACTTACTGTTGCTATTTGCAATTTATACCTAGAATCAGTTAGCTTGTGCTATTGACAGACAGAATATGGTTGGTACCCTTTAACCAATATGACTTCTTAAATGCAACATAGGCGATGTCATTTCACAATTTAGGACTACTCAGGTACTTCTAAGATTGGGGTGTAGGGCATGTTAAACAACGTATTGAGCATGGCATGGACTAACCATTACAAGAACTACACCATCTGTATAAAATATAAATTGGACTAAACCTGTTGTTAGTCAACTTATTTAAGATGGTTTAAAATGTTGACATGAAATAAGACAACCCTGCTCTTATTTTTATAAGGTAACATGAAATAAGACTTCTTACAAGCTGTTTTATTCTGTTATAAATATGTTCAGTAATTTTGGAGTCAGTTGATCCTCTTCTTGGGAGCTATCAAGTACACAAACAATCTTAGATATGCTTATATTTTCTCCTCTGTTTCTTGATATGCTTGCTAACATCAAGACTGGCAGCTGTCGATCATTGCCTACCAGTAATAAGCTTACATGTATGTTGTAGCCATTGCTGAAGGTTTTTAACAACACATGATTCGGGTTGATTTAATCCTTGTGATTTTTTAGGTAATACATCATTCAGGCAGAAATCATAAACTAATCAAGTTGCTGAGCTAGGTGCACTCTACAAGTTTCTACTAGTCCTAATGTTGTGAGCTACAACATGCAACATATATACAAGGTAAAGACCTGAAAATGAAGATTAATATTGATGAAGATTGTGTATTATCTTAAGAATAAGACCTCCCATGGTCCCATATGCGAGTGCTTATCTTCATGGTTAATCTATACATGTAATGTCCTCCCATGTGATGCCGGTCCATCTGACTGCAAATCCTTATATTGAATACAGTAGTGCATATATAAGTACAAAGAATTTGATTCTCTGGTTCATGTGTAGGAAAGAGTGGGGCATGACCAAGTTACTCCATCAGGCATTACAGTAGTGCATATAAACTTAAGAAAATATTTCTCTCTTTTTGGCACATTTTCCATCTTTTTCAAATGCCATGGGCCTGTTCCATGAGTTTGCTGATAATCAAGAAGTAAGACTGATTGGAGTGGAGGCTCATAAATAAGTAAGAAAACATTGTTTGATCGTAATTTATTAACCAAGTTATTTTCATGTCTGATTGGAGTGGAGTATATAGGAGTTTGCTCTCGGTTTGCTCTTGGAGCAAGAAGAATGCAGTTTCATTGTTATCCACTTGTGAGAGCAATGTTGTTGCTTTTGAATTTGCTTAACAAAATTAATGTCTGATCGAAGCGACACAGTTTCTATGTGTACTAGAGATGTAGTTTCTATGTCTTTGTGATTGGGACATCCGTAATGTTATTTTTGTGTGTGCCTTTTCCTTCTAGCATGTGTTCTCTTGCACGTATGTCAGCAGTAGTTACATTATTCCAGAACTGGCGATGAGTTACTTGAGTAGTACAACTGCAAGCTGTTGTTAACGTTAACAATCTGGTTGAGATCCATCAATCCTTCCATGTGATCCATATCATCTCCTCTCATGTAAAATAATTACGTGAAACAATGGTAGGACTGTACTTGATAACAGCATCGGACCGAAGCATACATGACACTGTTTATCCTCTATGTGTAGAGTTTGCACTGCAGTTCAAAATTTTCAACTGAATTTCAAATACTCCCTGTAGTTCTAGTCCGTCATATACTTTCCATAAACTCCATCATACACTTTTCCTCCTTTGTGCTAGCTTGGTAATGCAGTTTTCTCTATGGTTAATCTGCATAAGTTTGAACTTCCCAGAATTACCAGATAACATGTCAATTTGATAGGGAAGTTAGTTATATTGGCCTTGGGTCATTTGCTCCTAGCACTTGTTACAGAGTTCCTATTTTGTATGAAAATGCAATCCATTGGACTGTGCCAGGCTGCTAGCAATTCTGCTACAGTGATATACGATGCTGATGATCAATGTTCTGATGTGCATATGCCGTATTGCTTCTCTGTTCTAATGTGCTGATGCTCTATGTTCTTCAGGTCCCAGCGAGAAGCACACGGGAGCTGCCGACTAGAAGCACAGGAGCTGCCGGCTAGGCGGATGGTGCTGCGGAGGTCGATAGGCGACCCCGGAGAGGTCAGAGGTGAGCAGGAGCAGGGAAGAAGACGAATTCTTTCCTCGGCGTAGCGGCGGAGGGAGCTGTGGAGGCCTCATCAAGCTTGAGCGTGTCGCCTCCGGCGAGCTCCTCGGCCTGGTTGGGGACGGCGGCGGCGGAGGGAGCTGTGGAGGCCTCGTCAAGCTTGAGCGTGTCGCCTCCGGCGAGCTCCTCGGCCTGGTTGGGGACGGCGGCGGTGAAGGGAGCTGTGGACGGTTGCAGAGCAGTGACGGCGAGGGAGCTGCGGAGGCCTCCGTCGAGCTATATCTTTGCCTAAAATTCTGAAATTGACCCTTATTCTGAAAGGATGCTGACAGTGACCAAGGAATGGAGGAATGGGATAGGAGCAAAGAGTAAAGGCCCAAAAAACGTAAGCCTACCCATCCTAAATTGAACATGGCACAGGATTATTATTTATGATATGTTTGTACATCATTTCAGTTGTATGTGATGATCTGATTTTCCATGTACGATTAGTCATATCTGCCATTTAGTATTCATGGTAATAGCATTTTCAGTGCTTAATTTTGGTTAACCTGAGATGTTTTTTCTTGATTATGCTTCTCTCTCTCTCATGATCCCCACCTTCCTGCAGCAAAACTTAGACTACAACAGTGGCTTGTCATAGACCGGAGTAGCAATGTTGGTGCGACCTGAACACAATGGAGGTTATGTAGAGATGCAGGTCCGAGCCCCCCGCCTCCGTTGTGCATGGCAGCAAGCACCCGAGGTGACCCCTTGTCGATGCGCTGCAGTTTTTTTTCCTCTTTATATTATGTTGTGCTATAACTATAATTGGTTTATTGATGCTTCAGTGATTTTTCTAACTATACATGAAATGTGTGAGCTGTCGATACCCTAAATACACATTTATTTTGGTGACTATCAGCTTGCACGCGGAGGTCCTTGAGGCGCTTGTGGCCGCCGCCGACGCTGGCGTAGTAGTTGTCGTCGTCGTGGTCATCGCATCTCATCTGCAACGGGGTGGCCAGGCTGTGGAGGTCCTCGGCCCAGGCGTGCCAGGCTCCCTCCTGGTTGGCGAACTGGGGGACGCGCAGGTGGTCGCCGTGCATGGCGAGGGTGATCTTGTCGGCACCGCACCCTTCCAGGTGGAGGTGGCTGATGCGCTCCGGTGCACCGCCGCTGGTAACCAGACAGAGATATAGTGAGATTAGTAACACTGTTCACAAAAATGTGTATGCATGAGTGAACTAGTATTTTCAAGCTTTACTCGGCTGGCTCGAGAGGATCCACACTAGACACAACCACCATCAGGGAGGCTAGCCAGTAGGAGCACCGCCACTATTATTGAAAGCTTTGGAAGAGACATTGTTGATTCCTTGAGTTTGTGTTGCTAGATGTATACACTCTAGCTAGCTTCTTATATGGCCATAATGAAACAACGATTTTCAATGGGAGTAAGAATAAGTCAAGTGCAGTTGCCAAGCACAATTGTAAAGTACATTTTCATTCAGTATCATGTTGCAAAAAAGAAACTTGAATCTGACCATTACTCTTAAGCATGTAAGTACAATGAATATGCTTGCGAGTCTGCTTACTAAAGGCTTACCACCCAATATTTCCCCCAAACATGTTGCCGACATGGGATTACGAGAAGCCTTATAGTCATTGAATTATAGCACTGCTAAAATAAAAAACTCCCATTAAGAAAATCCGTTTCCATTCCAAAATAGGCTAGGGAACTATAAGTATTGTTGTTCAATGTCATTTCATTGGATTTTGTAACATCTTTTGGTATATTCTTTCTATGGGGAATGGGAAAATGTAGTTAAGCAAATGTTTGTTGATCTCCGGCTTTGACCAGGTAAAACGAAGGAAGGACACTGAACCAACATTTCTTATATTTCAGTTCCCAATCTTGGTTAATTAGTATTCCAGTTCTCAGTATTGGTTAATTAGTATTATTTAGAACATTTTAAAAATTCAGCTAAATATTTGAAATGCTTATTGATATCATTTGGGATTTAAGATTGAATAACTTATTAAGGTTTTAAGTAGTTGTTAATTTGATTTATGAAATTTTTAACATAAAAATTATTATTGGGTAAGTTTATACTATTTGGATTCAAATTTTCTTTACGTAAATATTTGTATGTTTTTTAAGTGATTCAAATATGAAATTAGATTGTTTGAAATTTTAAACGAGAGACAAAAATAGAAAACCATTTGGTTTAGTAGGGCTGGTAAAAAGGTGTCTTGGGCCGGTCCAATGGCCTAACAGGACCGGGTCAAGTCCCCAGCCCGACCCCTCTCTCAGACTCTTATTCCCCCCCCCCCCCCCTCTCTCTCAGTCTACCCTCGTTCCCCCCTCGCCTGCACGCGACTCGCCGCCGCCGCCTTTGCTCCGGCCGTTGTCAGCCGTCTCTGTCGCCGCAGGTCACCGCCGCAACTCCACCTCTCTCTCCTTTTCCATTTCCCTGCCGTCGCAGCGCTCTCCCGTGCCTCATGCGCACCCCCGCGCTAACCCTAGCCCCACCTCGGCCGCCGCCATGGTTCCGGCTATCGCCGGTCCGGTTATCGCCGGTCCGGCCTCGCCATACGCCACCGTGGCGCTGCCGCCACCTCCTCTTCCTGTTCCTCTTCACCGCGACCCCCTCCAGCACCTGCGCATGCCCGGCCGCGAAACCCTAACTCAGCCTAGGGTTCGGTCGCCAGCACGATTCCGCGCCGTAGAGACCCCCGGCTTCTCTACCTCGACGCCTACAGTTGTTCTGCGTCAACCCCTCCTCGTCATCGTCTACCTCGAGCCCCTGGTGCGATGGTGGCCTGGTGTGGTGCTATTGCTGCGGCTTGGGCTGGCCGTGGCCTCCCGCACCTCGGTGTGGTGGTGGCTGTGGCTGCCCAGCCTCAGTTACGACTACATCGGCTTCGTCCGCGACTACGGCATCATCCACGCTACATGGGTAAGCTCCTTCTCCTCCTCTCTAGTCTTTTATTTGCTCTAGTAAGATTGAGTACTGGTGGTGTGGTTTGGTATTCCAGTGCCTCTGATGTTGGATAGGGGCCAGATGGTTATGGATGTGCTATTTGGTAGCTACTTTAATTGTAGATAGGTCTAGGATAGGTTATATTTGTCATGCTGGTCATGATATAGTCATGTGTGTGATACTCTTAAATTTGCAATGGGCTTTGATGTTACTGGTACATGGCCTCGTCATGGTGTGGTGCAAATTTAGTGATGTGATAGCCTCCTGGTAGTGATCAATGATATTATGGTACTGATTATGTGGCTATGATCTCCTGCTCATTACAATTTGATGAGTAGGAAATATGTTTTGTTCCTTTCATTTGGTGGTCTAAGAGGATATGGTTTGCTGCCATGCTAGATAGATAATTGAGTTGATGATAAAGTCCTGGTTAGTGCTAGTTACTATTGTGCAGAGAATTAAACCTTTTAATGGATTTAATCTGGTCAAACAGTTCCCAGATGCTTTGGTAGTTGTTATAATTTAAAAATATCAGTAGAATGTTGCGTTGTTGTTCTATCGATTTACCACGTTTAATGAGTTCGCCACTAAGATTTAAATTTAACCTGATGTTAATCATTTGCTCTGTACCACACAGTTAATCATTTGCTATGTATTTTTCTCTTTAGTGAAGAACTAAATTGCATGCATGGTGTGGGAGAATAATCAGTTACTCTCTCCGATCAAAAATAAGTGTCGGTGACTTAGTACAAAATCATCGACACTTATTTCCGATTGGAGGGAGTACTATATTAGACTCAACAAATTAATGTGGTCTAATTGTAGGGAAGATGTGTTGGCAATAATCTTGCCCTAGTTAGTACGAGTCCTAGTCTGAGTACTAGTTGGAGTAGGTAATCGTGTTCTACCAAGACAGGTCCACATGGTGAGTCTAGCTAAGTTGAATAGGATTAGGAAGTACTGGTCCGTGTCATGTTAGGTTTTGGTATAAGTTGGTTTAGTAGTGCCTGGTTGTACGTGTATATATACACGAGGACTAGCGTCAAGTTTGCAACGCCGGTTGTAAGGGCAATAAAAGAGAAATAAAGAAAAAGTTTAGAGCGTGTGATACGCACGCTTGGCGATAAAAGTAGTTTTTGTGTGTATTCATCTAGCTTCATGTGATTGATCCGTGGGAGAACTCTTTTTCTCTATGTTACAAGCTTAACGATCCCGGTGTATATTTATACACGGCCAAGACTCAAACGCACTAGTTCTACACGTCCTACTAAATCTTGTCTAAACCGATCCAGACACCAAGTCTACTTGTACGACTACCTATTAAACTCACGCAACCTGGTTCGTATAGTACTAGTATTAGGAAACTACTAATTAAGCTCCGACTAACACTAGTATATCCGGACCATGGCAAATAAGCTAACCGACTAACTCTAATTAAGGTAAGATTATTGCCAACAAGATGGTCTCATAGATGGCGGCGCTGAAACATGTGATGGTGCACCTATAAGTTGTCGTAGGTGTAGCTGTAAGTTCCCGAGCTGCTGCTGCTGGCGTCCACTATGCCCTGCTGCCCCTGTCTTCTTTGACTGGGACGTATCCTACAGCACCGACTCCCCCAGAAGGTCTCAATCTCTATCAGATACTCCATATTTTTTATATACTGCGCGATGTATGCTTGCCATGAATGAGGATCCTGCACCACGATTCGATTTTGTTTTCTACCTTGCTATGGTCTAAAGGTGTTTGGCATCATAGAATATTTGTTACGCTTGATTTCATGTGCTGAAAATCGATTGAAACATATGCCTTGTTCTCTTTTATTGTCTTGTGTGAGGCAAATACCTTGCTGTTGGCTCATTATGCTCTTTATTATCTACGCAAGCACCAATTGTTATCACATATATTGGGAAGCAGATTGATATTACGCTTTTCTTCACTGATTCTTTCTAGAAATGTAGTTCGTTTCAAGCTCTACCTTTTGTCTTTTTCAGGCTGCTAACTTCCATTTTAGTCATGTATGTTAATTCCTCTAAACGATATTATCACTGATGTGCACTACCTTCTTATGCATATAAATATTTTATGGTTGACTGAACAAGTTCTTTGGTAGCTTGGTATCTTGCTGATGGCTTGTCATTGTCAAATTTGTAGGTTTCACTTGTCTAGTGATTCCTGTCTTGTCCATGGACTGAAATTGGTCTTGTAATGCCCTTGCTGTAGTAGTCCTACTTGCTCATGCGCTGATGAGCTTTGTTCCATTAATTGTGCAAATCATCGTTGTCTTTAACTTTGTTTTTTGTGTCTTATAGAAATTAGTTCTTGTTGATATAGTTGGTTCTATATATGCGCACGTTTAGCTTTGTGACACTTGATCTTGTCTGCAGTCTTAGCTGAAATCAATCCTGCTATACATCATCTCTTTGTCTTGGTAGAAAACATTTTTGTTGAAATCTCTTTGAACTTTGCAAGTACTTAGTATTACTCATACCATTTTATTTTCTTGTAGATGAGTAGACTATCCCAAGCCCAAGAGCATGCTTGAGAGCTTCTACCCAAGCTCTTGTACTTCGCATTTTGACTAGTTCCTTCGCTTTTGCTGTTGTGCCATGGTTTAGGTGAGTATCTGCTCCTCCGCTTGTGTCCTCTAGATGCTCTGTGATATCATGTGCAGCTTTTGGTTATTTGAGCTTCGGCATCTTGAGCTGATGATCTAGGACTCGTTGTTTTTTTGAAATATTTTCAGTATGATGTGCTGGGTGTTGGGTGACCTTCTTGTAGTTATTATTATTATAAGACATGTGGTCTCAGTAGTCAGTATGCCATTCATGGGGCCAGGTTTCCTTTCGTATAGCTGATTCTGGGACATGATATAGCTCATAAGCTAAGCATGCTCATTTACTGGTCTCAGTATACTCAGCGCCCCTCTGGGACTGTTTTTTATTCCCTGAGTGTTCGATGAACTGCCTATGAGACTTAAAACGTTTCTTTTCGTTAGAAAAATTATGAATTGTAGATTTGGTACAACTTTAGTCATATGATTTTATCGGTAGAGGTAGTAACTGTTCAGTTCTCTGAGTGGCAAAGGATAGTGCAAATGCTTGTGCAAGTTTGTATCAATTCAATTGAAGCTTGTATTATGTTCTTACCTCATGTTTTTGCACAAAAAACTTCTTCCACAAAGCTTACTCTTATTTCTCTGTAATAATATAAGACTGGATGAATCCTACTCATATATTTCTTATTTATGTGGTGAACTGTCATCAGATCCAGAGGACAATCTTGTCTAAAAGATGGTGTTACCGGAATCCAGAAAACCTCTCCTGGTTTTGGTCGCAGACTGCACTGAAACTACTGAACAAACACGAGTCATTAATAGTGTAACATGTATATTAAAATTCCTGATTCGCATTTGTGCTTTCACTGATTTGATTGTCTTTGCTACTTGTTCTGGTCTATTTGCATGATGCTTCATGGAATTTTCTCTTACTGTCAGACTGTATCAAATTGGTCATGACTGATTTGCTATAAAAGAGTCATGCCTGGCTACTTGGTTCTATTTGTCAAAATCATGCTAGGACTTATAATTGACTATTAGCTCATGTATAAGGAGAGCACAAGTCAAGAAAATCCAAGAATTTCTGATGTCAGGTTTCAGTTCTTCAATAAGCATGGCCATTTGAAGAATTTTATGTGACAAAATGGTGAATGTTTTTCTCTGGACCTAGACTTCTAGACATTGTGAGATAGATGCTTTTCACGTTTTTAGAAAGGTTGACACTATTCTCATTATCATTCCTTTTGTTTTTGCGTGCATGTTTGGGGAAATAACGGAAGTGTTTCAACCAAGATTGTACATTATGGCAACTTGAATGCAAAATACGTGTAGGCAATTGAAAAATATTATTACAATTTATGTGCATTTCTGCTAATATTAGAATCACCAGTTTGGCAGAGCACTGAGTTGAAACCACTATTTCTCTTTAGATTTGATTCCATTGACTGAAACCTCTGAATACTCAACCCTGGTGTCTAAATAGGCCGTTGCGGAGACACTGTGCGAGGGAGTGGAATGGAAGGGCATGGTTCTGGTTAGCGCAGACATCAGATCCATTGTGATGTTCTTGCGCAGAAAATGTACAAAAGTGCTCCATTCACAGATGAGCAAATGATCTTGACATGTAAGTACCTTGACAGAAGTTGGTTCATTTTCAGTCTATTTTTCTTCAGGTACCTTGACAGAAGTTACCCTGGGATGAAGCACGGCTGACAAGGTGGCGTTGCGCAGATGGCAAAGCCGTAACATGACTGACCAAAAATCAAAGACTCTGAAGTCGCCAGGTAGGACTGCCTTGTTTTGCTTTGAACAGCTTGGCGTCATGCAGATAGTCATTAGTCATGTGGTTCTGTTCTGTGATTGCTCCCACTATGGCATTTCGTCGAGCAGGTTGTGCTCTAGGACATGATATATCTCATAAGCTAAGCAATCCCATTACCTTTTGTACTCCATTCATGTGGCCAGGTTTTTTTTTTGTATGGCTGAAATCAATCCTGCCATTTTCCTCCAGTAGCTAGTTTATAATCCCATTACCTTTAGTATGTGTTTGTAAGAATGGAGTTAAGTAGCTATTTTGCAGAATGTTCTATGGTTTTCCTATTCAGCTATTGTAATCTGTGTTTGTAACTTGGATCCCAGTTCATGGTATTCTAGATTGTGTCTATGTATTCAAGTTCTGAATGTATTTTTGGTACCATTGGTTTGTATGCTTCTATTAATAATGTAAACTGAATACCAGTTTGTATGCTGGTATTTTATAACTTTTCGGGACACTTTGCCAAAGTGCTCTAGAAAGTTTTCAGGGCATTTTTGCAAACTGCCCTAAAAACTTTTTGGGGCACTTTGATCAAATGCCCTAAAAACTTTTCGGAGCATTTTAATCAAATGCTCTAAAAACTTTTTAGGGCATATTGGTCAAATGCCCTTAAAACATTTCGGAGCACTAGGACCAAATGCCCTCAAAACTTTTTGGGGCACTTTGATCAAACGCCCTCAAAACTTTTCGGGGCACTTTGATCAAATGCCCTCAAAACTTTTTGGGGCACTAGAATCAAAGTGCCCTAAAAACTTTTAGAGACACGAGTAAATTCGGCACTTTGATAAAGTGCCCTAAAAACTTTTGAGGCATTTTTTTGAGATTTAAGGGCACTTTGGAGTGCCCTTAAATGCCTACCGTAACGTAGTGGGACGAAGGCGGGCTTCCCGGGGTCCAGCATCCTGCAGAGTTCGGAGAAGATGGCTTGCTGTATGATGCGGCGCTTGTTGGTGTCGCCGGCGAGTGCGTCGAGGCTGACGATCTTCTTGATGTTGGCCTGCACTTCCCGGACCGTCTCGAACAGAACGTCGGACTGCAAGAGAGCGCGAGTGATCTCTTTGAGGCACTCGGCGAGCACCTTTTCGTCGACCACCGTCGCTCTGCTCATCCGTGCGAGCGCGCCGGAGATGCTCGAGCCGAGCTGCGCGAGCAGGCCGCGCCGGGGGGTCGGACCTTGGCGGCCGAGTAGGATACTAGGGTTCCGGCGGTAGGGTTACAATGTTGCGGGTCGGTTGTGGAAGCCGGGTGCGGGCGGGTGGTGCGTGTATTTTATGGTGTGGCTGGAGACTATACGAACCGGATAGTGAAAAAACCTACCCCTTGGGGTCTGTGTCCTCCCCTCCCGCAGGCGTTCCTGGCGGCGAGTTTACGCTCCATACTCGATCCGATCTAGTCCCCGATTCCGTCTCCATATCTAATTGATCCCGTACGAGGACATCCAATCTGTGTTGACAATCGGTACTCGCCCGCCTCGAGGTGCAAGATCGAAAGCTGGGTCGTGAAACCTGCCCTTCCTGATTCCATGTCGTCCCCGTCGCTGGCGCCCCCGTCGCCGGCGCCCCCTACGGAGAACGATGAGGTGATGGAGACTGTGGATGGCGGAGATGCGCCGCGTCCAGGTCAAGCCGCGGAGTCTGCCGGCACAGCGGTAGACGCAGGAGCTGCAGCGAACACAGCCGTTTCACCTCCCCACGAGGAGGCGAACATCCCTGACGGCGGAGATGAGGACGATGACATGTACGACGAGTACGAGGATGGTGACATGGACGACCAGTACCAGCTCGTCAACGATATTGGCCTCGACTTCGATGATGACATAGTTGACTTCGAGGAGGAGGGAGGTAAGTTCTCGGAGAGCAGAGAAGTCGAGGCTACGGTGGAGGCTTTGTGTCGCAAGGTCGTCACCGTTGAAGACAAGCCGTCGCGGGGCACACATGTTCAGTACTAGGTAGGATAGCGCGGCTTGCCGCGCGCTTGCCCGCCTAACGGCGAGCAAGCAAGTATAAAAAACGTAATGGATAAAAGGAAATAACAAAATATAGTTTAATGATATTATAAAATAGTAGCATCAGATGTTATAGGAATAGCTTTCATATTGTTGTAAAAGTTCTTGATCAAAATAAAAGGACCTGACATGTACAAAAAGAATTGTAGTTTCAAGCAAACAAAAAAGAAGATTAACATACATGAGTGTACATTTCATTTTGATAGCATTTGATATATAATTCATAAGTAGCACATTATAGGCTATACAATACATTACATTAGAATAAGTGATAAGTAGTAGGCATCATAAAGTTCACACACGGTAGTGGCTAGGGGTTTAAGAGAAATTTGTGAACACTACTAATCTTCTACTTCTAATCCAGCACCTTTGATCTATTATAGCACTCCATCACTTGAAAATGCTAGATTTCTCCTTCTTCTTGATCTCTTGTGATTTAACAGGATGTTAATTCTGCATACACGATAAAAACCAAAGGAGGCCCCTTATATTTGGTCCAAACAATACTTCTATAGTCATTGATGTCTGGTGATGTTCCTGGATGATAACCATCTTGGCAGTAGCCTATAGTTCCAACAAAAATCGTGATGATTGATTTTTCTAGTTCTAGGTGGCATATAGCTTGGCCATCAAAGCGAGTAGGAGCCTCTCCCCATAATGTGATCATAGTTTTATTTTCACTCTCAAGATAAAGAAAATACACAACATAAGTTATAAGCATATAGATCTTACAAGAGTAACCCGACAGCGCAACTAAAAGATATACTTAGAGTTAGAAAGAAGAAAATGTATTTTGTTTATTTGTCCACTTATTCTAGGTAAATTGTAGGACATAACAGGAGACACCAATTATAACCCCAAGAACATCTGTCAGTACATAGAGAATGATCATCTAACTAAATTAGGTTTATCTTTTAGCAATGCGAAAGTAGTTCATTTAAAGTGCCAGTACCAAAAATATGTAGAGGTACCATTTGGTGGAGACAATTCAACAGATGGTGTTAGGTTGTAAATCCACTTGGCATGGAAAGTGGTGAGCTGAGTAAACATAATCATCAATGGTGTAATGACTGTATGGCCTGAGATGTCGCTTAAAAAGTTGGTCAACATGCAAATGAGATCCTTGTGCAAGACGTCGAGGTAAGTCTTAAGAATGTATATTGGAACTATTTCCCTGTTAGAGAAGATACATGTTATGTAAACGGTCCAATAGCTGTTGTAGAGTAATTTAAGAGCTGAAAAAAGTGCTACCTGCTTATCGATGAAGACCATGTGAATCACTAAGACGCGACCATGCTGACCACCACGATAATTCCACAGTCGAGACTCCCGCACACAAATAGTCCAGTGGCACACACGAGGCTGCATAACATAAAGGTTGCAATGCTCCATCTAGTCTAGAGTAAAGCATACTACGAATTATTACGCAGGAGTGCTTCTAAACTTAATGGAATCAGTAAAGCCAAACCGACACAACAAATCATCAGAACCATATAGGAACATGAATACATAGCTAACAAAAAATCTGTGACCACATGAGTGGTGAATGGGCAGCTAAAACAGTATAAATCGTCTGAACACCAAACCATATCAGTTTTCTCACCTAACACCACTCTGAGTACAAGAAACAGGCTTCCTATAGTATCCTAACAGAGCATACATAACCAGTAGAAAGCACAGGCTTGTTTACATAACCAGTAGAAATCACGGGCTCTTAGAAGCAAACAAACAGCAAGTAACACCCATAAATTCAAAGACTTTGTAAGCACATTACCACAAAAAGCGATGCATTCTCCCAGTAACAAATCTTAATCTTATAGCAGATTGCAGTGAAAACACTTGTTGGATATCGCAACACCCAGTTGGTATTTCCGTGGGCAGTCAACTTGGTTTGTATAGCACCTGCACAAATATAGATAAAACAACAAGAAAAATCTGATATTTTCACCCATAACAGAGAAAAAACATCGAACATAAACTATGCTTTTTAAGACAGAAACGTTAAAATATCAATATGGAAATCACAAGAATTCCAATGCAGCAAAATGACTATTAAATAAGAAGGGTAATTTTTGGCATAGGACAGAGATGAGTAACTATAGAAAGCTTTTCAAAAACATTTTTGTTGGCTTAGTAGGATGTCCTGCAGTAGCACAGGCTACTCCATGAAAATATTCCAGCGTGCCAAATGAGGTACAGAGAGGAGAAGCTTCAAATGCAGATCACACACAATGTCATGCCATTAAGTTGTCTGAGAGGCAGGAGCGAAGCAGTATAGCAGCGCCCAGGCTTGGACTGAATGAAGATATTGAACTGGGTGCATCTAAAGAACGTCAGCCCGAGCTTTAGTTTGAACATCAGTAAATCAGATATTCAGAGCTTGTGGTAGCCATGATCAAAATAGGAGTAACCATATGTAAATATAAAACTAAGATGTATCATAGGTTTATGGCCATCCACTTCTTGACAAAACATCATTGCTTATTAATGCATTGGTTAAATCAACCAAATAAATCTAGAAGCTCTAGCATGGACAAACAATAAAAAGTATGTCTGCGTGCACATGCAAGTGGAAATTAAAAGAGTAGAACAAAACTGAATTTTTTTTTTGCAATTCTAACTATGGACCCCATAGTGGTTCTTTCTATCACATTATTAATGATATTTCCTTTCTCTCTCATTTTTTTCTAAACACATATATGGCCATGTTATGTTGCTCTAATGGTATTTGCTATGCAAATTCCACACTCCAATTAATCTTTCTTTTTCTCTTGCAAGCCATGGTCAGTCCATACTGTATTCTGGACTAATTTTGCTTCAAAGAAACAGAGCACGTCATTTCATCCAATCCGTATAATGAAATAGAATTGGAAATATCATCAGCTTGGCAAGTAAAATATATGTGTTCTATGGTTGACTATCTCAAGAAGGCGCTGAAAAACCGTCACACGCATTCTACACATGACTCTCAACGATCTCCTTTTCCATGGGCTAAAGCCTAACGTGTGGCCAAGCAACAATGAGTCATAGAACATACCGGCCCAGCAATAGTGTAAGGCAGTAAAATAAAGGAAGCAAGCATAACAGCAGCCCAAAAAATATAAAGAAACAACATGAAAAATAAATTAAAAAGCAAAATATTATATTACAGCAGGAAGTAGAAGGTCTATACATAATTGTATAGTACATAATATCAGGAGCACAAAAGGGATATTATCATAAGAGTTATGCTCACTAAAGAATAGAATTATATTACACATAAGTACATAGCATAAGAACTGGCTAGCTAGGCTGTAGCTTTAAGGGTAATTCTAGCACCTGAAGGATAAACAATATTAAGATATGTGATCAATGAGTTGTGTAAAATGTACTGCACGATCTTAGTATCTAGTAGTATTTAAGTTGGAGAGTAACTTACGTCCTTCTGGAACTAAAGCTCGACATTTTTAGTCCATTAGTGCACCACAACCATCCTTCAAAGTACCTGTGTACACAACTGCCTCATGGGATGATTCAATTATGTTACCGATGTCTTCGCAAGCTCGGCAATATCTTGCCAGCTCACTTTCGGTACATTTCCCAACAGGTTATCATCTGCACAAGAAAAGAACTTGTAAGTAAATATAGCCCATAACAGCCAGCTATATACAGATCATTATTATCTTTTCTTTGTTTTCTATATTAAAATATAACCGGTTACTAAAAAATAAGAGCATAAGAAGATAATAGTAATTCAACAGAGTTGCATTTTTTAATAGTACCATGAAAATCGTTTGATTTCTCTGATCAATTTGCTAAGTATGAAAAGATATAAACGGAAAGAGAAACAGCCATGACACGTAATACTAAGTATAAAGCTTCCTTTCCTCTTTTCTATGGTACTAATATGAAATATTATATTAGATATAGGGAGTCTCATAAGAAAAAGCAATTAAAAAGCATTTAAAAAGGAGGTAAGAAACTACGTAATCTAGAACATTTTCTTTTGAATAGCTAAAATTAATAGTAAGCAAAACTGAAAAATCATATATGATTTCCTTTTGATGAGATGGGGTACAACATAAGCATATTTGCAATCTCCTCTTTGTGTATATGCATTTGAGAGAGAGGGGTCAGTTCTAGCTGGTAGTATTTCTGATATAAAGAAAGAAAGACCGTATCTATGTATGTAAACTATGCTCAATTGTTTTGACAACATGGATACTTTTTATGTGACAGTACAATGGATCCGCAATGAGATTCAATGTGAATTGACTGTAATATAGATAGGGGGGTTAAGAAGATGAATTCAAACTTATGACATGCAAGCACATATAGCTGGCAGTCCGCACACAGAGGCTCATGTTCATCCTCCATTCCTCCTCAGCACATCGACCCTCTGCCACCCATTAGCGATCCAACCAACCGAGCCACCACAAAGAATCAAAATATAATTTGAAAAGAAACAATTTCCTGTAGTAATGGCATTGAACTGAATCAACATGAATCAATTTGCACAGAAGCATGAGAAATGATATCGAGAACTGAAGCTCCAGGAAAATTAAACGTTCGACAAAAAATTCTAAATAAACGCCGGGCAAGTAGATATAAACGGATGTTACGGCTGACCAAATGTTGATAATAGGTTACAGATGGTATGCATAAGCTTGTTATAATAATAAAATAATGATGCAGAGGAGTTCCTGCAACCAACAATCACAAAGAGGAGGGATATTATGAAGTAAGACTAACCTAAACTATAGCTCAAAAGTCTATGTGTTAGAAATCTCACTGGTTAGGAGAAATGGACATTTATTAGACACAACAGTATCAGCTATATAGAGGAAGACATGGCATAATGCTCTGAACAGAACTGGGAAGATACGAAAAAAATCTAAACCAGCAAACAAAACTAAAGAGGCAACAAAGGATCAAAATTAAAATTACTAAATACATGAGGTATTGGAATAGTAATAACATGAGCACATGTATCACTAAAGTGAATCCGTGCCTAGATAGTGAGATTTATATAGGGAAACGATACCACCAGAAATTTTTTGTGCACTAAACCTTCCAGGCATGTCTGTGAAGAAATCTGAATCAACATTTGACGTGTCTCAGTGAGATGTCACGATATTTTGTTTTGCATTGCTAAATCAAAATTTTCCTTTAACCAACCTCCACCTAGCCTTGTGACTTTCACAAACATACTACAACCATTTTGTTTTAGTAGGGTTAACTCGCAATGGTTGTTCAGCCACTCATATATTGATTTAAAAATAAGATATAGCCACACAGATTGATTAACATGCGGATATGTTATGACTAAACTTCTGTAAATAAAATGAGAGAGAGATAAGAAAGTAAAAATATGTGGTAGCTTTATTACCTAAGATGTAGCCGTAAAAAAAGCTCACTAGATAACGGAAAAAGATATTAGGGATCAGCACCAGCTTCATTTCTTTGTACCCATTTGCTAAAGTCTAAAACCATTTATCTGCATTCCTTTCAGCTATAAATCCAGAGAACAAAACTTGCATTCTTATCATTTAGAGATTGAATGAATCCTTAATCCCACACAAGATGTATTCAATGCAAACTTCCCATATAAATATCTAGTGTGCCAAATCTTCCTTTAGATCCATAGTAAAAATAGGTTCTTCTCTTTGTTTAATTCCCTAAAACAAACCAATATAAACAAATGACTGGATGACCAAAAAAACAAAATTTAGGAGATCAAAAGGAATGGATATACAATGGCAACCACATAGATATGTCTCTCATGCTCTGACAATCCTTCATTATGTGATGAACCACTAATTCTGCCTACTTCTAGTCTGGACAATAATATGAGGGAATCAGCAACCACATACATTGTGTGACTAATTCCTCCAACTTCATTTTAGCTTCCTGTTTCTAGTTTCCATAGAGTGATATAACTGGGTGTATACCCAACTGTAAAATCCTGAAGACTTCTATCTCAAGAAGCAAGCAAATTGGATGCGTTGGTACAGCTGATCGTACATACTCAAAAACTAAGTATTACATACTCAAACACTAAGTATTAAAATAGCAGAAATATTTCTTCATTAAATGGCCCGAGGTTTGTGTTAGTGCAAACTGAATGTTTAGAGGTAAGAAACCACAGTTAAAAGAAAAAATAAGCTAAATATCCACAGTGAGGATGTCCGATGTCGTGGTTCAATGGAATAAATAATTACATAAAATAGAACGTTGGTGAATGGGAGATGAATCTTCACTTGGCATAGAAGAAAGCAAATAGAAGAGCTCAACTTCAAGCTGATATTACCTTGAGGGAGTTGTGTTGTTGATCGTGCACATGAAATAATTCTGAATCAAATCTTGCTGTAACAACAATTTTCAGAAATTAGCTTAATTCCAAAGATTCTTGTTGTTGTAAATATCCCTGTAACCATATCAAGAAGCCTGATTATTTTCGGATTTAAAGACGTGGCATACTACACAGAACAACAGATTTTTAGCTATGATCTATCATGAACTGCTAACCATGGTCTGCCATCTCCGATCTTCAACCGGTGCTCTCATTTTTGGTGGCTTATGTATATGCTTTCTGCTTTCCTATCTGTTCAGAGGCATGCACAATTAACATAGAGTACATGTCAACAATCAGTGGAGCAAACACATAGTAATACCAACTCAAAAACAAGCAAATGAACTTTGTGGAACACAGCTATAATTCAAAGTAGAAATGGTATTGTTATACCTCTGTTTGTCGAAGCTGATCATGACACCACCATTTGCTTCCCAGGGAATACCTTTGACCTGGTTTAGCACAATACACATGAATATATTGACATGACAAATTCAACATGTTTTTGTCACAACTTCCTTCTGGTCAGAACAAGAATAACAATCAACATAGTAAAATTATAGGGGACCAAACTGTGAAGAGGATAGAATCATGTACAATCACTTGCTGCTGCAAAGATGTGAGGAATAGAATGTCGTGTGGGGGGCTCACCTTGCTATTGTAGCCTGTAAGTTTACGTTGTTGGGGACGGCGGTAGCTGCGGGTATGTCACATCTCTTCTTCACCACTTTTCCCTCTCTAGCTCCTCTTCCACTGGCTCACACCAGTAGCAGCACGTGGTGCCGAGCTGGCAGGTGAGCACCACCCATCATGCAAAAACGACCTCGTATGGCTGCAAAGTGCTGCCTCTACTGCACCTCTGCCTCCTCCAGACGCAGCCCTGCCCTGGTCAATGGTGCCGCACTCGGATGCCGGCACAGCTCCCGATGCAACCCTACTCTGTCCGACGCTGCTGCGCCTGGATGCTGGCGACATCCACCTGACCGGTCTACGCGGCACGTCATGGCCACTGCCGCCACCGAGGACGCTGGCACGGACACCGCGAGGCCCTCTTTACAAAGGGCAACAGAAATGTAATTTCAACAATCTGTTCAACAAAAGAGATAAAATGCAGTATATTCAAGATAGAGAAATTTTACCTTGTTGATGAAATATGCATCCTTGTTAATTACAAAACTAATTTATGAACATATTTTGCAGATAATTTTGTAATCCATCAAAAAATGAACTCAATGTTGTCTAATATGAGATCTTTGACAGAAAGAACATTCGTTCCAATGGCCAAAACAAAGTTGCGTGCTTGCTACTGCTCTCCTAGCTGTTGCTACCTATGCATCTGCATCCGGCCATTGCTACTTATGCATATTCAACTGCATCTTGCCAAATCAAAGGACTTCTAGTACAACTGCTTCCAAAAATCCAGCAGCTGCTACTCCTACCTTCAACCATGGCTGCTGAAAAACCAAGAAAAAGAAGGGAGGAAGGAAGGAAAACAGAGAGCTTTACCTGGAACAAAAGGGTGTGGTCGTGGTTGGGGGAGCAGTGCGATGCAGTCGTGGTCGGGGAGGAGCAGGCCGTCGCGCTCGTTGTAGGGGCAAAGGCCGCTGCCGCTGCCTCAAGGTCGGTGAGGATCACCGCGCTCATGGTCGGGGTAGAGGAGGCGGGAGGAGAGCACCGCTGCTGCACGCCGGATCAGGTTCCAGATCGACGAGGAGGCCATTGTGGTTCCGGCTTGGCTGCTTGGTCGCTCCTCCATCGCTGGCCTCCAAGATTTGGAGGAAGAAGAGAAGGACCAGCATGGCGGCGGCTAGGGTTTGAGGTTGAGGAGGAGATGTGGGAACGACACAGGGAGGAGGAGGAGAAAAGTGAGGGATTCTACAGCCCCTACCCCTCTCTCTCCATGGACAAAGACCGCCATCTGCTCCTCTCTCCCCTCCACCGCCTGCTTCATTCATGCGTGCGCCGCCACACCACTGGAGAGAGACGAAGGAAAGAGAGGAGGGGAACATGAGAGGATAGGGTTTGGTCCTTTGGGGTGTGCGGGAAGAGACGCTAAAGGGGCCTCGCTACCCATGGCGATGCGGTCGCTGTAGCCAGCGTACCCGGCGGCGCGTCGCCGGTCGCCACGGACGTACGACTTGGAAGGAGAAGGACGAATGGGGACACGAAAAGTCTATTTTGCCCCTGGCGGGCGAGTAGAACCACGGGGGAACCACCGCGTCGTCCGATCCGTTGCACACACCACCCGACCCCCACGTAGCCTGGGTCACTGACGGCCAGGCCCCGTTCGAAGCGGGCCCACAAATCAGTGGAATACGCTAGGGTTTGAGAGCTGTCTAAGAATGGACGGTTCGGACCACGTGAATAGGGCCAAAATGCCGATCGGACGGCGCAGATTGCTCAATCAGGAAAACAGACGGCTAGCAGGAGGCCACGTCGCACGAATGAACGGTCAGGATTTTCGTGTCGTGGATTGGCTCAGATTTCCCCAAGAATGTTTCTTTTAGATGTATGGATCACCTGACCTGCGAGGGTGCCCATCGCATATGGTGAGGGAGACGCTCGCTGCTCTTATTCAAATTTTTCTTTTCATATGGGATTTAGATGCACATGCATATACGAGTTGAATTTTTGCTATGGGATTGTCTATAATACAACACTGATCATCGATCTTCTGCCGGCTACCAATATGCAGCTGCATTCCTTGTGGACATGTGTACGGCAGATCGTGTCTGGAGACGTGGCTGCGACGTGATGGCAACGAGACTGCCAAGGTACGTACCTCATGTATTTCCCTGTATACTACTATACTTTGTAATTTGTGTTAAGGCAACTGACTTGGTCTACAAATCGCATCAATTTTTTCATTACAGTGCCCTCAGTGTGGCGTGTTGTTTGCGGACAATCAAATTATAAACCTATACGCGCCAGGAAATTTGTGGGAAGGCTGCGGCCATGTACAGGTTATGTTTCTTTCTTCGTCTTCTGAAAGTTATATCCCTCTATTCCAGTGAAATGCACACTCAAGATTTGTATTTAATTAAAATTTAGTCCATCTATATAAAAAAAGTACTTGATATAGAAACAGTATCATTAGAGAGTAACTTTTACTATGAATATAACAATATCGATTATATAACAATATAATCGAGATATTGTTGCTCAATTCTTCAGTCAAAGTTCATTTTAGGTGTGTGCGCCTTATTCATAGGAATGGAGGTGGTATGTTTCTAGTCCATATTAGATGCTAAGAATAAATTTGCTCATCATAAATTACGCCGTACTCTCTCTGATTGGAAAAAAATGTCGATGACTTAATATAAACTTTATAGTAAGTTATATTAAATTATCCTATACTTATTTCCGATCGGAGGGGAGTAGCATTTATCAGTTAGAACTAAATTTGTGTCCCATTTCCAATAACCCCCCTTGGTACTCTATAAAACAAAATACATGGTAGACTTTACGGGGTCAAAACAGGCTCACCAATGTTTGCACATTAATCTTTAACAACCATACCTTGCATGTCCTAAATGTTTCATATTGTACACTAATTGGCTGATTATACACTAGCTAGGGGACACAGTGATAGTATCATTGCGGTAGATTGCTTCGATCGTTTGTTAAAAAAATTCAGTTCAATATTTCTTTACACGCATCATGTAACCTCTGATTGTTTTTTATTCCAAAAGTATTAAATGTTTTGGTTCACTGACTTTAATGATTAGTACTAGTATAAAGGTAAATTTATAATGTTTTCATGTTGGCGCTAAGAACATAAATTTATAATGTGCAGCTACTAGTAGCCTAGTAGTACGGAACCGGCTCCTGTGACAGTAAGAAGGAAAGTTAGGGAGAAATAAGAAGGAAAGTCAGGGTATACTGTCGTTAAGTTCCTAATTATATACTGCATCCATTTACTGTAGATGATTACTGTATCATAAATTATCTAAATAATTTTTTCAATCTAATTTTCATTGTACTAATAACAGTTAATACATACCTTAAATTTATAATATATAAATTATATTAGAGACAAAATAGTATAAATTTGAAGAAGGAAAATTTGAAGAAGGAAAAGTTAGAAGATCTGGTTCCTAGTAGTACAAGAGTGAAATGCTTTGATTGGTGGTGGCATGGTGTGCATCGCCTTGATTTTGAGTTTATGATTGCTGACAGAGGCTAAGCTCATTTTTTGGTAGTGCTTCCCGATTATCAGTGTGTAGCTAGCTCCGTAGAATATTCTGTTTCCAAATTAAACATGAAGCACTCGGTGCCATGATATTGCTTCCCCCTTCATGAGATAAATTATTATGTGGCCATCGGTTTTCGAAACTGCAGGAAGTGAAAGTTTATGTTACTAAGGCGATGGCTGAGGTGGTGTTACAATCCGAGAGACTGATGGAGGCTACGAGGGCGCGAGCTAGCACCACGATCGCCAAGATGAAGGCAGAGTATAGCTCTTCTATTCAGGCGGTATATGCGAAAGTGATGAATGAGGAGATACAAAGGCAGAACTGCTTGTACGCTGCGTTGCAGAAGATACAAGCCGATGTGATGTTAATTAAGGAGCAGATTGCTGCTAATGAGCTCTCGTCACGTCCTCCGAAGCTGCAGGAGGAAGAAACGGCTCAGGATAGCAGGCCCAGGAGGATCATCAGGCCCAACAAGCGCTTCTGCTCGGATGAATGGGGCCGTTAGTTGTGTTGCCGAGACCCCTCAGATCGGAAAAAGGTTGTAGGGTGATTTAGTATAACTTAGTTGTACTAAGTTGTACTAGATCACCAAACACCCTTTTCTGATCGGAGGGAGTTTGGAAATTACACTGAACATTATTCTTTAGATCATACTAAACATTACCAATCTGTATTTCCATCTGGGGCTCTCTCTCTCCTCGGATCTTTGTTAAACTTGCTTGTTACATTGATATATGATTGAAACCTAGACATAACACTATGTCGCTATCACTTAATCAGATATCCCAACAACCGTACACCTCTCAACACAGTAAGGCTACTAGTTGCATTTTCATTCATGTTGCATTGCGCTCTACTAGTTTCCAACTTCGTCTCAATGGGGGTGTGATAAAGTCATGTGTGGTTCCCCAGGATCTCATCCCCATTCCTCAACCTTTTCTCTCTCTCTCCTCCCTCCCCGTTGAGAGTCTTTGTAATATCCTAGCAAGAGAGATGAGAATATAAAATATAAGATGTTTTAGTCTTTTCCTGATACATATTTATCTAGATATCTTTTAGTGTATAGGTTATAAGCAAACTTTAGTGAATATTTATGCATGGAATTTGGAAAAATTTAAGAAAATTTGATAGAACTTGTCAAATTGATTGAAGTCTCACTTGAGTTAATGATTGGACTAGTTCATCAAGTAGACTGTTGTAAACTTTGATTTACATTTAACAGCTATGTTAGGAAGGTAGAAGTAAGACCGTAATAAAAAAACTAACACATCCATAAGAAAAATAGTAACAAATCATTTCACATCTTATCTTATTCTATCCTATCATAATCATCATCATTTTCAACCATCACTTATGATTGACAATAGTCAAGTATCAAGTAAATCATTAAATCTTGATCTTCCAAATCTTGATTTATTCTATTCTTCTTTATTTAAATTATAAAATTCTCAAAAGATAAAAAATTTAACTATGAGTAGAATTTATTTTACTACTCATAACACATTATCTAGAAATATAGAAAACTGTAAGGGCTAAAGTGCATAATAAATATGCATTTAAATTCATAACTTCCTACATATTTTTAATCTAACAAAATTAAAATCATTTACATTACACTAAATATTTCAAACAATTTGAATAAAATGAACTTTGAGAGTTTTGCAACTCAAAGGATCATGCCTTGAGAAATCAATGGTCATTAGAACTAAAGCTACCTTTAGATCCTTAATGATAACCCACATTGTTAATTTTTACTTAATTAATATGAAGGCCTAAAATAATGTTATCACATTTGTAATTTAAGTTTAAACTTGAATATGCAAATCAACTCACATGCCCAATTCAACCCAGATTCCATCTAGTGACAAATGCCACTAGCCATGACAAATGAAATGGTTTCATGATGATAATGAATATTCTACATGAGTTGCTTCAACGCTAAGCTATATGCACACAAGTATTCTAAGTCATCTATGCAAGTGAGGAGTCATCACATAGGTGTCATCTCTGCATGCTTAATGGGTTAGAGCATGCCACACAAGCACCTTAGTCGTCAAATGCATGCAATGAGGTATCAACACCTCATAGCTTTCCCAACACTATAAATAGAAGACCAACCCAAGGACTCAACTCACACACCTCAAGAGCAAAGCTCATAAGAATCACACTCAAGCTAGAGGTTGAGTGAGTGGTACAAATATTTTTCCACACACTCACTTAGTTGAGAGAGATCTGAGAGGGAGATAAATCAAGAAATAAGAAAAACCATTGGGAGAAGGATAAGAACAACTTCATCATCTGGATTAGCTTGCTGCAAAGGTTAATAAATAAAACCCTAGGAAATAAAACTAGAAATAGAAGTGGAGTTTGATTCAGGGGTTCAAACATTAGTTATAGTACCAGAAGATCATGTTAGACATGAATTCTATTATTGGAAAGAGTACACTAGAACACTTAAACATATCCCATAACAATCTTATTTGAGCCATCCATAAATCATTCTATCTTTTCAAACATTACAATGAGTAGAATTCCTACATAATTTATGACGGAGATTATGTGGATGATGTATACTCTATTCCCAAACTAGAGCATATATCTGAATAATGTGTTAGTGACTAGAGTGTAGATCAATTCTATGTTTCTATGTATAGTAATTGACTCATCTTTATCTAAACAATCATAGGGGTAATCTCATGATTGCGAGTAAACCTATCTTTCCAACTTAAATTCTAAAACTCAAGGCTTGTGTTGAGATGAACTATACCTCGCACATTTGTGAATCAAATTTATGAGTATTCCTATGGAGATAATCAAATCTCTAATCCTTTGAACTCATCTTACAGTTAAGTGTTATGATGAGACCATCTTAAGTCAGAAGGTGAAGCTAAGTTAAGCCTTGTCTTAAGATTGAAAAGATTACTATCCAATATCTTTTACTTAGGTAAAATACACAAGTGTCCTCTTATGATAAAATATGTATCACAACTATCTCATCTTATCCATACCTATCAATAGTAAATCTACTTAAGATCATAACTAAATTCGTTATGAGGATCTCAACTTAAATTAGAATACCCAAGATCTTCCAAAGTACTTACCAATATATAAAATCAACTCGCACTTAGCTTTGCACACTATCAAGTGTATTCAGAACCTGATGGAAAATATATGTATTCCAAATCTCTTTGGAACAAGGTTTCCATTTAAATGTTTCATAAATATCTTTTGCCCAGAGAAGTAGTAAATCAACTCTTGTCAAATGTGGAGATGCCTAAAGTCCATATTTTCATATGTGACGAAGTCACAAAATACTCTTATGAACCACTCATAGGAAGGAATTCCACATATTTCCTTTCAACTAGAAATAACCTATAATTCCAAATTCTTTATAAATATCTTCACTCAAATTTGAGTAATCCAAGATATTATAAAGTACTTCTCAAGACAAAGGAAATTCAATCGAGATTGATCTCAAATATGAAAATTACCATTTTTTATTTTGTTCTTCATGCTATGATAGTAATGAAGGAATCTTCATTTGGTTGTCCAAATAAAAGAGTGAAAATATAAAGCCTATGGATTTTTTAAAAGTTCAAAATAATTACTTTGAACTAAATTCCAATGATGGCAATACCCAATATATTATATTATCCTAAATTCTTTCTTATTAAGAAAATACCACGTCAAATTTTATAAAGCAAAGGAATTCAAACCTTTGTAAAGCCCTATAACAAAGTATTCAAATCTATAATAATATGGAAGTTCAAAAGAATTATTTTGAACCAAGGTATAATCCAAGATTTGAATATTATTCAAATTTCACAAATGGACATGTAAAGAACCAAATAGTTTTAAAATAATTTTCCAATTATCTTTGAGGGAAGAAAAATACCTCTCAAACAAATTCCTAATAGTTCAAGGAATTGAATTATTCAAATTCTCCTAAAATCAGAATCAAATTCTGAACAGATTTGAAACTAGAAAATCAAAACAGACAATAAAAACAGAAATAGAAAAAAGGAGAAGAAAAAAAATAAGAAGACGGACGTAACCCCTTACCTCAGCCCAGTACCATCCCAACAGTGAACCCAACCCATCTAATCTTGCATTCACACTTAAACCCACTCGTGCCAAGATTTTTTTTTGCAAAGTTACGTTAGAACTGTCTTCGTCCCCGACAACAGTGACCGCCGCGTCGCCGGGGAACCGACTTAAGCCCATCTGCCCATGCCGTCTCGACGTATAAATAGACCCCGAGATCCAACACCGGACCTCACAATTCTCAGTGAGCAATAAGAAACACTCGAGCTCGCGGAGCCGAAACCCAAGAAATTGGGAACTACGGCTAGTCGCCGGTGAGGACAACGCAGGATCAAGTGAGTATCCTGGCGAAGGGAATCGAGTTGGGAAACCCTCTATCGATGGAATCAAAACCTTCTCCGACGCCGGCCGACGGGAAAATCGACCCTGCCCTCAACTCCATATAAAACCATGGATTTATTGAGTACCCATGTAGTAATCACCTAGTCTTCTTTCATTTAGACCCTTAGTCTTTAGACGTTGTGGTAGAACTAGCAGTTCGAGATGGACATCAGGACAGAGCTAGTCTGAGGAAAGAGAGTCGTTGAAGTCGCGTCGCGCGCAAGAGAAGCTGAGCGAACGTTCGCTCTGCGTAGTTTTTTGGTTTCAAGCAGTAAGCTACGACGACTTTTATTTCACCAGGCGATGAACATCAAATGGAAGCACGAGAAGTAGCGGTATCTCAAATCCACTAGCGCGCGCGCGCGCCTACAGCCTGGCGCGGCAGATCCTGTCGCCGTCGGTGACGACGTGGGCGCGCGTGATGTCCCGCAGCGACGGGCACCCGCCGAGCGCCATGGCCAGCTCCAGCTCGTCCCGCAGCATCTGCAGCATCTTCCGCACGCCAGCCTCGCCGTCCACCGCCAGCGAGTACAGCACCGGTCTGCCGACCTGCACGGCACAGACAGCGTCAGGGAGATCGGCCAAGAAACTAACATCCTGAATCGTGGAAATCAGATGTTCAGTTTCTGTTGTACTTACAAAAACGCCAGCTGCTCCCAGCGCCAGGGCCTTGAACACGTCCGTGCCGCGGCGGACGCCGCCGTCCAGGAACACCGGAAGCCGCCCCTTCGCCTCACTGACCACCTGGATTTGTGTACATGCTCGGTAGTTTTGGTCAAGAACATGACGAAAATCTTAACTGAAGCTAACTGAACTTATCTGAAAAAAATAATGCGATTCCTCGTGGAATTTCAGGTGCGGGTTTAGATTGGCTGGCATACATACCTCCTCCAAACAGCTGATAGTTGCAGGGACATAGTCGAGCTGCCGAGCGCCATGATTTGACACGATGATGCCAGCTGCGCCGTTCTCAATGGCAAGCCTAGCTGCATTTTGCACAAGTTTGTCCATGTGATGACATGCCATAACAAAAGAGCAGGTACTACTGAAATTCAGAAACTGGCTAAACTTACTGTCTTCTGCAGTCACGACCCCTTTCAACAAGATCGGTAACGAGGTAATTGTCTGCAGCCACTTAACGTCCTGTATTTGTGCATCATCAATATTCACCAGTGTTCATTGATACCTATCAACAACATCTTCAAAAAACAAGAAAAAAGGGGTACCTCCCAACAAAGAGACCGGTCGACTTGGCTGGCAACATAGGAGGAGAGTCCAGAATCATTTGTCTGACAAGCCACAAAAGGCGTGGTAAGACATCTGAACTATAATTTGGCTATTTGTGTGCTATGATTGGCTTAGTTACCTTGTCCATCGAGCCGAGATCCAGCGCCTCGAAATTCTTCAGCACAAGATGCGGAGGCAAGTTGAACCTAGTACAAGTCATCAGAAATTTCAGGTAATTTCACTACTAGTATATTCAGCATGATAGTGTGCACATCTGCTAGATTTGAACCTGTTTTTGATATCAGCTTCCCTCCGACCGAGCCTCGGAGTATCGACAGTGAGCGCAATCGCCTTAAACCCAGCCATTTCAGCCCTCTTGACGAGTTGCCGTACTATATTCCTGTCCTTGAAAACCTGATGAATATGATCCATATTCTGGTCAGGTCAGAAAACAAGAAACATAATTTATATATGTTTGCGAAGCCGAAGAAAAAATATACATAGAGTTGGAAGAAGCGAATCCCGGGTCCTACTGAGTTGACCTCTTCAACACTAGAAGTAGCCAATGTAGACAATGTCTAAAAGAGCATATATAGTATCAGCACACAGTCTATTTATTTGGAATAGCAAAATTGTGACAAGTGCAGGTAATCTTCCAAACCATTATGGTTCCTGCAGAAGCTGCTGCTCTTGCAGTAGCAAGCTCTCCTGCATAACAGATAAACTTCTCATGAGAACATTGCTATGAAAACTGGGAAAGATTGCAAAATTGGCTAAATTAACCTTCAGGATGAGCCATTTTCTGCATGGCCGATGGAGCGATCATGATAGGCATGGAGATGTCAAAGCCCAAGACATTGGTGGCCATGTTGATACTGGACACATCGATCAGAACGCGTGGTCGGAACCTGAAATCGTCCATTCGTAGTGAGACGCCATGCTCCTTGACAGAATTAGGACACTCTGAATATTCATAAATCATTTGTTAAGAGATGTGCTTCTGCACATGCATGTATGATGATGTCATTTATCTTATCTGAGAGTTCTTGGCGAAATTGTCATCTACTTTGACCATCCGAGCCACACGTGACAGATGACTCGTCTGATCTGTCCTCCAGTCAAGGTTATTTGTCCACTTCTGCTACCATCTAGTGATTAATTATACTAATCAAAAGGCAACCAATCGACTTACGCCCGGCCTGTCAAGACCACCTTGTAGTAAATCGTAAGAGTGGAGTTATAAAAATTCCACAAGGATGCGTCTAGATCTTATCCTAGGCCTTCAGCAAAGGTTTTAAAATAACTGAAGTTTTCAAACAACAGGACACTTGTCATTTATACATAAAAAAAGAAGTCATCCTTGCAAAAGTTTTCGTTTGAAATTCAGCTTGTTTTCCTGAATCATTACAGCTAGCTGATGCTAATAAGAACAAGTAAAGTTCATCTGGCAGCTCACTACCAGACAGGTACAGCTAAGAGCCTGAAACCTGCTAGTTTGGAAGTATATGTATAGCTTACAGGATTCTTGAGAAGGCCTCCCTGTTCTCCCTGAGCGTCCACTGATCCTCCGCGCCGGAGGCGTAGTAGTCGAACACCATCTTCGGCAGCTTCTCCTTCGCGAGCTTCTCGTACTCGGACACATTCGTGATCATCTCCATTCCCCTGCTCAAATTTCTCACTGTTATTTCCCAGATCATCTGTCTATCAAGCAGTCAGAGAGATTCTCCGTGTTTTTCCTCTTCAGAAGAACAACATGAACTGAAGATCGCCGACAGAAAAACGAATCAAGAAAGAAATGATAACGATGCTGATCTATCCCGAAGGGGTTGATTAGCTGCAGATTCTAGGCAAGATGTTACTTTCGAATCAAGTGCCTCATCAGTAGTAAAACAACAAAATGAAACGAACCGAACGACTGGGAAAGAAACCGGGAAAGATTCAAGAACCGTGGCAAGGTAAGAAAATGAGGGGAAATTTCCTCGGAGGATCGGTAGGACTCACATGTCGGGAGGGGGGAGAGGGGAGCCGACGGATGGAGGCTGCGCACGAGGGCTCCGCGACGGCTCCGCGACGGCTCGTCCGTGTCCTGGAGCGGAAACAGGGAGATCGCGTAGTGTCACTGGCACTGGGGATGTCGTGGTATTTAAAGGCATTTTTAGCTGATGCCGTTAGGTGCGACTGCTGTCACTGTTCTGAACTGCGTAGTTTTCTGAATATGGAACAGGGTGCTAGTACTATCGATCTGTTGCCATGACGAGATATCCCTCGCTCTTGATTAAAAATATGTTAAAGAATTACTAATAGATTACAAGTACAAGGAACTCATGCCAAAGTGACAACCTTTACAGAAGCTGACATGTTCAGTCACACCTTACACAGTTTAAGATATCAACCACGTCGAGCTATTCATCATTACTAAAGTTGAAAAGTATCCATCAGATCGCGGCGCCCACTGGTGCCTTCCCTAGGCCCTCCTCCCTTGCACATCTCCTCTCCCGCCACGGCCATCGGAGGTGTTGCCGGGCATAGCCCGTGTGACGACAGCAGCGACGAATTTCCTCGCACTAGTGCAAAAGAGGGCTTCCATTCGTCCCATTGGTCCCCAACCAAATTCAATCTGCGGCTAAAGGGTCCATCAGTTCCGGTTCATTTGAAAATGTGGACTAGGAGGCATTAGTCCCGGTTCAAATGAGCCCTTCAGTCCCGGTTTCAACCAACAACCGGGACTAATGCCCCCTGGCCCTTTAGTCCCGGCTCGTGGCTCAAACCGGGACTAAAGGTCACCCTTTAGTCCCGGTTCGTGCTACGAGCCGGAACCAATGGCTCGTTCAAACGAACCGTTCGCGCCAGTTACGATCGACGACGCTTCGGATCGATCGACTTCATTAACGACGACGCTTCGTATTGTCGCGCGCTGATCAGGAATCGGCGCCGACGCATTGGGAACTCACCTGCATTCATCGCCGGCCGGCGTGCTCATCATCTCCCTTCCTCTACACTATATAAAGCACTCATATTTGATCATCTAAGCACACCATCTCTAGCCTTCTTCTTCCCCAAAACATCTCTCCCACATCACCATACCGCCGGCGCCCGAGAGCTCTCTCTCCCTCGACAATGGAGGAGCAATTTTTTCCCTGGTCTCGGATCTACTACGTCGTCATCGAAGAGATGAACTTCACCATCACGGAGACTCTCCGTGCTTCGAGGGTGGAGAAGTGGATCCGCGCCGTCAAGCGCCGGTTCCTCAATGACGCACCGGTCAAGTGCATGGGCATGGATTGTGAGTTCACCACTCATGAGGTCCCGCAGCGTGCCGCCGTCCTTCAACTCTCGGTGGCGTCCGAGATATGGGTCTTCCAAATTTGTAAGGCCAATGGTGTGCCGCAACTACTCAAGGACTTCTTGAAGGACACCACCATCAAGTTTTGTGGTGCGGCTATCAACAATGATCTGCGCATGCTAAGGTCATACGGAATTGTTATTCCATCCGCGTATGATCTTCAAAAGGTTGTCCCAAACCCCACTAGCAAGCTAACGCCGAGTCTCTATGATTTGGCCAATGCTACTATTGGGACACATCTTGAGAACAAGAAGAGGGACAAGAAGAAGAAGGACAAGAAGAAGAAGGAGAAGAAGTACAAGAAGAAGGGAGAAGAAGAAGATGATGATGATGATGATGATGATGATGATGAAGATGAACTAATTTTTGGTTGGGAAAAAGTTCCATTGAGCTTCAACCAATTATTATATGCCGCTTTAGACGCTCGCTGACAAGGGTATAGTTAATAGAGCCCGTTAGTTGAGTACCCCTGAGGCCCGTTGAGCTAGGCCCAATTGTAATGATAGTCGAATACGAGTTCTTACCGTATGTCGATATTGTAATCTTTATCGTACCCTACCCGATCCTCGAGACCTGGCCACCTATATATAGGGGCCAGGAGGGGACGGTGTAGGGCAGATTGAAAGCAAGCCAGGTTGAACACCCAAGTTTACTTTCGACACACACCTATCTCGACTAATTTTACCTTCGAGTTCATCCGACGCCCTATCTCCCCGATCCTAAGTCCTTCATCTAGGATATTTGTCGAGTTAACCCTCGTCAATTGGCGCCGACCGTGGGGAACTGGGCGTTGGAATCGTGAATTCGACGGCTTTTTCGCTTTTAGCCAACAACAGTTCAGAAGTCGACGAAAATCAAGAGATGGAGTTGACAATCGGAAGCTTAAACATCCTCATCAAACCGTCGGGTTCATCCCGCCTCTCGGATCCGACGAAACAAGATCTGTCGGCAAGTGAGCCCGAAACAACAGCAGTAATGGAATATTCTGAAGGCTCTTCCAGCGAGGTAAACTCGCCGGTCAGCCCAGAGGAAGTGCAAAAAGAAAAGAACTCAGAGTACAACGAAGAAAAGGAAAATTTTCACGTAGGAGTCCAACTCGAAGATCTCACGATCTGCCTCGACGATATTGCGAACAAATCAACAGACACATGGAAGACAGGATTAGAGCTTTCTGAGGATAGTAACTCGATCTTCTCAAGCTTCGAGGGTAACATCGGCAAACAATGCCAGGTGCTCGCCATTATAGGAGATAACTCAGAAGAGTTCGACGAAAACGACAATCCAGTACTAAACCCAGCAAATATCGACAGAGGAGCAAATCACCTAGCAGAAGGGCAGACACCAGAATCCCTCGCAACCAGGGAAAAAATTCGGCTATCAGTCGACGAATGGAGGATAATAAGAGAAGCCATAGAACACGGCACGCCAATACCATCAGATTCTAGCAAAAACATGCTTTTGGGGTATCACTACGCCCTAAGGCAGCAGGCCAAGCAATTAGCAAAGGAGAAAACAGAGATACAAAGAAGAAAAGATTCAGCCATTGCAGCTAGCGAGGCTGCTCGAAAAGCACGGAGCGACGCATCATATAGCAACGCAAGGAAAAATCGTCGACACGGTTCAAGGTACGATAACCTCGAGTATTCTGATAGGCAAAGTATTTCCAAAAACCTCGACTCGTCCTTCCTATCGGTCGACGAGCAGGGAAACATCCTACCAAAAACTCCTGAAGCAGCACTAGTGGCAGCACAAGCATATCTACTTACAACTCGACCAAGTCCAGGAGATCCTAGAGAACACATGCATAGAGCAGCACTGAACGGACTCAACATGGTGGGCCACAAGCTATCAGCAAAAGGAGAAGAAGCATATCACCACAAGGAAGTGCACAAAGCAAGGTCACCGCGCCGTCACAATAGTCCTCGGCGCAGAAGCAGCAAACACCGATCTCGATCGCCATCACCAAAGCAGCACGGTGGAACCCGAAGATCATGATCCCCAAATGAAAAGCGCCACTATGAAGACGACGAAAAAGAGATGGGGCATCATGCTTTACCCGCAGGGTTCGCACCACTCCAGTTCCCAAGGGATTCAAGCTACCTCATGACCAGCAAAAATACGATGGATCACAGGAACCACAATCATGGCTTGCAGATTACTTGCAAGCAGTTCAAATATTAGGAGGAACCAAGGAAACAGCAATGCAAAGTTTGCAACTACACCTCACCGGCGCAGCAAGGTCATGGTTGAGCAAACTAGAGAAAGAATCTGTTGGAAGCTGGGAAGACCTCACAAAGCAATTCACAAGCAACTTCAGGTCGACATATAAACGACCAGCATCAATAGAAGAAGTCAAAGCGTGCGTACAGCAACGCGACGAAACACTACGGTCATACATCCAAAGATGGAGCCTCATCAAAAACTCAGCAGTCGAAGTTTCGGACGAAAGAGCAATAGATGCGTTCATCATCGGATTAAGGCGAAGAGACCTAGTCGAAGAGATGGGCAGAATCAAGCCGAAAATAGTGTCAGACCTCATGGACACAGCAAACAGGTTCGCAGACGGAGAAGATGCGTGCAACAACAAGCGGACGCGATCTCCAGAGGACGACAGAAGAAACAGATATGGAAGTCAAAGGAGACGATCCCGAAACTACGACACCTACGGCTCGCATAGCCAAGTCGCCGCAGGATATAAAGACAACAGCTATCAAGGAAATGATCGCAGAAGTTTGGGATATAGAAGCTACGGAAAGGAGGACTATAAGAAGTTCCCTATAAGGGAATCCAGAGAGTACAACCCATCACCAGAAGATATGCTCAACGGGCCTTGTCATATACACTCAGCGTTCGTCGACGGGAAACGAGTATCAAGGCACGCAATGAAAGACTGCACAACATTCTTAAAACTGCAAGAAGCAGCAATAAATAAGCAAACCGAAGCAAGGCGACAAGGATTCGAAGGAAGCAACAATCCTCCAACAAAGCAGCAAGGAAACAATGGAGAGCCTCAAGGACAAGACAAGCAAAACCAGGGACAGGACGACGATGAAGGGTACGTACCATTAAAAGGACATATCATATCAATGATACAACCTGTACCCAAGTCAAACAAAGAAGAGAAGAGTATAACTCGACAAGTCAACTTAGCAGTCATATCACCTCCAGCTGCAACGGAGTATCTGCACTGGTCAGAGCAACCAATAGAGTTCAACAGAGAAGATCACCCTATAACAGTACCTCGGCCGGGAAACGCGCCTTTGGTACTCAAAGCTCAAATCGGCGCGTATGATGTCGACAGAATATTCATGGATGCAGGGAGTGGAATTAACTTGATATACACGAAAACACTCCGAGCAATGCATATATCACTAGAGTTCCTGAAGCCAACAGATTGTTCCTTCCATGGAATCGTGCCAGGAAGTGCCAATTACCCGCTGGGTCGAATAGCACTCAATGTTTGCTTCGGCAATCGACAAAATTATAGAAGAGAAAAACAAGACTTCAAAGTCATGGACTGGCTATCACAATATCACGCGATCCTCGGACGACCCGCGTTTTCGCGATTCATGGCAGTGCCTCACTACACATATTTGGTACTTAAAATGCCAGGTCCAAGAGGAATAATCACAGTGAAAGGAAGTTTTGAAGTTTCAGATCTCTGCGACAGGGAATTCCACAAGATGGCGCAAAACTTTGGCGTAATAGCCAATCATGCAGGAAAGGCAAAAAGCGCGACTACAGAAGGCGTCAAGCTACTCAAAGGATGCGTCGCGGAGCCCGAAACGAAGAAACCACGAGTAGGAGCATCAGGAGAAGACACAGGCGCTGAGGAAAAAGGGAAAGCCACGACGACATAAGCATCATAAGACAATAGAGTAGAACAATAAAGGCTATAAAAGCCACGAGTTATACCAGGGGCGATGCCCTCTAGATCCAGAACACAGGTCACAGGCCGGATCTCTTGGGTCACCCCATGTATCTTACATTACAAGTATAAATAAAGACAAAGCGTTCCTCATATTCGAGTTTACGAGTCTTTCAAAGAGAAGATGCGGCAAACGCACGAACCATACAAATACGCCTTGAGAATAAATTTCAGACATATAGTCGCGAAATAAATAAACTCTCGCGTTCCACATACATCTTACAACATCGGGTTGTCAGAATCATCTACGCCTAAAGGATCTAGATAATGATACTCGCGGAAAAACGCAGCATCCGCCTCTAGAAGCCTAGCTACGAGTCTTCGAGCAGGTTGCAGCGTGTTCTCCATATGAACCCGAAGGCTAGCCCCACCTGGAGCTAAACTCAGGGACATCGTGCTATAATTCAATCTGGGGTGCCACTTGCGTATCCACCCGAGAGCAAAATTGGCACCAGCCACTAAGTTCAGTTCTATTAACCTATGAATACGATGGCTGGATCTGAAAGTATCAAGAAGAAGTGGGAAAGTTGCAGGCAAAGGATTACGAGGAAGCATAATGGAGTGCATAGTTGTGAGAGCTCGCCGGCAACCATCAACTGACTCACCAATATGTTGGGCACGGTCTTGAAGCAATACAATGGCGCTTCGGCGTCGAGGGTCAGACCACAAAGTCTCACAGCCAGTCGACATTTTCTCCAAAGCTGCATTTCGCTCAGCAACTCGACGTTCTTCAGCAGCAAAATCTAAACAAGTACCTACAAATGGCAAAAGATGTCACAAAAACAGCAGTACACAAGTAAGGAAAGGAAGAGTTGAAAGAAAACTCACATCGCAACATCTCGCAGGCAGACTCGACAATACCAAGGATGAAAGATTCGCATTCTTCATTATGAATAACCTTCGCCACCAGACTGGAAACCTTTTCCTCAAGGGAAGATATTTTCTTCATATAGCTGCCGGCTTGGCTAGCCTTTTTAATAGCCATCTGTGCCTGACATTTGGCCAAAGTTAGGCGAGCCTCAAGGTCAGATATCCTAGAAAAGTACTCTGCGCATTGACAGCATCGACTAGGAGTCGATGAAATCTGAGGATCGAATCCACGGGCAGAGGAAGGAGCAGTAGCATGAGCCAAAGGATCATTGACGCGCGTCGACTGCAAGCCAAAAGGAAAAGAAAGGAGAAATAATTTCAGAGAGGCAGCATAAAACTTCATACGAAGAAGATATATTTACATAAGAGCACAACCCTATGGCTAAAGGTTCTCGGGTTGCACTTAATTGAAGTCTTTACATTCAAAAGGAGAAAACTAAAAAAGCTACAAAGAAGCTGAGTCTACGTCACCTCAGCATTGTGCTCCGTGGAAGAAGGGGGTGCGGCCAATTCCTCGCTAGAAGTCGACGGTGGCACTGGATCTTTCGCCGCTGGAGGTGGTGCAGCAGGCACAGCAGAGGCTGCCGAAGGAGAAATCGTCGTCAGCAATGCAGGTGCCAACTTCTTCGCCCTCTCGAAAAACACCTTCATTTCGTCACGGGTGTGGCCATGGGGGGGAGCTAACCCTCTCCCAGTCGAAGTCCGTACCGTGCGCAAGAGAAAGTGCAATGGCACCCTCGGCGCCGCGCTTAATGGACAGCCCCTTCAGCTGGAGAGTGGGGTCTTCAGTGGTATCAAAGGACTTGGCAAGTTCAGTCAGGTTATCCTTCGGGGGTGCCGCCCTTTTCTTTGGCCACAACCCTGCAAATAGCCGTAACAGAACGCGGCCAACCAACTCGAAAGTCTCCTGGATAGATATCCAGTTTTCCTCGAGTAGGTTCACCGCATTCATCAGAGGATCATCATCTGTTTGCAAAGCCGACGGAGATACCCCGGTAAATTCTGCGCAAATAGAAAAGAAAAGAAGAGATAAGTGATAGTAGGAATATTAGTGCAACAGAAGTCGAAAATAGAAAGACAAGTCGAAGAACTTACTTTCAGCGGCAGTAGACATGGTATGAAGACGCTCTGCCACGGCCTGTTCCCGCTGGGCATGTTCCTTGTTGGCGTCAGCTAAAGCCCTTTCAGCTTTTTTCGCCTTGGCAAGCGCAGATTTCTGCGACTTCTCAGAAATTGCCTTGGCAGCGGTCGCAATGTCATAAGCTTTCTGCGAAGCTTTGAGTTCCGCCTCCAACGAAGCAATTCGAGCATTGGCGGTTGCTAAAGCAGCTGCATAAGAAGTCGACAGGGAGTCAGATAGATAACAAAGGACAAAGTGCAGAAGACAAGTGGTGATTGGACGTCAAAGTTATACCTTCGGAAGCTTTCGCAACCTTTAGGTACCCTGCACACTCCGTGCCTAGGGCAATAAATCTCTTGACTAAAGCCTGAGAAAAGAAGTGTGTAAGAGCAGAAGTGCATAAAAAGAAAGCAAGTAAAGAAGAAGTGCTCACGTCATCAGAAGAAACTATATATGCGTGGGCTTCCAGAGAAACGTTGGCTTCCTTAGCCTTCTTTGAGCGCTTAGGGTATCGGGATTGAGCAACCTTCTTCACACCGGACCTGGTAGCCCTCGGTGCAACATCTGGTTCGACAGGCGCATCAATGGCCGTAGGAGAAGGTGGTGGAGCAGCCGTTGCATATGTCGGTGGTTCTTCATCGTCACTGCATGAAGAATATAAGTTATGACAACAAGACAAGAATAATGCAGTTGAAGAACTCGACTACAATACTTACGATGCTAGCATGTCGAAATACTCCATGTCTTCTGCAAGAACGGGAGCTTTACCAGCCGCCACAAAACTCGAGGAAGCAATGTCGTCGACATGCTTCCTTTTCTTGTCGACATTAATATCTTCAAGTGTAGGAGGAGGCGATGTCGATGAGCTAGTTTCGTCTTCTGATTCTTCGACATCATCTCCGTCCTGACTTTCGTCAGCCTCGGGGGCTTCAGATGCAGGAGAGGCTAGATCAACCGGAAGGGGCCCTTCCTCTGGAAGAGGAGGACGAGAAACAAGGAATCGGTGACCCTGCATATAAATGTGTCAGTAGAATGCAAAGGTAAAAAAAAAGCAAATCAAACCAAGCAAAGTTCGACAGTAAGTAAACACAAAGATACATACCTCAGGAAGAGGGCGCACGGAGTCGAAAAAGTCAGCAGTCAAATCAGCAACTGCATGTTCCTTGGTGAGCTTGGTGAGATTCCGGACTCGCTTGTCGACATCTTCTTTCGACATCAGATCTTCAGATATGCGAGTAGGATCCTCCAAGCCAGAGTAATTCCAAAGTTTGGTAAGGCGGTGTTGCAGAGGTTGAACTCGACGTTGAATAAAAAACGCCATGAGTTGCATACCCGACAGAGCACCCCCTTGACCTCCTTTTAAAGCCTTGATGCGGGAAAGAAGAGGAATAATTTCTTGTGCTTCTGCATCTGAGGGGAGTGTGTCCCACGATGCCAATTTCTTTACCTCCTGGGAAGCGTCAAAAGGAGGCAGGCCGAATTCGTCTTCAGGCGAGGATTTGCGGTCCTTGATATAGAACCACTTCGTCCTCCATCCTTGGATAGACGCGGCCATGGAAAATTCAAAGTATTGTGCTTCAGGACGCACAGAAACGACGGCTCCGCCCAGTTCGGGTTTCCTAGCCAAAGAAACGTTGGGGCGGAGTCGAAAGATTGACCTCCACAGAAGGAAGTGGGGTTCAATACCCAAGAATGACTCGCATAGAGTCACGAAGCAAGCAATGTGAAGAAGGGAATTTGGTGTGAGCTGATGGAGCTGCACACCGTAGACAAATAACAGCCCACGGAGAAACTCATGGGCAGGAAGGGACAAGCCGCGGAGGAGGAACGCAAGGAACATTACCCGGTAACCGCTCGGGGGCTTCGGGATCCGCTCAGTACTGGGAAATTGGATGGAATCTTGGGCGGTGATGAGGCCGTCCGCCGTGGCCTTCTCCACCTCCTTCTTGGTGATGGTGGACCGCACCCAGTTGGTGGCAGAAGTTTTGGCCATGGTGCTCTTAGTGGCCAGATGTTTCACGCGCATCCAGCACAAAGCGCGCTTGGGGGCTCCGCAAGAGAGGAAGAGGCAAGGGAGATTAGCAATGGAGGTGGCGGATGGAACGAGCTGGTAAACAGTACGATTCCCCACTATGCCATTTATATATCTTATGGGAGAAGGATCGTGGGCTGAGACGTGGCGCAAAGATCGGAAACGGCAGCCCACCAACGGTCAAAAATCGTGCAGCCCACTAAACGGTCAAAAAATTGTGAAAGTTACAGTGTTACCCAAAAAATGGTTCGCACTGATGAAGAGCTACGTCTTCATTGACGTCATAAAAGAAACAGGATGGCGCCGACAAATGCAGAATTGATAAAAAAGGATCATATGTGAATAATTTTTTATAGCCTTGGGGGCTGTTACTTTTGGAGTTAAAGTATCTCGAGTTGAAGAACCTTGAAGTTGAAGTGTTTCGAGTTGAAGTATGAAGAGCTACATTATCTCTTGAGCCTATACTCGAAAACTATTTTTTCGACTATAGCCTCGGGGGCTACTCCCATCGGGAGCGCTGAGCGCGCACCCGACGATATTTATTGGTAAAGCATTAGAGATTGGAGAAGTGTAGGAATGTTACTCCCATCGGGAGCGAGTTTTATGGTTGTAGAAACCCGAATATTTTCAGTCAAAATTTGACTACGACATAAGATTCTCGAGTTGTGTTATCGCAACGCGACTCGAATGCCGTGACTTGTCACGAAGGTAAGACCCCGGGATCCGTCCTGTGTGGCCTGGTATACGCACATGGATGCGCTCTGCTGGTATGTATCCGTGTCTACGACGCGAAGAAAATCCTGGTGGACGCACTAGGTACCCTGAGAACCACTGGGATTCATTCTTTATAAGTCCTAAATGCGGCAAAAGAATGGATTTGACCGGTATCCCGAATTCAAGTCCAAGGGGATTGAATTTGAAGTAGGTGGCAAGTATCTGTTCCGGCAGTTAACTGACCTCTTGATCCGTCAGAGTTGTCAGGCTTGTTCATCAAAACCCCTTGCGAAAGAATATCATGAAAATAAGTCGGAAAGACTAAGTCGAAGATTTGAAGATAAGAAGAAGTCGAAGAACTGATCAAGTCGAAGATTTGAAGATTAGAGATTCAACCTGAATCTACAATTCTGGTAGAATCTCAGGGGCTACTGACAAGGGTATAGTTAATAGAGCCCGTTAGTTGAGTACCCCTGAGGCCCGTTGAGCTAGGCCCAATTGTAATGATAGTCGAATACGAGTTCTTACCGTATGTTGATATTGTAATCTGTATCGTACCCTACCCGATCCTCGAGACCTGGCCACCTATATATAGGGGCCAGGAGGGGACGGTGTAGGGCAGATTGAAAGCAAGCCAGGTTGAACACCCAAGTTTACTTTCGACACACACCTATCTCGACTAATTTTACCTTCGAGTTCATCCGACGCCCTATCTCCCCGATCCTAAGTCCTTCATCTAGGACATTTGTCGAGTTAACCCTCGTCACTCGCCTAGGCTTTGAGATTGCTAGAAGATTCTGGAAGCTAAAGGGCTACAATAGCCATGTTGATCGTCTTAACCTTAATAATTAGGTGGATGATTATGTATGGAAAAATGTTGGATGAGCTTGCTTGGAAAATGTACTCCCTTTGAGCCATGTTGGATGAGTATGTTTGGAAAAATGTACTCCCTTTGTTTTAGTTAACAAAGTCTATTAATTTTCAAATTTGTGATTTTTCAAGTATTTTGGCTTTTTTGAATATTTTAATTATTAAAAATTAATAATTAAATTATACATAAAGATTATTTGAAATTCATTGGTGCTTATTATTCTTAATCATTGTTTCTTATTTTGTGAATTTATTTGGAATTTTAAAAAATAATATTATATATTACCAAACTGTATAGGTTAATAGAATTGGTACCATACCATTATCAAGAAGTTGCGAGCACAGTCTTGGAAGCTAATAGGGAAGGAATGGAGAAGTTAAGCGTGCTAAGGGTGGAGCAGTGTGAGGATGGGTGACCGACCGGGAAGTGAGGACCACAAGTACTTGTAATTTGATATGAGATATGGAGTGAGAGCCATAAGTATCTAATTTGATATGAGAATAGAGATGATTAGATAATAGAGAAATAAAGAAAATACAGAAATTCTAAAACAGAAAATATAATTTTATTCCGAATGGACCTATAGTCCCGGTCCGTGTTACGAACCGGGACCAAAGGTCCTCCAGCCGCAGCACATGCCCCGGGCCACATGGAGGACCATTGGTCCCTGTTCGTAAGCAACCGGGACTAAATGCTAGAGCCTTTAGTCCCACTTTGTTAGTCTCGGTTGCTACAACCGGGACTAATGGGCTTTACAAACCGGGATTGAAGGCCTTTTTTCCACCAGTGTCGGTCGCCGATTGGGTGGGTGACAGGCGTTCATCTTCTCTGATTCCGGTGACGGAGAGGTGGGGTGGTGACCATGAAGTGGCTACATCGGCCGCAAGTGGGGGCCATAGCAGGTGGCGGTGACAATACCTGTCCTGGGCCTAGATGGGTGTAGGCGGGCGGGCGTTCTTGTTGTCTCCCACTGCTGCTTCGTCTATGCTGCGCGACGTCAACCTTTGGCTACTTCTGCATCACGAGGACATCAGGGCATGGCTCTAGGCATGGTGGTGGCAATTTCCTACTCCGTCGGAGGCGGTCGTCTTGTTTGGCGCTATCTGGCAGATCTCGTGACCCGCCATTTGGTCCCCGATGGCGAGACGTGGCTGCCAGAGAAAAAATGAGCTCGACTTTGTTACGACGAAATGGTGGCACCTGCACGTCGCTACCTTCTCGAAGGCAATGTTGATTCAGCCGTCATCTCCTTGTCGGGGCTGCTCCAGGAGAAACCCTAGATCCAAATTTGTAGATATTGTATGGACGCTTTAGTTTTTTATGTATGCTCTTTATTCGATGCTCTTTATTCATTTTTGTTAAAGAAATCAATAAAGATAGTCGTAGGCATGTTTTCAATATAGAGGCTGAGAGTCATCATCCATTTAAATTACCTAGAGATCACAAAGAGTCTTGCTACATGAAAGAAGCAATGATTCTTTGTAATTGTGCTCAGGTTTTCTCTTTGGCCTTTTTACTGTAACTTTTATTATGTAGGGCTTGGCAATCGCATAGTACGTGCCAGGGCACCAAAAAGGAAGCTTTACTCTCCTTGACATTAACAAGCTTTATGCACTAGCTGACGTGGCCAAAATTTCAAAGTGATGAAAAAGTCTTATAATCCACATATACACTTCTCGCGTGCGATGATAAGAGAAAGTCAACACATGCAGCAATAAATGCAGAGGTAGGCTCCATGGATGGAGGGGTCACCAGCAATTTTAGCACAAATTGTGAAAAGTGGGACTCAAACTCGAGATCCTAGACTCGGATATCATAACAAGATTCAGAAGACAAATGGCTGAAATGATTGAAATGGCTAAAAATCCACATATACACTTCAACAGACATATCCAACATGGTGAAGCTGACATGAGCGGGTACGCTTGGACCTAGCCGAAGACCACTTCTAGGTTTAGAGCACTCTCTTTTGTTGATGTCGAAGTCCCATCATATCGGGTTTAAAGAAGACATGAATTTGATGAGAAGTCATGGTGAACCTTATAGGAACAAAAAACATAGGAATGTGCAATAGATGCCGTCTAGCTGCACACAAAAAAAAGCATGAAATCTTCTAGAGGTTTAGATGTATGCCCTAGTTTCCATTGAACAAGGTGCATTCCATCAGTTACTGTCAGTCTTGGTAGACAATCACAAGCCATTCCATCCCATATTATTGATTATCTAGCATTAACCAATGGTTAACTCCTATGTCCTCAGTTTCTAGATTATCCATCCTATCAACGGGTTTTATTAGGACTAGTTGCTGTATCTATGAATGACTCATCCAACCAAGCAATACCGTCAATGTATGGTAGTGCGTTGAACTTCTTATTTATGGGGGCATTCCTTCCTCTTCCGGTCGGATCTCTTCCTTGGCCACTACCACTTTGTTCCTACCACGGCCACCGCTCGCGCCACCTCGATTACCCATAAATGATATACCTTGCCATGATTCCCAATCTGCCTCAAGACAATCTATCCACTTTAGTTTCTCCTCATCATATTCTCATAATCAACACTCGAGGTGATTATGATCGAGATAGCCGCAGGCTCCACAAGTTTTGGGGAGTCTTTTAATTTTATCTTGGTTACACTTTTTGATCTGCTCCTAAGAACCAAGTGAACTAAAACCTCTGTGACATCAAGTTTAACATGGATGCGAAGAAACTTGTTCACCCCTTGAATTTCAGTTCCGACCTCAAGAACTTTGCCACCTTCTTCCCTATAAGGTCTTTTGTTAGAACTTTGTTGCAGTATCCAAACCAGTAGCTTGTGTATCTGGACCCAAACACAATCGAATTCAGCTCTATCGATTTTGGGCTAGAAAGCCCATCATAAGGTTCACTGATAACCGAATTCTGTATACCGTAGGGGTCTCCCTTACGGTTTTCACAGTCAAAAAAAAATAACTGAATTCTGTCGGAAGATCCATTGTCCTCCCTCTTTCGCCTTCAGCCAATCTCCAAAGCAGAAACACTGCACCGTAACAAATTATCCTCTAGTGGCTTGAGTTTTACCTCCTTCGTTGGACTCCAAGCCACCCGCATATGCTTATCAAAAGTCTGAGGGTTAAGTAGTTGTATTGTATGAACCCTAGCAAGAGTCATTCACTTAATTCCCTCCTTTACAAAATCAGCTTCATCCTCGAGAACAAGGTCGTCAATCTCATCCTCATCTGTGCTGAGGCGTTGCAGCAAGCCATCTAGATCTTAACTCTTCCTCGAACACAAACCACTCGCATGATTTGATGAATTTGCTAGAGAGGGCACGGCCATATTTGTCACGCAAAAACTGGTCAAAAAACCTTGATGAGAGGGGACATGAACCAAGCGACTAGTCTTCTTCTATGGCTAGGAACGTAACCATGGTAGATTCGCGAGTGGAACCTGTCGGGGTTGGCTAGGACTCCACGTCGGGGAAAATCCCGACAGCGAAGGAATAAAACCCTAGTCGCACATACTTTTGCTGCTAGACTTAGAAATGATTGGTTTTGTGGGATACCTGGATCGATGTGGGAAGTCCCATGTAACCCACATGAATTACTTATTGCATACTTCGTAGAATGAAGCCACGTCCCAGGGCTGAGTGCTCGCAAACACGATGCCGCGGTCGGGGTTATCATGCCCTTAAGCCCTTAAGAGAGTTAAGGTGCCATGTGATGCAGGTGGGCCTTCTTTCTGCACACACATAGCCACTTTCTCTCTTTCAACTCTAAGTATGATGTGTGTGACTAGGCCACGGTGTCCACACGGCAACCTCCATGTAAGTAGAGTGCAGGGGCGGACCCAGGTTATGCTTAGGCACCCACTCATTTTTTGCATTTTTACATTATGTAGGCTATATTTTGACTAGTTGGGCCCCCAGTCAGCCTAAAAATAAGGCCCTCACTCATTTAGGCCTCCACTTAGTTTTTGGGCTGGGTCCGCCACTGGTAGAGTGTGATGTGCAGTGAAAAGCTCTCAGTCGCAACACATGCTGCAACTCACAGTTTGCACTAATTACATGAATCTAATGAGAAATAAACAAAAAAATAGTTGATTGAAAATTAATAAAACCGAAATAGTTTTCCTTCAAGCCTACAACCACGACTTTATTGCAGAGACATCAAACAGAAGCACGTTAACTACTCCCTCCGTTTCAAAATATAAGATGTTTTAGCTTTGTGAAGGAAGTGAATTTAAACATCTTTTAGTTTGTAGGTTCACTTAAATATACACACTACAACATATCTAGATATATTTGCTTTACAAATTTAAAACATCTTATATTTTGAAACGGAGGGAGTAGCAGTCTAGCGGTATATCTCAATCGAATAGCGCGCGCGCGCGCACGCACAGTGCCCTGCCTACATTCTGGCGCGGCAGATCCTGTCGCCGTCGGTGACGACGTGGGCGCGCGTGATGTCCCGCAGCGACGCGCACCCGCTGAGCGCCATGGCCAGCTCCAGCTCGTCCCGCAGCATCTGCAGCATCTTCCTCACGCCAGCCTCGCCGTCCACCGCCAGCGAGTACAGCACCGGCTTGCCGATCTGACACACCATAGCCACAAACAGCGTCAGGATTCCCAGCCAAGAAACTAACATGCTGAACCGTGAAAATCGGATGTTCAGTTTCAGTTGTACTTACAAATACTCCTGCTGCTCCAGTGCCAGCGCCTTAAGCACGTCCGTGCCGCGACGGACGCCGCCGTCCAGGAACACCGGAAGCCGCCCTTTAGCCTCCGTGACCACCTGAAATTTATATACAGACAGTTTTGACCAAGACACACGCAGAAAAGTTTTGCACTGAAGCGGGATAGTTGGCTGCGATTGGTTGGATGGCAGACGTACCTCTTCCAGGCAGCTGATAGTTGCAGGGACGTAGTCGAGCTGCCGAGCGCCATGATTGGGGACAATGATGCCATCGGCGCCGTTTTCAATAGAAAGCTTAGCTGCATTTTGCATAAGTTTCTTCAGGATGACATGCCATAAGAAAAAAAGCGACACATCATTTTCGGAATGGAGGTGTATCTGAAATTCAGAAAACTAGAAACATACTGTCTTCTGCAGTCATCACTCCTTTCAGCAAGATCGGCAACGAAGTAATCGTCTGCAGCCACTTGACGTCCTGCATTGTGCATCACAGTGAGTATTTATTGACACATACAAAACACTGAAGTAGTACAATAGGCCAGGTTATATATAGAATAGTACTAAATCTGTTATATTGGTTGTCTATTGTAGCCTATCAAAACATCTTATATTTTGGAATGGGGTAGTGTTAATAGTAATTAACACGGTGTTGTTGATACCTTCAAACAATGTTTTGAAAATGAACAAAAATTATTACCTCCCAACAAAGAGAACGGTCGACTTGGCTAGCAACATAAGATGCGAGCCCAGAATCATTTGTCTGACAGCCACAATAGACTCGGTAAGACATCTGAAATTACAATCCACTTGGGCTATTTATATGATATATTTTTGGCATATTTTACAGGTACTTAACCTTGTCCATCGTGCCAAGATCCAGGCCCTCAAAATTCTTCAACACCAGATGTGGAGCCAAGGTGAACCTGGCACAACCGCCCAAATTGTCAGAAAATCAGAACACACATTGCAAATTGTAGAACTCCGGATGAAATGAATATAGAGCATTTAATTACTAAGTTAAACATGATAATGTGCACATATTCTATATTGGACCTGTTCTTGATATCAACTTCCCTGCGACCAAGCCTTGGAGTGTCGACGGTGAGGGCGATCGCCTTAAACCCAGCCACTTCAGCCCTTTTTACGAGTTGCCACACTATATTCCTGTCCTTGTAAACCTGATGTATTTTTTAGATAAAAGGCACGATGTGCCCGACTTTAAATTAATAAAGCCCACACATTAAGGTTTTACAAGCAACTTGTCTGTCGAAAGGCAGATAGAGACAGATAAAGTACCGGAATAACCAACATAGCCACACTGGCTAGGGCAAGGTAACTAAGAAGTTCACAGGATAACAATAAACCACAGCACGCAGGCTGGAACTGAAAGTATGATAAACAGCCATCGGCACAGCAGCTTAAGACGAAGGTGGCGGAGGGGAGTAAGTGCTGGCGAAGAAGGTTCTTGCAAGGGAGATCAGTTCGTCCAGCAGCGTCCTATCCTTAGCACTTTGAAGTGGGCGCCACAGCTGCAAAGACAGAATGATTTTGAAAACACAGTCAGCGGGTTGGCGTGGGAACTTTCCCTCAATGGTAAGTTTGTTACGAACAGTCCACAGGGACCAGCACTGGGCAGCAAAATAAATCCAGACTAAGCGTTTTGCCTTAGGTGCCAGGGTTCTTAGGATCGTAAACCATTGCCACCTCGAGCTAGGGTTCCAGTTCACACTGAACATCTCTCGAACCCCACTCCACAAAAATTTGGCCAAGTCACATTGGAAGAAGATGTGGTCCACATTCTCTTCCTCTCCACACAGGGCACACTTGCCATCTGAGGGCCCCCCTCTTGATAAAATCAGGTCATTGGAGGGTAAGCGCCCCCTAGCGAGCTGCCAAGTAAAAATTTTAATTTTCAGAGGAATCTTGGCTTCCCAGATAGGCTTAGTTAGTGGGACAACAGGAGCTTTGCAAAGCTCCAGGTAAAGGGACTTGGTCAAAAACGTCCCCTTTGAATCGAGGCGCCATGAGATCCTAGTAGGGGAGTCATCTAAGTCAATTTCATCAACCAGATTGCAGAGCTCATCCCAAGCGAGTAGATCATTCTGGTCCAGGCTCCTGCAAAAGGGGATGCGCCATCCCTCGTCAGAGATCTTCCAGTCAGCATTTGAGCTTTTCTCAAACAGAGAAGGAAATCTCACATAGAGAGGTTCCTCTCCTACCCACAAATCCTTCCAGAAATTGACACTTGAGCTTCTCCCAGGAAGGAACTTGACTCCTAACTTGAAATGCTCTTTAACCTTGTGAATACTGTGCCAGCAAGGAGAGCAGCCCAGTGGATTTGTGGAGAAAATCTCCTCGGTATTGTACTTAGCTTTCAACAATCTCAGCCAGAGCAGCTCAGGGTTCTGTTCAGAATAAATGCGCCAAATCCATTTAGCCATTAGGGCAATATTCATTGCCTTTGTGTTCATCACACCCAAACCACCCTGGCATCTAGGTTGGCGAGAAAATGACAGATAACTACCACATTTGCGCACAATGTCTCACTTCAGCGCAAAATCGAACCGTTTTGACACTTAACTACCATTATTCGGGCTATCTCGCGACAGATAGCACTGATTCTCTTATTTAGTCATGTTAACTAGTTTTCTGACCAGCCGGCCCCACCTGTCAGTCCTACGTGGCATATGCAACCCTAGCAGCACTGCATCATTTGTAAAAAACCCCTCGGGTTTTATTCTCCTTCTAAATAAAGGTCCTCCTCCGCCTCCGGTGACGGCCGAGCTCCAAGCAGCACCGGTGCAGGCGAGCTCCGGCATGGGCTGGGTCGGGCGAGCTCGGCTGTCTGGGGCTGGCGCAGGCGGGCACAAAGCAACGGCGACGCAGGCAGGCTCAGAGCAGCGGCGGCGCAGGCGACCTCTGGCAGAGCCCGGCACCGACCAGCCCAGCAGACCTCCGGCAGATGGCGGTCGTCGGCGAGTTGCGTCCGCCGGTCGAGCTCCCGTGCACCGAGGCCGGTCCATGGCGGCCCGTTGTTGCAGCGGCGGCTCCTCGTGCCCTGCTCCGGCCGGCTGGGCGGCGGCGCTTGGGGAACCGGATCGGAGCTGGCCAGGGGCGGGGAAGGCGCGATGGGGGAGGCGGTGCTGGCTGGTGGCTGGGAGGCGGGCGATAGCCGGTCGGGCTGGCCGGCGGCGGGGTCGGCCGGTGGTAGGTGGGGATCAGGCTGGACGGCGGCGGTCACTTCCTCACACGCAGGATTTTCTTTTTTCTCCATTTTATTTTTATTATTTGGGGTATAGAGGAGGACTTTATGTAAGAGAAAAATAAGATGCGAGGGTTTTTTCACAAAATGGTGAACTGCAATTAGGGTTGCATATGCCACGTAGGACTGATAGGTGGGGCCGGCTGGTCAGAAAACTAGTTAACATGACTAAATAAGAGAATCAGTGCTATATGTCGCTAGATAGCCCGAATAATGGTAGTTAAGTGTCAAAACGGTTCGATTTTGCGCTGAAGTGAGACATTGTGCGCAAATGTGGTAGTTATCTGTCATTTTCTCAGGTTGGCAAATAGATGGCTAGCTAACCAAATGGTATTTCTTCTTGGTGCCCTGACCCTCCCAGAAGAATCTATTTCTATGTTTATCAAACCCAGCATGCGTCCCATCTGCCAACAACACAAAACCCATAGTATGTAGCGGCAGGTTGGACAGACACGCATCAATTAGGGTTAAGCGAGCAGCCGAAGACATGAAGCGCCCTTGCCACGGCGCCGCTCTCTTTCCCACTGCAGCCACCAGTGGTTCCATATCAGCCATGGACAGCTTATGATCATGCATAGTAAAGCCCAGGTAGGTAAAAGGGAATTTCCCCTGCTTACAGTTGAGGAGCCTAGCCACTCTGGCCTGCTCAGCAGCATCAACACCCATGACTATGACTTCACTTTTATGAAAGTTGATCTTCATGCCCGAGATAAATTCAAAGCAGAGGAGTATAAATTTGAGATTGATCAAACTTTCAGGAGAGTTTTGGACAAGAATCATGGTATCATCTGCATACTGCAAGTGAGAGACCCCACCTGGGATCAGGTGTGACACCACCCCTTGGATATGGCCCGCTTCTCTAGCTCGGACAAGGACAGCATCCAGGGCATCAGCCACAAAATCATGGTAAACCTGATGTATACAGTGATCCACGTAATGAACAAGGTAGGGAACAACAAACAATCTCAAGGTATAAGTTTGCAAAACCACATACATAAAGTTGGAAAAAACGTATCCCCGGTCCAACTGAGTTAACCTCTTCTACGCTAGAAGTAGCCCATGAAGATAGTGTCTAAAAAACGCTAGAAGTAACCCGGGGACTTTTTCAAGAAATGTTGGCAAATCATCAAGGAAGACCTCATGGGGGTCATCAATCAATTTGGAAACCTTCACGCCGAGAACTTTCATTGGCTCAACTCCGCCAACATTGCCCTTTTGCCTAAGAAGGATGGGGCGGAGGAGGTTGGCGACTTTAGACCGATTAGCCTCATCCACGCCATTGCCAAAATAGTTTCAAAGATGCTTGCTGACAAGGGTATAGTTAATAGAGCCCGTTAGTTGAGTACCCCTGAGGCCCGTTGAGCTAGGCCCAATTGTAATGATAGTCGAATACAAGTTCTTACCGTATGTCGATGTTGTAATCTGTATCGTACCCTACCCGATCCTCGAGACCTGGCCACCTATATATAGGGGCCAGGAGGGGACGGTGTAGGGCAGATTGAAAGCAAGCCAGGTTGAACACCCAAGTTTACTTTCGACACACACCTATCTCGACTAATTTTACCTTCGAGTTCATCCGACGCCCTATCTCCCCGATCCTAAGTCCTTCATCTAGGACATTTGTCGAGTTAACCCTTGTCAATTGGCGTCGACCGTGGGGACTCTGGGCGTTGGAATCATGAATTCGACGGCTTTTTCGCTTTTAGCAAACAGCAGATCAGAACTCGACGAAAATCAAGAGATGGAGTTGACAATTGGAAGTTTGAGCATCCTCATCGGGACATCGGGTTCATCCCGCCTCTCGGATTCGACGAAACCAGATCCGTCGGCAAGCAAGCCCGAAACAGAGGAAACATTGGAGTCATCAGAAGGCTCTTCCAGTGAGGTAAACTCGCCGGTCAGCTTAGAAAAAGCATCAATCGCAGAAGGCAACAAAATTCAGGAAAATTTCGACTCAGAAGAAAAAGCGTGTCAGACGCACAACAATGCAAAGGACTTCGCCGTGGGAAGCAGCGGCGTCTCCAAAGTACATCAGTTATGCGTCATCATCACTGAAGCAGAAGAAGGAAACAACAGCGAAGGAAGTAAAAAGGTCGACAGGCAAGTCGACAAAATGAAAGATCACAACAAAAAGGAAAAAGAGAAAGTCCATGTCTCGGCTGGTGAATGGAGAATGATCAAGTCAGCCATCAATCATGGTACAGAAGTACCCAAAGGATCGAGAAGGGAAGTTCTAATGGGATATCAGTATGCATTATACCAACACAAGAAGAAACTAAGGGAGGAAAGAGACATAGTGTTTCAAGACAACAACAGTATATCAAGGGAAGAATACTGGGAAGACTATAGTGAGGATTCAGAATATAGCAGAGAGAGGCGCGGAGATCCAAAACACAACAGGGGGGCGACAGCATGCGGCAGAGAAAAAGGGTACTCGAGGAGCCCCACCCCGCAGCTAGAAGAGGAGGAAGATGACCTGATACAAAAAACGCCAGAGGCAGCATTGGCAGCAGCACAAGCGTATTTACTAGCTACAAGACCAGAACATGGAGACCCGCGAGAAGATATGCACCGAGCCGCGATACGAAGCCTCGGAATAGTAGAAGGTAAGATCAGGGAACAAGGCCCAGAGATAAAGTCGACAAGTCACAAGGGAAACCGAAAGGAGAAGTTCGGATACAATCGCGCAGACAACGACTATAGCGAGTCATCAGAAGAGAAAAAGCAACAGAAAAGGAAGGAGGATGCAAGAAGTATAATAGCACAAGCTCGAGTAAATAAATCGCGACATGCTTGGAGGGAAGAGAATTACGAAAACGACGATAAAGATATGGGTGCGTTATGCTTTACCCGCAGGGTTCGCAAAACGCGGGTACCCAAAGGATTCAAACTACCACATGACCAGAATAAGTACGACGGGTCGCAGGAACCTACCTTATGGCTATCAGATTATCTACAGGCAGTGCAGATATTAGGGGGAACAAAGGCGACTGCAATGCAAAGTTTGCAGCTGCACCTCACCGGCGCCGCACGGTCCTGGTTGAACACCCTACCCGACGAATCCATTGGAAGCTGGGGGGAACTCGAAACAATTCACAAGAAACTTTCGTTCCACCTACAAGCGCCCAACATCAATGGAAGAAGTTAAAGCATGTGTGCAGAGGAAAGGCGAAACGCTACGTTCTTATATACAACGCTGGAGTATAATCAAAAACTCAGCAGAGGATGTCTCTGACGAACGGGCAATAGACGCCTTTTCGGAAGGACTTCGCCGTTCGGATCTTGTGGAAGAAATAGGAAGAACAAGACCTACGACAGTAGCTGAGCTAATGGAACAAGCCAACAAATTCGCTGATGGAGAGGACGCGTATAACAATAAAAGAGGACGTTCGCCAGAAGTCGACAGAATAAGTCGACAGAGGAGACGACACCGCAGCGGGGGTAACCAAGGAAGACGAAATCAGGTAGCCGCGGGTTATATACTAGAAGAAGAGGAAGGGTATGAAAGTAGGAGGTTTCAGGCAAAAGGAGTAGAAAGATCAAGATACTCTGGTCCCTCGGCCGAGGATATGCTATACGGACCTTGTCAAATCCACTACGCGTATCTCGACGGGAAAAGGGTCTCAAATCACCAGATGAAGGATTGTAGAACATTCCTAAGATTGCAAGGCGCCATGGGCTCAAGCCAAGAAGGAAGGCAAGGAGAAAGACGTAGAAGTCAAGGATATCAAATGCAAAGACTAGCAAAGCACCTAGAGTCAACAGTATACATATCAGCCATAATTCAACCGGTGCCCAAGTCAAAGAAAGAGCGAAAGAGCATATCTAGGCAAGTAAACCTAGCAATATCATCGCCACCAGCAACCACAGAGTACCTACGGTGGTCAGAGCAACCAGTCAAGTTCAGTAGAGCAGACCACCCAAGGAAAGTTCCCAGGCCGGGCCACTCGCCTATGGTTCTAAAGGCGCAAATAGGAGGGTACGATATTGGAAGAGTATTCATGGATGCAGGGAGCGGCATAAACTTAATATATGCTAGAACACTAAAGGCAATGTGCATCTCGCTGACGAGTCTGAAGCCAACAAATTGCTCTTTCCACGGAATAGTACCAGGAGCAGCAAACTACCCCTTGGGAAGAATAGAACTCGATGTTTGCTTTGGCAGCAGCGAAAATTATAGAAGAGAGAAACTGGAGTTCGAAGTTATGGATTGGCCATCACAATATCATGCAATCCTGGGGCGCCTAGCATTTGCAAAATTCATGGCAGTACCACACTACGCGTATCTTACGTTAAAAATTCCAGGGCCCAAAGGAACAATTACAGTACAAGGGAGCTTTGAAGTAGCCAACACATGCGATAGAGAATTCAACAGGATGGCGCAAACCTTCGGCATGACAGCAGAATATGAGAGGTTAAAAGGAGAAACGGACCATAATGTGCTACCCGACGTTGGACGATCCCTGCCAGATAAGGCTTTCGACACAACACAGGACTCAAAGAAAATTCAGGTCCACCCTACTGATCCAAACAAGACAACATCAATTGCGGTGAATCTGGATCCTGCATAGGAAGGCGCGCTCATCGAGTTCCTCCGTGAGCGCTGGGAAATCTTCGCCTGGTGTCCATCGGACATGCCAGGGGTTCCCAGGGAACTCGTCGAGCACGCACTAAACGTCGATGCCAAGGCAAAACCGGTCAAGCAACCGTTGAGGCGATTTGATGAACCTAAAAGGAAGGCAATAGCGTCAGAATTGCACAGGCTAGAAAATGCCGGATTTATCAGAGAAATCAAAACTTCGAGTTGGGTATCGAACCCAGTCATAGTACCCAAGAAGAATACAGACGTACAAAGAGTGTGCGTCGACTACACATCTCTCAATAAGCATTGTCCAAAGGATCCCTTCCCTTTACCCCGCATCGATCAGATAATCGATTCCACAGCGGGATGCGCAAGGCTTTCATTTTTGGACGCATATTCCGGTTACAATCAGATCAAATTGAAGAAAGAGGACGAAGAAAAAACGGCCTTCATCACACCCTATGGAGTATTTTGCTACCAGGTAATGCCGTTTGGCCTAAAAAATGCAGGAGCAACTTATCAACGGATGATGCAAAATTGCCTCGGAAGCCAAATAGGACGCAATATCCAAGTCTACATTGATGATGTAGTCATCACAACAAGAGAAGAGAAATCTTTAATCGGCGACTTGGCAGAAACCTTCGACAACCTGAACAAGTTCAAGCTTAAGCTGAACCCGACAAAGTGTTCCTTCGGATTTTCAGCAGGGCAACTTTTGGGGTTCTTGGTATCAGCACGAGGAATAGAGGCAAATCCAGAGAAGATTTAAGCAATTCTAACAATGGGGAAACCTACGAAACTCCACGACGTACAAAAATTGGCAGGACGCGTCGCGGCATTGAGTCGCTTCGTTGCTCGATTGGGGGAGAAGGCGCTTCCTTTTTATGCACTTATGAAGAAATTAGACGATAAATTTGAGTGGACAAAAGAAGCAGACGCAGCGTTTGCACATTTGAAAAAAGTGCTTTCCACGCCACCAGTATTGGTCGCACCAAAAGAGAAAGAGCCACTGCTGTTGTACATCGCCGCAACCCATCAGGTGGTGAGTACAGTTCTAGTAGTCGAAAGAAGCGAAGAAGGAAAAGCTCATGGCGTCCAGAGGCCGGTATATTTCATCAGTGAAGTGCTATCTCCAACCAAACAGAGGTACCCGCATTATCAGAAGTTAGCATACAGTGTCTTCACAACTGCACGTAAATTACGACAGTATTTTGCGGTGCACCCAATTATAGTGGTCAATGAAGCGCCACTATCGAACATATTGAACAACCCTCTAGCGACGGGACGTGTCTCTTTGTGGGGAATCGAGTTATCTCCCATGGACATCACGTACGAAAAAAGGAAGGCGATCAAGTCGCAAGTCTTGTCAGACTTTACAGCAGAGTGGCTCGAGCTGCAAAGCACGGGACCACCAGATCTATCGAGTACTTGGACAATGTACTTTGACGGTTCTAAGAGAGTCCAAGGCGCAGGCGCAGGAGTAGTGTTGATATCACCTCAGGGAGACAAATTAAAGTACGTCTTAAGGATGAGCTTTCCGCAGGCTTCCAACAACGAAGCGGAGTACGAGGCTTTGTTGCACGGAATGAAGATGGCTAAAGCGTGTGGAGCAACTCGCCTAAAAATATTTGGAGATTCCAACCTCGTTGTTCAGCAAGTTATGAACAGGTGTGACACAATCAATGACAACATGATGGCCTACAAAAATTTGTACCATTATCTAGAAGGAACGTTCGATGGATGCGAAGTCTCGCACATAAGCAGGAACAGCAATGAAGAAGCAGACACTTTAGCAAATATCGGGTCACAATGTTTACCTGTGCTGTCTGGAGTATTTTGGGAGGAAATAGTGCAAAGATCAATAAAAAGTTCGACTACTACAGCAGGCTCGGGGGCTACGACAGAACCAGAGGAGGTGATGATGATAGAAGAAACATGGATGCAGCCATATCTTGCGTACATGGTAAATCAAAAACTACCAGAAGATGCAGTGGAGGCCAAGAGGATAACTCGAAGATCGAAAGCGTTTGTCGTGTTGGAAGGGAAATTATACAAGAGAAGTATTACCGGCGTTTTACAGCGTTGTGTAACGCCCCAGGAAGGGCAAGCAATATTGAAAGACATACACGGCGGAGTATGTGGCCATCATGCTAGCAGCAGAGCAATAGTGGCGAAAGCTTTCCGAGCAGGATTCTATTGGCTAACAGCCATTGAGGACGCAAAAGATATAGTTCGAAAGTGTGAAGCATGTCAGAGGTTTGCATCTAGACCGCACGCACCAGCAGCGGAGCTACAAACAATACCATTATCTTGGCCCTTCGCACAATGGGGCCTCGATATGGTGGGAAAGTTGCACAAATCTTGGCCAGGAGGGCATGTCTACATGCTAGTGGCAGTCGATAAATTTACCAAATGGGTAGAAGCGGCCCCAGTAACGACTCAAGATTCTACAGCAGCAATCAGCTTCATCAAGTCAATAATTTTCCGTTTTGGTGTACCATACAGCATCATCACAGACAACGGGACAAATTTCACTTCAAAGGAATTCAAGAGTTACTGCGAAGGATTGGGGATCAAGCTCAAATTCGCATCTGTGGCGCACCCAAAGACAAATGGGCAAGTCGAAAAAGCCAATGGCTTAATATGCAGTGGAATAAAAAAGAGGCTCTTAGCACCTCTCGAGAAAGCCAAGAGCGCTTGGGTAGAAGAATCGCCCTCCGTTCTTTGGAGTCTAAGAACTACTCCTAATGCAGCAACTCAAGAAACTCCTTTCTTCCTGGTCCACGGCGTCGAAGCCGTGCTCCCAGTCGAAGTTACACACGAGGCTCCAAGAGTGATAGCGTATGACAAGACAACGTCAACAGAAGCATTGCAAGATGATGTCGATGCACTAGATGAAGCAAGAGATAAGGCATTGGAAAGAGCCACGCAGTATCAACAAAGCCTACGAAACTACCACAGTAGTCGAGTTCGTCCACGATCCTTCGTGGTGGGAGATCTAGTTTTGCGACTCAGGCAGGACAGCCACGGCAAATTGGAATCCCCTTGGGTGGGACCTTACATCGTCACCGAAGTAATACCAGGAGGAGCGTATCGACTACAAGACAAGAAGACTGGGAAGGACGAGAGCAACCCGTGGAATGCAGAACAGCTACGACATTTTTACGCGTAGACTAAATATAGTGGTATCAATAAATTCGAGTTAGCCTTCTGAACCCAGAACATGAGGCCACAGGTCGGGTTCTTTGGGTTGAACTCGACAAAATTGTACAATTATTTTTTACTTCTCCGCTCGGGGGCTTCAACCCCTGGGTCGTACGAAAGGAATTATTGTGCCAAGTTGGAGGTTTTCTTTCATTATAAGGTTGTTTAGACAACCCGATAAATACTGAGAGAACTTGGTTCATAAAAAGAACCCGATATTATTCCTACATTTTTTGGTTCGCAAAGAACCCGATATATGAAAAGTATACCTCAGAACATGACTTGTTCTCATGGTACTAGCAAAAAACATCGACACAAAGTACGAGTATGCATTACAAATATCATTGCAGCAAGGACATTATCACACGAAATTACATGGATAGCAGATCCTAAACGAACTAGACTTCAGCTTCATATTTCTTCTGGCACTGGGTGCCATCGTAGATCTTCACGTCAAACTTCGACGTACCGATGTGGAAGTCGAAGGCCATGAAGAAGCCTTGGTGGATGTCGTGGTCTTCTGCAAATTGCGACCAACCGCCCCTCAAGTACTGCTCGCCGTTGCCATCATACCACACCTCCACCTCATACGGGATACCACTGCCAGACTGCTCGCGGAGAACAGCCTCTCGCAGTTCGCGCCCATCCATAAACTTGGTGAAATTCAGCGGCAGGCGCTGAATCTCGCGGCACTACGCCATGGCAATGCAGAAGAAGGAGAAGACTTGAGGAGGAGCAGCAGGAGCGGCAGGAGCAGCAGGAGGAGGAGCAGCAGGACCTGGAGCGGCGCCAGTCACCTTGGGCTTGTTCTTGCTGCCAGGTGGGCGGCCGGGATGACGCTTAGCTGGAGCGTCCGATGAAGTTCCGGTGGCGGCCAGAGTGGTATTGCTCCTGTTCTTGCTGCCACGAGGGCGACCTCGACCTCGTGGCGCCACCGGGGAACCAAGGTTCAGACGAGAACCTTCATCATCTGCCATGAGAACAAGGGAAAAACCTCGGAAAACCCTAGATGGAGAAGAGAAGATGATGCGGCGGAGGAAGAATCTGATTAGGGTTTTTCCCTTTACCAGATGGTGCTTTATTTATAAGTACGTATTATTGGGCCCCTGTGCTACAGCACAGCCCATAAACATATTTTACAGCAGGAGTTAAATTCTGCGTACAGCAGACGATAATATCAAAGAAGAAAAACAAGAAAAGGAGACTATGGTCGCACGATATGGAAACCTAGACTTGGACTCGGGGGCTCGTCAAATAGTAAGACATCTATAGAAGAAAGAAGGGTTGAACTTTGAGCCTATGCTTGGCTACAAGTCGCCAAACATAGCCTCGGGGGCTACTCCCATCGGGAGCGCTGAGCGCGCACCCGATAGAGATGAGATAATCAATGTTGGAGATGCGGAAGGGTAAGCATATAAAACTTCGACTACGTAGTCGACAAAATGAAGAGAGATTACTCCCATCGGGAGCGAAGAAGATCAATTTAAAATCCGAAATTCTTTGGTTTTATCAGTCAAAATTTGGCTGCGAATGTGAGATTCTCGAGTTGCGTTATCGCAACGAAACTCGAATGCCGTGATTTATCACGAAGGTAAGACCCCGGGATCCGTCCTGTGTGGCCTGGTATACACACATGGATGCGCTCTGCTGGTATGTATCCGTGTCTTCGACGCGAAGAAAATCCTGGTGGACGCACTGGGTACCCTGAGAACCACTGGGATTCATTCTTTGTAAGTCCTAAATGCGGCAAAAGAGTGGATTTGACCGGTATCCCGAATTCAAGTCCAAGGGGATTGAATTTGAAGTAGGTGGCAAGTATCTGTTCCGGCAGTTAACTGACCTCTTGATCCGTCAGAGTTGTCAGGCTTGTTCATCAAAACCCCTTGCGAAAGAATATCATGAAAATAAGTCGAAAAGACTAAGTCGAAGATTTGAAGATAAGAAGAAGTCGAAGAACTGATCAAGTCGAAGATTTGAAGATTAGAGATTCAACCTGAATCTACAATTCTGGTAGAATCTCAGGGGCTACTGACAAGGGTATAGTTAATAGAGCCCGTTAGTTGAGTACCCCTGAGGCCCGTTGAGCTAGGCCCAATTGTAATGATAGTCGAATACGAGTTCTTACCGTATGTCGATGTTGTAATCTGTATCGTACCCTACCCGATCCTCGAGACCTGGCCACCTATATATAGGGGCCAGGAGGGGACGGTGTAGGGCAGATTGAAAGCAAGCCAGGTTGAACACCCAAGTTTACTTTCGACACACACCTATCTTGACTAATTTTACCTTCGAGTTCATCCGACGCCCTATCTCCCCGATCCTAAGTCCTTCATCTAGGACATTTGTCGAGTTAACCCTCGTCACTTGCGCTCCGGCTTAGCCCCTTCATGAACGAGCTCGTTTCCAATGCTCAAAGTGCCTTCATCAAGAAGAGAAGCATCCACGACAACTTCCTTTACGTCAAGAATCTTGCCACTAGGTTCAAAAAAGCAAAGACTCCGGCCCTCCTCTTCAAGCTTGACATTCGCAAGGCTTTTGACTCGGTTAGTTGGGAGTTCATTCTTGATCTTCTTCGGCGAAGGGGTTTCCCGCATAGGTTCCGGGAGTGGATTGCCGCGTTGTTCTCCTCCGCGTCTTTGAGAGTTTTGCTCAATGGTATTGCCGGTGAGCCCATCGTGCATGGGAGGGATCTTAGGCAAGGGGACCCGTTATCTCCGTTGCTCTTCGTGATTGCCATCGATCCCATCTCTCAAATCTTGGAGAGGGCGACCACGCATGGGCTACTTCACAAGCTTAGGGGGCGAGGGACCATTTTGAGGACCTCGCTTTATGCGGACGACGCGGCCGTTTTCGTGGCTCCTATTAAGCAAGACGTGCAAAATCTCGCGACGATCCTTCACCGCTTTGGTGAGGTGACCGGGCTTTGCACCAACTACGCCAAGAGCTCCGTGGCCCCCATTAGGTGTCAAAATATTGACCTCGATGATGTTCTTCAGGGTATGCCGGCTACCCGTGCGTCCTTCCCGTTGCAGTACCTTGGTTTGCCTCTTTCGGTTTGGTGCCTCCGGCGTAGGGACTTCCAACATCTTGAGGACAAGTGCTCCGGGAAGCTTCCTACTTGGGGCGGAAAGTTCATCAACATGGCCGGCCGCACCGCCCTTGTCAAGTCGGTCCTTGCTTCGCTTGCCGTCTATCACGCTGCGCCGTTGCCCATTCCGCCGGGGACTTTGAACTTCATGAACAAGATTGAGAGGGCTTTCCTTTGGTCGGCTAAAGACTCTACCACCGGAGCGAAGTGCAAGGTTAATTGGGAGGTTGTGTGCCGTCCCAAGAAGTATGGAGGTCTCGGGGTGCTACACTTGGAGAAGTTCGCGACGGCGCTTAGGCTACGTTGGCCTTGGCTTGAGTGGAAAGACCCCGATAAAATTTGGGTTGGATCGTGGAACCCATGTTGCAAGAGGGATATGGCGATTTTCTACGCGGCTACCACCATCACGGTGGGCAACGGGGCCAAGACCCCTTTTTGGTGCGCTCCTTGGCTCCATGGTCGCGCTCCAGTTGACGTGGCATCGCTCATCTACGAGGCCTCCAAGCGCAAGAAGTGTACGGTAGCGCAAGCTTTGGCCGGGAGCGCTTGGGTTCGCAACATTACCTTGGCAACTCCACTTTCTCCAGATTTCATTTCTCAATTCGTGGAGCTTTGGAGGCTTGCCCGCAACTTTCAACTTTTTGAGAATGAGGTGGACGATATCACTTGGAACCTTACGGAGAACGGGCAATACTCCGCGTCCTCGGCTTATGAGGCGCAATTCTTTGGCCTTGTTTATTCCGATTTGTATGCGCTCGTGTGGAGGGCTTGGGCCACTCCCAAGGCGAAGCATCATGCGTGGCTTGTTCTTCAAAACCGCCTTTGGACGGCCGATCGGCTTCAACGGAGGGGTTGGCCAAATTGTGGGCTTTGCCCGCTTTGCAAGCAAGCTCCGGAATCTACGAACCATCTCTTCGTGCATTGCCGCTTCTCCATCCGCATTTGGGAGCTTCTTAAGGTGTGGATTGGCATTCATGGGATTTTTTCGAGGCAATGGGGTGCCATAAACATCGACGAGTGGTGGAAGCTTCTTGCGACCGGAGCCTCCCCGCATCGCAAGGCCTTGTCCTCCCTCATGTTGCTCACCGTTTGGGAGCTTTGGAATGAGAGGAACGTTAGGGTGTTCCGTAATAAGAGTTCCCCCTCTTTTGTTGTCCTAGATAGGATAAAGTTGGAAGCGCGTCTTTGGGTTTTAGCGGGGGCTAAGAAGTTGGGTAGTATAATGCCGGGAGAGTAGGCTTTCGTGTGTCGGGTGGGGTCGTGTTGTAATCTGTTGTTCTTGTTAAACTTCTTCTTAATGAATGGAATGAGGCAAAGCTTTTGCCTCCGTTTAAAAAAAAAAGCAAATCATATAAGCACAATTATCATTGACTGAGAATAGTAAAGATGCCACAAGTGCAAGTGATCTTCCAAACCATTATGGTTCCTGCAGATGCTGCTGCTCTTGCAGTAGCAAGTTCTCCTGTGTAACAAATAAATTTATCCATGGGAACATTGCTCTGGAAATTGGGAAATAGATAGCGATTGCAATTCTGGTTAGAAGTTAAAACTAACCTTCAGGGTGAGCCATTTTCTGCATGGCTGAGGGAGCGATCATGATAGGCATGGCGATGTCGAATCCCAAGATATTTGTGGCCATGTTGATATGGGACACGTCGATCAGTACGCGTGGCCGGAACCTGAAATCATTGGCAGTGAGATGCTATGCTCCTTACTTGACAAATTTAGGATAATCTTAATTTGATAAATTAATTTTAGGATGCTATTTCTGCACAGCATATACAATGATGTCATTTATCCTATGCTAGAGTTCTTGAGGAATTTTTCATCTACTTTGACCGTCCAAATCACACGAGGGTACGTGACACAGATCGTGTGGTATCTTGTCTTCTACTCAATGCTATTTCTCCACTTTATCGTCAATTGTCATCTACTCCCTACGTTTCAAAATATAAGATGTTTTAGCTTTGTGAAGCAAATGCATTTAGACATCTTTTAGTGTGTAGGTTCACTCGAATATACACACTAAAAGATGTCTAGATACATTTGCTTCACAAACCTAAAACATCTTATATTTTGAAACGGAGGGAGTACTCAATTATACTAATCAAAAGCAAACCAATCTACTTACGCCCAGCTGTCAATACTAGACTGTGATCTTAACAGAGGAGTGTAAAGTTTCCACAAGGATTCATCTGGCCTTATCCAGCGATTTTTAAATAATAATTAAGTTTTCAAACGACACAACACTTGTCTCACTACAACCCAAAAAGTATGTCATCCTTGCAAAACTTCAATCCTGAAACTCCTCTACTGCATTTCTTTTCCTGAACTTTTAAGCTGCTGATGCTGAATAAAAACAATTACAGTTCATCACACTAAAAGACAGACACAGCTGAGAGCCTGAAGCCAGCTACTTTGGGGGTATACGCAGCTTACAGAATTCGTGAGAAGGCCTCCCTGTTCTCCCTGAGCGTCCACTGATCCTCTGCGCCCGAGGCGTAGTAGTCGTACACCATCTTCGGTAGCTTCTCGTACTCGGACACATTCGTGATCATCTCCATTCCGCTGCTCAAATATTTCATTGTTAGTTCACAGTTCGACACCTATACTATCTATCAACACCGCAGGCAGTCAAACAGATTCTTTGTTTTTCTGTTCAACAGACCATTCAACATGAACCGAAGATCGCCCAGGGAAAAAAGAAATCAAGAAAGACAAGAACAAGATGGACAGATAAGTGCATCTGAAATAAAGTGGATTTCTGACACTTGCAAGACTGAAAGTCCTTTGCTCATTGCTGACGACATGGAAAGAGCAGCGCGTGCTAGTGCCGGTCAATATTTGCCATTGGCTGGCCTCTTGCTCAAAACAGTTTCAGATTTTCATCATCTTTCTGTTTATTTGCATGACGTGGAATAGTTGATTTTTACCAAGCAAGCAGCCACCTGAACCTATTGGCAAAGGCCAATCTCATGAATGTCCCTCAAGCGCAGCAGGTTCCATGCACTGCGTCAGCACTCAGCAGAAGCATGTGGGGCTGCCCAAGTCAGTTGCCGAAGAAGACATGAAAGAGCACCTAGCTAGAGCGTCCATCCCAAGTGCCGATTTTGCCATTGCCTCATTGCCTTGCCCGTGGCACAAAACAGTTCAAAATTTTCGTCCTCGAGCGCAGACATGCAGTCCCGTTTTCAACTTTACCAGGAACAGTTCATTTCTGCAGCATCTGATCTAGTGCGTGTATGTAATCTCTATGTAGAGTACAGATCGGCCAGATGGCTCTATAAAAACAAGTTGTTATGTCCCGACGGGGTAGGCTACTGTGCATCTCACTTGTCACTGTTACTTACCAATCACCATGCTTAAACATTCTGAACCTGGGTCCAAAGATAAAAGGTTCCATTTCGCATGACAATCTGATTTTCTCTTCCCCAGAATGAACCAATACGCTAGCATAACTCTTCCATTTCCACAGTACCAATTTTCTAAAAGCCCTCATATTCAGGGACGAAGCTAGGAAAAAATTCCAATAGGGTTATGCCTATATTTTCTCTATTTGATTGGTGTCATCTTCTCTAAGGGGAACTAACTATTGAGTCGAAACCCCCTCTCGGGCTCCTAGGTCGTCCCCGCGGGCGACCAGGGGCGTTCTCCTCCCCCACTGCCTCCGCCCCCCCCACCTTCCCCATCCCTCCGCCGCCGCCGCCGGCGTGCGCCGCCGGGCAAAGCCCGTGCGGTGCCGGCGGCGGCGGAGCTTCTGGTTCCTGCTTGCGAGGTAGGGCGGCGCGGGGCGTTCCGATCTGGCGGCGGTGAACTGCGGTGATGGACCGGCGACTCCTCGCGCGGTGGGCCGGTGAGCCACGACCGAGGCGGTTCTTCGTGGTGGAGGCGGCGGAGCTGGCTGCGCTGCTATCTTCCTCCTTGGTCGATGGCAGTGGTGGCCTGGCTTCTACCGGAAGTCTCCCCCGACGGTCTGACAGGCTCACGGCGGCGCCCTTCGCCAGATCTGGAGGTGGAGCGTGCTGGGACGGCCGGCAGTCACGGGACGGCGGCAGGTGGAGCTGGCCTGCATGGAATAGGGCTCGGCCCAGATCTAGGCCCATTTGGGCCTGATCAGGGTTGGTGGGCCCTGCTGCCTAGCGGGTTTCAGGGGCACCCGGCTCGTCTGGGAGCCCATCCCCTGGCCACGGAATTGGTCAGGGTGCCGGATCAGGGCAGTTGGCCATGATCTGGTGTCCGCCTAACAGTCCCGTTTTTTGGGTTCTGTGGGTTTAACCGGCGGATGCGTCCTGCTAGTTGAACCCTGATACGTCTCAAACGTATATATAATTTTTGATGCTCCATGTTTGTTTTTACACCATTTGCCTATTGTTTCGTTACACTTAGTGGCATTTTTATGCATTTTCCGGAACTAACCTATTAACGAAGTGCCACAGTGCCAGTCTCCTGTTTTCTGTTGTTTTTGTGTTTCAGAGTGATACACAGGAAATATTCTCAGAATTGGACGAAACAAGTTCCTGAAGTCTTATTTTACCCGGAAGCTTCCAGAGATCCGAAGGAGAGTAGGAGGCGAGGCACCAGGGGCCCACACACAGGGGTGGCGCGGCCAGCCCCTGGCCCGTGCCACCGCCGTGTGAGGCCACCTGGCCCCACCTCTGACGATGCCCCTTCGCCTATAAAGACCCCCCGACGGAAAAAACCTAAGTACCCAATCAGATTTCCAGAACACATCGCGATCTGCCGCCGCTGTCGACCCGAAGATCGGGAGGGTCCAGAAGCTCTTCCCGGCACCCTGCCGGAGAGGGGAATCGCGACCGGAGGTCTTCTTCATTGCCATGCTTGCCTCCAGAGCGATGAGTGAGTAGTCTACCTTGGACTATGGGTCCATAGCAGTAGCTAGATGGTTGTCTTCTCCACCATGTGCTTCATGTTTAGATCCCATGAGCTGCCTTACATGATTGAGATCACCGTTATGTAATTCTACATGTTTGGTTTGTTGGGATCCGATGAATATTGGTGTTTATGATTAAGTTGCTGTACTGAATTATATCTTTTGTTATCTCTATGTTGTTTATGATCTTGCATGCTCTCCGTTGTTAGTAGCTATCTTGGCCGAGTAGTTGCTAGTGACTCCAAGAGGGGGTATTTATGCTCGATAGTGGGTTCATGCCTCTATTTCACCTGGGGGAGTGACATAAACCTCTAAGGTGGTAGATGTGCTGTTGCTACTAGGGAGAAAACAACATTCATATGCTCAAGGGCATATGCTTTGTTTACATTACACACTTTGCTTAATGCAATTATATGTTGTTCGCAACTTAATACTTCTAGGGTGTTCGGATTGATATCCCAGAGAGTGGATTATTAGTCATAGATGCAGTTGGATGGCGGTCTATGTATTTTGTTGTAATGCCCAGAGTAAATCTCATAGTGATCTTCTTGACATATCATGTTATCTTTATTCTATCAATTGCCCAACTGTAATTTGTTTACCCAGCATGTGTTATTTTATCTATGGAGAGACACCACTAGTGAATTGTGGACCCCGGTCCTATTTCCATCATATTGCTATCACCTGTTTACTTTTCTCGTACTGTTTGTTTTACTCGCATACTTTTACTGTTTTCCACTCGATACACTCATAACCTTTGTTTCAAGCAAACCGGTGAGATTGACAACCTCATCGTAAGTTGGGAGCAAAGTATTTGTTTGTGTGTGTGCAGGTTCCACGTTGCAGCTAGCAAGCAAAGCTTGGACGAGGCGCCATATATAAATTGTTCGCTGCTGTCGCAAACTAGCAAGCTTCACCTTCAGTCGTCATTGTCTCTCCTCTCCTAATCGATAAACCTTGGTTTCTTAGCTGAGGGAAAACCAGCTGCTATACTCATCATACCTTCCTCTTGGGGTTCCCAACGGGGCTGGTCATTCACCACGCACAAGGATTGCTGCTGGGGGACGAAGAAGAATAATCTCCTTCATCAACTAGCCATCAGCTGTTTTTCTGGCGCCGTTGCCGGGGAGAAGAGAAGACTTCTGCGAGGGGAGTTCTTCGCACACACATTCTTTACTTTGTTATTGTTTTGCTTTATTTATTTTATTTTACATGCATTGCTTTATATCAAAAACCTAAAAAAATTAGAATCCTTGGTAGTTGTTATTTCTTTACTTTAGTTTATCATGTTGATCCCTAAGTACGTTCTGGAGGACCTCTTAGTAGGTAGTGGTTCGATTATTGGCAAAAGTAACATTGAGGAGTTCTTTAATCACATTAGTATGCATGAGGAAGATGAGGAAAAGTCATGGGTTGAGCTTGCTCCTAGTATTGAAGTTGCTTCTGTTATATTAATTGACATGTTGGAAACTAGGTTTGCTAGTCTTAATCCTTTTATGCAATATATGTTCCTTAAGCTTCATGAAATTGAGGATCCCGAAAAGAAAGCTTTTATCTTGGAAACTTTGCGCCTAGAATTTAAGGATGTCGTTGTTGAAACTAGGAAAGTTCTTAAACGTTTTAATAAACTCGGTTCACCTATAAAGGTTATTGATACTAATGATGAGGGAACCGAAATACCTATACCTTGCAAGCTTTTGGGATTGAATGAAGCCTTCGAAAATAATTTTGCCTGGATCTGTCCTGAAAATCTTTTTGATGAAAATAGTGTACCAAAGCATGATCACAAAGGGTCTTCTAAAACTTATGTGGATGAAATACAATGCCTTATTGATAAGACCTCTGCAGTTGATCTTAATACTTCTTTTGAAGGTACTTGAATCGCAATTTTCTGCGTCTAGCTCAAAGGCGTTAAAGAAAAGCACTCTTGGGAGATAACCCAATGTTTTCTTTTTAGTACTTTTTCTTTTATTTGAGTCTTGGAAGTCATTACTACTATAATGACCGCTCCTTATCTTGTTTATTTCGTTTTTGTGCCAAGAGAAGCCTCTAATTTGAGTAAGGTAAAGATTTGGGGATGTTGCTGTCCTGAAACTGTTTTCGGTGCTGCACCGTAAAAATTCGTGAAAAATCTCTGTTTATCTTTTGGACCTGCGATTTCTTGTGCTTATGCCCCAGGTTATATCAAAACTTTTCTTAGTTGAACACTTTTTGATTTGAGCAACAGAAAATCCCTCAAAAATTCGTCCATTATCAGCTGTCCAGTTTTGACAGATTTCTGCCAATATTTGTTTTTGCCACTCTATCGCTTTCTTTTGAGTTCTTTTTTATCATGGAACTCTTGTGGAAGTTGCTACAGTAGTATATACTTTATATGTGGTGGTTTTGGGTTGAAACCTGAAGCTTAAAGAGGTTGAATATATTTTATGCTTACACTAATGTTGCTAATAGAATTGTGTTTAGTTTTGTATGAAGGAAGTTTTCAAGTGTAGGGATTGGAGAATGATGAGATGAGTTGAAGAATGGACAAAAGCTCAAGCTTGGGGATTCCCAGCACCCCAAGAAATATCCAAGAAGTACAAGCGTCAAAGCTTGGGGATGCCCCCGAGGCACCCCTTCTTCATCGGCAAAAATCAGGTCACCTTTCAAAACACTATATTTTTATTGCTTCATGCACTATGTGTTTTTCTTGGAGCGTCAGTTGTTTTAGTTTTCTTAGTGTGTTTAGTTTGTTTGTTTGCTGCAATAAATGGTTGGACCCCAACAAATTTCCTTTGGAGGAGATGTACTCGTTTTCATTTGCAAAGAATGCTCTAGTTTTCACTCTTATAAATCGAGCATTCTAGTTTTTCTGCTACTGCTTTTGGTTTTCGTTTTCGCCTTGATATGCATTCAGATCTTGTCATATCTTTTCATCAAGGTGTATTTTTGCCTCTGAACTTTATTGGTTTTCATCAAAAGAGGTTGTTTTAAAAATTTCAAATGGTGTTGGAAAAGAGAAAAAGCTTTGTGCAAAATAGTGGTACAAGAAGGAGCTTGTGTAGACTGCGGCTTAGGCTTTTTCATGTCATGCTTGATGTCTTTTTGATAGTATGCTTAGTGGTTTTGCTGTAGCATGACTTGTCTCAAATAACTGAGATTGCTTAATGAGCCTTTGAAAAAATCATGCGTTGTTTTTATTGTATGGAAGCATTATTTTGGTTTTCTCCTTGATGCTTTATTTGGGTTGACTTGGCGCATGCTCACACATGTTAGACTCTTACAAAGTCACCATTAGCCTTCATGATCATTTAGTTTTTGACTTTTGATGCCATCGTATGCTTCATTTAATGTCGTTTTGCATGATTATGGCCATTATTGCTCTCTTAGTTGGTCGCTCCCAGTCTTTTGCTAGCCCTCGCCTTGTACTCAGTATGAGCTCTACTCGTGCATCCAACTCCTAAAAACCAAGTTTGTCATTGTGTCCACTATAAACTCCTATGCATGGTATTTGTAAGCCATTCCAAAGTAAATTTTCATGTGCTACCTTTCAAAAACCTTCAAAACACTTCTCGTTTTGTGACACTGTTTTCAGCTCATGGGGACGTAGTGGTCGGATTTGCTATCTTCCATATTTCTTATTCCAAAAAGAAAAAAAAAGAAAAAAAAGAAAGAAAAAAGGCACTCCTCCATGGAAAGTGAATGTTGGTGGGCACCCGATGGAATCGGTTAGCCATGGTTTGTGAAAGAAAAAAAAGGTGGGGAGGAGTGCCAAGCTTTATAAAAGAGCACAAAAGTGCCAATCTCTCTCTCAAAAATTTGCTTCATTTTTGTATGGAAGATAGTAAGAACCCCATTGCCAGTCGTTGACAAAGACAACCACCTCTCAAAACCAATTTTTATCTCTCTGTTTTACAAATGAAAAGCTCTAGCACATGTTCAATCACTGCTTCCCTCTGCGAAGGGCCTTTCTTTTACTTTTATGTTGAGTCACCACCTTCTTTCTTTATGCACCATTAAGAGAGCATAGTTGTCATTCTTAGTGTGATATGCATTGTCCCAAAGTTTATTGATTGATTCATATTGTTGGTTTCACTTGTTCTTAAATTATTTGTATCTAGTCGCCCTCTTAAACTTGAAGGTGTCCTATGCATTTATGTTTTGCTCTCTTTGAAGGACAAGCTGAAAACCATTTGTATGTTTTTCCTTATGATTTGAACACACGTTTGACTTTCATTGTTTTATTTTCATGATCTTTTGTTTGTGTTCATTTGCATGTTTACAACATGGTTGCTAAGTTCTTATTGTCATGATTATATCTTTCATGCCCATGTTTTAAGTTCTATTGATCCCAGCTCACCAATGCTTACATATATGATCAAGATTGTGTAGGTGCATGTCACCTCAAAAATTATTCTTTTGTTATCACTTACCTACTCGAGGACGAGCAGGAGTTAAGCTTGGGGATGCTTGATACGTCTCAAACGTATCTATAATTTTTGATGCTCCATGCTTGTTTTTACACCATTTGCCTATTGTTTCGTTACACTTAGTGGCATTTTTATGCATTTTTCGGAACTAACCTATTAACGAAGTGCCACAGTGCCAGTCTCCTGTTTTCTGCTGTTTTTGTGTTTCAGAGTGATACACAGGAAATATTCTCGGAATTGGACGAAACAAGTTCCTGAAGTCTTATTTTACCCGGAAGCTTCCAGAGATCCAAAGGAGAGTAGGAGGCGAGGCACCAGGGGCCCACACACAGGGGTGGTGCGGCCAGCCCCTGGCCCACGCCACCGCCGTGTGAGGCCACCTGGCCCCACCTCTGACGATGCCCCTTCGCCTATGAAGACCCCCCGACGGAAAAAACCTAAGTACCCGATCAGATTTCCAGAACACATCGCGATCTGCCACCGCCGTCGACCCGAAGATCGGGAGGGTCCAGAAGCTCTTCCCGGCACCCTGCCGGAGAGGGGAATCGCCACCAGAGGTCTTCTTCATCGCCATGCTTGCCTCCGGAGCAATGAGTGAGTAGTCTACCTTGGACTATGGGTCCATAGCAGTAGCTAGATGGTTGTCTTCTCCACCATGTGCTTTATGTTTATATCCCATGAGCTGCCTTACATGATTGAGATCACCGTTATGTAATTCTACATGTTTGGTTTGTTGGGATCCGATGAATATTGGTGTTTATGATTAAGTTGCTGTACTGAATTATATCTTTTGTTATCTCTATGTTGTTTATGATCTTGCATGCTCTCCGTTGTTAGTAGCTATCTTGGCCGAGTAGTTGCTAGTGACTCCAAGAGGGGGTATTTATGCTCGATAGTGGGTTCATGCCTCTATTTCACCTGGGGGAGTGACAGAAACCTCTAAGGTGGTAGATGTGCTGTTGCTACTAGGGAGAAAACAACATTCATATGCTCAAGGGCATATGCTTTGTTTACATTATACACTTTGCTTAATGCAATTATCTGTTGTTCGCAACTTAATACTTCTAGGGTGTTCGGATTGATATCCCAGGGAGTGGATTATTAGTCATAGATGCAGTTGGATGGCGGTCTATGTATTTTGTTGTAATGCCCAGAGTAAATCTCATAGTGATCTTCTTGACATATCACGTTATCTTTATTCTATCAATTGTCCAACTGTAATTTGTTTACCCAGCATGTGTTATTTTATCTATGGAGAGACACCACTAGTGAACTGTGGACCCCGGTCCTATTTCCATCATATTGCTATCACCTGTTTACTTTTCTCGTACTGTTTATTTTACTCGCATACTTTTACTATTTTCCACTCGATACACTCATAACCTTTGTTTCAAGCAAACCGGTGAGATTGATAACCTCATCGTAAGTTGGGAGCAAAGTATTTGTTTGTGTGTGTGCAGGTTCCACGTTGCAGCTAGCAAGCAAAGCTTGGACGAGGCGCCATATATAAATTGTCTGCTGCTATCGCAAACTAGCAAGCTTCACCTTCAGTCGTCATTGTCTCTCCTCTCCTGATCGATAAACCTTGGTTTCTTAACTGAGGGAAAACCAGCTGCTATACTCATCATACCTTCCTCTTGGGGTTCCCAACGGGCTGGTCATTCACCACGCACAAGGATTGCTGCTGGGGGATGAAGAAGAATAATCTCCTTCATCAACTAGCCTCAAACCCCCGCTGTCCTGAGTACTAGTTGGCCTTCTCGGTCTTCTCCTATCCGTCTCGGTGGATTAGCCATCGCTGCGTCTGTCGTGTTGTGGGTGAGTTCTCGGATGCCGAGGCGGCGGCCTCAGAAGGTGGACTGCGCGGGCGACTCTACGGCGAGCGACGTGGTGGTGGTGGTGGTCTCTCTCTTCGGGTCATATGGATGACGAGGAGCAGACGTTGGGGGATCCTGGTGTTGACGGTGCTTCGGCAATGTTAGCTCCCAGATCGTGGTTCGGAGACCAAACTCGGAGTTAGCGGGCGGCCTGAGGTCTCAGGAGTGGTGTCGGGGATATAACCCCGGGTATACCAAAGTACCCCTATTCATAAACTTATATATGTTGTATAGCTATTTTATATATGCAGGATATTGAGAAGCAAGTAAACAGCAGCCTGGGCCGGATTAACCAAGCCCAGGCCGGAATAAACTGCTCCCAGGCCGGAATAGCTAAGCCCAGGCCGGAACATCCTGAGCTGGGCCGGGATAACAGCAACCCGGCTGGGCCAGGTCGGCAGCGCCCCGGCCTCCCGCCATGCCGGCTGGGCCGGCTGGCCTCTGCCCCGGCTGGGCCGCCTCGCCCCTGGCAGGCCGGCGTCCCGCTCCTCCTCGCTCCCCCGGCTGGGCCGGGACTCAGCCCCCCGGCCGGGCCGACTCCGCCCCCGGCTGGGCCTCCATGCAGCCAGCCCGAGCCGCCACTTCCTCCAGGCCGGCGCCCCGCGGTCCGCCCCGGCTGGGCCTGCCTGCCGGCTGGGCCGGCGCCCCGGCTGGGCTGGCTCGCCCTTGCCCCGGCTGGGCCAACTATCCGGCCAGGCCGCCCTTTCCTCAGCGCTCCCGGGCCGCCATCTGCCAGCCCCGGCTGGGCCGGATCAGGAGGATCCGGCCTAGCCGGGAATCCTCTCCAGGCCACCACTTCTCCACCCGGCTGGGCCGGATTATAGTGTTCCGGCCGGGCCAGGCCGGGATTCCCTGGCCCAGGCCGGATTATTCCCTTATAGACCGAGATATACACTCCTAGGCCGGATTATTCCTCTACAGGGCCGATATTTACTCCCTCCGGGACATATTCCTCGTCCGGCATCGACTCCACTGCTTGGTGCCAGTCCTGGGACGCCTCTGGGCTCGGACTGGCACATCCTTCATCATCATATGCTGGTCTTGGGACGCTCCTTAGCTCAGACCAGCATATCCTTCTTCTCCTAGTCAGTCTTATCCTCAGGAGGAGGATAAGACTGATGACATGGTGATCCTGAAGACAGACGCTAGAAGACGAAGGCAAGGACTCCAAGTACAGACATCGATGGGACTAGCCCATGACCGTGACGCAGCGCACAGTACCGAGGACGGTACCGTGCTGATGCAGGCTACAGTGTGACAAGACCCCAGTAGTCAACTCAGCTACAGTGTGTGCATAGTGTATTGTGGGGCATCCCTTGTCCCCTGGGCACCCTATATAAGGGGCACCAGGGGGAACGAGCAGCCCAGCCTCCGGAGGAGGCTCATTCTCTCTCGCTCCATGGGAGCTCTCTAGCACTAGCTGTTTAGCTCCTGCCCAGTGCAGCCTCAGATAGGCAGATGAACAGCTCAAGGAGCACCATTGTAGCTCTCATGTGAAGCTCATATAGATCAGACATGCAGGAGTAGGGGTGTTACCTCCTCACGAGGGCCCCGAACCTGGGTAGCTCGATGTGTTAGCAGTGAGTTCTGTGCCCGGTTTCTACCGAGCCTTCCCTCTCCCGGATCCACCAGCGTATAGTCGGCCCCCATTTAAGCCACCCTGTGGCATATGTTGTTTCACCACGACAACATTTGGCGCCCACCGTGGGGCTGATCAAGCGCTGGTAGGAGTACATCCGGACGGGATCTTCTTCATCTGCTCGGGGGCTCGACATCAGCAACGCCTCCGAGCACAGCAGGTCTTCTTCAACTCCCGGGCTGACCTCAACTCGCTCGGGCCAGCATACGGCTGTCCCGGATCTACATCGGCATCTCCGGGCCGACACTCGGCTTCCTCCGGCCAGCATATCATGTGTCCCGGCCAGCATATCCTGTGTCCCGGCCAGCATATCCTGTGTCCCGGCCAGCATATCCTGTGTCCCGGCCAGCATATCCTGTGTCCCGGCCAGCATATTCCGTGTCCTGGCTAGCATATTCCGTATCCTGGCCAGCATATCCTGTGTCCTGGCCAGCATATTCTGTGTCCCGGCCAGCATATCCTGTGTCCTGGCCAGCATATCCTGTGTCCCGGCCAGCATATCCTGTGTCCCGGCCAGCATATCCTGCGTCCCGGCCAGCATATCCTGCGTCCCGGCCAGCATATCCTGCGTCCCGGCCAGCATATCCTGTGTCCCGGCCAGCGTATCCTGTGTCCTGGCCAGCATATCCTGCGTTCTGGCCAGCATATCCTGTGTTCTGGCCAGCATATATTATGTGCCGGCCAGCATATTCTATGTTTGTCGTACCAGGGACTGTTCCGCCTTCGCCTCGAGCATCTGCTGGTACTTCAAACTTCCTCAACGGTGCAAGTAAGTATTTATGCTGGTTTACTCCATATCCTGGTCAGCTTATCTGAAAGTTAATGTCCCCGTAATAGAAAAAAAATAGCTCGGGGGCTAGGCTAAAGCCCAGCAAGTTGCTTCTCAAGTACTGTTTCAGTATATATTAGTTCGCATGCTAGCATATCAGCTTCTCAGTTTCCTCCTGTATGTCTGTTTATATGCCAAATTGCTACATATGCCTGCTGCAAATAGTATACTTGGTATCAGTTATATGTCTACAGTCTTATGCAAAGTTTCATCTGGGCATGTTATATGCCGGTTTTATATGCCAACAGCAAGATGTTATGTCAAATTCCATGTCTTTGCATATATCAACCAGTATATCTGCAACAGTGCTAGATTCAGTATGCCAGTTGAGATGTTGAGTACATTATATCTACTTATATGCCAAATGCTTTATCCCATATGCTATGTGTTATATGCCGGCTGTCATATGCCAAGGCTCATATGCCAGTTTTTATATGTTGAATGCCATGTGCTAGTTGTTGCAAGTTTACAGTCACATGAGCTTATATGCCTATCTCAGTACCAGTTTCTGCATAAGTCAGGTCTCGCATGACAGTTATAGTATACTTGCATTTATATGCCGGCACATGAGTGCCAAATATCTGTTGTGAGATGCCAGGTTTGCTTATATGCCAGTTGCAGCATGTCTACATTTATATGCCGGCACATGAGTGCCTAGTTCTTCCTTGTGAGTTGTCAAGTTAGCATATATGTCAAACTGTTATATCTCAGTCTATATGCCAAGTGCTTTGTGTCAAGTGCTATATGCCAAATACTATGGGCTATATGCCAAACTCCATATGCTAGATTGCAAATATGCCAAATGCTATGACCATTGCTATGTCTTTTAGAATGACTACAGAACAGGTTGGATATCTCGTTATATATATGTCTATTACCCGGCTATGACTCTCCATATTGCCGTTACAGAGAAGAAATTGCTATTATACCACCAGGGCTTCAGTTTATATCTCAGTGTCTCAAGCATATCAGTATACCGGCATATGTTATATTTTGTATCCTGGCCGGCATATTTTATGTCCCAGCCAGCATATCTTTATATCCTGGCCAGCATATCTCAAAGTCTCAGGTCTCAGGTATTTCAGTTTGTTAGTACATCAGGTTATTAAGTGATATCTTGAGTCATATGTGTTTCAGTATGCCGGCATATCATGGCAAGAGCAAAGTTTCAATATGCCAACATATCATGGCATGAGAAGAGTTTTAGTATGCCGGCATATCATGGCAAGAGTAAGATTTTTAGTATGCCGGCATATCAGGGCAAGAGTAAGATTTCAGTATGCTGGTATATCATGGCAAGAGCAAAGTTTCAATATGCCAACATATCATGGCATGAGAAGAGTTTTAGTATGCCGGCATATCATGGCAAGAGTAAAGTTTCAGTATGCCGGCATATCATGGCAAGAGTAAGATTTTTAGTATGCCGGCATATCAGGGCAAGAGTAAGATTTCAGTATGCTGGTATATCATGGCAAGAGCAAAGTTTCAATATGCCAACATATCATGGCATGAGAAGAGTTTTAGTATGCCGGCATATCATGGCAAGAGTAAAGTTTCAGTATGCCGGCATATCATGGCAAGAGTAAGATTTTTAGTATGCCGGCATATCAGGGCAAGAGTAAGATTTCAGTATGCTGGTATATCATGGCAAGAGCAAAGTTTCAATATGCCAACATATCATGGTATGAGAAGAGTTTTAGTATGCCGGCATATCATGGCAAGAGTAAAGTTTCAGTATGCCGGCATATCATGGCAAGAGTAAGATTTTTAGTATGCCGGCATATCAGGGCAAGAGTAAGATTTCAGTATGCTGGTATATCATGGCAAGAGCAAAGTTTCAATATGCCGGCATATCATGGCAAAGAGCAAAATGTCAGTATGCCAGCATATCATGGCAAAATGTCAGTATGCCAGCATATCATGGCAAAATGTCAGTATGCCAGCATATCATGGCAAAATGTCAGTATGCCAGCATATCATGGCAAAATGTCAGTATGCCAGCATATCATGGCAAAATGTCAGTATGCCAGCATATCATGGCAAAGAGCAAAATTTCAGTATGCTGGCATATCATGGCAAGAGTAAAATTTCAGTATGCCAGCATATCATGGCATCGACCAAAATCCCCAATCACCGTTTATTTCGGTTTGCCAGCATATCAAGGCATCTATCAATAACTCATATCGCCGTTTATTTTGGCATGCCAGCATATCACGGTATTCTGTAATCCTTTCAGTTATCGCCAATTCTGGCACAGTAATATATCGAGACATCGATCTCAAAGCTAACAAGCATCATATCTCTTATCATATCCGGTTTCACAGAGTATCCCGGTTTAGCATATTAACATATCTTATCATTTTTGCATACTAACAAAGTGCCCAGTGATGGCACAGCCCAAGAGGCATATCAGTATACCGGCATTGTCAAAGCAGACAATGTCGATGAGACATAGCCTGAGAGGCAAAGTGTCGATATAAAGCCCAAAGAGGCAAATAGCTCAAAAGGCAAAAGCAGCCTAAGAGGCATATCAGTATACCGGCATTGTCAAAGCAGACAATGTCGATGAGACATAGCCTGAGAGGCAAAGTGTCGATATAAAGCCCAAAGAGGCAAATAGCTCAAAAGGCAAAAGTAGCCTAAGAGGCATATCAGTATACCGGCATTGTCAAAGCAGACAATGTCGATGAGACATAGCCTGAGAGGCAAAGTGTCGATATAAAGCCCAAGAGGCAAAGTAGCCCGAGAGGCAAAAGTAGCCCAAGAGGCAGAGCAGCCCAAGAGGCAAATAGCTCAAGAGGTAAAGTATCGATATGGCCAAAGAAGGCAAAGCAGTATGCCGGCATTGTCGAAGCAGACGATGTCGATGAGACATAGCCCAAGAGGCAAAGTGTCGATATAGCCAAAGAAGGCAGAATAGTATTTTGAGATAGCCCGCGAAGGCTAGCATATCATATATATGAGTATATGACAAACAGGACATTGCCTAAGATGGCATGAGATAGAATTTGGCCTGTGCAGGCCAGCATATCAGCTTCATGAGTATGCAGGTTTGGGACTTTGGTATATTTTTTGTTGAAGCCTGTGCGCGACTCTGCGAGTCCCCCACAGCCTCGGGGGCTAATGTCGGGGATATAACCCCGGGTATACCAAAGTACCCCTATTCATAAACTTATATATGTTGTATAGCTATTTTATATATGCAGGATATTGAGAAGCAAGTAAACAGCAGCCTGGGCCGGATTAACCAAGCCCAGGCCGGAATAAACTGCTCCCAGGACGGAATAGCTAAGCCCAGGCCGGAACATCCTGAGCTGGGCCGGGATAACAGCAACCCGGCTGGGCCAGGTCGGCAGCGCCCCGGCCTCCCGCCGTGCCGGCTGGGCCGGCAGGCCTCTGCCCCGGCTGGGCCGCCTCGCCCCTGGCAGGCCGGCGTCCCGCTCCTCCTCGCTCCCCCGGCTGGGCCGGGACTCAGCCCCCCCGGCCGGGCCGACTCCGCCCCCGGCTGGGCCTCCATGCAGCCAGCCCGAGCCGCCACTTCCTCCAGGCCGGCGCCCCGCGGTCCGCCCCGGCTGGGCCTGCCTGCCGGCTGGGTCGGCGCCCCGGCTGGGCTGGCTCGCCCTTGCCCCGGCTGGGCCAACTATCCGGCCAGGCCGCCCTTTCCTCAGCGCTCCCGGGCCGCCATCTGCCAGCCCCGGCTGGGCCGGATCAGGAGGATCCGGCCTGGCCGGGAATCCTCTCCAGGCCACCACTTCTCCACCCGGCTGGGCCGGATTATAGTGTTCCGGCCGGGCCAGGCCGGGATTCCCTGGCCCAGGCCGGATTATTCCCTTATAGACCGAGATATACACTCCTAGGCCGGATTATTCCTCTACAGGGCCGATATTTACTCCCTCCGGGACATATTCCTCGTCCGGCATCGACTCCACTGCTTGGTGCCAGTCCTGGGACGCCTCTGGGCTCGGACTGGCACATCCTTCATCATCATATGCTGGTCTTGGGACGCTCCTTAGCTCAGACCAGCATATCCTTCTTCTCCTAGTCAGTCTTATCCTCAGGAGGAGGATAAGACTGATGACATGGTGATCCTGAAGACAGACGCTAGAAGACAAAGGCAAGGACTCCAAGTACAGACATCGATGGGACTAGCCCATGACCGTGACGCAGCGCACAGTACCGAGGACGGTATCGTGCTGATGCAGGCTACAGTGTGACAAGACCCCAGTAGTCAACTCAGCTACAGTGTGTGCATAGTGTATTGTGGGGCATCCCTTGTCCCCTGGGCACCCTATATAAGGGGCACCAGGGGGAACGAGCAGCCCAGCCTCCGGAGGAGGCTCATTCTCTCTCGCTCCATGGGAGCTCTCTAGCACTAGCTGTTTAGCTCCTGCCCAGTGCAGCCTCAGATAGGCAGATGAACAGCTCAAGGAGCACCATTGTAGCTCTCATGTGAAGCTCATATAGATCAGACATGCAGGAGTAGGGGTGTTACCTCCTCACGAGGGCCCCGAACCTGGGTAGCTCGATGTGTTAGCAGTGAGTTCTGTGCCCGGTTTCTACCGAGCCTTCCCTCTCCCGGATCCACCAGCGTATAGTCGGCCCCCATTTAAGCCACCCTGTGGCATATGTTGTTTCACCACGACGACAAGTGGTGCGAAGGTTTTTTTGGGCGAAAGCTCAGTGCTTCGGCGCCAGCGACGGTGATGCCTGCGGGTGTCGTAACCCTCTTGGGGGCGTTGTTGTGGTTACCTTCTCCACGCTAGGGCTCTGGGTGAAAACCCTTGACCATCGCAGTCTCGATGGCGGCGGCGCGTTGCGTCGTTACCCTATTGGGGGCGTCATTGTGGAGCTCCATTTTCTCTCGGTCTCGTTTCAGTGTCTTCGGTGGCAAGTTGTGGTGTTCCGTGTTTTCTTTTATTTATTTTTTGATCTGCTTTGTAAAGAGGATCGCCTCATCACCTTGTATCGGTTCGGCCGTTGTGGCTTTATTTATAAAGCGGGGCGAAAGCCTATTTCGAGTCATCTTCTCTAAATAATCACTAGCTACTGCTAATTAGTGAAGGTTTTCATGTTTTTCACTGGGTCAGCTGACCCCCAGCCTTTATAAGGCAGCTCCGTCCCTGCTCATATTACTTAAAAAGAAGAAAATTGTGCAGTTAATTTAAATGGAGCAAACCAAACACTAGGGTCACTCCGAGTAAATACTTTCATAGACTGCAAGTGAGCTTGTTCTGTGAGTTGAGTTGATGGCATCTAACATTCTTTCTGCTCGTTTCATGTTTAGTGTTCTGAACTTCTAATACTCTCTTTACCCCAAATTACTTGTTGCAAATTTATTTTAAATTGCATCTAAATATATGCTAATCTAGACAAATATGCGACATCTAATCGGGACAAAGGGAATACTATTTCTCCAATTCTACATATCCACGGAATTTGGGCTAACGGATTGACGACGTCAAGTTTTGGGGATTCGGACTTTACTAAACTAAAATCAGCTCCAGGAACAAATAAATAAACCCACGGCTACACAAAACATCACATTACAGTACTGCACACACATGTGAGTGTGCAACATGCAACCCTTGTGGAGCTAAATTGCTATGTAAAGGGACGTGCAACCTTGTGGAGCTGCATTGCTATGTAAAGGGCAAAGATTCTACTCCATCTGAATGGAAACAAGTGTCGGTAACTTACTGTGAACTTTATACTAAGTAGTTTAAAATTATTGACATTTATTTATGATCGGATGGAGTATCAATTATTTATCGGACATGTCATTTCATATCCTTTCCGTATGAAAATAGATTGCATGGTGATTAGTTAAAGAGGTTTGTGTTAGTTAGGTTGCCCAAGGCCTGAGATAATCTGGATGATGGAGTTTCTGAGAATTTTTTTTCCAACCGGGCTTCCACCCCTTTTCATTACTTGAACGGAAATAACAAAGTCTAGAACACAAAACGGAAGTTCTTGAGGGGGAGGTGGGGGAAAGCTAGCTGAGCAGTATTAGGAAACCCACTGTGTGCGCTCGCGATCGAAACACACACTCTGGGGCGAAAACCTGATACCACTAATTATTACTAAGTGCAACTTATTACACACAAGGAACTAGGGACACCAGAGTCTAAAACACAACAGACAGGAGATCAGCCGACCGAAACAGCAAAGCCAGCAAAGGAACATCAGGTCATCGTCACAATCGCCAGCTGACGAGAGTCCTCCACCTGACAAGAGTACACTGAAGTCGCCACCTGCTTGAGCCTGTTAGCCCTCTCAATAAGCCTCTCCTTATCCGCAGCATCCTTCTGAAGACCTGCCCAGTAGATAAGCAAAGAAATAGAGTAGAAAGTAATTACACTAGGGGATTTCAAGTGAAACTTATCAAAAGTAACTCTATTTCGAATATTCCAGATAGCCCGGCAAATGGAGGCTAGGATAACCATATGATACTTCTCAAAACGTGGCAGGTAAGAATGGAACCAAGCCATAGCTTGCCAAAAAGAAACAGGAACAGAAGTAGAATCAAAAGCTTTGCCTAAAACTCCCCAAACAACTTTAGAGATAGGGCAGGTAAAGAAGAGGTGATCATTAGTTTCCTCAAGACTACAAAAAGAACAAACAGGAGCTCCATGACATTGCCTTTTCTTCATATTTTCCCTAGTCAACACAACATCTTGGCATAATTGCCAGAGGAAGACTTTTATTTTCAAAGGGAGCTTAGCCTTCCAAATCCATTTGTTATGAGACCCAGCAAGATTCCTCTCCAACCAATGGTAAACTGACTTGGTGGAGAAATATTTTTTAGGGTTCAAAGACCAAGTGATGAAATCACTGTCATTCGATCTAGGAAGATTCCTCAAACTATCTTTGATAGCATTCCAATGCAACAAATTATCACCTCTCAAGGTTCTTCTGAAAGGGATTTCAAAATCAGAAGCAGAAGCATCCAGAATAGTGCAATCCTTCTCCAAACACAAATCAAAAAGTTCAGGAAACTGCAAGGAAAAAGGAGGCTCGCCAGAAATAGAATCCTGCCAAAGCCTACAGATGTTACCTTTCCTAAGATTAATTTTCCTCCCAACCATATAAGTATCTTTAACTTTGAGGAGACCTTTCCAACAAGGGGAATCATTAAACCTAGCAGTTACACTAGCAACTGACCTATTCCTTAAGTATTTGGCCTTGACAATATCTTGCCATAACCCCTGTTCAGTGTCTAACTTCCACCACCACTTGCACAGCAAGCTAATGTTTTGCTTGTGTAAGTCTAGGATTCCCAAACCACCTTTCTTCTTAGATCTGCAGACCTTAGTCCACTTCAGCATATAGTAACCTCTTTTTAACTTCTACCCATTCCAAAAGAAATGTCTCCTATGTTTATCCATTTTCTCCAGGAAAGTTTTACACAACATAAAGAGAGACATAAAATAAGAAGGAAGACTAGACAAACAAGCATTGACCAAAGTTAATCTGCCACCAGAGGAATTAGCCCCACCAACCCAGGCATCAAGCTTTTTAATAAACTTTTGATCCAAAGGATCCAAGTCAGAGACTCTAAGATTTCTGAAAGTGACAGGGACACCAAGATATTTCATAGGGAAAGAACCAACTTGACAACCAAAAAGAGAGGAATAAAACTTAGCTGTGTTATTGTCCCCACCCACCAGGAAAATCTCACTTTTCTGGTAGTTAATTTTAAGACTAGACATCAACTCGAACAAATATAACAACAACTTCAGGTTTAAAGCTTTCTCAGAATCATGAGAAATGCAAAGAACCATGTCATCATCATATTGCATGATTGCCACACCTTTATCAATGAGATCAGGAGCCAACCCCACCAGGAGATCATTCTGTTGAGCCTCCAACACCATTTTAGCAAGACATTGAACAGCAGCATTGAAAAGAAAAGGATACAAAGGATCACCTTGCCTAACCCCTTTAGCACTCTTAAAGTAGGGGCCAGTTTTATTGTTAATTTTAACAGAAACCGTACCATCAGTAAGGATCTTCTCAATCCACTGACAGAGGAGTTCAGAGAAACCCATGGCTTTGAGATAGTTCAAAAGAAACTTCCAATTCACTTTATCAAAAGCCTTCTCAAAATCAAGCTTCAGAACAATCCCAACTTGTTTTTTAACATGGGAGTGATGAAGAATCTCATGCAAGGACATGATACCATCCACTATACACCTCTTTTTCATAAAGGCATTCTGATTTTTACAAATCAATTTAGAGGCATAAGGCTCAATTCTCAAGGTTAAGGTTTTGGTAATAAGCTTGTAAATACATCTAAGAAGACAAATAGGCCTATACTGAGTAATCTTATCAGCACCAGACACTTTAGGTAAAAGGGTAATAATCCCATAGTTTAACCTATCCACATCTAGGGATCCAGCATGAAAGGCATGGAAAAGGTTCATAACATCCCATTTGATGATGTCCCAGCAACGCTGGTAAAACTCAATGGGAATATTGTTCAGGCCAGGAGCTTTGTTGGGAGCCATAGAGAATAAGGCAGCTTTGACCTCATCCACAGAAAAGGGTCTAGTTAAAATCAAGTTTTCCTCCTCAGAAATCTTCTCATTAGGGTTCCACATGTTTGGATCAAAATCCAGGATGTTACCAGGAGCAGGGCCAAAAAGGTTCTTATAATAAGCTGTTGCATGAGAAATGAGGTTATCAGTCCCTTCTATAAGGATATCATTATCTTTTAAGGAGAACATAGTATTCTTCCTTCTTCTACCATTTGCCACCCTATGAAAATAGCTAGTGTTCAAATCCCCTTCCAAAAGCCATTTCTCATGAGACTTCTGATACCACAAAAGTTCTTCTTTAGCAAAAAGGGCAAAAAGCTTCACTTGAATGTCAGTTTTCCTTAAATTTAACTCAGGAGAAATATCATTCACCTCTTCAAGGGCCTCAATGCTAACAAGCTCCTCTTTTAATTCTCTCTTCAACTTTTTGTTATGACCATATAAATTTGACCCCCAACCTTTGAAATACTTCTTAAAGCGTTTCAACTTAATATTAAGAATGTCAATAGGATCATTGCTATGGACAGTTCTGTTCAAAACCAAGGTCGCAGAATGAAAAAACTCAACATTCTGGAACCAGGAAAGATCAAAACAAAATTCCCTAGAAGCATTAACAGGAATAGCATGAGAAGCAGTATCCAGAAGTAAAGCATTATGGTCAGAAACTTCTCTAACCAGCTTTCTGACAGTAACAAGAGGGAACAGATCCTCCCAATCAGGAGACATGAGAACTCTATCTAACTTTTCAAGGGTAGGAGAAGCATGGTTATTTGACCAAGTAAACTTACCACCATGCATGAAAATCTCTCTCAGCCCCAGAGTATGAATAATAGAGTTGAAAAGGTCAGAAGCATGATTTTGAACAAAAGGGGTATTTTTCTCTCCATTATGTCTAAGGATATTGAAATCACCACCAACAATGAAATGAGTAGAAACATTATTACAGAAAGCAGCTAGCTCAGTCAGGAAATCATTTTTCTGCTCCTCCTGAGCCGCACCATAGGCAACCAAAAGGGGCCAGGAAACTTTTTTCACCTTATCCCAGAGCACAAAATGAAGCATGAATCTACCAGCCTTGAAAACACTTACTTCCAGAGATTCATTTTTAATACCACAAAGGATACCACCAGACCTTCCAACAGAAGGGACCCACTTCCAAAAATAGCTGTCACCAAGATCAAGCTTTCTGAAAAACTTCTATCACAATCTTTTTTGATAGTCTCTTGCAACCCAATGAAATCAAGACAGTAATCAAACATGAGATCTTTAATACAGGAAATAGCACCCTTTTTGCCCACACCTCTAATATTAAGGAAGACACCTTTCATTGTAACTTTTTGGGTTTTGATCTAGTTCTACTAACCTTGCCAGGGGACAGGGCACAGTTAGTAGATTCAGCTTTTTTGTTTCTCTGACTTCTAGTTATAGGTCTAGAAGTCGAAACAGTAGATTTCCTTCTCATATTTTTCTTTTTTCTACTTTCAACTAGGGTAAAAAAAGAATCCTCATTATCATCAGAACAAAATCCAATCCATAGATAGGGGAGTAGTAGTGCCTTCATTACTTTCAATAAAAAGAACAGAAGAAGGGGTTTAACAGTCTTATGCTTGGAACCCAAGGAATTTCTGGCAAGTTCTAAATCTCTTACTAAATTAACAGTATCAAAATTCCCATCAGGAATCCTAACTCCCATTAAACTGGCTTTATCCACAATTTGGTTATCAGAGAACATAGCAAAAGAGTTATTACTTAGAGGGTTTGGGGCAGAATCATGGTTAACTTCGAGGTTGCTCTTATTTGAGAGAGCTGAAGCCTTCTCCATAGTGTCAGTATTGACAGAGTCCTGGAGCCTAGAGCTAAACCTTGGTCCACATGATTCATCTTGCACAATATCAGGGGAAGAGTCAGGAGACTGAACCAAATAATCAGGAGATCCAGCCAAAGGAGAAGAGGCATCCCTAGTGACTTCAGTGATAGTAGGAAGAGAGGGCCAAACTTCATCAACAGAAGATTTGTCACAATGAAATAGAAGAGAGTTGAAAGTTTCCAAGGTCATACTCTTGCAAGCCTCCTGGGAAATGGGATTGGAGTTCAGAATAGGACAAGGAATCTGATACGTCTCCAACGTATCTATAATTTTTGATGCTCCATGCTTGTTTTTACACCATTTGCCTATTGTTTCGTTACACTTCGTGTCACTTTTATGCATTTTCTGGAACTAACCTATTAACAAGTCGCCACAGTGCCAGTTTCCTGTTTTCTGCTGTTTTTGTGTTTCAGAAGTGATACACAGGAAATATTCTCAGAATTGGACGAAACAAGTTCCTAAAGTCTTATTTTACCTGGAAGCTTCCAGAGATCTGAAGGAGAGAAGGAGAGGGGCCACCAGGGGCCCACATGCATAGGTGGCGCGGCCAGCCCCTGGCCTGCGCCACCATGGTGTGAGGCCACCTGGGCCCTCCTCTGACATCGCCCCTTCGCCTATAAAGACCCCCCGACAGAAAAAACCTAAGTACCCGATCAATTTTCCAGAACACATCGCGATCCGCTGCCGCCGTCGACCCGAAGATCGGGAGGGTCCAGAAGCTCTTCCCGGCACCCTGCCGGAGAGGGGAATCGCCACCGGAGGTCTTCTTCATCGCCATGCTTGCCTCCGGAGCGATGAGTGAGTATTCTACCTTGGACTATGGGTCCATAGCAGTAGCTAGATGGTTGTCTCCTCCACCATGTGCTTCATGTTTAGATCTCATGAGCTGCACTACATGATTGAGATCACTGTTATGTAATTCTACATGTTTGGTTTGTTGGGATCCAATGAATATTGGTGTTTATGATTAAGTTGTTGTATTGAATATTATCTTTTGTTATCTCTATGTTGTTTATGATCTTGCATGCTCTCCGTTGTTAGTAGCTATCTTGGCCGAGTAGTTGCTAGTGACTCCAAGAGGGGGTATTTATGCTCGATAGTGGGTTCATGCCTCTATTTAACCTGGGGGAGTGACAGAAACCTCTAAGGTTGTAGATGTGCTGTTGCTACTAGGGAGAAAACAACATTCATATGCTCAAGGGCATATGCTTTGTTTACATTACACACTTTGCTTAATGCAATTATCTGTTGTTCGCAACTTAATAATTGTGGAGTTCTCGGATTGATTCGCCACAAGTGGATTATTAGTCATAGATGCAGTTGGATGGCGGTCTATGTATTTTGTTGTAATGCCCAGAGTAAATCTCATAGTGATCTTCTTGACATATCACGTTTATCTCTATTCTATCAATTGCCCAACTATAATTTGTTTACCCAGCATGTGTTATTTGTCTTATGGAGAGACACCACTAGTGAACTGTGGACCCCGGTCCTATTTCCATCATATTGCTATTACCTCTTTACTTTACTCGCACTGTTTACTTTATTCGCATACTCTACTGTTTTCCACTCAATACGCTCATAACCTTTATTTCAAGCAAACCGGTGAGATTGACAACCTCATCGCAAGTTGGGAACAAAGTACTTGGTTGTTTGTGTGCAGGTTCCGCGTTGCAGCTAGCAAGCAAAGCTTGGACGAGGCGCCATATATAAATTGTCCAAAGCTGTCGCAAACTAGCAAGCATCACCTTCAGTCATCATTGTCTGCTTTTCTCCTGAACGATAAACCTTGGTTTCTTAACTGAGGGAAAACCAGCTGCTATACTCATCATACCTTCCTCTTGGGGTTCCCAACGGGCTGGTCATTCACCACGCACAAGGACTGCCAAGCTTCCACATCAACTAGGAGCATCAGCCTCTTTTCTGGCGCCGTTGCCGGGGAACGAAGAAGAATAATCTCCCTCGTCAACTGGGCGCCATCAAACGCAGCAGCTTCTTTTTTGGCGCCGTTGCCGGGGAAGAGTGGAAGACTTCTGCGAGGGGAGTTTTTGCACACACATCCTTTACTTTGTTTTATTGTTTTGCTTTACTTTATTTATTTTACCTGCATTGCTTTATATCAAAAACCCAAAAAAATTAGAATCCTTGGTAGTTGTTTTTACTTGTTTACTTTCATTTTGCTAAAATGGCCAATCCTGAAAACACCAAGTTGTGTGACTTTACTAGCACAAACAATAGTGATTTTATCTACACTCCTATTGCACCACCTGCTCCTGCTGCAAACTTTTATAAGCTTAAGCCTGCTTTGTTGAACCTTGTTATGAAAGAGCAATTTTCTGGTGCTAGTACTGAAGATGCTGCAGCTCATCTCAACAATTTTGTTGAGCTATGTGAGATGCAGAAATATAAGGATGTTGATAGTGATATTATTAAGCTCAAGTTGTTTCCTTTTTCTTTGAGAGGAAAAGCTAAAGATTGGTTGCTATCTTTGACTAAGAATAGTATTGATTCATGGGTTAAGTGTAAGGATGCTTATATTGGTAGATACTATCCTCCTGCTAAGATTATATCTCTGCATAGCAATATTATGAAATTTACTCAGTGTGATAATGAACATGTTGCTGAAGCTTGGGAAAGAATGAAATCTATGATAAAGAATTGCCCCACTCATGGACTGATTACTTGGATGATTATCCAAACTTTTTATGCAGGACTGAATTTTTCTTTAAGGAACCTACTTGATTCAGCCGCTGGAGGCACTTTTATGTCCCTTACCTTGGGCGCCGCAACAAAGCTACTCGACAACATGATGGTAAATTATTCTAAATGGCACACCGAGAGAGCTCCACAAGGTAAGAAGGTAAATTCTGTTGAGGAAACCTCTTCTTTGAATGATAAGATTGATACCATTATGGCTATGCTTGCTAATGATAGGACTCATGTTGATCCTAATAATGTTCCTTTAGCCTCTCTGGTTGCTCAAGAAGAGCATGTTGATGTGAATTTCATTAGAAACAATAATTTTAACAACAATGCTTATAGGAACAATTTTGCTAGTAACAATTATAGGCCGTTTCCTTCTAATGGTGATAATAGCTATCTTGGTAGACCTAAAATGCCTAGTGAAGAAAGAATTTTTGAACTTGAAAAGGCTACTAAGAATTTGATGCAGGCGCAATATGAGCAGAACAGGGCTTTCACCAAGACTATGGAGGAGCAATCAGCTCTGTTGAGGACTATTAGTCATCAACTTGAAAATTTAAACACGGCTATTCCTGAGTTGCAAGCTAAGGTTTCTAAAGCTAAAACCGATATTTCATTATTGTCTAATGTGCAATCTTCTTTGGTTAATAGAATGTCCGCTAAGCCTGATCCTTTTGCTACCGCTAATGCTATTCAAGTTGGAATTGATGAAAATATTAGATTGTTAGCGGAATTGCATGCCAGGTGGGAAAGAGAAGATGAGATGGCTAGAGAGATGAAGGTATGTACCATTACTACCTCTAATGATGTTGCTCCTAATGCTAGCAATCCTCTTACTTTGATTGGTGTAGAGAAAACTCCCACTCCTTGTGTTAAAAAGCCTAAAACTGTCAAAACTTTTTCTCAAAAGAGTGCTGAAATTTTTTGGAGTGTGGGAGATGATAGCTCTACTTCTTTTAATGATTTTGATGTTGATGGCTGCAATATATCTGAAGTAATTTTGTTCTTGCAAAATCTTGCTTTGACTCCCAATGCTAGTTCTCTAAATATTGCTTTTACTAAGCATATTACCAATGCTCTCATAAAAATTAGGGATGAAAAGTTGAAGCAAAAATCTTCCGTTTCCAAGAAGTTAGAAGATGGTTGGGAACCCATCATTGATATGCATGTTAATGGTTATGATTGCCATGCTTTATGTGATCTAGGTGCTAGTATTTCTATCATACCTAGAAAGATTTATGACATGCTTGATTTACCACTGCTTGAAAAATGTTATTTTGATGTTCCTATTGCTGATGTTGCTAAGAAGAAACCTTTGGGAAGGATTAATGATGTTCTTATTGTGGTTAACAATAACCTTGTTCCCGTTGACTTTCTTGTTATGGACGTTGAATGCCATGCTTCATGTCCTATTATTTTGGGAAGACCCTTTCTTCGAACTGTAGGTGCTATCATTGATATGAGGGAAGGCACTATCAAATATCAATTCCCACTAAAGAAAGGTATTGAACACTTCCCTAGGAAGAGGAAGAAATTACTTTTTGACTCCATTCTTAGAGCAAATTATGAGCTTGATGCTTCATCACTTGATATTACTTGATTCGTAATTTTCTGCGCCTAGCTCAAAGGCGTTAAAGAAAAGCACTCTTGGGAGATAACCCAATGTTTCTTTTCAGTACTTTTTCTTTTATTTGAGTCTTGGAAGTCATTACTACTGTAATGACTGCTCCTTATCTTGTTTATTTCGTTTTTGTGCCAAGAGAAGGCTCTAATTTGAGTGAGGTAAAGATTTGGGGATGTTGTTGTCCTGAAACTGTTTTTGGTGCTGCACCGTAAAAATTCATATAAATTCTATGTATATCTTTTGGACCTGCGATTTCTTGTGCATATGCCCCAGGTTATATCCAAACTTTTGTTAGTTGAACACTTTTTTATTTGAGCAACAGAAAACCCCTCAAAAATTCTACCTTTGTCAGCTGTTCAGTTTTGACAGATTTCTGCCAATATTTGTGTTTGCCACTTTATCGCTTTCTTTTGAGTTCTTTTGATCATGGAACTTTTGGAGAAGTTGCTACAGTAGTATTTGCTATATATGTGGTGGTTTTGAGTTGAAACCTGAAGCAAAAAGAGGATTGATTATATGTTATGCTACACTAATGTTTCTAATAGAATTGTGTTTAGTTTTGTATGAAGGAAGTTTTCAAGTGTAGGGATTGGAGAATGATGAGATAAGTTGAAGAATGGACAAAAGATCAAGCTGGGGATGCCCAGCACCCCAAGAAATATCCAAGAAGTACAAGCGTCAAAGCTTGGGGATGCCCCTGAGGCACCCCTTCTTCATCGGCAAAAATCAGGTCACCTTTCAAGACACTATATTTTTATTGCTTCATGCACTATGTGTTTTTCTTGGATTGTCAGTTGTTTTAGTTTTCTTAGTTAGTTTAGTTTGTTTGTTTGCTGCAATAAATGGTTGGACCCCAACAAATTTCCTTTGGAGAAGTTGCCTTGCTTTTCATTTGCCAAGAACACTCTAGTTTTCACTCTTATTAAAAATCGAGTGTTCTTCTTTTTCTGCTACTGCTTTTGGTTTTCGTTTTCGCCTTGATTTGCATTCAGACCTTGTCATATCTTTTCATCAAGGTGTATTTTTGCCTCTGATCTTTATTATTTTTCATCAAAAGAGGTGTCTTTAAAAATTTCAAATGGTGTTGGAAAAGAGAAAAAGCTTTGTGCAAAATAGTGGTACAAGAAGGAGCTTGTGTAGACTGCGGCTTAGGCTTTTTCATATCATGCTTGATGTCTTTTTGATAGTATGCTTAGTGGTTTTGCTGTAGCATGACTTGTCTCAAATAACTGAGATTGCTTAATGAGCCTTTGAAAAAAAAATCATGCGTTGTTTTTATTGTATGGAAGCATTATTTTGGTTTTCTCCTTGATGCTTTATTTGGGTTGACTTGGCGCATGCTCACACATGTTAGACTCTTACAAAGTCGCCAATAGCCTTCATGATCATTTAGTTTTTGACTTTTGATGCCATCTTATGCTTCTTTTAATGTCGCTTTGTCGCTTTACATGATTATGGCCATTATTGCTCTCTTAGTTGGTCGCTCCTAGTCTTTTGCTAGCCCTCACCTTGTACTGAGTATGAGCTCTACTCGTGCATCCAACTCCTAAAAGCCAAAGTTTTCCAAAGTGTCCACCATACATACCTACTAGCAATTTGCTATTCCAAGTAAATTTGACTTGCTTTTATTTTCTCTTCAAATTAAACTCTTACCAGTGTTATGTGAAATTCCGTCAGTAAAGCTCTCACGAACCAGAAGGCACACTTTACTTTTTCCTGTTCTTAAAAATTTGAGATTATGGTCTCTTATGCTGAGTTGTTATGCTTGCAAGTTGTAAGTTGGATTCTAGCCCAGCCATGCTGTCATGGGGCAAGCTTTCAACATTGCACTTCTTATTTGAGTTAATATCGTGATCTTTTGTTTATGGATGCCCGCGGTGTGAAATGAATTGGGAATCTTGTGGGGATCATGGAGTTTGTATATGTGTTAGGGAAACGCCGGGCCACCAATCTAAGCCATGCATAATTCATGGTGGAAATTTGCAGCATACCCATGGTGAACATTCGACGACGCATCTCACAATAAAAAGCTAAACAAAAGGCAAATAAAAGAGATGTCGAGGTGTTCATTGTCTGCTTGTCCTATCATTTTGGTGTGGGCTTGTTCCATGTCATCGGGCACGGAGGTACCCCATTGGCGGTTCTCAATGATATGCATATACCTACAATGACAAGAGCCTTGCTTGGGACTCTAGTAAAGTAGCATGAAGTAAAGTAGCATGCTTCATAATTGTTCTCGCATTAACTTTAACCATTCAAGATGCTTATGATGGGGGCAATGAGAGCTCAAAGCCGGTAAGTACCATAATTTTTGAAGGTTATAAAACTTGCAATCACTGCTTCCCTCTGTGAAGGGCCTTTCTTTTACTTTTATGTTGAGTCACCACTTTCTTTCTTTATGCACCATTAAGAGAGCATATTTGTCATTCTTAGTGTGATATGCATTGTCCCAAAGTTCATTGATTGATTCATATTGTTGGTTTCACTTGTTCTCAAATTATTTGTATCTAGTCGCCCTCTTAAACTTGAAGGTGTCCTATGCATTTATGTTTTGCTCTCTTTGAAGGACAAGCTGAAAACCATTTGTATGTTTTTTTCTTATGATTTGAACATACATTTGACTTTCATTGTTTCATTTTCATGATCTTTTGTTTGTGTTCATTTGCATGTTTACAACATGGTTGCTAAGTTCTTATTGTCAAGATTATATCTTTCATGCCCATGTTTTAAGTTCTAATGATCCCAGCTCATAAATGCTTACATACATGATCAAGATTGTGTAGGTGCATATCACCTCAAAAATTATTCTTTTGTTATCACTTACCTACTCGAGGACGAGCAGGAGTTAAGCTTGGGGATGCTTGATACGTCTCCAACGTATCTATAATTTTTGATGCTCCATGCTTGTTTTTACACCATTTGCCTATTGTTTCGTTACACTTCGTGGCACTTTTATGCATTTTCTGGAACTAACCTATTAACAAGTCGCCACAGTGCCAGTTTCCAGTTTTCTGCTATTTTTGTGTTTCAGAAGTGATACACAGGAAATATTCTCGGAATTGGACGAAACAAGTTCCTTAAGTCTTATTTTACCCGGAAGCTTCCAGAGATCCGAAGGAGAGAAGGAGAGGGGCCACCAGGGGCCCACACGCATAGGTGGCGCGGCCAGCCCCTGGCCCGCACCACCATGGTGTGAGGCCATCTGGGCCCTCCTCTGACATCGCCCCTTCGCCTATAAAGACCCCCCGATGGAAAAAACCTAAGTACCCGATCAATTTTCCAGAACACATCGCGATCCGCCGCCACCGTCGACCCGAAGATCGGGAGGGTCCAGAAGCTCTTCCCGGCACCCTGCCGGAGAGGGAAATCACCACCGGAGGTCTTCTTCATCGCCATGCTTGCCTCCGGAGCGATGAGTGAGTAGTCTACCTTGGACTATGGGTCCATAGCAGTAGCTAGATGGTTGTCTCCTCCACCATGTGCTTCATGTTTAGATCTCATGAGCTTCCCTACATGATTGAGATCACCGTTATGTAATTCTACATGTTTGGTTTGTTGGGATCCGATGAATATTGGTGTTTATGATTAAGTTGCTGTACTGAATATTATCTTTTGTTATCTCTATGTTGTTTATGATCTTGCATGCTCTCCGTTGTTAGTAGCTATCTTGGCCGAGTAGTTGCTAGTGACTCCAAGAGGGGATATTTATGCTCGATAGTGGGTTCATGCCTCTATTTAACCTGGGGGAGTGACAGAAACCTCTAAGGTTGTAGATGTGCTGTTGCTACTAGGGAGAAAACAACATTCATATGCTCAAGGGCATGTGCTTTGTTTACATTACACACTTTCCTTAATGCAATTATCTGTTGTTCACAACTTAATACTTGTGGAGTTCTCAGATTGATTCGCCACAAGTGGATTATTAGTCATAGATGCAGTTGGATGGCGGTCTATGTATTTTGTTGTAATGCCCAGAGTAAATCTCATAGTGATCTTCTTGACATATCACATTTATCTCTATTCTATCAATTGCCCAACTGTAATTTTTTTACCCAGCATGTGTTATTTATCTTATGGAGAGACACCACTAGTGAACTTTGGACCCCGGTCCTATTTCCATCATATTGCTATTACCTGTTTACTTTACTTGCACTGTTTACTTTATTCGCATACTCTACTGTTTTCCACTCGATACGCTCATAACCTTTGTTTCAAGCAAACCGGTGAGATTGACAACCTCATCGCAGGTTGGGAACAAAGTACTTGGTTGTTTGTGTGCAGGTTCCGCGTTGCAGCTAGCAAGCAAAGCTTGGACGAGGCGCCATATATAAATTCTCCGAAGCTGTCGCAAACTAGCAAGCATCACCTTCAGTCGTCATTGTCTGTTTTTCTCCTGAACGATAAACCTTGGTTTCTTAACTGAGGGAAAACCAGCTGCTATACTCATCATACCTTCCTCTTGGGGTTCCCAACGGGCTGGTCATTCACCACGCACAAGGACTGCCAAGCTCCCACATCAACTAGGAGCATCAGCCTCTTTTCTGGCGCCGTTGCCGGGGAACAAAGAAGAATAATCTCCCTCGTCAACTGGGCGCCATCAAACGCAGCAGAATCAACCACTTGTTTGTAGCAGCCAAAGCAGAAGCTTCATTCTCCTTATGAATGGTATCCAGCAAGAGGTCATCCCCAATGTTACTGTCCTCTTCAGATTCTTGTTCAACAGGCTCATTCTCTAGGATAGATTCACAGTTGGTCAGGTGTCTGACAGATTCAGTCTGGCTGCCTTGCACAAAACCCTCAGAGGTTTCCTCAGTATTGGACTCAGTAAAGTCTGTCCTGGCTCTCTTGGGAGAAGGTGGTCTAGAAGCACCACCCACTCTTGTAGCATCCTCAACTCTAGGGGGACCAACAACCACAATCTTATCAATTTCATAGCCAAAGTCATAGAAATTGTCACCCAAGCATCCTTCTGCCATGTGAGGAATTCTTTTCACATCTCTACATCCAATAAGAACTTTAACAAACTCAGGCTTGTGCAGAGTTGCAGGATCAAGGTTAAGAGAGACACCAACAAGAGAACCCACATAGAAACAGTTTGCTTCAGTTCTTCTGTCAAGAGGAATGTTGCTGATTCTAACCCAAACTTTTTGGAGGCAACCTTTGGAGCCAATGGAAGCAGTCCAAGTAGACAGCCTGACAGTAGCATCCACAGTCTTCAGCTTCATAAAGGAACCATAGTAAATAGCTCTTTCCACCTCCCTAGGATTGGGAAATCTCATGATAAAACTGATTCTGCCCAATGGGTCTAGCAGTACATCTCCACCCATCCCCAAAAACCAGGTTGAATTCTTGTTCAATCTCTCTGAAGGAAGCTGCTCCCTCAATGACAGTAATGACCACACTGCTAGACCTTTCCTTGCTCTGCTTCTCAGAACTGTTGTCAGGAAAAAAGAAGAAACCCAAGCCTGGAGACTGGAATCCACATATAGCAGGAATACATTCCCGGGGAAGGATAGTCTGACAAATCTGAGCAATATGGCCTAGCTTTCTACAGCGCTCGCATCTGATAGTAGGGCACTTAGCAGTGAAATGGCCATTGGAATTGCAAATGAGACAGAGGGAATCATCATGTCGAGAATTAAAGCTAGGATTCACAGACTTGTTACTAGAGGAGATACCAGTACCACCAGCAGATGAGTTAGCCTCCTGGCGACGCATCTCAGAATCTCTCTCAGCCTTTTCCCAACGATCTCCAGAGCCAGAAGTCCTGGCAGAGTTGGAAGAGGCCTGAGGCACATCCTCGCGATGCCAGACCATCTTCCCCCGACCGCTATTGTAGGTACCCTGGTCGTTGCTGTATCCACAACCACGAGCACTACTGAAGCCCCCACGACCGCCACCGTCCCCCATGCTTGCCGTGACTTGGGAGAAGGTGCGCAGGTCACCCGCAACCTTCCCAGGCCACCAGCCAAAGGATTCGGAGCGAGAGTGGTGGCTAGGGTTTGGAGAAGAGGACCAGATGTGGCAGAAGATGTGATCTAGATCGGACCAGGGGCGGCAGAAGCGGAATAAGTAACGCCCGAGCTAGGGTTCCCAGGTAAGGGAGGGACCACCTGTCTGTGACCTGAAGGAAGGGAACCGTCCAACTGAGGACCCATCTGCTTATCTGAAAAAGAGCCAGGGGTCGAATCGAAAATAGGACGTGAAACAGCCACGCCGGCGGCCAACTCCGACGAGAAGTACGGCGGCCTTCTACTGGATCTCATAGGAAACAACGAGGAAGGATTCAATGGAACCTGGGGAATCCGAATTGAAAACATCCCAATCGAAACCGGACCACCCGTGATGAACACCTCACCAGGGAGAAAATTTCTCAAATCAAGGATGCGCTCGGAATCATCAAGCAAAGTCATCAACCTCAAATCGTGGCGAATTAGCAGGATACCATCTAGGAAAGGGGAATTTCTCCCCGGAATCATGCGCGCATATGTAACCCGCCAGCTCGTGAATCGAGAGGATGAGGCAGACTCACCTTCAATCACCGGCGCCGATTGAGCTCCGCTTCCATTTCCTCGATCAGAGGAAGCAGATCGCCATCTGGAATCGGGGGCCGCCACCCCCGCGGCTCCGCCATGGCCGATCTGACCTGCTCTGAACCGAGGCACATGTAGAGGAGGTAGTACCGCTGCACTTGCTTGTCCCGGATCTCCTCCTGGCGACGACGAACGTATTCCTCGTAGCGGCGCTCCTCCTCCAGGCGACGCTGGTGATCCTCCTCCAGGCGGCGCGCCGCTTCCAAACGAGCGCTGCGTCGCACCGCCCGGTCGCCCATCAGAGGAGAGGAAGCTCGGGATTCAGCCGGAGGGGAGCATAGGCGAGAGGAAGCGATCGAGCTCGAGCAGAGGTGAGAGGCGAGAGGAGGGGACGGGCATGGGAGAGGAGAGAGGCGAACAGCTCAAAGTGACGATCCGAGTTTCTGAGAATTGTTTGAGGGACGGAGCGACTATATTTCTGCAGCAATTTTGGGAAAAAATGGAGATCGTGGCTTCGTGGGCCGTCAGCAGATAGAAGTGAAGACTGCTATGAACTGTAGCGATCTACCTGGGCCGTCGGATCCAAATTCGTATGGCCTAGATCGCGGGCCTCTCCCGTGTTCTTCCCCGATGATACTCCCACGCCGCTGCCGTTCCCTGCCCTATCCAAGCTCCAACCCAACGGAATGCGGCTTTGAGATATCTCTCGCAGGTTCGCAGCGATCCCACCACCCCCGCTCCGTAGGGCTCCCGACGTGCCTTAGCTTAGCGTCGCCCCCCTCGCCTCGCCCGCCAACTGCTCCGCCTCTCGTGCGCGCCGCCGCCGCCGGCGTCGTCGTTCCCGTTCTACCTCATCCCCTCCCTGCTGTCTCCATCCCGTGCATTGGTTCTTGAGGTATGAGCTTTTGGTCATGCCGAAATTGCTTAATCCCAAACTAGCCTTCACAAATTTTGGGCGTGCTTTCTAGTTTATTTTTGGGGCGGGCGAAACCATCTAAATTGGGGTGTGTGCGCGTGGGCGTGGCAATGGTCTATTTTGGGGACCGGGGTGGACAGTTAGTGGAACTTTGTGTCAGTTCATCGAATTGATCATAACCATGAAAAAAGTTGATCATAGAGGAAAGATGATGTTTTTATGCAATTGTTTTATTTCCTAAAAAAATTAAAAAAATTCAGGACAGGTTCTGGAAGACCCCTCAACTATACGGTGATTCCATGGCCTATTGTCATGTGAAAAATATCTAACGAACTACATGTTCAACTTTGTAAGATGACTGATATCTGGGCTGAAACATCATGTTCCATGCTCTTCAGCTCCAAACATTTTTGTTGTGTAAAACAAAGTCATTGACTCTTTGCTTTCTACTCTAATATATGGTTGTTTCTCTGATACAGACGTTAGATGTGATTCATCTAAGCCACAGGACTTCCACTTTGTGTGTTGATTTCTAAGCACTTCTGGCACAAAATGTCATCGCTTCTGCGCTTCAGTCAGCTGAGGAACAACATATGGAGCAGTTGTCCTACCAGGTTGCTCATGCAACATGCTGGATTTTCATATGGAAAGTTTGTTGATCCAAGAAGCTATGAGAAGCGTCATTTTGCAACAAGGGTTCAAGAGGCAGCTAGTTCGCAGAGAACTGGTCTGGCTTCATCTATTTCCGGAATTCAGCCATTAAAGTTTCAGCAGACTTCTGATCATGAGCGATCTGCGACTATTCTTATCTTTGATACTGAGACTACTGGTTTTCTCCACAAGGACAATAGGATCGTCGAGTTAGCCCTCCGTGATCTTTCTGGAGGAAAGAATAGCACATTTGAAACTCTCATTAATCCTGACATGTATATTCGCAAATCCGTTTCAGATGTCAATAACATTACCACTGGCTTGGTTTGCAGACCTGATGTCCCAAGGTGTGTTTCTCTGCCAATCCCAGTTGATTCATGTTATTCCTGACCCCCTTCGCATTAAGTCTTTATTTTAGTATTTTGTAAGTCTGGAAATTCTGATTTTGTGTATGTATGACTATTAACACTTGACTTGTTCTGAATAATACAGGTTCGCTGATCTACTTCCGTTACTACTGGCATATGTTCGAAGCCGCCAGACTCCTGGAAAACCAGTTATATGGGTTGCTCATAATGCAAAAAAATTTGATGCCCCTTTCCTTGCCCAAGAGTTTGCCCGTTGTAAAGCACAGATGCCCGAAGACTGGCTGTTTGTTGACAGCCATTGTTTGGCAAGGAAGTTGCCAAAGCTTCCAAAATCAGACGGTACATCGTCTTTGCCCCAGGGCTCTTTAGTTTATAAGCACTTCATATCTTCAGGTTTTGGGTATAGCGTTTTTGTTGCAAGGGTGAAGGATAGTTTTCTGTCTTGTCACTTCTCAGAATACAAAATTCTCTTAAACATTGTTTAGGTAGATCTTTATTTTACTGCATAATGTTTGTAATGCAACTCATCCTCATATAAAAGGTCCCATGTTTGTGCTGTTATTCAGTACGAGTATTTACTTGTTGCATGTTGGGTCTGGGAATGCAAGGAACATTATTGTTGAAGTGGCTAATTATTTTTGCTTTTCCATATTATTTTGCAGTCCCAGTTAGTTACCTATATTGTATAACTTCATCAATCCACAGCAGAAGTAACCATTCTAACATGGAGTTTTACTGTTGGCTTGCAGAAAATATTCATCTTCTGAACTTAGGGGCACTGAGCAAACGGTATGGCATCTCTGTGGAAAAACCTGCTCATAGAGCAATGCAAGATGTGACGACATTATGTCACGTATTCCAGAAAATCACTTCTGATCTTAAACTGACATATGAAGGACTCATAAATGAGTCCACCAAGGCTAGCGATATCAGCAAGGTTCTTAAGTAAATATTTGTAGTCTTCAGCTTCCTGGCTTTAGTGGTTACATTTATTGACTTCCCCCGATAGGCTTCCTTTGCATTGCTGGATATTGTGGCCCTCGGTGTAGCTCAAGAATCGTGTCTTTCTTTATTGAACAATAGTTTGCCTTTGTCATTGAAAGACCTACTGTGACAACTGAACCCTTGATTTGTACCCTGCAATTAGCATGACAGATGTAAAACCATAACTAGACCGCTTCTGTTACTTTACCCTTTAAGTTTGTAAGTCTCTGTATCGGTTGACTATGTGCTGACCACAAATTTATCATGGTTTGCTTTCTTATGGCACTTCTGCTCGATAAAATATTTTGACTAATAGTTGGCCATATACGGCCTTTAGTCCCAACATTATGACAGCCGTGTCATGGTCGTTTTCTTGTTTTCAGTAGATGCTACCCCCACAATATACTCTGCTCTGATCTGCTTTTTGTGTGAACCATATTTGACAAACAGTCTTGGTATAAAAAAAGGACAGACTAATCCTTTGGTATTCACGGCTGTTAATCTGTAGTTATTCCAATCTATTTCATGCAATGGCAGCTTTTGCTTTGTTAACCTTTTAGCCTCTTCTCTAGTTTGAGTTTTTCCGGGTTCCCATCTATTTCATGCAATGGTAGCTTTTGCTTTGTTAACCTTTTAGCCTCTTCTCTCTAGTTTGAGTTTTTTGGGAGAAACGAGGCAGGAGCACTGCCATTCGTGCGGACGGAATCTCTAGTTTGATTAGTCTTTGTAGATCGTAATTATGCATGGTGATTTTACGTGTGCTGAAGCAGACACCTCTGTTGAGCTTTGTTGATGCGCTTTTCTGTTCCGGACCTTGTTATTCCTGCAAACTCTGACAGGCAAGTCAATCAGAGTGTCTTGAAGTATCCTTTTTTAACCATGTGTGCAAGTCGTAAGTAACTTATTCATTTGGAGCGAAACAATTAAGAACATGGCAAAATTATTGTTTGCACCCATGCATGTTTCTTATTTTTCAAATTTAACTAGTAAACCTAACATATATCCTTATTTATTCAAGGACATGGCCCCTTTGAGTCATCTTTGATATGTTTGCTTCGCTGTCAGATGACGATGAAACCAGCTGTAAGTAGCTGATGATGATGATGTGTGTGTGTTCCGTCTATGCAAACAATAGTTTTTTTAGGGAGATGGCGAGCTTTATTAATCAGAGAACAATGTGCTTACAATCGTCGATGGTATGTGCCACGAGATACGAACACTGTATTTTGCTTTCAAGGTCAGCTGGTTAAACCCATTCATCACGAGATTCATCATTGTCTCCTTGTCTCCTATCCCATATGTGCACCTGCGATAATGGCATTGTTTGATCTCAGATGGTGGGAACTGCGACCACTTTTAACTTATTTATGAAACGAAGTTCGTGCATGGCCATTTTGGTAGACGGTAGGTCTGGATGTATAGTATCCTCCCCTTTCCTTGTCAATTCTTGAGTCCGGATGTGTATGTTATTCGGTGACACTGAACTCATTACGGTGCGTTTGGAACCGTTCATGAAAGTTGGAGATCAAGTTGTTGCCTGTTTTGTTTGCACATTTGGTTACTTTAAGTCCGGCACTAATGATTCTTCTTCGAGAACACTGACCGTCATGTTTTTGTTCGAAGAAAATCATCTGAGACGGCCGTCCTCTTGGCTAGAAAGCCAAAGCATACTTTATTAGTAATGCCCTTTTAGCTCCTTTTTTTAAGAGAAAGAGAAAGCCGCGTGCTATATATTTTGATGATCGTGCGGGTCCGGCCGGATGATGATTCCATAACCTTTTGATGAGCTCTGCAAGCCACCGCGAGTTTAGCCATGCATGTGTCCTGCGTTCTTGCAAGTTGCAAGTGCAACCGCGTTTCCTTGAATCGTTATTGGCTGGCTATTTGGCTCTTTGGTCAACAACTTGGGCAAATTGGTCAAATTGCATTTTTCCGCTGTCACTGGTATAGTGGTATATTTTACGTAGACAACAGAAATAGGAGGAGGGCGCGAGACGTAATGGACCATGCTTTCGTACCATCTTCCGAACTTAGCTCCGATGCCAGTATTCATATATCCGCCGGCACGACCATAGCAGTACAGCATTGCATTGTGTTGCTAGCCAAGTAGCTAACCACGTTCTCTCGTCAGCTTACCAGATGGTGCCCTGAAAAAAAAAAGCTTAACACAGATGGTGGATGTACCATGCAGGCAGCTGCAGCATGAACAACGAGCCTATCTAGGAGATATTTGGATGGCACGTGTGGCTGAACCGGCTCCACTTGGCCTAGCTAGTACGCACGAGGGCACATGCCCGTGCTCCCCGCTAGAGACCGCTGCCCGTACGTCCAACGCGACTGATGTGAAGGAGAGAAAGGGTATGCAAACCACATGAACGGACACGGTGCTCTCGAGTTTAAATCATCGAGGAACAGAGAGGCGATCACATGGAGAAACGATAGAAAAAAAGTCGGGCGCTACGAAGATTTTGGTCGGAACTTTGGAAGGTAGGCACCGGCCGGCCCTCCCAGTCGGATCTCGCCACGCCACTGAACCAGCCCGAATGCCGTTCGATCGGCCACACCAGTACACCACACACGCCACTGGTGTTACCGAGTTTACAGTACGCAGCTGCGCAGCTCGTTTGTTCTCACTTTGTACAGCGGCTTGCCTTCCTCATTTGTCGTATTCGCTCGCTGATCGAATGCACCATGCGTGTAAGGCGTGCACGTAGCTAAGGTCTTAGGACATGTACAACAGGGCGCTTAGAGCGGGCGGTTAGGATGTTTTTCCTGGCCTTTTTCATTGATTCTAGATGGATCTTGGGATTCTAATTGGCATCGGTGCAAAATATTGAGTCAACGCTTACAACTTTTTTTTTCCAATCGATCTGTTTCGAGAAGCGGCCGACGCTATCCCAGGCGCTAGGAGAAATAAACCGGGCGAGTCAACTGACTCCTTCCTCAACGGTTTAGCAACAGAATAATCCCACCATCTAAAAAAATAACAGATTCCATCTAAGAAAATGGTAAACCGACGCACGTCACTGGTGTTACCGAGTTTACACAGCTTCACAGCTCGTTTGTTCTCACTTAGGGCATCTACAACGCAGACGGTTAGAGCGAGCGCTAGGATAAAATCCCCGGTAGTTACGTTCGATTCCCATCTGATCCTAGAAAAGTACTTGCGTCGACTCAAACTTTTGCGCCGGGCGCTAGGACCTTTTTTTCTGGCAGAAGCCACTTTGACCAGCGACGGGCGCTATCCAAAGGCACGGGAAAAGGTTTGGAGTACTGTTTCTTGGTAAGGTTTGCTAGCGTTGCGCATTGGACAGGTAGGCGCTTAGCCATTTACACTAGCGATCGACTTAAGCGCTCAGCGTTGCTAGCAAGGGCGCTTAGGTCTTAATCAGATTTAGTGGTCTTTATTTTAATTCACGTAGCTAGATCCCTTTGGCTAGAGAGAAACGCAAGGGTGTTTGATCGGGCTGCTGTCATGCCTGCTGAGCTATGTCGGCGGATCAAGGAGGAGTTCAAGCTATGGGCTTCCGCCAGACTATGGAGCAGCGGGTCTGATCGAGGCATCACGTAGCGTGTGCGTGCGTGAGTTAGCGGGTAGAACTGTGTCGTCTGTGACATAGTTTGGTGCTCTTGTAATTTGCAACATCCTCTTTTCTTTCTTAATGAATGAAGACACGCGATGTGAAAAAAAAAATTCACATAAGCGGTCTCTTACAGCGGCTAGCATTGTACATGCCCTTACAGCGGCTCGCCTCCTCTTTTGATCGATCGATTTGCGTAGCTTTTGCTAGCTGATCGAGTGCACCATGCGTGTAAGGCGTGTAGCCAATCCCTTAGCTTATCGACATGTGCTCCTGGAGGCCAGAGCGCTACCGCAAGCTCGCGACCACAGCTCTCCGCCGCCGGCGGAGGATCTCCCAGCCCCGACCACCTCCTCCAGAACCGATGGTAGATCCGGAACCTACTCCGCGCCCTCTCTCCTCTCATACCAAACTCCAGGGCCGCCGTCGCCGGGTCGCAGCGCTGTCACCGTCCTTCTCCGCGACCGTCTTCGAGCTTAGCTCGCTCCCGTGCGGCCCCGTCGGCCGCACCGGGGCGCCCCCGGCCAGCTGCCCTCGTCCCCACACTTGCTCCACCCCTCGCTGCCGCCGAGGATGTCGTCTGGGCAAAGCCTGGGCGGCACAGGCGGCGGCGGAGACTTTGGCGGCGCTCGGTATGGGGGCTCGACGGGGGCTTCCTGCTCCGGCACGGCGCGTGCTTGTGATGGCAGATATGCGACTGGCCTGCAGCAGGAGGACGCCGGGGCGGCGGCCCCGGGCATGGCGAGCTTGATAGCGACTTCCTCCTTTGCCGGAGGTGGTGGCTGGTTGGAGGCCGGCTATGGTGGCTGTGTGGGCAGCACCGTGGCCGGCGGCTTCGGACAGTGAGGCTGGGTGTAGGACGGCGTTGCATCCTTCCATCAACGGGAGATGAATGGCGCCGTCGATGGATGTGGTGCTGCCTGTGGCTGCAGTGGCGTTGTTGTGGCGTGTGGCTTGGCTTTGTGGTGGTTGGAGGGAGACGAATGGCGCCGGCGTTGAACGCGGTTGTTGCATCCTCTGGTCCAACGGGGAAGAGGAAGAGTGGTTGGCAGCACGTCGAGCAGGCCCAGGAGGTGAGGTCGGCCGTGGAGGCAGGGCAGTGGAGAGGAATGGTGGCTGATCAGTTTTTCCGGGTTTGGCGGAGGAGGCTGCCGGTGAAAGCCGTACTCGTCGATGGCGGCGTCTACAGGCGTCGTGCCCTTGTTGGAGGCATCGACGGAGCAACCTCCATCTACCTTCTCGGCATCCTCTAGGGGAAACCCTAGATCTGGTTTTCCGGATCGGCGATGGCGGCGCTAAGGCGTCGTGTTCCCTCTTGGGGGCTTCGTTTTTTGAGGTGGAACTGGTCAGAGGGACTTGTGGTTCGTGAAGGTGGGATGGTGTGTAGCAGCTCGAGCACTCTCCACATGCAAGGTGCGCCGGAGGAGTCCTTTGGTCTTGCTCTTGGGTTCGGGGAGGCACATGTCCTCCTCTTTCGGACATGTCGTTCCTCCCTGGTGTTTAGAGGTTGGCAAAAAGGTTCTTGGTAGATCAGGTTGAGGCAACGGTTTTCGATGAGCACTGCGAGCGGTCTGTCGCTCGAGTGGCCCAGCTGTGTGCCTCGGGTGTTCTGCCCACTGGCGTCTTGTATGCGTTGTGGTGCTTAGGTGTGGCTTGCCGTTGTTCAGGGTTTCGCCCGGTTTCCCTCTAACAAACCGAGCAGTGCGGGTCTTTGACCATCTTCTGTCTAATCAATGAATTTAGCAGACATGTGCTCCTGGAGAATGAGGCGGATACTGAAGTTGCCCATAGAAACTGACGGCAGACACGCCAAATAAATAACCGCGTCCACGTCTTGCGACAGCCTCCTGATATAACTGGCCGGACATTTTTGGTTACAAGAATACAGTAAGCACTATATATGGACTATGGAGGCAGTTCCTCTCCACGATATATCCACTAATGGATGGATGGATGGGATCGATCAACTGGGGATGATTCCCGCGCGTGAATTTCCGACTCATACGGCTAGCCACACTACTACGGATATGTATCATCCGAATACATATATGCTGACTCCCACACACACACACACAATGTGTGTACTGTTCCAAACGAGATGGACGTGCATGGCCCCTTCGAAAACGAGGCCAAAGACAGGGATCTCTTTAAGTTTTAGTGGAAATATAATCCCCTCGTGCTCATTTTAAACCACCGCTGATGCGACCGTCTGTGGTGCTGAATATTTGAAAGCAGGGCTGTAGGGGCAGCTGCGACAATGGCGCGTGTGGCGTGTCCTCCTCGGCCGTTTTGGACGGGCTGCAGCTTCAACGATGGAGCGCGACGTGACCGCGGGCGCGAGGCCTGCAATGGAACGCGTGCACACACGTACGCGGCCGGTGAATGCGCGAAAAGGACGCGGTGCTTCCCGCGGGCCAGGGCCGAAAACGAGGCAGCAGGATCCGTTGTTTTCGATTACAAGGACGATGCGGACTCCAATGGGCGTACATGGAAACGCGATCGCACTCCCGCGCTACACGCACTCCCGCGCTACACGCACGCACACCATTCACGAGCGCGTCTCGTGATAACGGACTGCCTCATAATTCTTTCGTGTATGAACATGGGAGATGCACCATTACGTAAAGTGAACTGCTGTTGCACTTACAGTTTTCGAAACAACTTCTATTGTTAGACTAACACAAGGTAGTATGTTAGACCGAGGAAAACGAGAAAAAATGTTGACACACTAAGTTACACCAAAGACCATCCAAATTGTCACCTCTTGCATTGCTCCCTTTTTTGCATCTTGATGTTAATTATTTCAAAAGTCCAGAAAGAAAAGGTGGAAGACCAAACATGTACTAGCTAAACGGGAAATGCACATTTCAACCCTAGCTCATATGCTCCCGCTCCAACAAAATTACAAAAAAAATAGTACATAAAGTTAAAAAAAATCTGCATTTGTTTTACAACTAACATGATAATTTATTGTAACTGCAACCAACATTTTGGTGAGAAATGACATTTTTGGTGATCTATGCAAAAATAAAAAAAAATTGTCGCTATTTAGAGCGTTTATATATTTATTTATTTATGATACTGAGATCTGTCTTTTTTGCACAGATCACTACATGTACCTTTTCTTGGGAATTCTTTGGCATGCTATTAGAACACATGTTTATATTCATTGTATAAAAAATTTAAGATTTTCTAATTTTATTTGCACTTTGTTGAATTTTTTACTAGAGACATGGCCGGTGGCAAGTCAGGCTTATGAGCTATTGATACGTTGTCGCACTATCGAGAAAGAATTTCCTCAAGCGCTAAAAAATAGAACATCAGACATACCTAATTGTTACACCAATTTTGCATCACCAATTGGAATTAAACTATATGTTGGATCTATTTGTATTTTTTATTACTTTTGAGCTATTTGTACTACCGTTGATGACTACTACCTCCGTTCACAAAAGAGTGTAAGTTTGAAGTTTGCAAGAAAATTAATCTTTTTGCATTGGATATGATACCCATCATCTCTCTCCTCTTTAATTTCTCCACCTTCAATGGGCTAAATGCATGTAGCAAAATGAGGAAATGCTATTGGGCTTGATTTCCGTGTGACGAGTGACGAAGGAATGACAAACGGGTCCCGATATTCGCCTACCTGGTTTCAGTCCAGGAAGGGTCTCTCTCGAAAGGCTCTAGAGGCCCATCAAGACAGCGGTCTAGCGTGGCCCAGGAGTTAAACTTGGTGTGCAAGAAAGGACTCGAAGAATTGGAGTTAGATTAGGTTTCATTTATTTGAGTACCGATCCGATCTGTACTTGGCTTGAGAGATAATCCTGAGACCCTACCTTCGCATATAAAAGGCTGGGAGGGAGATCTCGAAGCCCTAGACACTTTTCCACCCACCTCACGCCGGAGCGCTCGACGACTTAGAGCTCTCTGTTTAGGCTAGATCCAATCTACGCCGCCATTGTACCACCGTCATCACCACCCCTTCATCAATACAAAGTCAGACAAGCAGGACGTAGGCCTTTTACCTTTCGAGGGGGCTGAACTTGGGTAAATTCCTGTGTTCCTTTGCTTTCGTCTGATCGCCGTCGAGTTCGCCAGGTCCCCAAAATGCTTCCTAGATCGAAAGCCCTTCGACATGGGCATTGCCGGGGATAAACCTCGTCAATTGGCGCCGACCGTGGGGAAGAGGATGAGAGGAAGAAATAGAAGAGGGGAGGGGAGAAGAGAGGCGCCGACCGTGGGGACGCTTCGACATGTCCAGCAGTTGACAGGTCGACTCGCAGCGCTTAGCCGCTTCATCAGCAAGCTCGGCGAAAAAGCACTCCCTTTTTATCGGCTGCTCCGGAAAACAGACAACTTCACATGGACCGAAGAAGCGCAAGCCGCGTTCGACGACCTCAAGCATCGTCTGTCGACCTCCCCAGTTCTCGTCACACCCCGAGAGAAAGAGCCGATGTTGCTATACATCGCGGCTACGAATCAAGTCGTCAGCTCAGTGCTTGTGGTCGAACGCGCGGAAGAAGGCAAAGAGCACGGAGTACAGAGGCCCGTGTACTACCTGAGCGAAGTTTTATCGCCGACCAAGCAGAGATACCCCCATTATCAGAAGCTAGCATATGCCATCTACATAACGGGGAAGAAACTGCCACACTATTTCGAGTGCCACTCCATCATAGTAGTGGCCTCGAATCCAGTCTCCAGCATCCTCAACAACCCAGACGCTACAGGGCGTGTGTCGCTATGGGGAATCACGTTGGGACCCTGGGAGATCACGTACCAGCGCCAGTCCGCAATCAAGTCACAGGTCCTACCAGATTTCATAGCCGAGTGGACAGAAGCCTAGATACCCGAGCTCCCAGACCTGTCGAACAGCTGGACCATATTCGTCGACGGGTCCAAGCGGGGTTCGGGGGCAGGAGCAGGAGTGGTCCTGGTGTCACCGTAAGGGGACAGGATGCGCTACGTCCTCCGCATGCGCTTCCCGAATCCCTCCAACAACAAGGCGGAATACGAGGCCGTCCTCCATGGCATGCGCATGGCGAAGGCCTGCGGGGCCACCCGCATTAAGATTCATGGAGACTCGAACCTCATCGCCCAGCAAGTCATGAAGGAGTGCGACGCAACTTGCGCGAACATGATCGCATATCGCGCCATGTACGACAAGCTCGAAGGCGAATTCGAGGGCTGCGAAGTGACGCACATCGGCAGGGAAAGCAACGAGGAGGCAGACAACCTGGCCAATGTCGGGTCAAGGTGCCTCCCAATACCGCCCGGAGTCTTCTTCGAAGAGATATTCGAGCGCTCCGTCAAGATCAAGCCAGTAACTGACCCGGCGTTAGCAACACGCCCGGGGGCTCGGCCGGCTGACACCGCTCCAGCGGCGGGAATAGAAGACCCCCCGAAAGATACAGCCGCAGTCATGCTCATCGAAGCAACATGGATGAGGCCATACTTGGCCTACCTAATACGGGGCGAGCTCCTAGAAGATCCCATCCACCGCCGACAAGTCATGCGACGTTCCAAGGCCTTCACGATAATTAACGGGGAGCTCTACAAGCGTAGCACCTCAGGGGTGCTCCAACGGTGCATAGCGCAGGAAGGCGGAATTGCTCTCCTTCGAGAAATCCATGAAGGAACCTGCGGGCATCACGCTTGCAGCCGAACCCTCGTGGCCAAAGCCTTTCGGTCAGGATTCTACTGGTTGTCCGCTCTCTACGACGCCAAGAACATCGTCCAGCACTGCGAAGCATGCCAACTATTCGCCACCAAGCCTCACGCACCGGCGTCCGAACTGCATACCATTCCTGTGGCATGGCCCTTCGCACAATGGGGTCTCGATCAAGTAGGGCCTCTCCCTAAATCATCCCGAGGAGGTCACACTTATTTGCTAGTTGCAGTAGACAAGTTCTCCAAGTGGATAGAGGTTGTTCCAGTCACCAACCAAGAGGCGACAACGGCGGTCAAGTTCTTCGAGTCTATTGTCTACCGCTACGGCGTCCCGAATAGCATCATCACCGACAATGGCACCAAATTCACCTCAGGCGAATTTCAGGACTTCGCCAAAAACCTCGGCATCAAGCTCAAGTACGCTTCGGTAGCGCACCCCAAGTCCAATGGCCAGGTCGAAAAAGCCAACGGACTCGTATGCGGAGGCCTGAAGAAGCGACTACTTCGAGCCCTTAAACGCGCAGCAGGCGCCTGGGTCGAGGAACTGCCTTCGGTGCTATGGAGCCTGCGAACAACGCCCAATTCTTCGACGGGCTACACACCTTTCTTCCTGCTCTTCAGAGCAGAAGCAGTGCTACCCACGGATATACGCTATAGCGCGCCCCGCGTGGTCGCCTACGTCGAGGAAGATGCGGACAAGGCGTTGGCAGATGCCCAAGATCTACTGGACGAAGCTCAAGACGTTGCCCTCGTTCGGTCGGCGGTCTATCAGCAGAGCCTACGCAATTACCACAGCAGGCGGGTCCGCGGACGCTCCTTTGAGCCGGGCAACCTGGTGCTCCGCCTCAAGCAGACAAGCATGTCGAAGCTGGAGCCGCCATGGGAAGGCCCGTACCTCGTCCACGAGGTCATCCCGGGAGGGGCATACCACCTACGCAACCCAAAAACGGGGAAAGACGTAGAGAACCCATGGAACGCCGCGCAGCTGCGCCGCTTCTATCCTTAGCTAGCAAAGCTGTCTCCTCTACCCCCTCTACTATGTAATCAGGCGTCGGCAGCAGTCCGCGTCCAACATTGTGCCTTCGGCACCAAGCAATAAAGTTCAAATTCCTCACTTCATGAATTAACATCTGTGTATACTTACGTTCGGGGGCTTCGCCCACGCTCGGGGGCTTCGCCACGCTCGGGGGCTTCGTCCACGCTCGGGAGCTTCGCCTTTTGACCCATGCTCGGGGGCTTCGCCTTTCGACCCACGCTCGGGGGCTTCGCCACGCTCGAGGTTTTCGCCTTCTCGACCGGCGCTCGGGGGTTCCCCCCCCCCTAGACAGGCGCTCAAAAGCTGGGCAACCCAGGTCACCCAATTCATTCAAAGCAACCACAGAGGATATAAATATACAGTATATTCACAAGGTACAGATACAAAGCCAGTTCAAGGAGCAGCTACGCCCTTGTTGGCCCTTTGACGATCGCTCTCAGTGATAATTTGCCGGGCGATACAATCAGTCGTGGCTTTACAAGCAGCATAGTGTGCGTCCATGTCAACGCGACCACTGGGAGTCGGAGGAAGCGTCTTCAACAGCTCTAGGTCGATCTCAGGATAATAGACGCTCACGAAAGACAACGTGACTAAAGCTCCGCAACGCAGGTGCTCTCGAACGAAGGAATAGACGGCAGTGCCATTCTCGAAACATTCAAGCAATGCTGGCAGGCCTTCAGGCTGATTGTTCAGAGGAAACATGGCATCATGCACCAGAGCAAGGGCACTCCGGCTCGTCTAAGCCATCACTCCAGCTTGCGCGATCCTGTCCTGAAGAAGTGTCAACTTCATCGCCTTCGACCGGTCTGCCCAAAAATTGTCCGCAATCAAATTGGCGTGCGTCGGAGCAGCAAGAAGGTGCGCGTTCACACGTTGGGCTTCAGCTGTGCTGTCGAGGCACACATCTGCAGAAGAAAGAAGAAGATTACATTCGACAAAATTGAACAGCGAAGCAAAGGACACCGAAAACTCACATTTTAGAGCTTTCCCCAAGTTCTCGACTTCATCAAGCAGAAACTTCTCGGCGTTTGCAGCCAGCGACGCCTTGGACAAAGCAACGTCGACCTTAGCAGTAACTACCTTTAGTTGATGCTGCGTGTTCTTGAGCTGGTCGCGCAGAGATCGAATCAGAGTCAATTCGCTCGAAGAAGGCGCCCTTCGCTCGATGGCACCAGAGGTACTACCAACTGTTTCATACTCAACAGGCCAGGCGCTAGAGGTCGCGGACGGCTCCTGCATAAGATACCGGGCATCACATACAAGCGTCGGCAACCAAATATCAAGCAGAACAGAAGAACAAGTTTTACAGCATGGAGGGGTCCGAAACAAATTAACAGCCTTCGGTGTGGTACCACAGAAGTTAATTACAGAGGTGCGGCAGGAGCACTACTTACACTACGCTGAGCTACCAGCCTTGCTAGACGGTGCGCCGGATGCGCCACGCTTTCGAGCCTTCGCCGCCGCGCGCTTCTCGTTCCTCTCGGCCAAGAAGCTGGTCATCCGGGCAGCCAGATCACGAGCACGAGCAACATAACTCTTGGTGGCCTTGTCGCGTCCGTCCTTGTCTTTTGGATATGTGCTCGTGATCTTGTCAGCATCGAACTCCACATCGTGCATCATCATCATGGAGAAGACAGACTCGGAGCCGATAGTTACCTATCGGCGAACCGCAGCAACTAACGGGTCTTCGCCGTCCGCCTTCACCGCCAGAGCTTTGATGATCCCCGCAATGGTGTCGCTGACCGAGTCGGGTACAGACGTATCCCGAACGCGAACAAGTGTCGACCGCACCCTCGCCAGGAGGTTGCCAACCTCTCGACTTAGGCGCTCGGCGAGGCCGACACTGGATTCGAGCCCAGCGGGCTCCTTCATAGCTCTGGCGTCCAATTCGGCAGCAGCTACAAGAAAGAACAAACTGCCAGGTCAACTAGAGGACTCTTCGGCATGAAAACTAATCCAGACGAGGTCGAGGACTCACCACGTAAAGCATCGAGCGAAGATTGCAGACGCTGCTGCATGTCTTTTTCCTTCGCTTCGGCCTCTATGCGACGCGTCCTGGCAAGCTCCTGGGCCTTGGTCGACTCGGACTTCAGCCGGGCGACCTCGTCGGCTAGCTCGTCGGTCTTGGCTTTCAGTCCCAAATTCTCTGCCGTGAGGTCATCCAGCTGCGCCTTCAAGGATGTCTTGTCAGCGGCAACTTGCGTGGCGATCCCTGATCATTTGGGAAGGAGCAGTGTTACGGATAAAAGAAGCAAGGCTACAATCAGAAGCTAGAAGTTAAAGAAGGAGAGGCAGTACTCACGTCGTATGTCCTCGAGCTGCTCGGACAGTTTTCGTTTTTCTTCTTCCAAGGCGAAGAAGCTCCTACAAACTTTCGATAGGTCCCTAACAACAGGCTAGAGAAGGCACAACAAGAAATTAACCCTCGAGTCATCGTTCGGAGGGCAAGCCTAAGTGTAAACACTTAGACTCACCCTCGGGGGCTACTGATGGTCAAGCACACGAAACACAAGTTGGGAATCTTCGGACTTATATGGCTGTTAGGACCGGAAGGCTCGCCAGACGAGGAAACATGGACAAACTCGTACTCCGTCATCTTCTTCTTAGAAGAGGTCGAAGGCTTCGTGAGAACGGATTCGGGGGCGGCAACATCGGCAGCCTTCTCTTGTGAGTCTGCAGTTTGTTCGAGGGCATCGTCGTGGGGTCGGACCTGATATTGGTCTTGATCCCCCGGACAGGTCGACGTCTCCTCGGTGGAAGATCTGAAGCAAGCATCGACGTCAAAACAAGGCAGTTAATTCGAAACGAGGCCACAAGATGTACGAATTCAGCAAGGAAAGCTTACGACGCGTCGATCCCGAATTTTGGAAGGATCTTTTTCTCTGTCCGAGGAGGAGGACGACAGCTCAAAGGTGAGGCAGGGATCGCGCTGTTGTCGTCATCGCCCGAAGTGAAATGGGTGTCATCAAAGTCCTCCGAGTCATCGACAACATCCGTAATTCGATGTCTCTTCGGGGCTCTCGATGGCGATGGAGCAGCGGAGGTCGATACCTCCGGCACTTCGGTAAAATTGCGCCCCGGATACTCACCCATCTCTGGCTGGGGCGGATAACATCGAGCTACCTCGATTACCTATATAGGGATACAAATTGCATTCAATACTGGACGATACTGCTATGGAATAAAAGTGGTATCCAATTAAGATCAAAATCGTACCTCGGTGCGGGGAAAAGCTTTGCTGAAGGCCACCGCGCTGAAGATTTTCGGCACAGGAGATTTCTTCTTAATGTTCGTGACGGTGCGTATGCACTCGTCGATCTCAGCCTCGCGCAGCTCATCTTGGGAGATGCGGGTCGAATCCCGGCGGTCGCTGTAGTCCCACATACAGTGGGCGCTCGAGCAGCGAGAGGCTGGATTCGACGCTCGATGAAGGTTCGGATGAGCTGGATGCCCGAAAGCTCTTTCTTCGGAGTAGCTCAGAGCTGCTGGATCTTCTCCATCAGCGGCTCCGTAATCTTTATCTCCTCATCAGAAAGATCATGCTTCCAAGACACGCGAGGTCGAAGGACGCCAGTGGGCTGAAATTCCTCGAGTCCGAAATTTTCGTCGTCGGAGGATTTGTCCTTGGCGTAATACCATTTCGTCCTCCAGCCGGGATTGTTCTCGGGCATTTGAAGATTGAAGTATTCGACGTCCGAGCGCACCTGGCAGCCGAAACCACCGGTCTGGAATGGAAGAGGACGCCGGATAACAAAGATCCGGCGCCAAAGCGCCCAATGGGGTTCGATCCCCAGAAAGCACTCACAAAGCGTGATGAAACACGCAATGTGCAGAATTGTGTTGGGATTCAGGTCATGGAGCTGAATCCCGTATGCAAATAGAAGGCCGCGGAGGAAAGGATGCGGAGGAAGAGACAAACCCCGCAGCAAGAAGGCAATAAAAATTACCCGGAATCCAGGAGGAGGCCGGGGAATGATCTCAGGGCCGGCGGCGAGCGACTCCGCCGGCGTGTTCTTCAGGAGGCCCATCTTCTTGGCCTGGGACAGCTCCTTGTCTCCGACCTTGGTCTGGACCCAACGGCCAACGACGGAGCCGTCGGCATCGGCCGTCTTGGCCTTCTTGGCGGCGGCGCCATCGGCGGTGGAGCTCCTCTTGCCCATGGGCTCGGTGCGCAGCAAGAGCTGTGGAAATGGGTGCAGGCGGAGGAGGCAACTGCTGGGAGGCGCGAGGAGGAAGACGGTGGCGGCGGAGTGGGGTGAATTGTTACCCTTCCGCTGCGGTTTTATTCTTAATCCTGGAAATTACAGACGATCTGGGCCGTACGATATGAAGAGGAAACGGCGGAGCAGATCTAGCCATCCACGTGTCAACACCACAGGAGCCAAGGCGCCCCACTACGCATGGTAATCTAGGAAACCGTGTGGGTTTTTTTAACTCACGCATGGGACGTGCGGTCAAATATGGTCAACAGCCAGGACGTGCGGCTGCTGGACCCACAGTGCGTCTAGTCTTGTCAGAGTCAGGCCATCCCAGCAGAGGATGGCGTGACAGCTCGAGAAAATCTGGCGTCAGCGCTGACGTAGCCCTCAGGGAAAGTTGATCTTGTTCGACCCAAGAGGCAAGGCTGGCAAGGGTCTCTTCGAATTTTAGAGAATGTTCGCAATGTTCTCCGGGCGACTTTGGTTTTTATTGGATGCACTGAGTGGATTTTAGTCCCTCGAATTGTCTTCTTCGGGCCAGCAGTGTCGTCAAACTATTCGAGACCGGGCTTTGGTCCCTCGAATTGTCTTCTTCGGGCCAGCAGTGTCGTCAAACTATTCGAGACCGGGCTTTGGTCCCTCGAATTGTCTTCTTCGGGCCAGCAGTGCCGTCAAACTATTCGAGACCAGGCTTTGGTCCCTCGAATTGTTTTCTTCGGGCCAGCAGTGCCTCCAAGTTATTCGGAGGCTGGGCTTCGGTCCCTCGAACCGTATTCTTCGGGCCAGCAATGCCTTTGAGTTATTCAAGATATTCGAGCCTGAACTTTGGTCCTTCGAATCATCCCTTTTGAGCCAACAGCGCTGCTGTACTATTCGGGTATGGATGTCCGAACCTTCGAAATGCATTTCTAGGTTGCTGGCGCCTTCATTCTGTTCGAATATGGGTTGATGCCTTATTTCGAACCTTTCTTTCGAGCTATCAACGCTCCTCAATCAACATGCCCGAATCTAGGTGGCAATATACCAGTTCGGATGCCGTATGTCAAATACGAAGGTAAGTCCACGGTTTGCAACACCAGATGGCCCGGTATTCGAATCAAACACGCTCTGCCGGAAATTTTCCATACCTACGGTATGAAGTTTGCACCGATGGACGTATCGGGTGCCTCACAATGAACTGGGCTCCGACCTGGTAAGTCCAACGCGGCTCGGGTCAGAGTAGCGCCAGCCCACGCGGGTTCGAGTCGGGGGACTCGAATCTGAGTAAGCTAACCGAATGTTTTTGCGGCTATGCAATTAACTGAGACCCAGCGTGAGTCTCAGGCCGGTTATGCGTATCCCTCTGCAAACCCGACTTAGCACTTTCGAGGCTCTGAATGAGCGTGGCTTGAAAATTTCATACCTAACGAATGCATTATGTAATATCCCAGGATTAGAGGTCATAAAATAGAGGCAACAGATGTGTGCATTGCATTTCATGCATAGAAAATCCGGGTAATTTTCGCGCAATTAAATAAAACAGATCAAAGTGATTGGAGTTTCACTTGAGTTGATGGAATTGAAGTAGCTCATCAATTGAAGCGCGATAAACTTCAACATGACCTTTGCTAAAACCTTGTTTTGGGTAGTGATAGTTACAACAACTAAAAGAGAGATAAGTGAGGTAAAACTTACATGCTTGACACACCATTTTTAGAACCAAATATTTATTCACACCAAGATCATCATGGTATTCTTTTAACCCTGCTTCTTTCATGCTTTAGAAGTCAAAACAAGTCCTATTCTTGAACCATGACCTATTCTACATTCTTATGTCCTAATCTAGTGAGTCCAAATGTGAGAAGTGGAAAGATTAACTCAATGCCTGTTTGATTATAAGATTTGCCTTAACTCCAGGTGAGATAACTTGAGAACATTAGAGTCATTCCTATAAAGGCCAAATAGGAGACTTTATACATTACTCAAATTATAGTTAGGACAAGTCATTTGATATAGGGGTGATCACATCATAAACCCTAAATTCTGGTCTAGACTAGAACCATACTTAGGAAGTGACCAATACTTAGACTTATGAAGTTATGAAGTGGAGTAGATCCTATATGAACCACACAATGGGAGATTATATCCTTAATCTCAGAAGATTGATACAACCTAGAGTAAACCCTTGATAGAGGGAGTTGATGAAGGAAATAAAATGGATTTACTACGGGAGTTGATGAAGGAAATAGTGTGATCATGTCAAGTACATGATTATGCTTGTTGATGAAGATAACTAAGTTAACTATACAACTTAGTCTGATAAGCAGATACCATCCTAAAACCAAGTGACGAGGGTTAACTCGACAAATGTCCTAGATGAAGGACTTAGGATCGGGGAGATAGGGCGTCGGATGAACTCGAAGGTAAAGTTGGTCGAAATAGATGTGTATCAAAAGTAAACTTGGGTGTTCAACCTGGCTTGCTTTCAATCTGCCCTCCACCGTCCTCTCCTGGCCCCTATATATAGGTGGCCAGGTCTCGAGGATCGGGTCGGGTTTGATATAGATTACAAATATCGACATACGGTTATAACTCGTATTCGACTATCATTACAGTTGGGCCTAGCTTAACGGGCCTCAGGGGTACTCAACTAACGGGCTCTAGTAATTATACCCTTGTCAGTAGCCCCTGAGATTCTACCAGAATTGCAGATTCAGGTTGAATCTCTAATCTTCAAATCTTCGACTTGGATAATTCTTCATCTTCTTCAATTCTTCGACTTGGTCTTTCGACTTATGATAATGATAATTCGCTCGCAAGGGGTCTCGATGAACAAGCCTGACAACTCTGACGGATCAAGAGGTCAGTTAACTGCCGGAACAGATACTTGTCACCTACTTCAAATTCAATCCCCCTGGACTTGAATTCGGGATACCGGTCAAACTCACTCTTTTGCCTCATTTAGGACTTACAAAAAATGAGTCCCAGTGGTTCTCAGGGTACCCAGTGCGTCCACCAGGATTTTCTTCGCGTCGTAGACACGGATACATACCAGCAGAGCGCATCCATGTGCGTATACTAGGCCACACAGGACGGATCCCGGGGTCTTACCTTCGTGATAAATCACGGCATTCGAGTTTCGTTGCGATAACGTAACTCGAGAATCTTATGTCGCAGTCAAAGTTTGACTGAAAATATTCGGGTTTCTACAACCATAAAACTCGCTCCCGATGGGAGTAATTTCTCTTCAATTTGTCGACTACGTAGTCGAAGTTTTGTATGTTTATCCTTCTGCAATTTCAATATTGACTATTTCATCTCTATCGGGTGCGCGCTCAGCGCTCCCGATGGGAGTAGCCCCTGAGGCTATGTTTGGCAACTTATAGTCAAGCATAGGCTCAAAGTTCAGCTCTTCTGTCTCTTGTCGACCTTTTACTATTTGACGAGCCCCCGAGTCCAAGTCGAGGTTTCCATATCGCGCGATCATAGTCTCCTGTCTTGTTTTTCTTTATTGATATTATCGTCTGCTGTACACAGAATTTAACTCCTACTTAAAATTTGTTTGTGGGCTGCGCTGTAGCATGGGGGCCCAATAATATGCGCTTATAAATAAAGCACCATCTGGTAAAGATAAAAACCCTAATCAGATTCTTTCCTCCGCCGCATCATCTTTTCTCCTCCATCTAGGGTTTTTCTCAGGTTTTCTCTCTCGCACTCATGGCAGATGCTGCAGGCTCCCGCCTGAACCTTGGTTCCCCGGCGGCACCACGAGGTCGGGGTCGCCCTCGCGGCAGCAAAAACAAGAACACCGCGCCAGCTGCCGCAGGAACTTCATCAGATGCTCCGGCTAAGCGCCGTCCCGGCCGCCCACCTGGTAGCAAGAACAAATCCAAAGTGACTAACGTCACTCCAGGTCCAATCGCTCCTCCATCTGCTGCTCCAGCTGCTCCTGCTGTACCTCCCCGTATCTTTTCTTTCCTTTACATTGCCATGGCGCAATGCCATGAGATTCAACGCTTGCCGCTAGATTTCACGAAGTTTATGGATGGCCGCGAACTGCGAGAGGCGGTTCTTCGTGAACAGTCTGGCGGTGGCATCCCCTATGAGGTGGAGGTGTGGTATGATGGCGACGGTGAGCAATACTTCAGAGGTGGCTGGTCGCAATTTGCTGAGGACCACGACATCCATCAAGGCTTCATCATGGCCTTCGACTTCCACGTCGGTACGTCGAAGTTTGACGTGAAGAGCTATAATGGCACTCTTTGCCAGAAGAAGTATGAAGCTTGAAGCCCTCTTTTATTAGGATCTGTTATCCATGTAATTTCGTTTGACAATGTCCTTCCTGCAATGATATTTGCAATAAATATTCGTACTTTGTGTCGATATCGTTTACTAGTACCATGAGAACAAGTCATGCTCTGAGATATGCTTTCCATATGTCGGGTTCTTTGCGAACCAATAAATGTAAGGATGATATCGGGTTCTTTTTATGAACCAAGTTCTCTCTGTATTTATCGGGTTGTGTAAACAACCTTATAGTGAAGGAAAACCTCTCCATCTTGTCATAACGATTTTTTCGTACGACCCAGGGGTTGAAGCCCCCGAGCGGAGAAGTAACACGAGAATCATACAATTTTGTCGAGTTCAACCCAAAGAACCCGACCTGTGGCCTCATGTTCTGGGTCCAGAAAGTTAACTCGAATATATTGATATCTCTATACTTAGTCTACGCGTAAAAACGTCGTAGCTGTTCTGCATTCCACGGGTTGCTTTCGTCCTTCCCAGTCTTCTTGTCTTGTAGTCGATATGCTCCTCCTGGTATTACTTCCGTGACGATGTAAGGTCCCACCCACGGGGACTCCAATTTCCCATGGCTATCTTGCCTGAGTCGCAAAACGAGGTCTCCTACCACAAAGGATCGTGGACGAACTCGACTACTATGGTAGTTTCGTAAGCTTTGCTGATATTGCGTAGCCCTTTCTAATGCTTTGTCTCTTGCTTCATCTAGCGCATCGACGTCGTCTTGCAATGCTTCTGTCGCTGTCGCCTCATCATATGCCGTCACTCTTGGAGCCTCGTGTGTAACCTCGACTGGAAGCACGGCTTCTGCGCCATGGATCAGGAAGAAAGGAGTTTCTTGAGTTGCTGCATTAGGCGTAGTTCTTAGACTCCAAAGAACGGAGGGCAATTCTTCTACCCAAGCGCTCTTGGCTTTCTCGAGAGGTGCTAAAAGCCTCTTTTTTATTCCACTACTTATCAGGCCATTGGCTTTTTCGACTTGCCCGTTTGTCTTCGGGTGCGCCACAGATGCGAATTTAAGCATGATCCCCAGTCCTTCGCAGTAACTTTTGAATTCTTTTGAAGTAAAATTTGTCCCATTGTCTGTGATGATGCTGTGTGGTACACCAAAACGAAAAACTATCGACTTGATGAAGCTGATTGCTGCTGTAGAATCTTGAGTTGTTACTGGAGCTGCTTCCACCCATTTGGTGAATTTATCGACTGCTACTAGCATGTAGACATGCCCTCCTGGCCAAGATTTGTGCAGCTTTCCCACCATGTCAAGACCCCATTGTGCGAAGGGCCAGGATAATGGTATTGTTTGTAGCTCCGCTGCTGGTGCGTGCGGTCTGGATGCAAACCTTTGACATGCTTCACACTTTCGAACTATATCTTTTGCGTCCTCGATGGCTGTTAGCCAATAGAATCCCGCTCGAAAAGCTTTTGCCGCTATTGCTCTGCTGCTGGCGTGATGGCCACATACTCCGCCGTGTATGTCTTTCAATATTGTTTGCCCTTCCTGGGGTGTGACACAGCGTTGTAAAACGCCTGTAATACTTCTCTTGTATAGTTTTCCTTCAATCACGACAAACGCTTTCGCTCTTCGAGTTATCCTCTTAGCCTCCACTGCATCTTCTAGTAGCTTTTTATTTATCATGTACGCAAGATATGGCTGCATCCATGTTTCTTCTATCATCATGACCTCCTCTGGCTCTGTCATAGCCCCCGAGCCTGCCGTGGTAGTCGAACTTTTAGCACTTTTTATTGACCTTTCCGCTATTTCTTCCCAAAATACTCCAGATGGTACAGGTAAGCATTGTGATCCAATATTTGCTAAAGTGTCGGCTTCCTCATTGCTGTTCCTGCTGACGTGAGAGACTTCGCATCCATCGAACGTTCCTTCTAAATAATGGTACAAATTCTTGTAGGCCATCATGTTGTCATTGATTGTGTCACACCTGTTCATAACTTGCTGGACAACAAGGTTAGAGTCTCCAAATATCTTTAGGCGAGTTGCTCCACAAGCTTTGGCCATCTTCATGCCGTGCAACAAAGCCTCGTACTCCGCTTCATTGTTAGAAGCCTGCGGGAAGCTCATCCGTAAGACATACTTTAATTTGTCGCCATGAGGCGATATTAATACTACTCCTGCGCCTGCTCCTTGGACTCGCTTTGAACCATCGAAGTACATTGTCTAAGTACTCGATAAATCTGGTGGTCCCGTGCTTTGCAGCTCGAGCCACTCTGCTGTAAAATCTGGCAAAATTTGTGACTTGATCGCCTTCCTTTTTTCGTACGTGGTGTCCATGGGAGATAACTCGATTCCCCACAAAGAGACACGGCCTGTTGCTAAAGGGTTGTTCAATATGTTCGATAATGGCGCTTCATTGACCACTATAATTGGGTGCACAGTAAAATACTGTCGTAATTTTCGTGCAGTGGTGAAGACACTGTACGCCAGTTTCTGATAATGCGGGTACCTCTGTTTGGTTGGAGATAGCACTTCGCTGATGAAATATACCGGTCTCTGGACGCCATGAGCTTTGCCTTCTTCACTTCTTTCGACTACTAGAACTGTACTTACCACCTGATGGGTTGCGGCGATGTATAGTAGTAGTGGCTCTTTTTCTTTAGGTGCGACCAGCACTGGCGGCGTGGAGAGCACTTTTTTCAATTGCGCAAACGCTGCGTCTGCTTCTTCTGTCCACTCAAATTTGTCGTCTGACTTCTTCATAAGTGCATAAAAAGGAAGCGCCTTCTCCCCTAGTCGAGCAACGAAACGACTTAATGCCGCGACTCGTCCTGCTAATTTCTGTACGTCGTGGAGTTTCGTGGGTTTCCCCATTGTTAGAATTGCTTGAATTTTCTCTGGATTTGCCTCTATTCCTCGCGCTGATACCAAGAATCCCAAAAGTTGCCCTGCTGAAACTCCGAAGGAACACTTTGTCGGGTTCAACTTAAGCTTGAACTTGCTCAGGTTGTCGAAGGTTTCTGCCAAGTCGCTGATTAAAGATTTCTCCTCTCTTGTGGTGATGACTACATCGTCGATGTAGACTTGTATGTTGCGCCCTATTTGGCTTCCAAGGCAACTGTGCATCATCCTTTGATAAGTCGCCCCTGCATTTTTTAGGCCGAATGGCATCACTTGGTAGCAAAACACCCCATACGGTGTGATGAAAGCCGTTTTTTCCTCGTCCTCTTTCTTCAGCTTGATCTGGTTGTAGCCAGAGTATGCATCCAAAAAGGAAAGCCTTGCGCAGCCCGCTGTTGAATCGATTATTTGATCGATGCGGGGTAAAGGGAAGGGATCCTTTGGACAATGCTTATTGAGAGATGTGTAGTCGACACATACTCTTTGTACGTCTGTGTTCTTCTTGGGTACTATTACTGGGTTCGACACCCAACTCGAAGTTTTGATTTCTCTGATAAATCCAGCATTTTCTAATCTGTGCAATTCTGACGCTATTGCCTTCCTCTTGGGTTCATCGAATCGTCGCAGTGGTTGCTTGACTGGTTTCGCCTTGGGATCTACGTTTAGTGCGTGCTCGACGAGTTCCCTGGGGACCCCTAGCATGTCCGATGGACACCAGGCGAAGATTTCCCAGCGCTCACGGAGGAACTCGACGAGCGCGCCTTCCTTTGCGGGATTCAAGTTTACCGCAATGGATGTCGTCTTGTTTGGATCTGTAGGGTGGACCTGAATTTTCTTTGAATCTTGCGTTGTGTCGAAAGCCTTATCTGGCAGGGATCGCCCAACGTCGGGTAGCACATTATGATATGTTTCTCCTTTGAGCCTCTCGTATTCTGCTGTCATGCCGAAGGTTTGCGCCATCTTGTTGAATTCTCTGTCGCATGTGTTGGCTACTTCAAAGCTCCCTTGTACTGTTATTGTTCCTTTGGGCCCTGGAATTTTTAACGTGAGATACGCGTAGTGCGGTACTGCCATGAATTTTGCAAATGCTGGGCGCCCCAGGATTGCATGATATTGTGATGGCCAGTCCATAACTTCGAACTCCAGTTTCTCTCTTCTATAGTTCTCGCTGCTACCAAAGCAGACATCGAGTTCTATTCTTCCCAAGGGGTTGTTCGCTGCTCCTGGTACTATCCCATGGAAAGAGCAATCTGTTGGCTTCAGACTCGCCGGTGAGATGCAAATGTCCTAGATGAAGGACTTAGGATCGGGGAGATAGGGCGTCGGATGAACTCGAAGGTAAAGTTGGTCGAAATAGATGTGTATCGAAAGTAAACTTGGGTGTTCAACCTGGCTTGCTTTCAATCTGCCCTCCACCGTCCTCTCCTGGCCCCTATATATAGGTGGCCAGGTCTCGAGGATCGGGTCGGGTTCGATACAGATTACAAATATCGACATACGGTAATAACTCGTATTCGACTATCATTACAGTTGGGCCTAGCTTAACGGGCCTCAGGGGTACTCAACTAACGGGCTCTAGTAATTATACCCTTGTCACCAAGTGTGGAGTAGAATCCAACTTTAGCACATCTCAATTAGGAGATAACCATCTTGTTAAAGCTATAGGAGATACCTTGATCTGTGTACAAGATTCCATTCAGTGAATCATCTGGATATAGGTTGAGCAGATCCTAAGCCTTGACCTAAAAACTCAGTTAGTCTATAGATCCTTTGTTGCATTAATCACATTTTTTAGGGAACACTATTTCATTGATGAGTATGATAGCATTCTATCCAATTCCACAACCTTTTATTCATTTACTTGGGGATTCATACCCAAGTACCATTCCAACTTATGCATCACTATGTGATCATAAGATATATGTATTCCCATGCCCTAACCTTAAATTTAAGAATTGTGTTCCAACCACAATTTTGATAAGATAAAATAACCAAGACTTTTACTTAGTGATCGATTCATATATCAATAGATGTTTTAGTCTTGTTACCAAACCAACCCTTCTTATGGGGATTATGAAGCATCCCTGAATTATCTAAAAATATTAAACCACTAGTAACCTTGGGATAGTCCATGGGACATACTCAAGTCATCAGAAACCAAAATTAAGATGATCATGGAACCTTGTAACTTCATTTGGACACTTACTCCAATATGAAGTTTAATTAAATAAAATGCTAACATACCCATTTTTACTCCCATCCAAGACTTCAATATTATTTTCTACAAAAATTATGGGATAAACAAATTCTAGTTAAGTATTTCTAATAAGAAGAATACGACACTCGAATTTATCTCTATTGAGAATCCTACTCAAGTCTTAATGATCTTTGAATTATCATATGTGAAAATGCACATATAAGATTAATATAATGATCCATGTTGGACCAGTAATATCCTTTTCACATTTTTGAACTAGCCTTAAATCGAAAACCCTGCAAACAAGTTAAAAATCAAATTAGAAAACAAAACAGAAAATAGAAAAGAATACTCAGCAGAGAAAAAAAAGAGTAAGCTCACCTGACCTAACCGGACCGTCGCAGCCCAACCCGCTCGGCCCACCAATACCGGTCCAACTTACCCCTTCATCGTCTTCCTCCTGGAGGAAGCAGCTCGGTGGAGCTTGCGCAGATGCCCGATCCACCGCTGGAGTTCCGACGCGCCGGATGAAGCCGCCGACCCTCCGTCGTCTATAAAATGCCCCGCGCCGCCGCCAAACCCTAATCCCGCCTCATCTCTTCTTATTTTTCTTCTCGTTAAATTTCTCTGCAGCACACCGAACCCTAGCTCCGGCAAACCTAACCGCCGTCGGGGGAGGCCATCTTGAGCTCTAAGGAGTATCCTGGGAGCTCCGCAGTGCTTCCAATAGTTTCTATATCAAAGGAAACAAGCCAAGGTGATCACAATCACTCAAATTTAACCATTCCCTTTCGCAGATGTTCATCGGAATCCGCGAATTTGAGCCCGTCTCCGGCCTCAATCAGCATAACCGGGCATCTCTTCAGTATCCTGGTGAGCTATTGGTTCTTCAGAGCCCCTCAAATCATTCGATTCCATCCTAGGTAAGCATATACTCGTGCATCGCCGGTCGCCGTCGTTCGGCCATGTCGCCGGAGCTGGCTCCGGTGACCAAGTCGTAGCGGCGCCATCACCGTTTGGTTCTCCTTAGTCTTCTGGTTCTAGCAGCATCATTTGCGCATCCTGGGGAGGTTGGAATCGCGTCGCCGGCGATCACCGGCGTTGAGCCACCTCCCAGTCAATGTTTGACCTAGTCGACGCCACCGTGGCAGTTGAGGTGGACTTGGTCCCAGTGGTCAGTGACGCATAGCTAGGGTTAAGCCGGTATAAAAAGTTCCCTGTCAAATAGAAATAACAGAAAATGTCAAAAACTTAGAAAAATCATATCTGTTTCATTTCTAGTTAGAAAAATACGAATAATATATCAAAATGATCCTAAAGTTAAGATCTATCTGTTAGAACTATAATATTCTATACTTGTGTGAAATAATTTTGAAATCAATTATAAAACATGTTTAAGTAGAATTTCAAATATGAATTTGAATCAAAATTTAAGAATCAAATAGTTTTTCCAAATATCAATTACATTTCAAAATACTTAAATAATGTTATTACAATTAACTTTCTATTGTTCTAAAATGTTAATTCCAAACTTTACTATTAGGATTTTAATCCCTAAAATGATTTTCATAAAAACAAATTTTAAATTGTAAATAGGGGAAAAATCATAAAACTTGAATCAAAAGTATTTCCTAACTCTAATATTACTATTTCAACACTTGTTTCATTAAGAGAAAATCTAAAACCATTTTAAAATCTTTAGTCACTTAAAATTTTGATTCCAACCCTGAAAACCTAGGAACATGAATAACCAGACTCTCTTATTTAGTTCTAAACAAAACTTGAAACCTAAAATGAAATTCTAAAACTAAAGCTCATTAAGGTATATGATCTTCAAAAGTAATTCTTTTGAAGTACATATAACTTAATCACTTACCATTACTTTTTAGTATTAAAACCAATTACTACCTAGTGTGCTAGTTAGCCATACTTCCTAATTCAATCTTGAGTGGTTAGTTTGATATTCTATTTCAATATGGTATACCTTAGTCCACCAACTAATTGCAACATCTTGTTGCAACTTAAAAACTGTTACTTCCTGACATCACCTAATCACTATTTTCCTAAGTAATAGAAATATCCATTAAGGATTGTGTTCTTCAAAAGTAATTCTTTTTAAGAACAAACCAAATAAGCATGACACCCATTCTTGTCTAGAGACAAGTAATAACCTTTGCATGTTAAGAGTTTTACCAACTCTAGAATCAACCTTAAACTATTTACCTGAGCACTACTGGCTCATGACCAATTATTTGAGTGTCGATGTTTGTTATAAGAATGTTAGCAACTATAGAAAGAACCATTTATCGTGATAGCAATGAAAGTTGCTATGTATAATCATGCCCAACTAATACCACATAAGTAATAAATGTATCTTAAATAGATAACTTGTTATGTTCCATCTAGTAACTACTTAGTGAGTAATAAATAAGTATAATCAATCCTAGAACACTAACTCTTATTTGTAGTACTTCTAGTCATTAAGAAACTTATTCTTTAAAAGTTATTCTTTTAGATTATATAACAAGTAAACATTACAATGCCAATGTTAAGCAATTATGTTCTACCACATTGTTATGTTTCACCATCTTAGATGAATAACATTTCCATGCTTCACTAGAACCCTCTTAACAGTGAATGAAATCTAGCTTGTTACCTGGGTATGCTCAACTATTATCTACTCTCTGATTATGATAGAGCTATGCTAAACCCTAGAACACTAAACCTTAGGTGTAGTGCTTCTAATCATTAATAAACATGTTCTTCAAATGTTATTCTTTCAAAAGACCTTGAAAGTAGTAACCAACTATTCCATTAAATTTGAACTTATATAACCCTATTGGGTATTAAGATTGTTGTCAACCCGTATACTAACGGGGTATTCTTATCAAATAAGAATTACTCCAGCTTTGTTTGTCCATAACCAACTACCTGATTGCTAATAATATGATACCACTTAAAAGTGTTACTTTCAAGTTTTCACCCATTGCTATACCTATCCTCTGCAATAACTCTAGTTTGAAGCTTTACTCTATTACTTTCAAAAGTTTGCCAGTCAATCTAAAATCCTTAACAACCTTGTTGTGAAGTGAATCTAAAAGTGTAACTCATTATAAAGAAACCATCACAACCTTGTGTAATAAACCATCGGGGTTACGTTACGCTTAGAACGATGCATAGCATATATGATGCATATCATGCTGCAGTTCTTTTAACATCGTCTTTACCAGATGATGGAGCTATTTTCAGTCTTTGGATTTCCTACGTATCGAAGACCTTGACTTGCATAATCTTGCAGTCAACAAGGCAAGTTTATCTTGCTCATATCTCTTGATTGCACTGGTTTTGAAACTACTTGCAAAGTGTTGACTTCAAACTCTAACATTTCAAAAAGGATGGAAAATCTATTTTCATAAGTAATATGACTAGTGGTTATCGACCAGTGGTGATAACCTAGGAAGGCTGGCAGGTGGAACCACGGTAAGATTGTGGTGGTGGAGGTTCCACTTGCACGGGAAAGTAAACCTAGGATTAACAACCAATGCCACAGTTATTCTTGTGCCGTAAAAACCGTGTCATCCAAGAGACTTGGAATGGGACGGGGAAGTCAGCTGTATCTTCTCTCGTTCGCATGTCAACGGGCAGCCAGTTGCCGATCACAGTAGGTCTTGCGGGACTACTTGCATATGGGTGGGACACCTAAGTTCTCACGGCACTGGTGTCTATGATGGTCCGCCAGAGGCGCCTAGGTACTTCATCGTTGGGGGTGAATATCAGGGGCATAACCTGCTCGCGTGAATTGGGTGGGCATGCATTGTGCGGAGAAGGCAGTGATTGGCTTGGAGCAATGACTAGGCCCCACACCAAGGAAGTGTGGACGGGAAAGATCGCCCGGTTGTGCAGCAAGGCTTTGATCTCTCTTGGAAGGACGCACCTCTGCAGAGTGTAAAAAGATGTGACATGTTACCCCTTGTTCCGGGAAGGAGCTGCGAACGCGGCAGGAAAGGTGCTCTCAAGGCACTAATACCCTGTGTTGGCTGTTGGGCATAGTTTTCATAAGTAAAAGCAATCTTTCAAGAAACTTGTTAAAACTTTGCATTGGCCTACGACTCTTTTGGGTCCCTGGCTGTAGTTAGTGCATATCACACAACTTCTTTCTAAAGAAACTTGCTGGGTAACGCTCGTTACTCACCCCAATCTCTTAAACCCTTGCTAGACTATGAAGCATTAGATTGAAGGTAACTCAAGGAGACAACCTCAAGACATTGAAGATGAAGATGAAGCATTCTACCACCGTCAAGATTAGCAGCGGAGTCTACAAGTGTATGAAGCTTGGAGAAAAACTAGAATAGGGTTAGAAAGGAACCAGTTTCCTAATCCTAGAACCTAGTAGTTAGAGTACTCTGTAGTTGAGTAGTAAGCCAACTGCATTAGTTGTAGAATAATTTAGTCTTCCTTGTTTCTTTCTCGTTGTAGTCGCCAGGACTAAACCTCTACATGTTGAGGAGGTTCTGAAGATCTTCTGTATGCTAAAAATTGTAATCCTATAGACATATTGTGGACCTGCGATGTTTCTGTTGTACCACTCTGATGGATGTAATACTAGTGAGACGGTGTTTCATTAGTGTTATGTCAACGACTTGCATACTACACATGCAGTGGTATGCTGGGTCACCACACATTACTTGAATGTTCTCTATACTTTTGCGGTTCCACAGGCCAGGCGCGCATATCGGGTGCGGCTAGGAAGACTTTCGGGTGGAGTTCCTGCCATAGTCTTCGGCTATCCCAGGCACTCGGGGGCTACTGACGAAGGAATGACAAACGGGCCCCCGATATTCGCCTACCTGGTTTCGGTCTAGGAAGGGTCTCTCTCGAAAGGCTCTAGAGGCCCATCAAGACAACGGTCTAGCGTGGCCCAGGAGTTAAACTTGGTGTGCAAGAAAGGACTCGAAGAATTGGAGTTAGATTAGGTTTCGTTTATTTGAGTACCGATCCGATCTGTACTTGGCTTGAGAGATAATCCTGAGACCCTACCTTCACATATAAAAGGCTGGGAGGGAGATCTTGAAGCCCTAGACACTTTTCCACCCACCTCACGCCGGAGCGCTTGACGACTTAGAGCTCTCTGTTTAGGCTAGATCCAATCTACACCGCTATTGTACCACCGTCATCGCCACCCCTTCATCAATACAAAGTCAGACAAGCAGGACGTAGACCTTTTACCTTTCGAGGGGGCTGAACCTGGGTAAATTCCTGTGTTCCTTTGCTTTCGTCTGATTGCCGTCGAGTTCGCCAGGTCCCCAAAACGCTTCTTAGATCGAAAGCCCTTCGACATGGGCATTGCCGGGGATAAACCTCGTCAACGAGAGAAGCAATTTTTTTACTTAAAAATGCATTAAAAAGAGTGAAGTACACTCTTTTATGGACAAAATTCGAAACTAGATGTACACTTATTCGTGGACGGAGGAAGTATATATTAATAGTGAGCCTTTCTGCATAAAAAACCAAGTCACATTGGCGTCAACGGAATAGCCTATGCCGGTGACATGAGGACATGGTAGTGGTAGAGTCACGGGACATTTATGCATTTGTTGTACGCATATCGCCATCTCCACTATCAAAACACGGTCACAAATTGAAGAAAATTTAAATTGAACTGGGGTTATTGGCTCGGAGTTTCCATCTTGTGGCGCGAGATGAGGCACCAGAGAAAGTGGGGACCTACAAAAAAGGGGCGAGAGTTGGCAATTTGACTTTTTTTTCCTTATTTTGAAACAAGAACTAAACAGGCCCAACTTAATTTGAAAGCTACAAAGGTTTAGAATTGTTTTCCTTATTAAACAGCAGCGTGAAATACTGTCAAATGACGTGTCACATGCAAAGCGGGTGTAATCGAGGATTAATTAAAATGTTAACCATGCACAGGCACAAGAAAAAGTAACCAGTTTGGTGGTGCATGGTATAAATGATATCCTCGTGTCACGTACAAAAAGGTTTCCCTTTTTTAAAAAGCACATGAACTTCGTAGGCGCGTGTAGTTTGGTGCTCAAACCATGACGTCATGCGTTCTTTTTGTTGTGCATGTGTTTCGAGATCGAGACACCAAACTTTGCGACTTCCTTCACAGACGCTGGGACGCGCACCAGCAATGATAATCTGCACGAATTCTAGCGAAAACATGCTGATTTGCGCCTTTTAACGGGGTTCATCACGGAAACATGTGGTCGTGCAAGTCCGTGCCGCAACGCGCAGATCCGGGCCGTCCGTCTCCGAGCAGACGTGCACGATACCTGAGTACGTCACCGCGGTCTACCCTCCGTGTCGCGCGTGCGGTCACCGGGCGGTGCACGTATCGCCCCCCTCCGGAAACGAGCCTATATATAAACGCCACCTGGAGAGGGAGCCCAGCAGCAAAGCACCTTCCCCAGCCAGACCCTTTCGAGCCCAAAAGTAAGGAAAAAGCTCCCCCAATCCAAAATCGCCCAGGAAGAAGCGCAAAGACTCTCTCTCTCCCCCACCTACTCGAATCCCCCTCCCATAAATCCACCGGATTCTCCTCCGCCCGCCGGCGATTTTGATCCGCAGATCTCCTCGCTTCCGCCCGCCGTTTCCTCCACAGGTGGGTTCAGCGATTTCCCCCGACTGATTTTGGCTTGGTTCGAGACGGCGGAAACGGTCGAACTCCTTTTGGGTGGGGAGCGAGCGTTTGGCCGGACCTAGGTGCCAAAATTGCTCGATCGCATCGCCCAATTTGGTGTATCTGGTGCGGGATTGGGTGCCCGAGTCCGCGGCGATTTGACTCTGCCCAGATTGCCCGGATCGCCGGAGCCCCTCCCGAAATCGCGGGAGACTCTCTATTTGATTTCGTCAGCGTTTTGCCTGTTTAATTAACATGCCTTTTTCTGATTTTGCAGTGCTGCCTCGTGGGAGCCTGTCCAGAACGCAACCAGATCGCCTGAAGCGTTTCATGGGTGTCCCGGCGCTGGAGTGAGATCGAGATCGGAGACACCGAAATTCCTAGAATCCTGCCGTTCGGCCGCGCGGCTGCATGAACTGTTTCGTGAATCTGGGACTGAACTCCAACTCCAACCACTACGTCGCCTGCCTCCTCATCTTCCTGCTGCATTTCTCACCGCAGCCCCTGTTAAATCACCAGCCCAATTCTAATCCCAATCCCAGTAGTAGTAAACGTCAAGGAGGAGAACCCAGTTCCACTAGTAATCGCGATTCGTGAAGGAGGAGAACCCAATTCCAGCAGTAACCGCGATTCTTGAAGGAGGACAAAAACAGAGCTGAAAAATGGCGAACAACGGTAAGTCCCCTGGTTCTTCTCGGGTGACTTCGCATATAATTGTGGTATTCTTGTTATCGCATTACTGGGGGATCTTATGCTCTTTTCAGTGAAATATTTAGTGTAGAAAACGAATTTTGCCACCATCTCAGGTGGTCCAATTTGGTTTGTTAAGCCAGAAACTTGAGTGAGTCGCTTATGGTTGTTGGGAGGGACCTCGTCGTGGGCCAGATGAAAGAGGCATCAGCCGTCCAGCTACGGTTTGCCATTTCCTTGGTCGGTGGCAGGACGAAGAAGAAAAAGAAATACTTAGCTGTTTACATTTGTTTGTTATACAACCCACCACTTCGGAAGCTTCTAGGTTTTGACCAGTTGACCCACTCCCAAGAACAAGTCCATGTGGAGTTGTGGAGTAGAACGCTCTTTTTAGCACTCAAAATTAGTTGGAAAGAGTGTAGTCTGTAGTGTTCACACAGGATTCCTGCAGTTAGTACTTAAAATAGTATGTAGATACTTGAAATCAGGTTACCAAAACTGCATCACGTTGAAGCACGTGACGTTTTTGTTTACTGCTGTGTCGTCATGGATGGACATTATTGCGATGCACGTAGTCGGCATATATTATTGTTCAGAATATTTGCTAGTGGGTCTAGTTTTCTATGGGTTCGCTATTCTCCAATGCTACAATTGAAAATGTGTATTCATTTGCTCTGTTTAGCTCTGCTCTTGTCAGTTTCAGATGCCTCATATATGCGGATCTTTATTTTTTTGGTCTTAGTGCAACTATTTTCACCATATAAAAGATGCCCTCTTTTATGTTCTATGTTCTGGACTGAAGTTTCAATGTGTTGTCTTGCTAAAGCTAGGTCTACCAACTAATACCATCATAAACAATAGCTTCAGAACGTGCATCATGTCAAATAACAGAAGAAAATGTGCTAATTATCTTCGTGAGCATAGGTTTAGTTTTAATATGCAGCTGCCTGCCCAATAAAATTTTCAAGGGATTAAGTTTGATCTGTCATACTAGTACACATCTGAGTGTCCACTGCGTAGCTACAGACCAAGAACATTACGTTAAGAGTTCCAGTCCACACTGTGTCAAGTTGTTGAGGGGAGTCAGCGAAAATCTATAATATTCCTGTCTTACTTCGCCATCATTGTTCTGAGACAGGGAACATGCCTCACTACTAACCCTCCATGGTGGAGGGGGTAGAGGAGGGTTGATGTGAGAAGAACAGGCGATATCGGCACTTTCACTACTTGGTAGGCTTCTTTATGTTACTTTTGTATGAACTGGTTTTTTTTCCATTTGGAGGTACCCCTTTTCCACATAAAAGAACACCCATAAGGCCTGACACATCTCCACCTAGGAAAAGACCTAAATCTCCAAATACATGAACTCAATTAACCTCACAGATCACAAGCATCTTCCAATTACAGCAAATTCTCCAGAAGATATTGTTTATCCCATCCAATCAGGCAATTATCATAAGATACGACTCTAAAAACTCGTCATAAGATATGTTAAAGTTTTGGTAAGTCCGCTATATCGGAGAATCGTAGAAAACTTTGCTTCTGCCTTCCTTTCTTCTACTAGTAGTTATGCCCAAAAGTTGGTTTTTATGGGCTAGTATTTGATATATAATTTTATGAAGTTAATAGCTAAAAAGAAATACACACTATTGAGCATTTCTTTAGTTTGAACTTTTTTGTTAAGCTTGTCTATCTGAATTTGAGGTACAATCTTTTTTTTCAGGCTCGTATGGTGACAATGCTAGTAAAAAGTCACACACACCTTCTGCTATTGTTATTGGTGGTGGGTTTGCAGGCATTGCTGCGGCAAATGCTCTCAGGAATGCGTCATTTGAGGTTTGTGTTCTTGTTCTGATGTTTTAGTTGCAACTCATGTTATGCCTTTTGATCCATACACATCATTTCATCAGTTATGCTAATGTCATTCTTTTCCAGGTGGTTCTCCTGGAATCCCGTGACCGGATAGGTGGTCGAGTTCACACGGATTACTCTTTTGGGTTTCCTGTTGATCTAGGGGCATCTTGGTGAGTTCTGTTCTTTCTTTTAACTACTTTTACTGTATCGTTTAATCTGTATATGACCAAAAGTTCATCCAGTAGTACTGTTTTGAATTCTTACTTCCAAGTTTTGTATGCACTAGGCTTCATGGTGTTTGTGAAGAAAATCCTCTGGCACCTATTATTTCAAGGCTAGGACTTCCACTGTACCGCACAAGTGGAGATGACTCTGTGCTATTTGACCATGATCTCGAGAGGTAAATGGCCATCTAGGCTCTGTATGCAGAGAGTTGTGTTGAGACCCAGTAATGCTGCAACTAACTTGTTTCTATTTCCTTTCAGTTATGCACTTTATGACACTAACGGCTCTCAAGTTCCACAAGAGTTTGTAGAAGAAATAGGGAAAATATTTGAGGCTATTTTGGAAGAGGTAATAACTTCTCTTGGTTCTTGGCGCTTATTGATTTTCAGCAACATTATTGGATTATCATTTCCTATAACATTTATTACATGTACAGACTGGCAAATTAAGGGAAGAAATGAAGGAAGATATCTCTATAGCCAAGGCCATTGCAATTGTTTTGGAGAAAAATCCACACTTGAGGTTTGTATCATCTAATCTCTGTAATAGGTTATCCTAAAGGTATTGGATATTGTATCTGACATCATGGTGCTTACATCAGGCAAGAAGGGATTGCACATGATGTTCTTCAGTGGTATTTGTGCCGCATGGAGGGTTGGTTTGCCACTGATGCGGATGCTATCTCGCTCCAGTGTTGGGACCAGGTAGGATTCCCACCCAACCCAGTACTAACCCAAATAGCCATATGTCTTGCTCACGATTTATGCATACAGTACTGCTTTATTTATGACCATATAATGTGTAATGGGGTGCAGGAGGTACTGCTTCCTGGTGGCCATGGTCTCATGGTTCGTGGATATCGTCCGGTTATAAATACTCTGGCAAAAGGCCTAGATATACGCCTTGGTCACAGGTATGCACATCTTTCCTTTTTAAATGCTCTTTGAGCATGCATTGTCCACCATTTGTTAGCACTGATCCAAGCTCTTCTCTTTAGGGCGGTCAAAATTGTTCGCCACTGGAATAGGGTGGAGGTTACTGTAAGCAGTGGTAAAACATTTGTTGCGGATGCTGCAGTCATTGCTGTTCCCTTGGGTGTTCTTAAAGCAAACACCATTAAATTTGAGCCTAGGCTCCCAGAGTGGAAGGAGGAAGCAATAAGAGAACTGTCAGTTGGAGTCGAGAACAAGATAGTTCTCCACTTCAGTGAGGTTTTCTGGCCTAATGTGGAGTTCCTTGGAGTAGTTTCATCCACTACATATGGATGCAGCTATTTCCTCAACCTTCACAAGGCGACGGGTCATCCTGTTCTTGTTTATATGCCTGCAGGCCGGCTTGCATGTGACATTGAAAAGATGTCAGACGAGGCTGCAGCTCAGTTTGCCTTCTCCCAGTTGAAGAAAATCCTTCCTAATGCAGCTGAGCCGGTAAGCATTGTGACATACATCTCAGTATAATCATCAAAAGATCTGCTTCAAATTCTTACAGTCCATGTTGCCTATATCTTATTGCAGCTTAATTACCTGGTCTCACACTGGGGCTCAGACGAGAACACACTTGGTTCCTACACCTTTGACGGGGTGGGCAAGCCCCGTGACCTGTACGAGAAGCTCCGCATCCCTGTCGACAACCTATTCTTTGCAGGGGAGGCCACGAGCGTCGAGTACACTGGCACGGTGCATGGCGCCTTCTCCACCGGCGAGATGGCTGCCGAGGAGTGCCGGATGAGGGTTCTGGAGAAGTTCAGGGAGCTGGACATGCTGGAGATGTGCCATCCGATGGCTGAGCAAACGGCCACGGTCTCCGTCCCGCTGCTCATCTCCCGGCTGTAAACTATAGTCGCAGCTGGCACGCCACGAGTTTGCTGGCCATTCCAGTGATTGCTCAAGGAAGGCATCGTGGGAGCAATCTATCCCTGCTGTTCCTTTTAGCATGAGGCGTGCGGTCGTGTGACTTGTGGTGTGCTGAATAAACTTATGATTGGATATTGTTAAGTGTGGTCGTCAGTATATGTATACTCTCAGGTATCAGATGGGAGTTATAAGTTTGGTTAGGCACTACGTGTTACGGCCTACGTGACCATCTATGTAGGGCAAAGATGGTGTATATGTGATGAACACTGTAATTTACATTAACATTCATAATATTGGTGTCGATGGCAATTCTTGATGAAGTTTGAATCATTGTTCTACGGTTTTTGGACTGAATATATACTCGCAGCGCATCAAACCAACTCTAGTTGCAATTTAAAATTCAGATATGGTAGTGTGTGCTGATTTCTGGGATCAATTTTAGGGCGATTTCTTATGAACAAGGGCATATGATCGTGACCTCAGAAAGAGTTTCTGCCTGCAGAGGTCAAGCAGCAGCGGCTTGTAATGGACACTACGAGAGGGGCGGTGTATCGCTGCTGCTATCAGGTCCTGGAGGCAGAAGCTTCCTGATCACAGCGTGTATCCCAGGGCTTCCAGCAGCAGACACTGATTTTGACTGACCGGTATGGCGTTACATGACAACCTAAGCTTTACCTTGCGCACAGAAATCTGTCCTTGTGCTGATTGTATTCACTGTACGCCTACTGACTTTTCGTGCCATTGTTATGTGGTTTCTGAAATTTCCATCTTTATTCGTAAATTTCTGAATTTACATGTACTGTTGTTGAACATAAGGCCACGGGTTCCCTAATATTTTTTCTGAATGCCAATCGGATATTTTTGATGCAATGCTGCGTGATCTATTTGCCGGATGGGACTTTCCAATATACCAAGTGCATTAAGGTCATCGGTGATTAATTCCAAACTTTGCAAGAAGCTTCCAAAATAAATTGCTAAACTTCTCCGGTCCTCTCTTTCTATGCGTACATCATGTTCTAGACATTTCCAAGATTTTTCGAAGTAACATTTAGCGACCAAACCTTTCTGATTTGAAGGGAGCATCCCTCTCTGACGTCGTCTCATTTCATCATCCTAACCCATACCTGCTCGCTGATAGGCTGGGACGTACGGCACTGTACGGATGCGCGGTGAGTTGCTCGTCGCCGGCAAGCAGTGACAGCCCAGGGAGGAGCCTTGCCTGGCCTCATGCGTCTGCCCTCCTCCATAGGGAATTGCTGACACACACTTGATCGCCGGGCTTCTCAATCAAAGTAAAGGTGAAGAATTGACAACTGTACCTGTTTTCATATTCTTGCACAATCAGATGAAACGATATTTGGTGGATGCGTGCTGGGAAATCCGTATATCAGCACATAAAGAAGTTATGTCCAAAGTTGTATATGATAATAGTATGTTCATCAGGTATCCAGCAGGGAGAGGGGCTATATTTTTCATTGGCTGTTTCAGTGTCTTTCAACTTGACTCTACCTGTCCGTTTACAGACTGATGTACTGTAGGAACTCTGCACATTCAAATTTCTATTGCTCCTTTCGGAATTAGACTGCCATACAGTACAAGGCTCACCACGAACTGGAAAGTTCTGAACTAGAAAGCACAAACCGAGACATTCAGACAACCTCTCTGAAACCAACACACGTACAGAGCTCCCAGCTCAAATGCCATCATATCAATGCATGCCGAGAGAAACGTATCGCATCGTGCATCAACAGTACCTGCGATGGGAGTACTCATCTGGGCACTACCCCGGAAATCTGTTTCGAATTTCCTAGTGGCCAGTCGTCACCGTCCATGTAGATATGTGGAAAACGATGTGAAAACAAAAAATACGTGGAAGATACGCTCTGAAATCTGAACACCGTGGCGGTGTGGCTCTATAAATACAAGCTCTCAAATGAACGACCTCCCATGAGCTACCACAAAGCTTATATATATGTCCCTATATTTTAGCTGCTGTGTGAAGTGTAATTTAGCTACCCATATGCAATCTTCTTATCTGTAGATTAATTAGTTGTTGTGCGTGGACGTCATGGCGAAGGCCCAGCTCGTCGCCCGGCTCGCCGTGGAGCTCGCGCCGTCTTCGCCGCTGTCGTCGATCATCAGGCGTCGCCGCCGCCGCCCTGGGGCCCCGAGGAAGGTGCTGGACACGATAGTCGAGGAGGAGGCGCCGGCGCCTCCTCCCCGCCGCAATGTCACTGGCGCTGGCTCGTCTGTGCACGCTGGCGGCGAGAAGGGTAAGCGGTGCTCCGGTAGCAGCGACGACTCGTCGGCTGTGCACGGCGAGAAGCGGGTCGTGCTCGGCTCTGCTCCGGCCAAAGCGGGGCGCTCCAAGATGGCCGCGTGATCGACTGAATGTCTGAATTTTCGTCAGCGTCCTCGTTTTAAAATGTTCCGTCAGCGTCGGACGCTTTGGTTGCTAACTGGTGCTCTCTTTGTGGTTTAAGGTTTAGGGATGCATGAACTACGTACGGGCTAGCTTGTGTTATGCGAGTGGAGTTGTGTAATCATCACCCAGCCGGCGTCGAGTGTTAATTATACTGTTATCATGTTATGTAGTAGTACTGTAGTACAGACGGTCTTGGATCGTGTAGCCCCGCCTGTCCGTTGCAAATGTTACAGTCAATAAAATGGTTCCCACAGTTAAAGTCACTCTTGGAACACAAATGAATGCATCGTCAGTTCATCCCATACGGCAGTGCGGCACATCCGAAAGCAATAGAACATAACATGGGGGGTGCATGCCGCCCGGGCACTACTAGCTCACATGCATATCACGTATCAGGCAGCCTATGTTGTACCGGCGTAAAGTTCAAATGCCTCTAGTTGGTGAATTGACTGAATTCTGCCCCCTTCATTGGAATCAACTTAAATTTCGTTTTCTGTTTTGTAGGGTTGAAGACGAAACGGAAATGGATGAAAACATCGTTCCCGCGTGTCTCTCTGAAATCGAAAACAAAATCTGGAAACACATACAAAAGTGGAAATCAAAGAAAACGAATATGAATGTGGAAATCACCGGAAACGAATATGGAGCAGACACGACATGAAAACGGACATTTGTGGTAACACAATAGCAATATAATTGCTTGATTTGTACACCAAAAGGCACACATAAAAAAGTAGAGACAACAATACAAGTAATAGCTACTCCAACTCGATGGCTGAGATAAAAGTGAAATCCGACCTTTCTCTAAAATAAGCTCTTGACTATCCTGCCTTAGGCCCTGCTTGGATGGTCCGTTAATTTTCCTGGCCCAGTAGATTTGCACCCCTGTTTCCTTATGCACCTAAAATACGGCCGGAAAAGACAGACATCGATCGATCCGTAAGATAATACCCGCCCTCGATCCTGTGAAACAACCGGCGGAAAAAAACAGGACACAAAATAAACAACAAACCAAGTGCAGTCCTGTCAAAAGATACGGGACGGAAATTTTACACCCCCTTTCCCGGAAAATACGACAATCCAATCAGGGCCTTAGGGGTTTTTTCGGGGACTTTGAACCCCTAGATTTTGGAGCTTTCCCAAACAAACATTTGAACTAGGAAAAGGAAGAAGGTGAATGGTCTTGACGGAGTAAAGGGAATGTTTTGGTGATCCATAAACGGATGAACCGCGCTTGGCTGCCACCCGGTATATAAAAAATGCTCCAACAAACTTCAAAAATTTCAAATAGAGCTCAAGCTCCATGTAGCCCTTTTTTGATTTTTTTTTAAAATCACACTTTTAAGTTTCAAAAAATTTGGAACAAAAAATCTTGATGTAGAAAATTAAGAGATCTACTAGTGTGCAAAAATCCAATCCGAAACTCATAGTATATTTGGCTTAGCAAAAAGGACAAATGCATAGATCTAGATCTAGTGAACAGTGTATAGTTTGAAAGTTTGAAATTTTGGTAGATTTATTATTTTTGTTGAGCCCAAAATACAGTGAGTTTAGGATTGATTTGTTACACACTATTAGATCTCATAATTATCCATTTCAAGATTTTTTGTCTCGATTTTTTTGAAACTTTCAAACATCATTTTTGATTTATTAAAAAAACACGGGCTACATGGAGCTCGAGCTCCATTTGTCCATTCTCAACAAACTTGACCTATTGAACAATTCATGATTCGGAACTGAGCTCGACTAGACTGATCTTTAAGCGTGGAATCACTTTTTCATCATGTACCTGACCCTGTCGTGGAAGGTTCATATTCTCATTTTGTTGTTGAGAATGCATTTACCGAGGAAGTCCAGTCCCGCTAATCCAGAAGTCAGTTCATTTCCCTGGATCGTTTTTTACAGGGTCACATAAGGAAATTTCAAACAGTTGAGCATGTGCGATAAATTTTGCGAAATTCGTTGAAAAATGAAAACACAGAATTTACAGTTTAAGGCCTATACAACTTTTTCCTATACAACTTATTTTGGTTCAAAACATGGTTGTGTGACTTGTGTAGATTTGAAATGAATGGTGAAGAAGTTTAAGAGAGAGCGAACATAAACATACTCTACACATGCAAAAGGTTGCATTCTTAAAGCTAACTCCGAGATCACATAGCTGAAAACGGCCGATTCGGCCGGTTCCTCCCAAGCCTGACCCAAAGATGATTTAAAAAGCACTTCACACAAAGGGGCAAGAGAGGTCGGGCATCTAAAGAGCATCTTTTTTTCTCCCATATGCGAGCCAACGGTGGTGCGAGCATTTTTCACTTCCCGCTGAAGCTCACATTCGTTTCCAACAGGATCTCCTCTCACTGCCAAGACGACCCCACGGTTCACTAGGCACACGGACCCCACATGTCAGAGTTCCTCACCGTACCAGTTTTCCCATGCCTCTAGCAGAATCTGAGACGTCCATACGCAAACCAACGGTCTGTATAGTTCCTACCTCACCACCAGCCAGGAAAAAAATATCCCCGTCCCCTGCTACTGGCGTGCTCTCTCGGGGAACGGATCCAACTGACAAGCCACCGATTCCATCACGCGAAACCCTCGCCGGCGATGGCCTCCGCCGTCCTTGCCGGCCAGCGCGGGCCGCACTACCACTGGGGGGAGAATCGCGCCCCGCTGACCACGCCCCTGGCCCTCGCACCCAGCCCTAACCCCAGCCGCCACGCCCTCCCGCGCGCCGACACATCGAAGGCACCGCCGCCGCCGCCGCTGGCCTCGACGGCGGACGGATACCTGACGTTCTGTCCGGCGGGGCTGACCGAACGCGAAGCCGCCGCGCTCCGGGAGCGCCTCAACGGCGAGCTGGGCCAGGTCCGCGCCCTCCTCTCCCGCATCGACACGTGGCAGCGCGAGATGGAGCAGCAGCAGCACAAGGAGAATCTCCCCGCGCCTCCGGCGAAGCTCCGGGCGGCGATGGGGAAGCGGTGCGCGCAGATCCTGGCCAAGCTGCAGAAGGACAAGCGGAGCATCTGGTTCAACACGCCCGTCGAAGTCGAGCTCCTGGGACTCCACGACTACCACGCCGTCATCAAGCACCCCATGGACCTCGGCACCGTCAAGGCCAGCCTCGCCGCCAGGAAGTACCCCTCGCACAACGCCTTCGCCGCCGACGTCCGGCTCACCTTCTCCAACGCGCTGCGGTACAACCCGGTGGGCCACGATGTGCACACCTTCGCCGGCGACCTCCTCGCCTCGTTCGAGAAGATGTACAGGGCGGCCGTCTCTTGGTTCGAGGAGGAATGCAAGCGCCTTGCGCGGTCGAAGCCATTGAAGGCGGAGCGCCCACCACCGGTCCCAGCACAGGTGAAGCCGAGGGTGGTGAAGATGCTGAAGCCGAAGGCCAGGGAGCTGAACAAGAGGGAGATGAGCTTGGATGAGAAGAACATTCTTAAGGTAGGGCTGGAGAGCTTGCCTGAAGAGAAGATGCATAACGTGCTGCAGATTGTGCAGAAGAGGAGTGTCAACAATCCAGAGCAGGCTGGGGATGAGATTGAGCTCGATATTGAGGAAATGGACATAGAGACGCAGTGGGAGCTTGATCGGTTAGTCAGCAACTTCAAGAAGGCACTCAACAAGAGCCGACGAACTGCGATGATGAATGGGGACACTGCTGAGGTTGGCGATACTGCCGGTGCTGATGCTGTGAATGGTGCTATGTCTACTTTGGTTGACAATGCTGATGTGGTAACGGCTGTATATTGTTCTTGTTTGCAGTTAGTTGATATGCAAATTGGACTCTCATGTGTGCTGTTCTGTTTTGTTATTTACAGGAGAGCGAGAATCCTGAGAAGGCGACTATACTGGCTGAGCAGGTGGATGAGTACGTAGATATTGAGGATGAGATGCCAACTGTGACTTACCAATCAGTGGAGATCGAGAAGGGTGCTGAGGTCATGAGTGTCTCTGGTGGTTCAGGCAGTGGCTCCTCATCATCCAGCGGTACTGTCAAACTCCCGGTTTATTTGTCATGAACTGAAGTTCTTGCATTGTTTCTCATTTGGCTTTGTTTACAGGTTCGGGGTCAGGGAGCTCAGGGGACAGCGCCTCAGAAGCTGGCAATGCTCATTCTCTGGTGTAGAGGAGGTTGTTCTGACAGTAGATTTGAGTAGGTAGGTAATATGGGTACTTGTTTCTGGGATGTGCATGTGGGTTTGGATTTAGTTAACGTAGTTCCTAGTGGATGACTGGCTTTGTGGGTAATCTGGTAGCTCAGCTGGACAATGTATATATAAGTCAAAATTGGAGGGTACTGGGGCATGTGATGGTTCATCTGGCCTTTTGTTCTGAAGATGACTTTTGTAGCGGTGTGTTTTCAGCGGGGTAACTATTCTGTACGCAATCCTTGTTATGCCTGACGTAACTACAGCATCAGGTTAAGAATATATTGAGCTGTAGTTGTCATGTTTGTCTGTGCTGTGTATTGACATGAGAATGACATATGAATGAGAGAAGTTTCAGTAGCCATGCAAACCTGACTTGATTGGGAATTTTTGTGCCAGTGATGTTTTTTTTCAAAGACCACATCCTTCGAACAACTGTTTGTGTTATTTTGTTGCCTGTTATTACTGAGTAACTTGAGATCTACTGTTGCTAGAAGCTTTTTCTTGTTGCATAACAGTGGAAATATCAGCACAAGGTGCAGGTTAGCTGTTGCAAATTCTGTTAAATTAGATTGCTTATGATTGTCGAAGCAACAGATCGACTCCTTGTAAATATTGAGCAATTGCTTAATCGTCAAAATGATGGATGCAGTTCCAACGCCCACTGGATGGTCCATTGGTCCTAGATGAGGTGATAAATTTCGTCTCTACAAGTTGAGACGTGAAGTTGTTGCCTGTTCTTCTCTGTGGATCTAAACTTTCACTTGGTAACTTATCCTGGCCTTTAATTTCATAAATTAAATGAATATTTTTGTTTGTGTTCTGCATTGCTGATCATGGCGCCAGCAAGCAGAACTCTTGCTGGGAACCTTGAAGAAAACGATGACCACAAGTGAACAAAGCAAAAGAACTATGAGAATCCAAGAACAACTCGATTGAGCACAAACATGTTTGCTTACCAGCATCACAAATACCACAAGTTGTTTCTGGGATGTGCATGTGGGGTTGGATTTAGTTAACGTAGTTCCTAGTGGATGGCTGGCTTTGTGGGTAATCTGATAGCTCAGCTGGATAATGTATATATAAGTCAAAATTGGAGGGTACCAAGGCATGTGATGGTTCATCTGGCCTTTTGTTCTGAAGATGACTTTTGTATCGGTGTGTTTTCAGCGGTGCAACTATTCTGTACGCAATCGTTGTTATGCCCGACGTAACTACGGCATCAGGTTAAGAATATATTGAGCTGTAGTTCTCATGTTTGTCTGGTGTTGTGTATTGACATGAGAATGGCATATGAATGAGAGAAGTTTCAGTGGCCATGCAAACCTGACTTGATTGGAAATTTTTGTGCCAATGATGTTGCTTCTTTTTTCTAAGACCATATCCTTCGAACAACTGTTTTTGTTATTTTGTTGCCTGTTATTATTTTGTAACTTGAGATTTACTGTTGCTAGAAGCTTTTGCTTGTTGTATAACAGTGAAAATATCAGCACAAGGTGCAGGTTAGCTGTTGCGAATTCTGTTAAATTAGATTGCTTATGTTTGTCAATGCAACCAATCTAGTCCTTGTAAATGTTGAGCAATTGCTTAATGGTCGAAATGGTTGATTCAGTTTCAATGCCCACATGACGGTCTGAGATGAGGTGATAAATTCCTTCTCCCCAAATTGAGACGAGAAGCTGTTGCCTGTTCTTCTCTGTTGATCTGAACTTTCTCTCGGGTAACTTATCCTGGCCTTTAATTTCTTAAATTTAATGAGAATTTCATTTCTATTTCGCATTGCTGATCATGGCTCCAGCAAGCAGAACTCTTGCTAGGAAGCTTAAAGAAAACGACAACCACAAGTGAACAAAGCATACGAACTATGAAAGACCAAGAACAAGTCGATTAAGAACAAACATTTTTGCTTACCAGCATCACAAATACCAAATGAAGAAGAAATGAACTCAACAGAATGTGCCAAGATAGCATATTACATACGCATGTCATATCTGCATCACTCGTATCACAACAGGGGAAACTAGTAATGAGCGACAGACAAAACAGGTTGCAGGTTTGCATACTCAGTTCTGATACTAATTTATGCACAGACTGGTGTTTGCTGGTGAGGCCATCCCGACTTCTGGCTAACTGAGACATGAGTTTAGTCAACCCCAACATATCGGTCTTGTCTTGCTTATCACAGGAGAGCTAGTATTCCGATCTCAGAAGTGCATGCATATAGCTGCAGAGCATACTTGCCTGTACATTGTTAACTAAGGTAGTTTTGGGAAGGCTTCAGGACACCAACCAGGCTCCATTAATCTTGACCCTTAGGTTGCTCGTTGCTAGAGCCCTGCATTGATTAGTTAGCTCCTCGCTGCAACCAGAGATTTCCAGTTCTTCCAGCGAAAGTGGGAGGAGGCCTGTTCCCGGCAGCCTCGAGATGCCCGAACAATAGAATAACTCCAACCTCTTGAGGGACGGAAGGAGGTGCAGCTCCGCAGGAAGAACTACTAGACAAGTACAACAATTAAATTCGAGCTCTTCCAGGGACTTGAGGAGCACAAGCGCTCTCCCTTGCTCCTCTGTTAGCACCGAACTTCGAAGTTTCAGGCGTCGGAGGGAGGTGAGGTGGTTGCAGAATGATGTCGTAAGAACAGACGGATAATCGATCTCGAGTGTTTCCAGCCGAGGGAGCAGCTCACATCCCTGCCTTGAAAAGCTCTCCAAACAAGGACCCAAGCAAGGGCAGTTGGATACTGCCAAATGCCTGACGCTGACAAAGGATTGCAAGCCCACTAGCGCGGTGAGCGATACACAGTCTACAATCGTCAGTTCTTCCAGTGCCGTGCATGAGCGCAGCTGTAGGGATTCCAAATCTAGGTCACATTCTACCTTTAGCCTTTTAAGGTTGGCGAGATCACTCGGCGGAAAGCATGGTTGCAGCGTTTCTTGGGACCACCTACCGATGGAAAGTTCCTCAAGTGATGTCGGGAGGAGCAATGTTCTGTTCGCCTGGTCATCATTTCCATCTTTATGCACCAAAGACGAGAACAGCTCGGGGCATTCCCAAATGCTTAGCTCCTGAAGGGAGGTAAATCTAGAAATGCCTTCCTCACCCCAGTTAAATGTTAGACGACGGCAGTTGCTAATAGTTATCTTCTTGAGAGAGGGCATGAGATTTAATGGCATGTGTACGAGCCCGTCTTGAGCTAACCCATTCAATGCGTCACATTGCTCTCCTGATGACGAGTCTTCCTCTTCTTCCGCTACCTTCAACTCCTCTAGGTGTGGCGCATGTCGCAGCAACAGAGATAGCCACTTCCCTGCTATTCCACATGACTCTATACTGAGACATTGAAGAGACGGGAAGGCTTTCCAATTCCCAGTTGTCACATCTTCAGTGGTATGCTCTGACGTCACATCTGAAGAGAAAAGTTCCTTGCACATGCTTATTTTCAAACTCTTTAAAGAGACGAGTTGACTAAACCCTTCCAACGAAAAATAACTTAGATTTTGGCAGCCCAATATTGTCATTGATTTGAGGTTTCTCAGATTATGGAACGCCAGGATTTTGTCATCCAGTATCCTCAACTCATCAGAGCATTCAAAAGAGTCTCCGTGCCCAATCTGGAGCTCTTCGTTGGATGATCCCACCATATACGGAAATGTTGAAACTCCATCGATGAGCAACTCAAAACAGGTGGCTGAAGGTGGAAGGGGATTCAACACTTCCAAATGAGGGCAATCACGAAGCATTAATTTCCTAAGACCAGGCAACCATGACCTCTGCTCGATTTCGAATCTACCATTGTTCTCAAATAGATCAAACTCCTTCAGTACTTTACAATTCTCGACCTGCAATACCCTTAAACTACAGTTCAGACCCTCCACAGAAGTGCTTGAGCATCTCACTAATTCTGGCATATCAATCAAAACTAGCTCCTCAAGTGAAGGAACCAATACTTCTGTTACTTGCTGCATTCTAGTCAACTTCAGCTTTGTAATAAATGGAAGACTTTCCAGACATGGAAGCATTCTCCATCCTCCACAATCATTAAGATGAAGTGTCTGCAAGGAGGTAAGTGATATATTGCTGGAAAGCCAAGTTGGTGAGATAGTCCCATTATATCCCGATATATGTAGATGCTTTAAGTCCATATGCGGCTCAAGGCCCTGAAGCACCTCTTCTGCTATTTCTGTAGTAGGCTCAGAACTTGGGCTAGTTCCATCCATTGGTAAGAGCTCCTGTGGCGAGGTATCCTTCCAGGACAAGTGCAGCTTTTCTAAGTGAACTTTGTCTCCCAGCCGTGCCTGATTAGCCTCCTCCCGAGTTTTAACAGCATCAAGTTCAGACAACCCAAGTTGTACAAGCTTGTTCATGGATCGGAGTTGTGTTATCTCAAAGCCGCTAGAACTTAATTGAAGCTTAAACTCTAGCTCTTGAAGTGATGTCATGCTACCGACGTTAGCAATTTTAGAGAATACTCCCTTTTCTGCAACAAGGTGCCGCATGCACACCAGTTTCTGCATGCCATCAGATACAACTGGATCTGTGTTCGAGCCGACATCTAATACTTGAAGATGAAAAAGCTTAACCAAAACTAGTGGTAAAACTCCATTTAAACCATCAGGCTCACGTTTTAGATAGCGAAGATGTGCAGGATTTACCAAACTGCACATCAGGGAATTAAAATCAGCACATGTTGCAGACAGTTGGAGCAGGCGTAAATTCCTTGCCTTCTGCAAGATATCTTGGAGCAACTGTAAGAAGAAAGAGTCATAGTTCCCAAATAACACCATTGTCCTCAATTGGCTAACCGGAACTATATTTCTCAGATTTTCTTCAAACTTCTGCCGATATTTGTTGTTGTATGCAGAATCGAATACTATTGACAAATGGCGTATAGTTGGCAACATCTTATTGCACTGTAGACCATCTATAGTTGCACATTCAGTCCTTGATATCATCCCCGCAAGATCGTGCATGATATCACACATAGAAAACCAATTTTGACTTCCTAAAGAGGATTCTTCTTCCTCTTCTTGTTCAACTTGCTGGAAGAATCCCAGGTTTACCAAATCAGTCAGATATTCCCATCCCCTCTCCTCCAAACTCTTAGTTAAACAGGTGATATTCACAAATCCCTGGGAAATCCAAATATACACCAAATCCTTACCAAAGAACTTATGTTTATTAGGGAATATAGAACAATATGAGAAGCATTGCTGCAGATGGTACGGCAGCTCATCATAGGTAATCTTCAAAGCAGACATGATGCCTTCAACGAGTCCTAGTGATTTCCAATCTTCTTTCTGGAGAATGTTACTCCAATGATCAACGGTAAGGTGTTCTTTTAATAGTGCCGCTGCAGATACTGCTGCCAACGGGTTGCCCTTTAACTTCTCTGCTATTTTCAGTCCAATAGTGATTAGTTTGCTAGGACCTTCATAGTTCCCATCTCCAAATGCACATGATTTGAACAGTAACAAAAAATCATCGTGTTCCAAAGCTCCTAACTTGACTGGTTTGAGTGTGCCTAACCTTTTCGCAACAGATAAACTCCTTGTTGTGACTAGAACCACAACCACAGTACCCTGACCTGATATGAAAGGAGCCAACAACTTCTCCCATCGGGAATCCTTCATGTCATCCCACACATCATCAAAAATAAGTAAAATTCTCTTTGAATTTACATGGCTCTTCAAGATCTCCTGAAGCTTCGCAAAGCTGCTTATTCCTTCATGCCTTTCTTGACAAACAAAGTCTAACATCTCCCTTGTGAGCCTCACCTCGTCGAAGTTGCGGGACACCCAAACCCATATTCTGTGCTGAAATTGAGTTCCCACTTCTTGATCATTGTATACAAACTGAGCAAGAGCTGTCTTCCCAATACCCGCAATGCCTACAATAGGCAGAACTCTTACACCATCAGATATGTCTTGTAACATACACTTTTTGATGGATCTCTTTTCTGCAACCCTCCCATACACTTTCCTTGAAAGAAGGCTTGACGTTCTTAGGTGTTGATCCGAGGCTGCATTCAAGTGGTAACTTGAACTGGATGCAGGGTCTGATCCATGTAGCTTGAGAACATAACTAACTTCCCCACGGACGTCGTGTAACTGGCTAGTTATTTTGTGGATCCTATTGGATAGTTCGGCCCTGTCCCAAGGGGTGTACGTGTCAGCTACAGTGACCTGTGCTGCCTCCTCATCCTCTCTCCTTCTTTTTCTGCCAGATGAATCAGCAATTACAATAGGCGTCGTAGTTTCAGTGGCATCACCAGCGCTGCAGTAGGAAAACAGACCGAGTGTGTGATCTTGATTAAACTGATGTGTGCACACAAAGAACTTCTAAAATTGTGCCAAAGCAAGTCATAAATTCATTAGGCGGTACCTTGGAGGATTTGGCGGCTGGTGATTTGCTCCAGGTTTCTTCTGACAAACCTTGTTATGGTTGAGCATACCCGATGTCCCATCCTTGGCTGCACACTTAATGGGTGTTAGGCAGTGTTTACATGTTGCTATGAGAGGTTTTCCGTTTGGATCTTCTTCTGTGACATTAAAATTTTCCCATGCCTTGGACCATTTTTTTCGTTTCTTGACACCACGGCTGCTTGACGTATCATCAAGTGGCATATCAGCATTGCCCCTTGATGTATCATCTACTCGCTCTGCTGCTGGCACGGCTTGTGGACCATTCACTGTGACTGCGCCAAATGAGGAAAATTAAGAGGCATATCAGCTTGAACAAGTTTCCGAAGTCGTGGTGGGCGATATGCTCTGTTTTCGTAATAAAGCTGCTGCTTTTCCCCTAAAAAAAGATGGAAGAAACTAGCGGTCTAGCGCACTTGCATTTACAGGCTAATTTACCTCCTTGGACCTGCTGTTGGAGCCTGTAGTAGTCGAGCTCGTCGACCACGTCGTCGGCTTCATAAAGGTGGTCCTAGAGAAGAGCGAGATATTCAGCCAGCGCCTTGTTCCCTATCCCCCTCTCCTTCACAGCTAAGAGCACCATCTTGATTCTCCTGATCTCCGACTTGAGCTTCTCGATGTCATCGGCTAACCCGACTTGGCGAATCCAAGCATCGAGCTTGTCGATTAGGAGGGTTGCAAGGATGGTCTGCACCAGCCATGCGCTCGCGGCCTCCATCAGATCCGCCAGAAGGATGTTCTAGCGATGGTCAATGGAGGAAATACAGGGGTCGAGAGGGTAGCAGACAAAAGCAATATACAATGCGGAAGCCAACCAGCGGGCGCAGAGAAAAGGAAAACCCAAGTATTCTGGGCCGCGTAAGTTCGGCCTGTCCATTATCCAAAGTCCGTGCCAGGCGTTTCGATATTTTAGTGGTATGCAAATTAGGCCCAGATTTATAATAAATTGGGCAAAGGCGTAGCCTTGTTTCTCTGTTCTCTCTCTACAAAAAAAAACCTCGTTGCTCTGCTTCCACCATGGTTTAGTCCGAGTGCCAAAATACAGCTAATGCAAAACAGATCAAACCAAATTTCTGGTAACTTCACATGGATCGGAAGACACGACAGAACTCGACCTTCCAATATTATTTTGAATAACACGATCCTCATTCTGGAAAACATAGGAATCAAATCAAACCCTTTTGTCCAACACACAGATTCACGGACAAACATGCACATAAATTTTACAACAGCATCTAATGCTGACAAACATAACTTACAAATTTTATGTGGAAGCAAACCCCTCTCTAAAACGGACACACCTAGCGTAACACACACACACAGAGAAAGAGTTTACAACAGTATCAGCAATGATAGCTAGCAAGGACTAAGAAATCTGTGGAAATGGGACCAACTATTTCATGTTCAGAACGGCAAAGCCTCCAAGCGCAGCCACCATGACGAAAGGCAGGATGGAGATCCACAACATCGTCTTCCCTGCGGCATGCCGTCTAATCACGTCGCCTGACACCCAGAAGCCGGCCGACGCTTCCATGAGGCCAAAGATGAACACAGCGATGAGGATTCCGTAGTACAGATAGAATGGTGCCTTTCCATGGTGGAGAAAAATACCTCCCGGCGCCTTGGATATTATCAGGCAGAGCGCCGCGGCCGCTTCGACGATGCCAGACGAGATTAGTGCCACCGGGAGCTTCTCCGCGTTGAGGCATGCGGCGGAAATCAAGGCTAGAAGGTTGATGTAGGTGAGCTGGGGATTCATCTTGTGGGCGTGGTTTCTGCTCTCTGCTGACTGCTATTGTTCGTGCTGAAGAGATGAGTTTGCTTTTGCGATCGGAGATGGTGAATGTATTTATAATGCAACCTTTGAACGCGCTGAAGGGGACAGCCCCATTCGACTAGCCTTCCTCGCCGAAACCGAAACCGAAACCGAAATCCATAACCGAAACCAAAACATATGGATTTCCCGATATGGTGGTGCTGGTGCGAAGGCTCTGAGCTAGCCATCCTGTCGTTATCATCCTTCGTAAGCAGGAGCACCCGTATTGGTGGAAAAAAAAACTGAGCAACAAGGTGCAGTCAAGTTCGGTTTCGGGGGCTGAGCGTGGAACTCATCTTCTTCGGGTGTCTACTGTGGTGCGTGCTGAAGAAATGGTTTGCTTTGAGGTTTTGTATTCGGAGATGGTGAATACTTTAAGGAACGCGCAAAGGGAAGACATAAACTAACATGTCAAATGAAAAGCACCATCCGACTGGCGCAGTCTTCCTCCCCAAAACCGTATCCAAAATCCATAACCAAAACAAAAACATATGGATTTCCCGACATGGTTGTGCAAAGGCTCTGAGCTAGCCATCCTGTCGTTATCATCCTGCGTAAGCAGAAGCACCCATATTGGTGGAAGAAAAACTGAGCAACAACAAGGTGCAATCAAATTCCTAATTATTTTTATTGGAAATTCTTGAACTCCAAAATATGCTTAAAATTGGACCATTTTGAAAATGATTTCATATTGCAAGACTTTCAAACGAATATGAAAATATATTATAGAAGTAGACAATTATGCGGACTGACATTGAGCACAAAACCATACGAAATTATGAAATTTTATGTCAATGTGCAAAAAATAAACAGGATAAACATATTTACCTTCCTTAAAAAAAATGCAGGTATTTATACCGGTAGATGATTTTTTTGCTATGTTGTACCATTCTCAGACCTTCACTCGACTGTAAATGGTAATTTTAGTTTAAAATGCTCATTAATACAAGTACTCCCTCGTGTTGCCCACGTCTGTCAGCCGAGGGGGAAAACCTAGATTGGCCGCTGCAAGGCCCTCTCCCCCTTCTCTCCCTCACCACCGCCCGAGGGTGCAACCTCTAGTCCTATCGCCCGTGGCCATCGGTGCGGGACGGCGTCCTCGGGCTCAGGCGTGGTGCGGTTGCCGGCGTCACGGTGCAGTCCCTACGGCGGCACGGCAGATGGTGTGACGCTGGAGTGCACTTGGATAGTGGCCTCAGCCATCTCCCTGGGTGGCAAGGATGGAGGGCAGCGCATGCTTCAAGGCCACCTCTTCCGCCATGGCCTCCACGGAGGTAGGGCTGCTAGGGCCGATCTTCAGGCCTAATCACGCCACGTTCTCCGTGCATGTCCATCGAGATTTCTTGGTGGCTGCATCACTGACCTGCCAGTGGGAATGAGCTGACTCTGGTCATAGGGGACGATGGCGCCGTCTTGTGCGCTCCGATCATAGGAGACGATGGCATCGTCTTGTGCGCCATTACCTTGTCGAAGGTTTTGTCAATGCATCTGCCACATCCACGCCCAGACTGCACCAGGGGAATATCTAGATCTCGGTATCTCGGATCATACGATGACGATGCTCTATGCCGTTCTCTCCCTCGAGGCATCCTTTTGTAGCAGCTGCTAGTCTAAGGGGTAGAAGATGGAGCGGCTTTGTCTTGCATAGAGACTTCGGCCGTAATGTCAAGTCATGTCTGGTTCAGTAGGTGCTATGCACGGCATTTCTTGTGAAGTCAGCTAGCGAGATTCGGTGGCATGGTGCCGAAGGGTCTTGCTGGCAACCGCGCATGCATAGGTGAATGCGCCCAATGCAGAGGTGTTGCTTGGCACCACAGTCTTTGCATTGATCTACACCCTGAAGATGAGATCGCAGAAGGTAGCGGAGGCGGCGATATCCGGAGCGAGCGCGTTGGTGCAGCTATGCAGATCTGCTGGGGCGCATCGGAAGCACTGGCTTGCACATGGTGGCTAGGTGGTTCCATATCCTACCGGGAGCCCACGATGGATATTGCTATCGTTATGGTCGGTGGTGTTGTGTTGGCGACTTTGGCTTTCTAACCTTTGTATGTCTATTGTTGCATTTGTTGTCTTAATAACAAACGAAGGATGTATGCGTTGGTCTCGATGCTGAGGCTAGGCGAGTTCCTATTTTGATTTTTTTTACAAGATTGGACTTTTTAGTTTAATGAAATAGTAATACACCAAACCAGTGATGTAATAGAGCCGTGCACACCCGGAAAGTGTCATTGGCACACGGGCACCAATGATCTCTTCACGTTTAGATTTTTGAAAATTTTAAAATATCATATTTCCGCATCTTCAAAAATTATGACGTTAAATATATAACAAGATATATACAGGAGGAGCATACGCAAAAAAGTCTCGTTAAAAAATACTTTATATTTTGGGAGATACAAAAAGACAAATTTCTAACAAAAAAGATATATTAGTTTACTACTTTTTTACTACTAGTTAGTGTGCACGTGCAATACACGCTTCGATAATACAAACCAAAATTTTGGATCCTACCATTTTATATGAGTCTCCTTTTCTATTGTTCTTGTTCATATCTATCTTATTGTGTTCGTTTAATAAATGTGGGACTCTTGAAGAACATACGTATTTCCACAATAAAATCAAGCATCATTTCTTGCATATTATTTGTAATTCCAATACTCACAAGCGATGGTGAGCCTAAATAAAGCATGCACATGCACAAGTGTCCAAGTGATAAAAATCACAATAATAACGTTAAATCAATCACTATGCAATCTCATTCAACCATTGAAAGATTTCTTGTAATTTATGGAGTGAATAGCATAATTTTAAAGCTAGTAATGCAAGTACTTGCATATAATAAAACAATATATCTCTTTTGCGAATTTTTATAGATTCATATGCATGGTTCAAGGCTTGAAATCTGATAGGGGCAGCATTTAAAATTTTGCAAAATGATTATGACGTTACAGTGTAACAGTCCAATAGTATGAGATCAATCAGTAGAATAAGCTCTCCAATTTTCTAATACGTAGGCAAACTCATCAATAGATTCAAAGAACATGTGTCATCTATTCTCTTAAAGTTTTGGCATCGATTCGTAGGTCCAAAGTCTCAAGTGAAATACTCCATCCGTCACAAATTAGTTGTCTTAACTTTTGTATGCAGATCCCGTTTCAAAAAACTTTTGTATGCAGATATGTTTTAGTATGTATAGATACATGTGTATTTAGATAAAGTTTAAACAACTAATTTGGGATAGAGAGAATATGAAAAGAATGCATATGGACTTGGGATACTAATTTACTAATTTGAAAAGAACACTTAATAAGGAGTTAGGACTGAACTACATATCAGTGAGCAGAGAAAGATCCATGGGCGCAGATTTATTCGTCCCTCTAGGCATTGCAGTAATTTTTTTTTGGAGAGAGATTAAACAGGGGATCAAACTTGCCTACTCGACAGGAGAGAGCAATATTGTGGAGAGGCAAACCTGATAAGCGTCTATGTAGGCGTCGCAGTGGCCCTGGCCCTAGAATGACAGCAGTGACCCGCCACGATGAGCAGGAGCCTCGCATCAACGCCAGCTAGTGATCCGGATGGCGGCGCTTCCACGGTTGCGGTCTCGGATGCTGCGATGAGGAGGAGCCTCGCGTGAACGACAACCTAGTGATCCGGACGGTGGCGCTTCGACGGTTGCGGTCTCGGACGGGGCTGAGGTGGGTCGTGTGTGCCTTTGTGGAAGGCAGGGCGGGCAGCGACGGAGTCGAGTCGGAGTCTGTTTGTACGTGAAATCCCTGTTTTATCTTAACGTCTCTGCAATGTCATTGGGTAGCTTCGGATCGTTGGATCTAAGGAATAAAAGGTTGAGATTTAATGTTCCTGCCAATATTTGCGCTTTTATATGTAGTTTAGACTATTTACTATGCGAAATTTGTCTTTTTTTTATATATCCCAAAATACAATGTATTTTTTAACAGGATTTTTTTTACATACACTCCTTCTGTATATATCTATCTATATATTTAACATCATAATTTTTAGATACATAGAAATATAGAATTTTTAAATTTTCAAAATTCTAAAATTGAAAGGAGCACTGGTGCCTGTATACACCAAATCCCTTCTCCGTGAATCCAGCCAAATAGGTGCACTTTGTCAAAGGATCGAATGCAGAGTCAAGACCAGTTCTGTTCTGTTGAATCCCGTTTCTCTTCCCGTTGCCCCTTCTATGGAGCTGTTGGGTTCCCGTTCCGATTAGCCTAGCTTCTCAGCATATAAGCTCACATTACAGCGGTGACAGCTGCTGGTGAAAGCGAAACATGCTTACTCCATTGTTTGTTTGTGTGGCCACTGACGGCAGATAGAGTTAGAATAGTACCATGGTTTTTTTTTTTGTTGAAGCTTCGGGCCTGCGTACAAATTTTGAGAAGAGCTGGGCTAATCCTTGATCAGATGCAATATGGACCCTTTCTGATGACTCTGGGCCTTTTTAAGTCATCTCCAGCAAGACACAAGTTCTCAACCAAAATAGAACTCCAGCGAGACACTACTAAAAATTTACTAATATCTTTATGCTTCTTACCAAGGCCACAAAAATCAACTAAAACTGACGAGCAAAGCAATCACCATAATAAGTTGTGCTATTTTATGTCATGATCAGTGTTTCAAGACCATTGAGCTGACTTCGTATATTGCTAGCACCATCATATCCTTGTTCAAAAATAGAGAAAAAAAGCTAAAGTTTGAGATGAAAAGAAGTTGTCTTGTTCACATGAACAAAACCAACAAAACTTTCTTTTGAATATCTGGAACTATCAACATATGGCAAAGCAACTTACCTTCTTTCATTGCACTCATCAACGTGCAATCGTAGTATATTATTGCCAACTTCTTTAAAAATATATTGTATTATAGTAGGTGCAAAACCTTCAGGTATATCTTTCTAGACCCTACACTAGTAGAAAAATGGGCATCGGTCTAAGCCTTTAGTACCGGTTCCCGTATGAACCGGTACTAAAGGGTGCATTAGTACCGGTTCATTTGCCCAGCCGGCCGAGCAACATCAATACCGGTTCGTTGAGGGCCTTTTGTACCGGTTCATACTACGAACCGGTGCGAAAGGGTTTTAGTCAAATTTTGAGGCGGAGGTCGGGCCAGAGCTGAACCTTTAGTACCGGTTCATCTGAAGAACCGGTACTAAAGGGCCCCTGCCCTATTTCTTCAGGCGCCCGATCGATCCCTGCATCTCATTTTCCCTTCTCCTTCTCCTCTCTCACATTTCCAAATATTTTGCACCTCTCACACTCCAATAAATCTTCATTTCTCTCCACCATTTTATCAAGATTGACAGCACCCATCTATCTAAGGGTTAGCAATATCATCCTTTCTTCCGGCGTTCCTAATTTAGCTCATTTCTTTGCTAGTTTAACTCGTATTATTTTTCTAGTGCTAGCAAGGTGTTTGATGAAATGCCTAAGTTAGGGATTTCATTCTTTTTGTATGCAATTGAGCTCAAATTAAAGTATGATTTGTAGGTTTTAGTATCGTCCCCGTCCTCACCGCTGTCGATCGCCAGCGTCTTCCCCTAGCCGGCACTGTACCACCTCGGTGAGCCTCTTTTTTTTAATAAAAAAAACTTAGTTTTATGTGATGAACTTGAATATTAATTAAGTTGGTCACTCATATATCCATGATGTTGTGTAATTAATGATTTTTGATATACTTATATAATGCAGATGAATCGACAATGGATGTACGGTGACCGATGCCATCCCGACTTCATTACTGGCATGCATTATTTTCTCAACGTGGCGGAGGCAAATAGGCGGTCGAATGGTTTCATTTATTGTCCATGTAGTTCCTGTAGGAATACGAAGGATTACTCTACCTCAAAGACCCTTCACTTCCACCTGCTTGAGAATGGTTTCATGCCCGGCTATAATTGTTGGACCAAGCACGGAGAAAGAGGGGTTATAATGGAAGGCAACGAAGAAGAAGAGGATAGTGACAACTATCCTATGTTCACTGAAGACGGTGATAGTAGTATGGGGGAAGACGAAGCTGAAGAAGAGCCCATTTTTGATGAGCCCATTTTTGATGACCCCGATGACGATTTGGGTTGGGCCATTCTTGATGCGAAGATAAACTGCGGAAGTGAAAAGGAGAGGTTGAAGTTGGAGAAAATGTTAGAGGATCACAACAAACTGTTGTACCCAAATTGCGAAGATGGCCAGAAAAAACTGGGTACCACACTGGAATTGCTGCAATGGAAGGCAGAGAATGGTACTTCTGACAAGGGATTTGAAAAGTTGCTGAAAATAATAAAGAAGATGCTTCCAGGGGAGAACGTATTGCCCTCTAGTACGTACGAAGCAAAGAAGGTTGTCTGCCCTCTAGGATTAGAGGTGCAGAAGATACATGCATGCATCAATGACTGCATCCTCTACCGCGGGGAGTACGAGAATTTGAATGCATGCCCGGTATGTGGTGCATTGAGGTATAAGATCAGGCGAGATGACCCTGGCGATGTTGAGGGTGAGTCCACCCACAAGAAGAAGGTTCCTGCGAAGGTGATGTGGTATGCTCCTATAATACCACGGTTGAAACGTTTGTTCCAAAACAAAGAGCATGCCAAGTTGTTGCGATGGCACAAAGAGGACCGTAAGAAAGATGTGATGCTGAGACACCCCGCTGACGGATCGCAGTGGAGAAAAATCGATAGAAAGTACAAGTCATTTTCAGATGACGCAAGGAACTTAAGATTTGGTCTAAGTACAGATGGCTTTAATCCTTTCGGGGAGCAGAGCTCCAGTCATAGCACCTGGCCAGTGACTCTATGTATCTATAACCTTCCTCCTTGGTTGTGCATGAAGCGGAAGTTTATTATGATGCCAGTGCTCATCCAAGGCCCGAGGCAACCCGGCAACGACATTGATGTGTACCTGAGGCCATTGGTTGAAGAACTTTTACAGTTGTGGCGTGAAGGTGTACCTATTTGGGATGAGCACGAACAAAACGAATTTAACCTACGAGCGTTGTTGTTTGTAACCATCAATGATTGGCCTGCTCTTAGTAACATTTCAGGACAGTCAAACAAGGGATACAATGCATGCACACACTATTTAGGTGAGACTGACAGTATATATTTGAGAAACAAGAATGTGTACATGGGGCATTGTCGATTTCTTCCAAAACAACATCAAGTAAGAAAGAGAGGAAAGCATTTCAGAGGTGAGGCAGAAGACCGAATGAATCCTACCCGCCCTACTGGGGATGTTATATATGATATGGTCAAGGATTTAAAAGTGATCTTTGGAAAGGGTCCTGACGGACAATCTGTTCCGCATGATGTTGACGGACATGTACCCATGTGGAAGAAGATGTCTATATTTTGGGAGCTACCCTACTGGAAAATCCTAGAGGTTCACTCTGCAATCGACGTGATGCACGTGACAAAAAATCTTTGCGTGAACCTGCTAAACTTCTTGGGCGTGTATGGGAAGACAAAAGATACACCGGATGCACGGCACGACCAGCAATGTATCCACGAAGGAAACAACCTGAATCCAGAGAAGTATCAAGGTACTGCCAGCTACGCTCTTACCAAAGAAGAGAAGGAGATCTTTTTTGAAGTCCTGAGTAGCATCAAGGTCCCGTCTGGCTTCTCATCGAATATAAAGGGAATAATAAACATGTCAGAGAAAAAGTTTCAAAACCTAAAGTCTCATGACTGCCACGTGATTATGACACAATTACTTCCGGTTGCATTGAGGGGGCTTCTATCAGAAAATGTTCGAGTACCCATTGTGAAGCTATGTGCGTTCCTCAATGCAATTTCTCAGAAGGTGATCAATCCACTAACTCTACAAAATTTACAGAAGGATGTGGTGCAATGTCTAGTCAGCTTCGAGTTGGTGTTCCCACCATCCTTCTTCAATATTATGACGCATCTCCTCGTTCACCTGGTCGAAGAGATTAGTGTTCTCGGTCCTGTATTTCTACACAACATGTTCCCCTTTGAGAGATTCATGGGAGTCTTAAAGAAATACGTTCATAACCGTGCTAGGCCAGAAGGAAGCATCTCCAAGGGCTATGGAACAGAGGAGGTCATTGAGTTTTGTGTTGACTTTATTCCTGACCTTAAGCCGATCGGTGTTCCTAAATCGCGCTATGAGGGGAGACTGCGTGGAAAAGGCACGCTAGGAAAGAAAGCAACAATGTGTATGGACGGACATTCTTTCACTCAAGCATACTACACAATTCTACATAATTCCATCTTGGTGGCTCCGTACAAAGTGGAACACAAGAATATTTTACGCTCTGAATACCCGGAGCAACGTGAAGATTGGATTGATGGAGAACACATGAAGACTTTCGGTGGTTGGTTGCAAACACGGCTCATGAATGTCACTGATGAAGAGCAGCTATACTTGTTGGCCAAGCAACCATCTTCGACTATATCGACATTTCAAGGGTACGAGATAAATGGGAATACATTTTACACATTCGCCCAAGATAAAAAGAGCACCAACCAAAACAGTGGTGTCCGCTTTGATGCAGCAGAGGACAATGGGAAGAAGGTCACATATTATGGGTACATAGAGGAGATATGGGAACTTGACTATGGACCTAATTTCAAGGTCCCTTTATTCCGGTGCAAATGGTTCAACCTGAAAAACGGGGTACAGGTAGACCCGCAGTACGGAATGACTACAGTGGATCTCAAGAATCTAGGGTACGACACCGAACCATTCATCCTAGCCAGTGAAGTGGCTCAGGTTTTTTATGTGAAGGACATGTCTACCAAACCGAAAAAAAGAAAAGAAAGGCAAGAGGACACATCATACGATGAGCCAAAGCGCCACATAGTTCTTTCAGGAAAAAGAAACATCGTGGGAGTAGAGGACAAGACAGACATGTCAGAAGATTATAATAAGTTTGATGATATTCCACCCTTCAAGGTGAAAACTGACCCAAGCATCATTTTAAATAATGAAGATTGTCCATGGCTGCGTCGCAATCAAAAGAAAGGGAAACACACGAAGAAAACTCAGAAGACTAGATAGGGATCATAACTTGTGTATCTCAATATGGATTTTTGTGTAATGATGTTATTGTATGAGCGAATTTTTTCCGAGGCGGAGCTTCCGAAGATGCCGTAGGGCGTGAGCACCAACGACATCTTCGAGAAACTCCGCCGCGGGAGATTTCCCAACCCTTTACCCAAAACTGTTAGAGGAGATAGAGTCTTTCACGGGCTTGCAGGGAAATTTTTCCGAGGCGGAGCTTCCGAAGATGCCGTAGGGCGTGAGCACCAACGACATCTTCGAGAAACTCCGCCACGGGAGATTTCCCAACCCTGTCCTCCATCCATGGGAATGAAACTCTCCCTACCTTCTAGGTTGGCTTGTTGAGCTGCTTGCCATGGTGTATCGATGCTCCTTTTATAGGCACGGCACCACTTCTACTTTATCTTGTTCCTCCGACAGGGGCATCGTGCGTCCACCCACGCGTCCTTATCTCATCGAGCAGTGCATCCACCCACGCGTCCTTATCCTGCCGACATCTTTAGTCTCGGTTGCACCCACCAACCGGGACTAAAGGTTACCCACACGTCCTTATCCCACCGACAGTTTTGTTAGATGACACAAAAACCACCTTTAGTCCCGGTTGTACCCACCAGCCGGGACTAAAGGTTAGATGGTTCCCCGTGCCACTGCGTTCTCGCCTATTTTCTTCCCGCGCTTTCCACCGCTTCTACTTTGTCTTGTTCCTCCGACAGGGGCAACGTGTGTCCACCCATGCGTCCTTATCTCATCGAGCAGTGCATCTACCCACGCGTCCTTATCCTGCCGACATCTTTAGTCTCGGTTGCACCCACCAATCGGGACTAAAGGTTACCCACACGTCCTTATCCCACCAACATTCGAAAACAAGCTCGGTCGATTGTGACCTAATCCGGCCATGTATCTTAATTTTCAGTTGAGATATGTACTTCTTTTCCTGTTCAATCGTTTTCCCGCCCTTTTTCTTTCCGCCTTTTTCTTTCCGCCCTTTTCTTCCCGCCCTTTTCCTCTCACGGACGCAGCGTGCCACCGCGCTAACCGACACTTAATTATTAAGCGAACATATGATCAAAAGAAACTGCAACAGAAAAATCAAATATAACTAATCAAAAAGAAAATCAAACATAACTAATCAAAAGAAAATAGGAAATCAAATATAACTAATCAAATATAAGTAATCAAAAAGAAAATCAAATATAACTAATCAAAAGAAAATAGGAAATCAAATATAACTAATCAAATATAAGTAATCAAAAATAAAATCAAATATATCTAATCAAAAGAAAAAAGAAAATCAAATATAACTAATCAAAAATAAAATCAAATATATCTAATCAAAAGAAAATATAAAATCAAATATAACTAATCAAATATAACTAATCAAAAATAAAATCAAACATATCTAATCAAAAGAAAATAGAAAATCAAATATAACTAATCAAAAATGAAAATCAAAAGAAAAATCAATAGAAACGGCAAAATAAAAATGAAACGAAAATCAAAAGAAACAGCAAAAGAAAAATCCAACGAAAAGCAACAGAAAAATCAACAGAAAAATCAAAAGAAAAAGAAAAAAACCTTTGGTACCGGTTGGTGGAAAGAACCGGTACGAAAGGTTAAAATCGCGAAAAGAATTTTCGTAATTATATTTGGTACCGGTTTCTGTTACGAACCGGTACTAAAGGTAACCTTTAGTACCGGTTCTTTACAGCAACCGGTACCAAAGGACCTTTAGGGCTTTTTCTTCCACACGCCGTCGCCAAATCCCCTCTCTCTCTCTCCAAACACACGCACGTGCAGCGCCGCCTCGATCTGCCGGAATCGATCCGCCGGAGCACGCAGCCTCGAGCCGCCGGCCTCCTCCCGCGCCCCCGGCCGCGCATCGCCGGAACACGCAGCCGCGCGTGTCTTCTCCGGCTTCCCGTCGTCTTACAGGTAACCTCTCCCTCTCTAATCTTGTCTCGGCGCAGAGGCCGCGGTGGCGCGGCATGGCTCAGCGGCGTGGAGGTGCTGCGCGGCCACGGAGGTCGTAGCGGCGCCATGTGACGGCCATGGAAGCGGCAACCGACGTTCTGAATTTTTTTATTCTTGCATTAATTGAAGAATTTTCCAGTTAGGTCTCAGAGTATGAGGCTTAGTATCTAGTCAGTACAAAATTTAAAAAAGGTGAATGTGAAACTAATTCAGCAGTTAAATTTATTCTGGGAGTTTAGAACTGCTATGCTACTGTCTAGTAAACTAGTGCTTGCTTACTTGTTCAAGTTAGGAGCATAGGTAATAGTTAGGACTGATTATGTGGATATATAGGTAATAGTAAATGCAACTATTGTGCACACTGTCGCTGCTGAGGAAAAATCATATGGATCTTAGGTGACCAAGGTCCTCTTCCAGGCAGATTATTACTTCTCCAAGTTCTCAACCCATCAGGTAGAATCTACACCTAAGGGTACCAAGAATCTGAATCAAACTGATGCATGTTTTGCTTGCTTGTATGCTGATCTAATGTATGCTTGTGAAAATATAAAATAGGATTTAGATGGTATAAGGTAATTATTAATTTGGGTCAATCATAGATACATTAGGAATTATATTCCCAAGAATACTAGTTGCTAGCATGTATAAGTGTTGTCTCTGAAAATTGCTATCTTTCATCTCTGAAAATACATGAAACATTTACTCCTGGGTGATTAGAACCATTGTGGTGCTGTCCTATAAATCAGTACCATGCTTGCTTGCTTGTTCAAGTTAGGAGCAGAGGTATTAGTTAGGGCTGAATCACATGATCAGGTTCTGGTTAGTCTGTCTAGTAGACCACAGCAGATGCACACCTCTGATTATATACTAAGCACATATCCCCGTAGAAACAAATTCATCCTTAAGAGTACTACCTGCTAGCACATATATATGATTGTTGATTGTACAATCTTACATGTTCTGAAACTAAAAACCCATGCTCTGTTTATAAATGCATTGCACACATTCTTCTGTAAATATGTCAAATTGAAGGATCAAAGGAATTTCATTACTATTAGAATCAATAATAATCACAGATCCAATAATTATTTTCAGAACTACCATATTAACTTCAGTACCACAGAACTCTATTTAACTTGACTATTGTCTTTTAGATGAGCCAATGTACTGCAACATATCTTCAGGTTCCTGTAGATGAATTAGACCTCAGCAAACCATCAGGTTACACGTACAAAATATAAGCAAGCATGGCTGGTGTGTGAAATTTGTCTCTCACGTTCCTGTTTTGGAGTGCTAGTAGTGATGTCCAAGCCTTGAACTACTTTTACAGGATTAAGTTAGATGGGACCATTCAGGTAATTAAAATGAGCAACTCAGTGGCTCTCTATGCTGGTTTTGATTTAGAATCCTATACAATTAACCAAATAATCGCATGTGCTACAGACCTTCCATTAAGCACCTTTATAGTCAACATAGACCTAGTGGTCCAGTTTACTTTGTTATTCTGGACCATGATCTTCACTACTGGATTATGTTATACATCAGTTACTCTAGGACTTGGTCCTTGAGGATTCAGTTAACCATATGCCTTCCAGGTTAATAGCTCCAGGAGAGTGGTCCTAACTATGACCTGCTGCTCCTCATCTCATTGTTTAATTAGCAAGGTCATTCTTTAATCTATCAAGATTGTCACTCCTGATCTCTCATAAAAACTACAGGAGTGCTTTCAAGCATATGCAAATATCATAATTATTTTATAGCTTGGTGTGTTCTTTGTGGACATGGGAATAATTTGTCTAGAATATTTGGCCTGTTTTGCTTTTATCAGTGTTGCCTTATTCAGTAACTAAGATCTTATGCAAGTAGCAGCCACAGCTCACATATATGTGGTAGTATGAAACAAAGCCTATTTTGGTTTTAATATGTGACAGTCAAGCCCTATTGAGAATGATATACATACTATATACCAATATAAGAAACACAAGTTGTATTTAATACTCCAATATAGGTAACCTAATTTATTCTTGAATCATACAGTGCAACAAATGGGGCTTTGTTTAGTTAGGTTTTCAGTGTCTTGTGTGATGTAGAGGAGCCCAAAGTTTATGTTAACTTAATTTATTCTTGAATCATACACAGGTGAGGTGGTTTAGCTGGAAGCACTGAGATGGCATGCTAATCTAGGATACTATGCAGCTATAAAATAGATTGTCCTTTTTTGTTTTGACCTATGTATGTTCTGAAATCTGAACAAATGTTGCTGCTATGTATGTTGTTGCATGCTGGACTCCCTATTGTGTTGTGAAATCTCCATCATAGTGCTGTAAGTGAAACTATGAAGGATCTGACATGCTTACTTGTTTCTCGAGATAATGATGTTGTTGTGTTGTGAATTCGAGATAATGATGTTGTTGTGTTGTGTCGAGATAATGATGTTGTTGTGTTGTGTTGTGTTGTGATTTACCACTAGTTCTTCTCATGGTTTTAATCCTCAATTCCATGTGGTCCCCTTCCATATATGTCCGAGTTCTTCTATAGTATACATGGTACAAGTGTTCTATAAGACATTGTTGTCATCCTATACATATATCTTGTCCATTAATAAAAACAAAATAATTGCACTTAATTTTGCAGTGACATTGAGCTATGGAGGACGACACCTTCATCCGAGATGAGGAGCGAGAAGAAATGGTGCAGAAAATGATATTTGAGAGTGCCCGTGGACCGGAACCCAATGGAGAACCCGATGGAGATGACGATGATTTCGGCTCACAATTTTTGAACGATGTCGGTGAGGGACTTGAGTCTGAAGAAAGAAGAGACAACGAAGTGTCCTTAATAAACTCCGGCGAGGTGTATATCAAGGCTATATGTTCATCACTTGATGCATTGATTTATTTGTATTACACTTATTAACGAATCATTTTTCTTTTAGCCTTCTGGATCATCGAGCAAATCTGTTAAAAAGCAACGAGGCCCGACGCAACATCTAAAGGGCGAGGGTAGGTTAGCCCTCACCGCATTTAAGGCTAGTGGTCAACCGGTGGAGCCCAAAGAGCACTGCCGTAAATTTATAAACCAAGCTGGAGTTCTTGTTAGGGACCATGTACCGATCATCATTGTAGAGTGGCATAAGCCGAAGAACGCGGGGGCTGAAGCTAGTTATGTCAATGATACTCTAAAGCTTTTTCTTTGGGACAGTCTACTGACACACTTTAGCCTACCGGAAGACATGACGGAAGGCCAGAAGAAGAAAGTCAAGGAATGGACTCTTAAGAGGATGGCCACACAATTCCAGACCTAGAAGAAAAATTTATGGGCCCGATATGCAGATAAAGATCCAGTATTCACTGGAAGTCTAGTGAAGATAAAAGATCACTGGCCCGCATTTAAGAGCTATAAGAAAACTTCTACTGCTGTGTCCCGATCAGTCACAAATACGAAAAATGCTTCAAAGAAGGAACATTTCCATCATTTGGGGTCAGGTGGCTACAAGACTGCCATTCCGAAGTGGAGAGCATTTGAAGCTAAACTGATGGAGGCAGGAATCACTCCACAGACATGGGACTGGCCCGACTGGTCCAAGTTCTGGTTGTTCGCGCATGGGGCAGGGTTGGACCCAAAGACAGGGCAGATCGTTGCAAAGGGAAAATGGAAGGAAAAAGTTAATGCAATCACGACGCAGCTTATAGATGCAATTGAAAAAGTTAGAAAGGGAGAGTATATTCCCGATAGAGAGAATGACGAGCTGACACTCGCTCTTGGGAATGCGGAACACGTTGGACAGATACGAGCCCTCCCAGGTGTCACCATGAAGGAAGCATGGCCGGAGTGCGCTGACACTTATAGAAGCCGTTCGAGAAAGAAGAAGCAGGACTTAGACAGGTTAGCGGAATTGATAAATAGGGTGGAGGTGCTTGAGAAAAATCAGAGGGCACCTGATCAGCCGCTGTTTATACAAGATCCTCAAGCCAATGCCGCCCCATCTCAGCGAAGAAGCAGTGTGGGTTCCTCGCATCTTGAATGTGCAGGAAGCTACCCCGTGGATTATGTCACGGAGAAGACAGATTGCGAGCTACATGTGCAAATGAGGAACGTGTCCGTTAAGGTGGCGGTCGGCTATGTTTACCCAAATGAAGATGGAGCAACGCACCATCATATGCCCATTCCAGCTGGCTGTGTTCGTGTCAGGGTGGATGACGTTGTTCCGGGTTTTGAAACAATGGAGCTTGATTTTCCTGGAGGTGACGAAGAGAAGACACTGGCCGATGTCAAGCGCGGTTTCGCCATATGGTCCAAGAAATACATCGTCCTTTTGCCAAGGCCACCGACTCCTCCTCGTAGCATTCCACATGAGCAGCAAATTCCACATGAGCAGCAATGGCCATCGACTCCGCCTGGTAGCAGTCCACATGAGCAGCAAAGTCCACACCTACCGGAGAGGGACCCCAGCGCGAGTCCACCATCTCGAGATCCTCCGCGTAAGACTGCGTTTTTTAAGCGGAACGGTACGCCGCCTAGGAAGAGACCTAGAAAGGAGAAACCACTGCCGCCTATTGAGAAGTTACCTTGGGAAAGAACTATCGAGGAATGCAGCGAAATCTCTAAGTCCGAGGTGGCAAAACATTTTGCTAAGAAAGTGCCAGAGATACCTTTTGAGAAGACTCTAGATCCGGTAAAAGTTATTCGTACCGTTGAGAATCTATATGAACCTCCACCATCGCCGCCATCTGACTATAGGCGTTCTATTGAAAAGTCGTATGACGCTATGGCGGAGGTGAAAAAACCCAATCAATCGGTGGTCTCGGCAAAAACTAGGAAACAAGTGTACCAGCTCGGAGAACAACCCGTTCAATCGGTCCCCCCTCTCAAGGTGTTTGACGAGAAGGCCGTTGAAAGTTCTCGACAAAACACAATTGATTACCCCATCGCTGAAGTAGTATATCAATTTGTTCAAGGGAAAGATCTGGTCGAGAATATCAGGTCGCTACCAACATGTATGCGTAATTTGAATGCGTGGTACACTAATGCCACAAAGAGATGGATTGATTGTATCATGGTGCGAGTTAAGGATGAGCACTACTTCCAAGAATACTCTGTGAGCGTTGACTTCCTCGAACTTTTTTAGTTATACAATCTCCGGGCCATCGACAAATCTATCATCAGTTGCTATTGTCTGTAGGTGATTTATTAATATAATTTGAGAAGTCTTTAGCTTAGCTCATTCATTGTCTGCAAATTATCCTCATTTTAATCTTTTGTGCGCTATATTATGCAGATCGAAGAAGCTCGAATGCAAAAGGGATGAAATCACGAACATTGGGTTCATTGACCCAGATACAATGCATGAAAAAACCATAGAAGATCCCATCTATAACAAGGATACACCAGAGACTTTGCTAAGGTTTTTGAAGCGACAACGTGACAAAAAGATAATACTTTGGCCTTACAACTTCAAGTAAGTGTAACTGTCTTATAACACATTCTATTTTGCTCACCATATGTTAAAATTTTAACTGATGACTTATATCTATGACACTGCATATTTAAACGTGCGCAGGTTCCACTTTATTCTTATCGTCATTAAAATGTACGGTGGAGAGGTTGAAGTCTTTGACTCACTAACCAAAGAGCCTATACTATACAAGTCGGCTTTTGATATGCTCAAAAGGTAATTTTAATTCTTATCGATTTTTTCGTTAATTTCCTGATATCAACAAATTAATAACTCTTTTATGCATTTTCTTTTGTCGGGCAGCGTATGGCAAATGTTCATCCAGGAAGATCCGACCGGTGGATGGAAACCGAAGCTGATATGGCGTGCGAACAAAGTAAGTAGTACTACCTAGGTCCACACACCTTTATCATACTTGATTATTATTTGATTGAATTATATTCTTGTACAGAAATGCGCGCAACAACCTGAGGGGACTAATCTATGTGGATACTATGTTTGCGAGAACATCCATAAGATTGTCAGCGAGAGAACGAATAATCAAAGGAATAGAGAGGTACGAAAACAATATTCACAAATTTATTTTGTTACCATAACTTGTGCTAAGTTTCAGTCATAATTGTTTGATTGTGATTTGATATATATATATACATAGCTCATGTATTCATTTGAATATCATTCTTTTACAGTTGGCAAGAAAGCGTGACAGGCTCCTAATCGAGCACCGCTTCAAAGCAATTGGCGAGGAATTGGCGGGATTTTTCCTTCGGGACGTCATACCTAACTTCGCAGAGTACCACTATGAATGAAGATCTACATGTAATATATAGCTTGACTCGGAGAGTACCACTATGCTACATGTAATAGATAGTATGCCTCGGAGAGTACCACTATGCATGAAGATCGATCTTCATGCATGTACTACTTAATTTGCAATCTTATGCAATTACATGTGTTATATTATATGCACCAAGTTGATATGCATTACCTTGATCTTCATGTACTCCTAAATCCAAATGCGTTTCTGGCGCATCGACACGATCCTCGTACGATGAAATGGTCCGATACCCCTAAACCCCTCCTAAAACCCTAAACCCTGAATTCCTTTGGTACCGGTTCGTGTTACAAACCGGTACCAAAGGTCCCTAGCCCTGCTCTCTCCTGGGAGCCAACGTGGAGGCCCCTTTAATACCGGTTTGTAAGGAACCGGTACCAAAAAAGGGGGGAGGGGCTTTTGTCCCGAATCTTTTGTACCGGTTTGATTTCCGGTACAAATGGCCCTCTGGAACCGGTATTGATGTCCATTTTTCGACTAGTGCTAGGATCCACTATCAAAGCATTATTGCAACATTTTTTCCCATAGCCTTGTCTACAACTGAATGATGCTCAGCTAAGTAGTCTTGGACTTCCAAGATATTTCCACCCAGGTCTCTTAAGCAAAATAGGCTTACCCCTGCGTGGTGTAAGAGTTGGTGCAGATGACCAAATTCACCCCTTAGTGGTCACCAACATGTTTGAAATCAAAACTATTCTACTTTAATACCGTCGTTGGTTCGCATATATCCATACACATTTTAGTACGTATACAACTAATATAACTAATATGAATCCAGGGAGTTACTTCTTTTCTTGGACTGATTTGCATTTAGTGATTCCATGTCTTTGTGAAACATAACCTATCCATTTCACACAACCAAATATCTTCCAGCATGTATTTTTTACTTTAAAATTCTAAGGAAAAAGTCTGTTTCAAACCCTGAACTTGTAGTGGTTTGCCGAAATGAACCCTAAATTTCAAATCCCTGTCATTTGTACCCTGAACTATCCTGGTCTAAAATGAACCCTGAACCTGTTTGACCAAGTTGACCAATGCCACGTAGGCAAAAAATTATAAAAAAATCCCTAAATTATCACTTATTGCTGTCGCATGGTCCCTAGCCTATATGTGGACTTGGCCGAGAGGCGCGCCGCCGTCGAGGCCGTGCAAGCCGACCATACCAGAGGAAGCAGTGGCGGCCGTCCGGCGTCCCCAACCCCCTCCCCGTCTAATCACCTCTCAACGCCCCATCTAATTTACCTCTTCTTGCTCGTCCCGACCCCTTCCCCCATCCCGTCCGCCCTACGACCAGATCAGGCCAGCGAGCTCTTTCCCTCCTGATGTCGGATACCCTGCCGCTCCTCATGCGTGGCATCCTTCTTCCCCGCGTGCGAGCAGCAGCAGCGGCGCGGTACCCCATGTCCTACATGAGAGCGGTGGCGGCGGCCTGCGAGCTCTGACCAAATCAAAGGAAACGGCAGCGGCGACCTGCAAGCTCCCTGCTTTGGCGGCCTGCAAGCTCCCGATGGCAGCGGCCTGCAAGCTCCTTCCATCGGTGCCCCTGCCCCTCCCCTGGTTGTCCCAGTGTGCCTTGCGATTGTAGATTTGGGGAAAGAGATGGTCTGGAAAAGGAGATGAATATGACTTGCGGGCCCATCTAGTCAGTGGGACAATAAATATTCCTGACCGGGATCCTTCTTTTTTCTCGGTCTGCCAAACAGGTTTAGGGTTCATTTTAGACCATGATCAGATAGTTTAGGGTACAAATGACAGGGATTTGAAGTTTAGAGTTTATTTCGGCGAACCACTACGAGTTCAAGGTTTGAAATAGACTTTTTCCAAATTTAAATTCAATATTTAAGACTAAATTTTAAACACAAGTGATATTTTATACGACTCTGCCGTACTCCCTCTATCCTCAAATAAGTGGACATCCAGCTCTAAAATTTGTCCACAAAAAGGTGTACTTCTTTCTTTTTAATGCATATTTAAGTAGTAAAAAGTGTTTCTCTCTCGTTACACGGGAATCAAGGCCAATAACATTTTCTCATTTTTTTTACATGCACTTAGCTCATTGGAGGTGAAGAAATTAAAGAGTAAAGAGATGGTGGTTATCACCTTCCCAAGGCAAAAAAATATTTTTCTTAAAAAACTAGAACGTATACTCTTTTCTAGACGGAGGGGAGTACGAAGTTCTCGTGAACTTTTGTTGAAAGGGTCAATATGATCATTTTGGCTGCACTTCCCAGCGTAACAAGACGCAGCCCAACGCATAAATTGTTGGGTCCCACGTAGCACCGTACTGTATAAATAATTTTCTCGTTGTTCCCAGTTCAGCTCTAATCCCAAATCCCAGCACCAGTCATCAGCGTCGGCCCTAAAGCGATCGATGTGACCCCGCGGCGAGTTCGGCTTCCCCGCATAGTTTTGAAAACTAGACCGGTGAGTGAACCGGTGAGGTGACTGGCTCACTGATTTATTGGTCGAACCGGTGGCTCAGCTGGTTTAATAGCAACAAAAAACTATTAAATTTGATAAATAATTAAGTTAGTTTTGGAAAAATTTAACATCGAATCATATATTTTGTGTTTGCTTTCATATTGAATCACAAACTAAGTGTAGTAAAGGTGGTATTAGGCCTTATGCAAAGTATTTGGAGCAGGGTTCTAGGTTTTAGGATCATCTCCTTGCGAAAACACATTATTTTTATATAGTTTTTCTGGTTTTTTATTAGTTGGACCAGTAACTCTTAAAAAATCAATGAGGACTTCGGTTCAGGTTTTTTCAGATCGAACCACCGAACCAGTTTGGTTTTTAAAACTATGCTTCCCCGCCGCCGACGAACTGCGATGATGAATGGGGACACTGCTGAGGTTGGCGATACTGCTGGTGCTGAAGCTGTGAATGGTGCTATGTCTACATTGGTTGACAATGCTGATGTGGTAACGGCTGTATATTGTTCTTGTTTGCAGTTAGTTGATATGCAAATTGGACTCTCATGTGTGCTGTTCTGTTTTGTTATTTACAGGAGAGCGAGAATCCTGAGAAGGCGACTGTACTGGCTGAGCAGGTGGATGAGTACGTAGATATTGAGGATGAGATGCCAACTGCGACTTACCAATCAGTGGAGATCGAGAAGGGTGCTGAGGTCATGAGCGTCTCTGGTGGTTCAGGCAGTGGCTCCTCGTCATCCAGTGGTACTGTCAAACTCCCGCTTAATTCGTCATGAACCAAAGTTCTTGCATTGTTCTCATTTGGCTTTGTTTACAGGTTCAGGGTCAGGGAGCTCAGGGGATAGCGCTTCAGAAGCTAGCAATGCTCGTTCTCTGGTGTAGAGGAGGTTGTTCTGACAGTAGATTTGAATAGGTGGCTAATATGGGTACTTGTTAGTTGTTTCTGGGATGTGCATGTTCACGTAGTTCCTAGTGGATGGCTCGTGTGTGGGTAATCTGATAGCTCAGCTGGACAATGTATATAGAAGTCAAAATTGCAGGGTACCGAGGCATGTGATGGTTCAGCTGGCCTTTTTATCTGAAGATGGCTTTTGTATCGGTGTGTTTTCAGCGTGCAACTTCTGTACGCAATCGTCGTTATGCCACGGCATCAGGTTAAGAAAATATTGAGCTGTGGTTGTCATGTTTGTCTGGTGTTGTGTATTGACATGAGAATGGCATATGAATGACAGAAGTTTCAGTAGCCATGCAAACCTACTTGATTGTGAATTTTTGCCCCAGTGATGTTTTTTTCTAAGACCACATCCTTCGAAGAACTGTTTGTGCTATTTTGTTGCCCGTTATTATTGGCTAACTTGAGATCTACTGTTGCCAGAGGCTGTTTTCTTGTTGCATAACAGTGGTGCAGGTTAGCTGTTGCGATTTCTGTTAAATTAGATTGCTTATATTTGTCAAAACAACAAATCTAGTCCTTGTAAATGTTGAGCAATTGCTTAATGGTTTAAATGATTGATGCAGTTCCAGTGCCCACATGACGGTCTGCGATGAGGTGGAAAATTGCTTCTCCGCAAATTAACACAGAGAAGTTGTTGCCTGTTCTTCTCTGTCGATCCAAACGCTCACTCAGGTAAACTTATCCTGGCCTTTAATTTCTTAAATTCAATAAAAAATTGTTTCTTTTCCGCATTGCTGATCATGGCTCCAGCAAGCAGAACTCTTGCTAGGAAGCTTAAAAGAAAACGACGACCACAAGTGAACAAAGCATACGAACTATGAAGATCCAAGAACAACTCGAGTGAGCACAAACATGTTTGCTTACCAGCATCACAAATACCAAATGAAGAAGAAATGAACTCAATAGAATGTACCAAGATAGCATAATACATATACATGTCAGTCATATCTGCATCACTCGTACCCAAGGTTTTTTTTCTCGTTTGGGAAAAAATACCTGTAGGCAGCGAGAAAACCGGTTTTCAGAAATACCGTCAATACCGGTCAAATACCGGTAAATACCGGTAAATACCGACCGAGATTTGTCAAAAGAAGTTTTAAATTGGTCCAAATTTTATCAAAATTCTTAAAATTTAAACATTTTCTTTGAATACCGGAAAATTTCGTTCGGTATTAAGAAATACCGGTGGTCACCAGTAAAACCGGTTTTCGGCGAGATTTCGGAAATCTCGGCCGAGAAAAAAAAACCCTGCTCGTACCACAACAGGGGAAACTAGTAATGAGCGACAACAAAACAGTTTGCAGGTTTGCATTCTCAGTTCTAACAGTACTAATTTAGGCACAGACTGGGTGTTAATTTGCTGGTGTGACGAATCCTGACTTCTGGCTAACTGAGATACAAGTGTTGTCAACCCCAACATATCGGTCTGGTCTTGTTCATCACACGGGCGGTAGTATGCCGATCTCAGAAGTGCATGCATATAGCTGCAGAGCATACTTGCATGTACATAGTTCTACAAAGATAATTTTCGGAAAGCTTCATGACACCAACACTCCGTTAATCTTGACCCTTAGGTTGCTCGTTGCTAGAGCCCTGCATTGATTAGTTAGCTCCTCGCTGCACTCAAAGATTTCTAGTTCTTCCAGCGAAAGTGGGAGGCCTGTTTCCAGCAGCCTCGAGATTCCATGGCAAAAGGATATCTGCAACCTCTTGAGGGAAGGAGTTAGGTGTAGCCCCGTAGGAAGATCTACGCAATCAAATTCGAGCTCTTGCAGGGACGTGACGAGCAGAAGCGCTCTCCCTTGCTCCTCTGTTAGCACCAAACGTTCAAGTTTTAGACGTCGGAGGGAGGTCAGGTGGTTGCAGGATGCCGTGGTAAGAACCAACGGATCAGAGATCTCAAGCGTTTCCAGACGAGGGAACAGCTCATAGTTCTGCCTTGAAAAGATCTCCAAACATGGACGCAAGCCAGGGCAGTAGGATACTTTCAAATGCCTGAGGCTGCCAAGGGATTGCAAGCCCTCTACTGCAGTGAGCGATACACAATCTCTAATCATCAGTTTTTCGAGTGCCGTGCATGAGCGCAGCTGTAGAGATCCCAAATATGGGACCGACTGGACCGCTAGCCTTTTAAGGTTGGTGAGATCACTCGGAAAGCATGGTTGCGGCGTTTCTTGGGACCAGCTACGGATGAAAAGATCCCCAAGTGATGTCGGGAGGAGCAATGTTCCATTTGCTTGGTCATCATTTCCATCTTTATGCACCAAAGATGAGAATAGCTTGGGGCATCCCCAAATAATTAGCTCCTGAAGGGAGGTAAATCCAGAAAAGCCTTCCTCACTCCAGTTAAATGTTAAACGACGGCAGCGTTGAATACTTATCATTTTGAGAGAGGCCATGAGATTTATAGGCATGTGTACAAGCCCGTATTGAGCTAACTCTTTCAATGCGTTATCTTGCCGTCCTGATAACGAGTCCCCCTCTTCTTCCATCTGTAGGATATACTCTACATGCAACTGCTCTAGGTGTGGTGCATGTCGCAGCAACAGAGACAGACCCTCCCCTGCTATTCCACATAAATATATATATAGACTTTCAAGACATGGAAAGGCCTTGCTATTCATGGCAGTCACATCATCAAGGGTATGCTCTGGCATCAGATCTGAAGAGAAAAGTTGCCCACAATTCCTTATTTCCAAACTCTTCAAAGAGACGAGTTGACTAAACCCTTCCAATGAAAAAGAACTCAGATTTTTGCAACCATCTATAATCACCGATTTGACGTTTCTCAGATTATGGAACGCCAAAATTTTATCATCCAGTTTCCAAAACTCATCAGAAGGTTCATTGGATATATCATCTTTCTTAACATCAAGCATAACATGTAACATTTCACTGGATGATCCCTCCATATACGGCAGTGTTAAAATTTCACGGATGAGAAATTCAAAACAGGTGGATGAAGGTGGAAGAGGGTTCAACACTTTCAAACGAAGGCAATCACGCAAAATTAATTTCCTAAGACCAGGCAACCATGATCCCTGCCTGGTTTTCGATCTATCATCGTTATCAAACAGATCAAACTCCTTTAATGCTTCACAATGCTCGATCTGTAGTACCCTTAAACTAGAGCTCAGACCCGCCACAGAAGTGCTTGAGCATCTCTTTAATTTAGGCATTTTAATCAAAACTAATTCCTCCAGTGAAGGAAATAATACTTCTGTTACTTCCTGCATGCTGCTCAACTTCAGCTTTGTAAGGAACAGAAGACTTTGCAGAGATGGAAGTATTCTCCATCCTCCACAATCATCAAGATGAAGCGTCTGCAAGGAGGTAAGTGACATATTGCTGGAAAGCCAAGTTGGTGAGATAGTCCCATTATATCCCGATATATGTAGATGCTTTAAGTCCATATGCGGCTCAAGGCCCTGAAGCACCTCTTCTGCTATTTCTGTAGTAGGCTCAGAACTTGGGCCACTTCCATCCATTGGTAAGATCTCCTGTGGCGAGGTATCCTCCCAGGACAAGTACAGCTTTTCTAAGTGAACTTTGTCTCCCAGCCGTGCCTGATTAGCCCCCTCCCGAGTTTTAACACCATCAAGTTGAGACAACCCAAGTTGTACAAGCTTGTTCATGGATCGGAGTTGTGTTATCTCAAAGCCGCTAGAACTCAACTGAACCTTAAACTCTAGCTCTTGAAGTGATGTCATGCTACCAATGTCAGCAATTTTAGAGTATACTGCCTTTTCTGCAACAAAATGCCGCATGCACACCAGTTTGTGCATGCCATCAGATACAACAAGATCTCTGTTCGAGCCGACATCTAATACTTGAAGATGAAAATACTTAATCAAACCTAGTGGTAAAGCTCCATCCAACCCATCAGGCTCACGTTTCAGATAGCGAAGATGTGCAGGATTTACTGAACTGCACATCACGGAATTAAAATCAGCACATGTCGTAGACATTTGCAACAGGCGTAAATTCCGTGCCTTCTGCAAGACATCTTGGAGCAACTGTAAGAGGAAAGAGTCATAATGCCCAAGCAACACCAATGTCCTCAATTTGCTAACCGAAACTATATTTCTCAGATTTTCTTCAAATTTCTGCTGATATTTGCTGTTGTATGCAGCATCAGATACTATTGACAAATGGCGTACAGTTGGCAACATATTATTGCACTGTTGACCATCTATAGTTGCACATTCAGTCCTTGAAATCATCCTCGCAAGCTCGTGCATGATATCACACATAGAAAACCAATTTTGACTTCCTAGAAAGGATTCTTCTTCCTCTTCTTGTTCAACTTGCTGAAAGAATCCCAGGTTCACCAAATCAGTCAGATATTCCCATCCCATCTCCTCCAAACTCTTAGTTAAACAGGTGATATTCACAAATCCCTGGGAAATCCAAATATAGACCAAATCCTTACCAAAGAACTTATGTTTATTAGGAAATATAGAACAATATGAGAAGCATTGTTGCAGATGGTACGGCAGCTCATCATAGCTAAGCTTCAAAGCAGGCATGATGCCTTCAACGAGTCCTAGTGATTTCCAATCTTCTTTCTGGAGAATGTTACTCCAATGATCAACAGTAAGGCGTTCTTTTAATAGTGCCGCTACAGATACTGCAGCCAACGGGTTGCCCTTTAACTTCTCTGCTATTTTTAGTCCAACAGTGCTTAGTTTGCTAGGACCTTCATAATTCTCATCACCAAATGCACATGATCTTAACAATAACAAAAAATCATCGTGTTCCAAAGCACCTAACTTGACTGGTTTCAATGTGCCTAACCTTTTCGCAACAGATAAACTCCTTGTTGTTACTAGAACCACAACCCCAGTGCCCTGACCTGGTATGAAAGGAGCCAACAATTTGTCCCACCGGAAATCCTTCATGTCATCCCAGACATGATCAAAAACAATTAAAAGCCTTTTTGAGTTTGCATGACTCTTCAAGATCTCCTGAAGCTTCGCAAAGCTGCTTATACCTTCATGTCTTTCTTGAGAAACAAAGTCTAACATCTCCCTTGTGAGCCTCACTTCATTAAAGTTTTGTGAAACCCAAACCCATATCCTATGCTGAAAATAAGCCTCCACCTCTGGTTCATTGTATACAAGTTGAGCGAGAGCTGTCTTCCCAACACCTGCAATGCCTACAATAGGCAGAACCCTTACACCATCAGATTTGTTTTCTAATATCAACTTTTTGATGGATATCTTTTCTGCATCTCTCCCATACACTTTCTTTGAGAGAAGGCTTGATGTTCTTAGGTGTTGATCCGAGGCTGTATTCAAGTGGTGATTTGAACAGGATGCAGGATCTGATCCATGTAGCTTGAGAACATCACTAACTTCCCTACTTACGTCTTGTAACTGACTAGTTATTTTCTGGATCCTATTGGATAGTTCGGCCTTGTCCCAAGGGGTGTACGTGTCAGCTACAGTGTCCTGTGCTGCCTCCTCATCCTCTCTCCTTCTTTTTCTGCCAGATGAATCAGCAATTACAATAGGCGTCCTAGTTTCAGTGGCATCACCAGCGCTGCAGTAGGAACAAAGGCGAGCATGTGATCTTGATTAAACTGATGTATGTACACGAAGAACTTCTAAAATTGTGGCAAAGCAAGTCATAAATTCGTTAGGCAGTACCTTGAAGGATTTGGCGCCTGGCCATTTGCCCCAGGTTTCTTCTGGCAAACCTTGTTATGGTTGAGCATACCTGATGTCCCATCCTTGGCTGCACACTTAATCGGTGTGAGGCAGTGTTTACATGTTGCTATGAGAGGTTTTCTGTTTTGATCTTCTTCTGTGACATCGAAATTTTCCCATGCCTTGGACCATTTTTTTCGTTTCTTGACACCACGGTTACTTGATGTATCATCAAGGGGCATATCAGTATTGCCCCTTGATGAATCATCTACTTGCTCTGCTGCTGGCACGGCTTGTGGACCATCCACTGTGACTGCGCCAAATGGTGAAAATTAAGGGGCATATCAGAAGAAAATTAAGGTAGTCGGCAACTCGGCATGGTTCTACTTGAATATAAAAGATGGGAGGGAACTAGCGCACTTGCATTTACAGGCTAATATACCTCCTTGGACCTGCTGTTGGAGCCTGTAATAGTCGAGCTCGTCGACCACGTCGTCGGCTTCATAAAGGTGGTCCTGTAGAAGAGCGAGATATTCAGCCAGCGCCTTGTTCCCTAGCCCCCTCTCCTTCACTGTTAAGAGCACCATCTTGATTCTCCTGATCTGCGACTTGAGCTTCTTGATGTCATCGGCTAGCCCGACTTGGCGAATCCAAGCATCGAGCTTGTCGATTAGGAGGGTTGCAAGGATGGTCTGCACCAGCCATGCGCTCGCGGCCTCCATCAGATCCGCCAGAAGCAGTTCTAGCGATGGTCAATGGAGGGAAATACAAGGATCGACAGGGTAGCAGAGAATAGCAATATACAATGCGGTAGGAAGCCAGTCGGAAGCTCAGATGAAGAAAACGCAAGTCTTTTGGGCCGCGGAAGTTCGGCTTGTCCATATTCCAATGTCCGTGGCAGGGCTTTTTGATATTTGGTGGCATGCAAATTAGGCCCATATTTACACGCAGCAAAAAATTGGGCCAAGATGTAACCTCGTTGCTCTGTTCTCTCTCTAAAAAAAACCTGTTGCTCTGCTTCCACCATGGTTTAGTGCGAGTGCCAAAATACAGCTAATGCAAAACAGGTCAAACCACATTACTGGTAACTTCACATGCATCGGAGGACACGACAGAACTCAACCTTCCAATATTATTTCGAATAGCACAAATCTCATTCTAACAAACGTAGGAAGCAAATCAAACCCCTTTGTCCAACACACAGATTCACATACAAACATGCACACAAATTTTACAACAGAATCTCATCATGACAAACCCCTCTCTTAAACTCACACACCTAGAGAGAGAGAGAGAGAGAGAGAGAGAGAGAGAGTCCACAACAGTATCAGCAATGATAGCAAATGACTAAGAAATCAGCTAGGAAGTGGGGCCAACTATTTCATGTTCAGAACGGCAAAGCCTCCAAGCGCAGCTACCGTGACCAAAGGTAGGATGGAGATCCAAAGCATCTTCTTCCCTGTGGCACGCCGTCTGATCACGTCGCCTGACATCCAGAAGCCGGCCGACGCCTCAATGAGCCCAAAGATGAACACGACGATGAGGATTCCGTAGTACAGATAGAATGGTGCCTTTCCATGGTGGAGAAAAATACCTCCCGGCGCCTTGGATATTATCAGGCAGAGCGCCGCGGCCGCTTCGACGATGCCGGACGAGATCAGTGCCACCGGGAGCTTCTCCGCGTTGAGGCATGCGGCGGAAATCAAGGCTAGAAGGTTGATGTAGGTGAGCTGGGGATTCATCTTGTGGGCGTGGTTTCTGCTCTCTGCTGACTGCTATTGTTCGTGCTGAAGAGATGAGTTTGCTTTTGCGATCGGAGATGGTGAATGTATTTATAATGCAACCTTTGAACGCGCTGAAGGGGACAGCCCCATTCGACTAGCCTTCCTCGCCGAAACCGAAACCGAAACCGAAATCCATAACCGAAACCAAAACATATGGATTTCCCGATATGGTGGTGCTGGTGCGAAGGCTCTGAGCTAGCCATCCTGTCGTTATCATCCTTCGTAAGCAGGAGCACCCGTATTGGTGGAAAAAAAAACTAAGCAACAAGGTGCAGTCAAGTTCGGTTTCGGGGGCTGAGCGTGGAACTCATCTTCTTCGGGTGTCTACTGTGGTGCGTGCTGAAGAAATGGTTTGCTTTGAGGTTTTGTATTCGGAGATGGTGAATACTTTAAGGAACGCGCAAAGGGAAGACATAAACTAACATGTCAAATGAAAAGCACCATCCGACTGGCGCAGTCTTCCTCCCCAAAACCGTATCCAAAATCCATAACCAAAACAAAAACATATGGATTTCCCGACATGGTTGTGCAAAGGCTCTGAGCTAGCCATCCTGTCGTTATCATCCTGCGTAAGCAGAAGCACCCATATTGGTGGAAGAAAAACTGAGCAACAACAAGGTGCAATCAAATTCCTAATTATTTTTATTGGAAATTCTTGAACTCCAAAATATGCTTAAAATTGGACCATTTTGAAAATGATTTCATATTGCAAGACTTTCAAACGAATATGAAAATATATTATAGAAGTAGACAATTATGCGGACTGACATTGAGCACAAAACCATACGAAATTATGAAATTTTATGTCAATGTGCAAAAAATAAACAGGATAAACATATTTACCTTCCTTAAAAAAAAATGCAGGTATTTATACCGGTAGATGATTTTTTTGCTATGTTGTACCATTCTCAGACCTTCACTCGACTGTAAATGGTAATTTTAGTTTAAAATGCTCATTAATACAAGTACTCCCTCGTGTTGCCCACGTCTGTCAGCCGAGGGGGAAAACCTAGATTGGCCGCTGCAAGGCCCTCTCCCCCTTCTCTCCCTCACCACCGCCCGAGGGTGCAACCTCTAGTCCTATCGCCCGTGGCCATCGGTGCGGGACGGCGTCCTCGGGCTCAGGCGTGGTGCGGTTGCCGGCGTCACGGTGCAGTCCCTACGGCGGCACGGCAGATGGTGTGACGCTGGAGTGCACTTGGATAGTGGCCTCAGCCATCTCCCTGGGTGGCAAGGATGGAGGGCAGCGCATGCTTCAAGGCCACCTCTTCCGCCATGGCCTCCACGGAGGTAGGGCTGCTAGGGCCGATCTTCAGGCCTAATCACGCCACGTTCTCCGTGCATGTCCATCGAGATTTCTTGGTGGCTGCATCACTGACCTGCCAGTGGGAATGAGCTGACTCTGGTCATAGGGGACGATGGCGCCGTCTTGTGCGCTCCGATCATAGGAGACGATGGCATCGTCTTGTGCGCCATTACCTTGTCGAAGGTTTTGTCAATGCATCTGCCACATCCACGCCCAGACTGCACCAGGGGAATATCTAGATCTCGGTATCTCGGATCATACGATGACGATGCTCTATGCCGTTCTCTCCCTCGAGGCATCCTTTTGTAGCAGCTGCTAGTCTAAGGGGTAGAAGATGGAGCGGCTTCGTCTTGCATAGAGACTTCGGCCGTAATGTCAAGTCATGTCTGGTTCAGTAGGTGCTATGCACGGCATTTCTTGTGAAGTCAGCTAGCGAGATTCGGTGGCATGGTGCCGAAGGGTCTTGCTGGCAACCGCGCATGCATAGGTGAATGCGCCCAATGCAGAGGTGTTGCTTGGCACCACAGTCTTTGCATTGATCTACACCCTGAAGATGAGATCGCAGAAGGTAGCGGAGGCGGCGATATCCGGAGCGAGCGCGTTGGTGCAGCTATGCAGATCTGCTGGGGCGCATCGGAAGCACTGGCTTGCACATGGTGGCTAGGTGGTTCCATATCCTACCGGGAGCCCACGATGGATATTGCTATCGTTATGGTCGGTGGTGTTGTGTTGGCGACTTTGGCTTTCTAACCTTTGTATGTCTATTGTTGCATTTGTTGTCTTAATAACAAACGAAGGATGTATGCGTTGGTCTCGATGCTGAGGCTAGGCGAGTTCCTATTTTGATTTTTTTTTACAAGATTGGACTTTTTAGTTTAATGAAATAGTAATACACCAAACCAGTGATGTAATAGAGCCGTGCACACCCGGAAAGTGTCATTGGCACACGGGCACCAATGATCTCTTCACGTTTAGATTTTTGAAAATTTTAAAATATCATATTTCCGCATCTTCAAAAATTATGACGTTAAATATATAACAAGATATATACAGGAGGAGCATACGCAAAAAAGTCTCGTTAAAAAATACTTTATATTTTGGGAGATACAAAAAGACAAATTTCTAACAAAAAAGATATATTAGTTTACTACTTTTTTACTACTAGTTAGTGTGCACGTGCAATACACGCTTCGATAATACAAACCAAAATTTTGGATCCTACCATTTTATATGAGTCTCCTTTTCTATTGTTCTTGTTCATATCTATCTTATTGTGTTCGTTTAATAAATGTGGGACTCTTGAAGAACATACGTATTTCCACAATAAAATCAAGCATCATTTCTTGCATATTATTTGTAATTCCAATACTCACAAGCGATGGTGAGCCTAAATAAAGCATGCACATGCACAAGTGTCCAAGTGATAAAAATCACAATAATAACGTTAAATCAATCACTATGCAATCTCATTCAACCATTGAAAGATTTCTTGTAATTTATGGAGTGAATAGCATAATTTTAAAGCTAGTAATGCAAGTACTTGCATATAATAAAACAATATATCTCTTTTGCGAATTTTTATAGATTCATATGCATGGTTCAAGGCTTGAAATCTGATAGGGGCAGCATTTAAAATTTTGCAAAATGATTATGACGTTACAGTGTAACAGTCCAATAGTATGAGATCAATCAGTAGAATAAGCTCTCCAATTTTCTAATACGTAGGCAAACTCATCAATAGATTCAAAGAACATGTGTCATCTATTCTCTTAAAGTTTTGGCATCGATTCGTAGGTCCAAAGTCTCAAGTGAAATACTCCATCCGTCACAAATTAGTTGTCTTAACTTTTGTATGCAGATCCCGTTTCAAAAAACTTTTGTATGCAGATATGTTTTAGTATGTATAGATACATGTGTATTTAGATAAAGTTTAAACAACTAATTTGGGATAGAGAGAATATGAAAAGAATGCATATGGACTTGGGATACTAATTTACTAATTTGAAAAGAACACTTAATAAGGAGTTAGGACTGAACTACATATCAGTGAGCAGAGAAAGATCCATGGGCGCAGATTTATTCGTCCCTCTAGGCATTGCAGTAATTTTTTTTTGGAGAGAGATTAAACAGGGGATCAAACTTGCCTACTCGACAGGAGAGAGCAATATTGTGGAGAGGCAAACCTGATAAGCGTCTATGTAGGCGTCGCAGTGGCCCTGGCCCTAGAATGACAGCAGCGACCCGCCACGATGAGCAGGAGCCTCGCATCAACGCCAGCTAGTGATCCGGATGGCGGCGCTTCCACGGTTGCGGTCTCGGATGCTGCGATGAGGAGGAGCCTCGCGTGAACGACAACCTAGTGATCCGGACGGTGGCGCTTCGACGGTTGCGGTCTCGGACGGGGCTGAGGTGGGTCGTGTGTGCCTTTGTGGAAGGCAGGGCGGGCAGCGACGGAGTCGAGTCGGAGTCTGTTTGTACGTGAAATCCCTGTTTTATCTTAACGTCTCTGCAATGTCATTGGGTAGCTTCGGATCGTTGGATCTAAGGAATAAAAGGTTGAGATTTAATGTTCCTGCCAATATTTGCGCTTTTATATGTAGTTTAGACTATTTACTATGCGAAATTTGTCTTTTTTTTATATATCCCAAAATACAATGTATTTTTTAACAGGATTTTTTTTACATACACTCCTTCTGTATATATCTATCTATATATTTAACATCATAATTTTTAGATACATAGAAATATAGAATTTTTAAATTTTCAAAATTCTAAAATTGAAAGGAGCACTGGTGCCTGTATACACCAAATCCCTTCTCCGTGAATCCAGCCAAATAGGTGCACTTTGTCAAAGGATCGAATGCAGAGTCAAGACCAGTTCTGTTCTGTTGAATCCCGTTTCTCTTCCCGTTGCCCCTTCTATGGAGCTGTTGGGTTCCCGTTCCGATTAGCCTAGCTTCTCAGCATATAAGCTCACATTACAGCGGTGACAGCTGCTGGTGAAAGCGAAACATGCTTACTCCATTGTTTGTTTGTGTGGCCACTGACGGCAGATAGAGTTAGAATAGTACCATGGTTTTTTTTTTGTTGAAGCTTCGGGCCTGCGTACAAATTTTGAGAAGAGCTGGGCTAATCCTTGATCAGATGCAATATGGACCCTTTCTGATGACTCTGGGCCTTTTTAAGTCATCTCCAGCAAGACACAAGTTCTCAACCAAAATAGAACTCCAGCGAGACACTACTAAAAATTTACTAATATCTTTATGCTTCTTACCAAGGCCACAAAAATCAACTAAAACTGACGAGCAAAGCAATCACCATAATAAGTTGTGCTATTTTATGTCATGATCAGTGTTTCAAGACCATTGAGCTGACTTCGTATATTGCTAGCACCATCATATCCTTGTTCAAAAATAGAGAAAAAAAGCTAAAGTTTGAGATGAAAAGAAGTTGTCTTGTTCACATGAACAAAACCAACAAAACTTTCTTTTGAATATCTGGAACTATCAACATATGGCAAAGCAACTTACCTTCTTTCATTGCACTCATCAACGTGCAATCGTAGTATATTATTGCCAACTTCTTTAAAAATATATTGTATTATAGTAGGTGCAAAACCTTCAGGTATATCTTTCTAGACCCTACACTAGTAGAAAAATGGGCATCGGTCTAAGCCTTTAGTACCGGTTCCCGTATGAACCGGTACTAAAGGGTGCATTAGTACCGGTTCATTTGCCCAGCCGGCCGAGCAACATCAATACCGGTTCGTTGAGGGCCTTTTGTACCGGTTCATACTACGAACCGGTGCGAAAGGGTTTTAGTCAAATTTTGAGGCGGAGGTCGGGCCAGAGCTGAACCTTTAGTACCGGTTCATCTGAAGAACCGGTACTAAAGGGCCCCTGCCCTATTTCTTCAGGCGCCCGATCGATCCCTGCATCTCATTTTCCCTTCTCCTTCTCCTCTCTCACATTTCCAAATATTTTGCACCTCTCACACTCCAATAAATCTTCATTTCTCTCCACCATTTTATCAAGATTGATAGCACCCATCTATCTAAGGGTTAGCAATATCATCCTTTCTTCCGGCGTTCCTAATTTAGCTCATTTCTTTGCTAGTTTAACTCGTATTATTTTTCTAGTGCTAGCAAGGTGTTTGATGAAATGCCTAAGTTAGGGATTTCATTCTTTTTGTATGCAATTGAGCTCAAATTAAAGTATGATTTGTAGGTTTTAGTATCGTCCCCGTCCTCACCGCTGTCGATCGCCAGCGTCTTCCCCTAGCCGGCACTGTACCACCTCGGTGAGCCTCTTTTTTTTAATAAAAAAACTTAGTTTTATGTGATGAACTTGAATATTAATTAAGTTGGTCACTCATATATCCATGATGTTGTGTAATTAATGATTTTTGATATACTTATATAATGCAAATGAATCGACAATGGATGTACGGTGACCGATGCCATCCCGACTTCATTACTGGCATGCATTATTTTCTCAACGTGGCGGAGGCAAATAGGCGGTCGAATGGTTTCATTTATTGTCCATGTAGTTCCTGTAGGAATACGAAGGATTACTCTACCTCAAAGACCCTTCACTTCCACCTGCTTGAGAATGGTTTCATGCCCGGCTATAATTGTTGGACCAAGCACGGAGAAAGAGGGGTTATAATGGAAGGCAACGAAGAAGAAGAGGATAGTGACAACTATCCTATGTTCACTGAAGACGGTGATAGTAGTATGGGGGAAGACGAAGCTGAAGAAGAGCCCATTTTTGATGAGCCCATTTTTGATGACCCCGATGACGATTTGGGTTGGGCCATTCTTGATGCGAAGATAAACTGCGGAAGTGAAAAGGAGAGGTTGAAGTTGGAGAAAATGTTAGAGGATCACAACAAACTGTTGTACCCAAATTGCGAAGATGGCTAGAAAAAACTGGGTACCACACTGGAATTGCTGCAATGGAAGGCAGAGAATGGTACTTCTGACAAGGGATTTGAAAAGTTGCTGAAAATAATAAAGAAGATGCTTCCAGGGGAGAACGTATTGCCCTCTAGTACGTACGAAGCAAAGAAGGTTGTCTGCCCTCTAGGATTAGAGGTGCAGAAGATATATGCATGCATCAATGACTGCATCCTCTACCGCGGGGAGTACGAGAATTTGAATGCATGCCCGGTATGTGGTGCATTGAGGTATAAGATCAGGCGAGATGACCCTGGCGATGTTGAGGGTGAGTCCACCCACAAGAAGAAGGTTCCTGCGAAGGTGATGTGGTATGCTCCTATAATACCACGGTTGAAACGTTTGTTCCAAAATAAAGAGCATGCCAAGTTGTTGCGATGGCACAAAGAGGACCGTAAGAAAGATGTGATGCCGAGACACCCCGCTGACGGATCGCAGTGGAGAAAAATCGATAGAAAGTACAAGTCATTTTCAGATGACGCAAGGAACTTAAGATTTGGTCTAAGTACAGATGGCTTTAATCCTTTTGGGGAGCAGAGCTCCAGTCATAGCACCTGGCCAGTGACTCTATGTATCTATAACCTTCCTCCTTGGTTGTGCATGAAGCGGAAGTTTATTATGATGCCAGTGCTCATCCAAGGCCCGAGGCAACCCGGCAACGACATTGATGTGTACCTGAGGCCATTGGTTGAAGAACTTTTACAGTTGTGGCGTGAAGAAGGTGTACCTATTTGGGATGAGCACGAACAAAACGAATTTAACCTACGAGCGTTGTTGTTTGTATCCATCAATGATTGGCCTGCTCTTAGTAACATTTCAGGACAGTCAAACAAGGGATACAATGCATGCACACACTATTTAGGTGAGACTGACAGTATATATTTGAGAAACAAGAATGTGTACATGGGGCATTGTCGATTTCTTCCAAAACAACATCAAGTAAGAAAGAGAGGAAAGCATTTCAGAGGTGAGGCAGAAGACCGAATGAATCCTACCCGCCCTACTGGGGATGTTATATATGATATGGTCAAGGATTTAAAAGTGATCTTTGGAAAGGGTCCTGGCGGACAATCTGTTCCGCATGATGTTGACGGACATGTACCCATGTGGAAGAAGATGTCTATATTTTGGGAGCTACCCTACTGGAAAATCCTAGAGGTTCACTCTGCAATCGACGTGATGCACGTGACAAAAAATCTTTGCGTGAACCTGCTAAACTTCTTGGGCGTGTATGGGAAGACAAAAGATACACCGGATGCACGGCACGACCAGCAATGTATCCACGAAGGAAACAACCTGAATCCAGAGAAGTATCAAGGTACTGCCAGCTACGCTCTTACCAAAGAAGAGAAGGAGATCTTTTTTGAAGTCCTGAGTAGCATCAAGGTCCCGTCTGGCTTCTCATCGAATATAAAGGGAATAATAAACATGTCAGAGAAAAAGTTTCAAAACCTAAAGTCTCATGACTGCCACGTGATTATGACACAATTACTTCCGGTTGCATTGAGGGGGCTTCTATCAGAAAATGTTCGAGTACCCATTGTGAAGCTATGTGCGTTCCTCAATGCAATTTCTCAGAAGGTGATCAATCCACTAACTCTACAAAATTTACAGAAGGATGTGGTGCAATGTCTAGTCAGCTTCGAGTTGGTGTTCCCACCATCCTTCTTCAATATTATGACGCATCTCCTCGTTCACCTGGTCGAAGATATTAGTGTTCTCGGTCCTGTATTTCTACACAACATGTTCCCCTTTGAGAGATTCATGGGAGTCTTAAAGAAATACGTTCATAACCGTGCTAGGCCAGAAGGAAGCATCTCCAAGGGCTATGGAACAGAGGAGGTCATTGAGTTTTGTGTTGACTTTATTCCTGACCTTAAGCCGATCGGTGTTCCTAAATCGCGCTATGAGGGGAGACTGCGTGGAAAAGGCACGCTAGGAAAGAAAGCAACAATGTGTATGGACGGACATTCTTTCACTCAAGCATACTACACAATTCTACATAATTCCATCTTGGTGGCTCCGTACAAAGTGGAACACAAGAATATTTTACGCTCTGAATACCCGGAGCAACGTGAAGATTGGATTGATGGAGAACACATGAAGACTTTCGGTGGTTGGTTGCAAACACGGCTCATGAATGTCACTGATGAAGAGCAGCTATACTTGTTGGCCAAGCAACCATCTTCGACTATATCGACATTTCAAGGGTACGAGATAAATGGGAATACATTTTACACATTCGCCCAAGATAAAAAGAGCACCAACCAAAACAGTGGTGTCCGCTTTGATGCAGCAGAGGACAATGGGAAGAAGGTCACATATTATGGGTACATAGAGGAGATATGGGAACTTGACTATGGACCTAATTTCAAGGTCCCTTTATTCCGGTGCAAATGGTTCAACCTGAAAAACGGGGTACAGGTAGACCCGCAGTACGGAATGACTACAGTGGATCTCAAGAATCTAGGGTACGACACCGAACCATTCATCCTAGCCAGTGAAGTGGCTCAGGTTTTTTATGTGAAGGACATGTCTACCAAACCGAAAAAAGAAAAGAAAGGCAAGAGGACACATCATACGATGAGCCAAAGCGCCACATAGTTCTTTCAGGAAAAAGAAACATCGTGGGAGTAGAGGACAAGACAGACATGTCAGAAGATTATAATAAGTTTGATGATATTCCACCCTTCAAGGTGAAAACTGACCCAAGCATCATTTTAAATAATGAAGATTGTCCATGGCTGCGTCGCAATCAAAAGAAAGGGAAACACACGAAGAAAACTCAGAAGACTAGATAGGGATCATAACTTGTGTATCTCAATATGGATTTTTGTGTAATGATGTTATTGTATGAGCGAATTTTTTCCGAGGCGGAGCTTCCGAAGATGCCGTAGGGCGTGAGCACCAACGACATCTTCGAGAAACTCCGCCGCGGGAGATTTCCCAACCCTTTACCCAAAACTGTTAGAGGAGATAGAGTCTTTCACGGGCTTGCAGGGAAATTTTTCCGAGGCGGAGCTTCCGAAGATGCCGTAGGGCGTGAGCACCAACGACATCTTCGAGAAACTCCGCCACGGGAGATTTCCCAACCCTGTCCTCCATCCATGGGAATGAAACTCTCCCTACCTTCTAGGTTGGCTTGTTGAGCTGCTTGCCATGGTGTATCGATGCTCCTTTTATAGGCACGGCACCGCTTCTACTTTATCTTGTTCCTCCGACAGGGGCATCGTGCGTCCACCCACGCGTCCTTATCTCATCGAGCAGTGCATCCACCCACGCGTCCTTATCCTGCCGACATCTTTAGTCTCGGTTGCACCCACCAACCGGGACTAAAGGTTACCCACACGTCCTTATCCCACCGACAGTTTTGTTAGATGACACAAAAACCACCTTTAGTCCCGGTTGTACCCACCAGCCGGGACTAAAGGTTAGATGGTTCCCCGCGCCACTGCGTTCTCGCCTATTTTCTTCCCGCGCTTTCCACCGCTTCTACTTTGTCTTGTTCCTCCGACAGGGGCAACGTGTGTCCACCCATGCGTCCTTATCTCATCGAGCAGTGCATCCACCCACGCGTCCTTATCCTGCCGGCATCTTTAGTCTCGGTTGCACCCACCAATCGGGACTAAAGGTTACCCACACGTCCTTATCCCACCAACATTCGAAAACAAGCTCGGTCGATTGTGACCTAATCCGGCCATGTATCTTAATTTTCAGTTGAGATATGTACTTCTTTTCCTGTTCAATCGTTTTCCCGCCCTTTTTCTTTCCGCCTTTTTCTTTCCGCCCTTTTCTTCCCGCCCTTTTCCTCTCACGGACGCAGCGTGCCACCGCGCTAACCGACACTTAATTATTAAGCGAACATATGATCAAAAGAAACTGCAACAGAAAAATCAAATATAACTAATCAAAAAGAAAATCAAACATAACTAATCAAAAGAAAATAGGAAATCAAATATAACTAATCAAATATAAGTAATCAAAAAGAAAATCAAATATAACTAATCAAAAGAAAATAGGAAATCAAATATAACTAATCAAATATAAGTAATCAAAAATAAAATCAAATATATCTAATCAAAAGAAAAAAGAAAATCAAATATAACTAATCAAAAATAAAATCAAATATATCTAATCAAAAGAAAATATAAAATCAAATATAACTAATCAAATATAACTAATCAAAAATAAAATCAAACATATCTAATCAAAAGAAAATAGAAAATCAAATATAACTAATCAAAAATGAAAATCAAAAGAAAAATCAATAGAAACGGCAAAATAAAAATGAAACGAAAATCAAAAGAAACAGCAAAAGAAAAATCCAACGAAAAGCAACAGAAAAATCAACAGAAAAATCAAAAGAAAAAGAAAAAAACCTTTGGTACCGGTTGGTGGAAAGAACCGGTACGAAAGGTTAAAATCGCGAAAAGAATTTTCGTAATTATATTTGGTACCGGTTTCTGTTACGAACCGGTACTAAAGGTAACCTTTAGTACCGGTTCTTTACAGCAACCGGTACCAAAGGACCTTTAGGGCTTTTTCTTCCACGCGCCGTCGCCAAATCCCCTCTCTCTCTCTCTCCAAACACACGCACGTGCAGCGCCGCCTCGATCTGCCGGAATCGATCCGCCGGAGCACGCAGCCTCGAGCCGCCGGCCTCCTCCCGCGCCCCCGGCCGCGCATCGCCGGAACACGCAGCCGCGCGTGTCTTCTCCGGCTTCCCGTCGTCTTACAGGTAACCTCTCCCTCTCTAATCTTGTCTCGGCGCAGAGGCCGCGGTGGCGCGGCATGGCTCAGCGGCGTGGAGGTGCTGCGCGGCCACGGAGGTCGTAGCGGCGCCATGTGACGGCCATGGAAGCGGCAACCGACGTTCTGAAAATTTTTATTCTTGCATTAATTGAAGAATTTTCCAGTTAGGTCTCAGAGTATGAGGCTTAGTATCTAGTCAGTACAAAATTTAAAAAAGGTGAATGTGAAACTAATTCAGCAGTTAAATTTATTCTGGGAGTTTAGAACTGCTATGCTACTGTCTAGTAAACTAGTGCTTGCTTACTTGTTCAAGTTAGGAGCATAGGTAATAGTTAGGACTGATTATGTGGATATATAGGTAATAGTAAATGCAACTATTGTGCACACTGTCGCTGCTGAGGAAAAATCATATGGATCTTAGGTGACCAAGGTCCTCTTCTAGGCAGATTATTACTTCTCCAAGTTCTCAACCCATCAGGTAGAATCTACACCTAAGGGTACCAAGAATCTGAATCAAACTGATGCATGTTTTGCTTGCTTGTATGCTGATCTAATGTATGCTTGTGAAAATATAAAATAGGATTTAGATGGTATAAGGTAATTATTAATTTGGGTCAATCATAGATACATTAGGAATTATATTCCCAAGAATACTAGTTGCTAGCATGTATAAGTGTTGTCTCTGAAAATTGCTATCTTTCATCTCTGAAAATACATGAAACATTTACTCCTGGGTGATTAGAACCATTGTGGTGCTGTCCTATAAATCAGTACCATGCTTGCTTGCTTGTTCAAGTTAGGAGCAGAGGTATTAGTTAGGGCTGAATCACATGATCAGGTTCTGGTTAGTCTGTCTAGTAGACCACAGCAGATGCACACCTCTGATTATATACTAAGCACATATCCCCGTAGAAACAAATTCATCCTTAAGAGTACTACCTGCTAGCACATATATATGATTGTTGATTGTACAATCTTACATGTTCTGAAACTAAAAACCCATGCTCTGTTTATAAATGCATTGCACACATTCTTCTATAAATATGTCAAATTGAAGGATCAAAGGAATTTCATTACTATTAGAATCAATAATAATCACAGATCCAATAATTATTTTCAGAACTACCATATTAACTTCAGTACCACAGAACTCTATTTAACTTGACTATTGTCTTTTAGATGAGCCAATGTACTGCAACATATCTTCAGGTTCCTGTAGATGAATTAGACCTCAGCAAACCATCAGGTTACACGTACAAAATATAAGCAAGCATGGCTGGTGTGTGAAATTTGTCTCTCACGTTCCTGTTTTGGAGTGCTAGTAGTGATGTCCAAGCCTTGAACTACTTTTACAGGATTAAGTTAGATGGGACCATTCAGGTAATTAAAATGAGCAACTCAGTGGCTCTCTATGCTGGTTTTGATTTAGAATCCTATACAATTAACCAAATAATCGCATGTGCTACAGACCTTCCATTAAGCACCTTTATAGTCAACATAGACCTAGTGGTCCAGTTTACTTTGTTATTCTGGACCATGATCTTCACTACTGGATTATGTTATACATCAGTTACTCTAGGACTTGGTCCTTGAGGATTCAGTTAACCATATGCCTTCCAGGTTAATAGCTCCAGGAGAGTGGTCCTAACTATGACCTGCTGCTCCTCATCTCATTGTTTAATTAGCAAGGTCATTCTTTAATCTATCAAGATTGTCACTCCTGATCTCTCATAAAAACTACAGGAGTGCTTTCAAGCATATGCAAATATCATAATTATTTTATAGCTTGGTGTGTTCTTTGTGGACATGGGAATAATTTGTCTAGAATATTTGGCCTGTTTTGCTTTTATCAGTGTTGCCTTATTCAGTAACTAAGATCTTATGCAAGTAGCAGCCACAGCTCACATATATGTGGTAGTATGAAACAAAGCCTATTTTGGTTTTAATATGTGACAGTCAAGCCCTATTGAGAATGATATACATACTATATACCAATATAAGAAACACAAGTTGTATTTAATACTCCAATATAGGTAACCTAATTTATTCTTGAATCATACAGTGCAACAAATGGGGCTTTGTTTAGTTAGGTTTTCAGTGTCTTGTGTGATGTAGAGGAGCCCAAAGTTTATGTTAACTTAATTTATTCTTGAATCATACACATGTGAGGTGGTTTAGCTGGAAGCACTGAGATGGCATGCTAATCTAGGATACTATGCAGCTATAAAATAGATTGTCCTTTTTTGTTTTGACCTATGTATGTTCTGAAATCTGAACAAATGTTGCTGCTATGTATGTTGTTGCATGCTGGACTCCCTATTGTGTTGTGAAATCTCCATCATAGTGCTGTAAGTGAAACTATGAAGGATCTGACATGCTTACTTGTTTCTCGAGATAATGATGTTGTTGTGTTGTGAATTCGAGATAATGATGTTGTTGTGTTGTGTCGAGATAATGATGTTGTTGTGTTGTGTTGTGTTGTGTTGTGTTGTGTTGTGTTGTGTTGTGTTGTGTTGTGTTGTGATTTACCACTAGTTCTTCTCATGGTTTTAATCCTCAATTCCATGTGGTCCCCTTCCATATATGTCCGAGTTCTTCTATAGTATACATGGTACAAGTGTTCTATAAGACATTGTTGTCATCCTATACATATATCTTGTCCATTAATAAAAACAAAATAATTGCACTTAATTTTGCAGTGACATTGAGCTATGGAGGACGACACCTTCATCCGAGATGAGGAGCGAGAAGAAATGGTGCAGAAAATGATATTTGAGAGTGCCCGTGGACCGGAACCCAATGGAGAACCCGATGGAGATGACGATGATTTCGGCTCACAATTTTTGAACGATGTCGGTGAGGGACTTGAGTCTGAAGAAAGAAGAGACAACGAAGTGTCCTTAATAAACTCCGGCGAGGTGTATATCAAGGCTATATGTTCATCACTTGATGCATTGATTTATTTGTATTACACTTATTAACGAATCATTTTTCTTTTAGCCTTCTGGATCATCGAGCAAATCTGTTAAAAAGCAACGAGGCCCGACGCAACATCTAAAGGGCGAGGGTAGGTTAGCCCTCACCGCATTTAAGGCTAGTGGTCAACCGGTGGAGCCCAAAGAGCACTGCCGTAAATTTATAAACCAAGCTGGAGTTCTTGTTAGGGACCATGTACCGATCATCATTGTAGAGTGGCATAAGCCGAAGAACGCGGGGGCTGAAGCTAGTTATGTCAATGATACTCTAAAGCTTTTTCTTTGGGACAGTCTACTGACACACTTTAGCCTACCGGAAGACATGACGGAAGGCCAGAAGAAGAAAGTCAAGGAATGGACTCTTAAGAGGATGGCCACACAATTCCAGACCTGGAAGAAAAATTTATGGGCCCGATATGCAGATAAAGATCCAGTATTCACTGGAAGTCTAGTGAAGATAAAAGATCACTGGCCCGCATTTAAGAGCTATAAGAAAACTTCTACTGCTGTGTCCCGATCAGTCACAAATACGAAAAATGCTTCAAAGAAGGAACATTTCCATCATTTGGGGTCAGGTGGCTACAAGACTGCCATTCCGAAGTGGAGAGCATTTGAAGCTAAACTGATGGAGGCAAGAATCACTCCACAGACATGGGACTGGCCCGACCGGTCCAAGTTCTGGTTGTTCGCGCATGGGGCAGGGTTGGACCCAAAGACAGGGCAGATCGTTGCAAAGGGAAAATGGAAGGAAAAAGTTAATGCAATCACGACGCAGCTTATAGATGCAATTGAAAAAGTTAGAAAGGGAGAGTATATTCCCGATAGAGAGAATGACGAGCTGACACTCGCTCTTGGGAATGCGGAACACGTTGGACAGATACGAGCCCTCCCAGGTGTCACCATGAAGGAAGCATGGCCGGAGTGCGCTGACACTTATAGAAGCCGTTCGAGAAAGAAGAAGCAGGACTTAGACAGGTTAGCGGAATTGATAAATAGGGTGGAGGTGCTTGAGAAAAATCAGAGGGCACCTGATCAGCCGCTGTTTATACAAGATCCTCAAGCCAATGCCGCCCCATCTCAGCGAAGAAGCAGTGTGGGTTCCTCGCATCTTGAATGTGCAGGAAGCTACCCCGTGGATTATGTCACGGAGAAGACAGATTGCGAGCTACATGTGCAAATGAGGAACGTGTCCGTTAAGGTGGCGGTCGGCTATGTTTACCCAAATGAAGATGGAGCAACGCACCATCATATGCCCATTCCAGCTGGCTGTGTTCGTGTCAGGGTGGATGACGTTGTTCCGGGTTTTGAAACAATGGAGCTTGATTTTCCTGGAGGTGACGAAGAGAAGACACTGGCCGATGTCAAGCGCGGTTTCGCCATATGGTCCAAGAAATACATCGTCCTTTTGCCAAGGCCACCGACTCCTCCTCGTAGCATTCCACATGAGCAGCAAATTCCACATGAGCAGCAATGGCCATCGACTCCGCCTGGTAGCAGTCCACATGAGCAGCAAAGTCCACACCTACCGGAGAGGGACCCCAGCGCGAGTCCACCATCTCGAGATCCTCCGCGTAAGACTGCGTTTTTTAAGCGGAACGGTACGCCGCCTAGGAAGAGACCTAGAAAGGAGAAACCACTGCCGCCTATTGAGAAGTTACCTTGGGAAAGAACTATCGAGGAATGCAGCGAAATCTCTAAGTCCGAGGTGGCAAAACATTTTGCTAAGAAAGTGCCAGAGATACCTTTTGAGAAGACTCTAGATCCGGTAAAAGTTATTCGTACCGTTGAGAATCTATATGAACCTCCACCATCGCCGCCATCTGACTATAGGCGTTCTATTGAAAAGTCGTATGACGCTATGGTGGAGGTGAAAAAACCCAATCAATCGGTGGTCTCGGCAAAAATAAGGAAACAAGTGTACCAGCTCGGAGAACAACCCGTTCAATCGGTCCCCCCTCTCAAGGTGTTTGACGAGAAGGCCGTTGAAAGTTCTCGACAAAACACAATTGATTACCCCATCGCTGAAGTAGTATATCAATTTGTTCAAGGGAAAGATCTGGTCGAGAATATCAGGTCGCTACCAACATGTATGCGTAATTTGAATGCGTGGTACACTAATGCCACAAAGAGATGGATTGATTGTATCATGGTGCGAGTTAAGGATGAGCACTACTTCCAAGAATACTCTGTGAGCGTTGACTTCCTCGAACTTTTTTAGTTATACAATCTCCGGGCCATCGACAAATCTATCATCAGTTGCTATTGTCTGTAGGTGATTTATTAATATAATTTGAGAAGTCTTTAGCTTAGCTCATTCATTGTCTGCAAATTATCCTCATTTTAATCTTTTGTGCGCTATATTATGCAGATCGAAGAAGCTCGAATGCAAAAGGGATGAAATCACGGACATTGGGTTCATTGACCCAGATACAATGCATGAAAAAACCATAGAAGATCCCATCTATAACAAGGATACACCAGAGACTTTGCTAAGGTTTTTGAAGCGACAACGTGACAAAAAGATAATACTTTGGCCTTACAACTTCAAGTAAGTGTAACTGTCTTATAACACATTCTATTTTGCTCACCATATGTTAAAATTTTAACTGATGACTTATATCTATGACACTGCATATTTAAACGTGCGCAGGTTCCACTTTATTCTTATCGTCATTAAAATGTACGGTGGAGAGGTTGAAGTCTTTGACTCACTAACCAAAGAGCCTATACTATACAAGTCGGCTTTTGATATGCTCAAAAGGTAATTTTAATTCTTATCGGTTTTTTCGTTAATTTCCTGATATCAACAAATTAATAACTCTTTTATGCATTTTCTTTTGTCGGGCAGCGTATGGCAAATGTTCATCCAGGAAGATCCGACCGGTGGATGGAAACCGAAGCTGATATGGCGTGCGAACAAAGTAAGTAGTACTACCTAGGTCCACACACCTTTATCATACTTGATTATTATTTGATTGAATTATATTCTTGTACAGAAATGCGCGCAACAACCTGAGGGGACTAATCTATGTGGATACTATGTTTGCGAGAACATCCATAAGATTGTCAGCGAGAGAACGAATAATCAAAGGAATAGAGAGGTACGAAAACAATATTCACAAATTTATTTTGTTACCATAACTTGTGCTAAGTTTCAGTCATAATTGTTTGATTGTGATTTGATATATATATATATACATAGCTCATGTATTCATTTGAATATCATTCTTTTACAGTTGGCAAGAAAGCGTGACAGGCTCCTAATCGAGCACCGCTTCAAAGCAATTGGCGAGGAATTGGCGGGATTTTTCCTTCGGGACGTCATACCTAACTTCGCAGAGTACCACTATGAATGAAGATCTACATGTAATATATAGCTTGACTCGGAGAGTACCACTATGCTACATGTAATAGATAGTATGCCTCGGAGAGTACCACTATGCATGAAGATCGATCTTCATGCATGTACTACTTAATTTGCGATCTTATGCAATTACATGTGTTATATTATATGCACCAAGTTGATATGCATTACCTTGATCTTCATGTACTCCTAAATCCAAATGCGTTTCTGGCGCATCGACACGATCCTCGTACGATGAAATGGTCCGATACCCCTAAACCCCTCCTAAAACCCTAAACCCTGAATTCCTTTGGTACCGGTTCGTGTTACAAACCGGTACCAAAGGTCCCTAGCCCTGCTCTCTCCTGGGAGCCAACATGGAGGCCCCTTTAATACCGGTTTGTAAGGAACCGGTACCAAAAAAGGGGGGGGGGCTTTTGTCCCGAATCTTTTGTACCGGTTTGATTTCCGGTACAAATGGCCCTCTGGAACCGGTATTGATGTCCATTTTTCGACTAGTGCTAGGATCCACTATCAAAGCATTATTGCAACATTTTTTCCCATAGCCTTGTCTACAACTGAATGATGCTCAGCTAAGTAGTCTTGGACTTCCAAGATATTTCCACCCAGGTCTCTTAAGCAAAATAGGCTTACCCCTGCGTGGTGTAAGAGTTGGTGCAGATGACCAAATTCACCCCTTAGTGGTCACCAACATGTTTGAAATCAAAACTATTCTACTTTAATACCGTCGTTGGTTCGCATATATCCATACACATTTTAGTACGTATACAACTAATATAACTAATATGAATCCAGGGAGTTACTTCTTTTCTTGGACTGATTTGCATTTAGTGATTCCATGTCTTTGTGAAACATAACCTATCCATTTCACACAACCAAATATCTTCCAGCATGTATTTTTTACTTTAAAATTCTAAGGAAAAAGTCTGTTTCAAACCCTGAACTTGTAGTGGTTTGCCGAAATGAACCCTAAATTTCAAATCCCTGTCATTTGTACCCTGAACTATCCTGGTCTAAAATGAACCCTGAACCTGTTTGACCAAGTTGACCAATGCCACGTAGGCAAAAAATTATAAAAAAATCCCTAAATTATCACTTATTGCTGTCGCATGGTCCCTAGCCTATATGTGGACTTGGCCGAGAGGCGCGCCGCCGTCGAGGCCGTGCAAGCCGACCATACCAGAGGAAGCAGTGGCGGCCGTCCGGCGTCCCCAACCCCCTCCCCGTCTAATCACCTCTCAACGCCCCATCTAATTTACCTCTTCTTGCTCGTCCCGACCCCTTCCCCCATCCCGTCCGCCCTACGACCAGATCAGGCCAGCGAGCTCTTTCCCTCCTGATGTCGGATACCCTGCCGCTCCTCATGCGTGGCATCCTTCTTCCCCGCGTGCGAGCAGCAGCAGCGGCGCGGTACCCCATGTCCTACATGAGAGCGGTGGCGGCGGCCTGCGAGCTCTGACCAAATCAAAGGAAACGGCAGCGGCGACCTGCAAGCTCCCTGCTTTGGCGGCCTGCAAGCTCCCGATGGCAGCGGCCTGCAAGCTCCTTCCATCGGTGCCCCTGCCCCTCCCCTGGTTGTCCCAGTGTGCCTTGCGATTGTAGATTTGGGGAAAGAGATGGTCTGGAAAAGGAGATGAATATGACTTGCGGGCCCATCTAGTCAGTGGGACAATAAATATTCCTGACCGGGATCCTTCTTTTTCTCGGTCTGCCAAACAGGTTTAGGGTTCATTTTAGACCATGATCAGATAGTTTAGGGTACAAATGACAGGGATTTGAAGTTTAGAGTTTATTTCGGCGAACCACTACGAGTTCAAGGTTTGAAATAGACTTTTTCCAAATTTAAATTCAATATTTAAGACTAAATTTTAAACACAAGTGATATTTTATACGACTCTGCCGTACTCCCTCTATCCTCAAATAAGTGGACATCCAGCTCTAAAATTTGTCCACAAAAAGGTGTACTTCTTTCTTTTTAATGCATATTTAAGTAGTAAAAAGTGTTTCTCTCTCGTTACACGGGAATCAAGGCCAATAACATTTTCTCATTTTTTTTACATGCACTTAGCTCATTGGAGGTGAAGAAATTAAAGAGTAAAGAGATGGTGGTTATCACCTTCCCAAGGCAAAAAAATATTTTTCTTAAAAAACTAGAACGTATACTCTTTTCTAGACGGAGGGGAGTACGAAGTTCTCGTGAACTTTTGTTGAAAGGGTCAATATGATCATTTTGGCTGCACTTCCCAGCGTAACAAGACGCAGCCCAACGCATAAATTGTTGGGTCCCACGTAGCACCGTACTGTATAAATAATTTTCTCGTTGTTCCCAGTTCAGCTCTAATCCCAAATCCCAGCACCAGTCATCAGCGTCGGCCCTAAAGCGATCGATGTGACCCCGCGGCGAGTTCGGCTTCCCCGCATAGTTTTGAAAACTAGACCGGTGAGTGAACCGGTGAGGTAACTGGCTCACTGATTTATTGGTCGAACCGGTGGCTCAGCTGGTTTAATAGCAACAAAAAACTATTAAATTTGATAAATAATTAAGTTAGTTTTGGAAAAATTTAACATCGAATCATATATTTTGTGTTTGCTTTCATATTGAATCACAAACTAAGTGTAGTAAAGGTGGTATTAGGCCTTATGCAAAGTATTTGGAGCAGGGTTCTAGGTTTTAGGATCATCTCCTTGCGAAAACACATTATTTTTATATAGTTTTTCTGGTTTTTTATTAGTTGGACCAGTAACTCTTAAAAAATCAATGAGGACTTCGGTTCAGGTTTTTTCAGATCGAACCACCGAACCAGTTTGGTTTTTAAAACTATGCTTCCCCGCCGCCGACGAACTGCGATGATGAATGGGGACACTGCTGAGGTTGGCGATACTGCTGGTGCTGAAGCTGTGAATGGTGCTATGTCTACATTGGTTGACAATGCTGATGTGGTAACGGCTGTATATTGTTCTTGTTTGCAGTTAGTTGATATGCAAATTGGACTCTCATGTGTGCTGTTCTGTTTTGTTATTTACAGGAGAGCGAGAATCCTGAGAAGGCGACTGTACTGGCTGAGCAGGTGGATGAGTACGTAGATATTGAGGATGAGATGCCAACTGCGACTTACCAATCAGTGGAGATCGAGAAGGGTGCTGAGGTCATGAGCGTCTCTGGTGGTTCAGGCAGTGGCTCCTCGTCATCCAGTGGTACTGTCAAACTCCCGCTTAATTCGTCATGAACCAAAGTTCTTGCATTGTTCTCATTTGGCTTTGTTTACAGGTTCAGGGTCAGGGAGCTCAGGGGATAGCGCTTCAGAAGCTAGCAATGCTCGTTCTCTGGTGTAGAGGAGGTTGTTCTGACAGTAGATTTGAATAGGTGGCTAATATGGGTACTTGTTAGTTATTTCTGGGATGTGCATGTTCACGTAGTTCCTAGTGGATGGCTGGTGTGTGGGTAATCTGATAGCTCAGCTGGACAATGTATATAGAAGTCAAAATTGCAGGGTACCGAGGCATGTGATGGTTCAGCTGGCCTTTTTATCTGAAGATGGCTTTTGTATCGGTGTGTTTTCAGCGTGCAACTTCTGTACGCAATCGTCGTTATGCCACGGCATCAGGTTAAGAAAATATTGAGCTGTGGTTGTCATGTTTGTCTGGTGTTGTGTATTGACATGAGAATGGCATATGAATGACAGAAGTTTCAGTAGCCATGCAAACCTACTTGATTGTGAATTTTTGCCCCAGTGATGTTTTTTTCTAAGACCACATCCTTCGAAGAACTGTTTGTGCTATTTTGTTGCCCGTTATTATTGGCTAACTTGAGATCTACTGTTGCCAGAGGCTGTTTTCTTGTTGCATAACAGTGGTGCAGGTTAGCTGTTGCGATTTCTGTTAAATTAGATTGCTTATATTTGTCAAAACAACAAATCTAGTCCTTGTAAATGTTGAGCAATTGCTTAATGGTTTAAATGATTGATGCAGTTCCAGTGCCCACATGACGGTCTGCGATGAGGTGGAAAATTGCTTCTCCGCAAATTAACACAGAGAAGTTGTTGCCTGTTCTTCTCTGTCGATCCAAACGCTCACTCAGGTAAACTTATCCTGGCCTTTAATTTCTTAAATTCAATAAAAAATTGTTTCTTTTCCGCATTGCTGATCATGGCTCCAGCAAGCAGAACTCTTGCTAGGAAGCTTAAAAGAAAACGATGACCACAAGTGAACAAAGCATACGAACTATGAAGATCCAAGAACAACTCGAGTGAGCACAAACATGTTTGCTTACCAGCATCACAAATACCAAATGAAGAAGAAATGAACTCAATAGAATGTACCAAGATAGCATAATACATATACATGTCAGTCATATCTGCATCACTCGTACCCAAGGTTTTTTTTCTCGTTTGGGAAAAAATACCTGTAGGCAGCGAGAAAACCGGTTTTCAGAAATACCGTCAATACCGGTCAAATACCGGTAAATACCGGTAAATACCGACCGAGATTTGTCAAAAGAAGTTTTAAATTGGTCCAAATTTTATCAAAATTCTTAAAATTTAAACATTTTCTTTGAATACCGGAAAATTTCGTTCGGTATTAAGAAATACCGGTGGTCACCAGTAAAACCGGTTTTCGGCGAGATTTCGGAAATCTTGGCCGAGAAAAAAAAACCCTGCTCGTACCACAACAGGGGAAACTAGTAATGAGCGACAACAAAACAGTTTGCAGGTTTGCATTCTCAGTTCTAACAGTACTAATTTAGGCACAGACTGGGTGTTAATTTGCTGGTGTGACGAATCCTGACTTCTGGCTAACTGAGATACAAGTGTTGTCAACCCCAACATATCGGTCTGGTCTTGTTCATCACACGGGCGGTAGTATGCCGATCTCAGAAGTGCATGCATATAGCTGCAGAGCATACTTGCATGTACATAGTTCTACAAAGATAATTTTCGGAAAGCTTCATGACACCAACACTCCGTTAATCTTGACCCTTAGGTTGCTCGTTGCTAGAGCCCTGCATTGATTAGTTAGCTCCTCGCTGCACTCAAAGATTTCTAGTTCTTCCAGCGAAAGTGGGAGGCCTGTTTCCAGCAGCCTCGAGATTCCATGGCAAAAGGATATCTGCAACCTCTTGAGGGAAGGAGTTAGGTGTAGCCCCGCAGGAAGATCTACGCAATCAAATTCGAGCTCTTGCAGGGACGTGACGAGCAGAAGCGCTCTCCCTTGCTCCTCTGTTAGCACCAAACGTTCAAGTTTTAGACGTCGGAGGGAGGTCAGGTGGTTGCAGGATGCCGTGGTAAGAACCAACGGATCAGAGATCTCAAGCGTTTCCAGACGAGGGAACAGCTCATAGTTCTGCCTTGAAAAGATCTCCAAACATGGACGCAAGCCAGGGCAGTAGGATACTTTCAAATGCCTGAGGCTGCCAAGGGATTGCAAGCCCTCTACTGCAGTGAGCGATACACAGTCTCTAATCATCAGTTTTTCGAGTGCCGTGCATGAGCGCAGCTGTAGAGATCCCAAATATGGGACCGACTGGACCGCTAGCCTTTTAAGGTTGGTGAGATCACTCGGAAAGCATGGTTGCGGCGTTTCTTGGGACCAGCTACGGATGAAAAGATCCCCAAGTGATGTCGGGAGGAGCAATGTTCCATTTGCTTGGTCATCATTTCCATCTTTATGCACCAAAGATGAGAATAGCTTGGGGCATCCCCAAATAATTAGCTCCTGAAGGGAGGTAAATCCAGAAAAGCCTTCCTCACTCCAGTTAAATGTTAAACGACGGCAGCGTTGAATACTTATCATTTTGAGAGAGGCCATGAGATTTATAGGCATGTGTACAAGCCCGTATTGAGCTAACTCTTTCAATGCGTTATCTTGCCGTCCTGATAACGAGTCCCCCTCTTCTTCCATCTGTAGGATATACTCTACATGCAACTGCTCTAGGTGTGGTGCATGTCGCAGCAACAGAGACAGACCCTCCCCTGCTATTCCACATAAATATATATATAGACTTTCAAGACATGGAAAGGCCTTGCTATTCGTGGCAGTCACATCATCAAGGGTATGCTCTGGCATCAGATCTGAAGAGAAAAGTTGCCCACAATTCCTTATTTCCAAACTCTTCAAAGAGACGAGTTGACTAAACCCTTCCAATGAAAAAGAACTCAGATTTTTGCAACCATCTATAATCACCGATTTGACGTTTCTCAGATTATGGAACGCCAAAATTTTATCATCCAGTTTCCAAAACTCATCAGAAGGTTCATTGGATATATCATCTTTCTTAACATCAAGCATAACATGTAACATTTCACTGGATGATCCCTCCATATACGGCAGTGTTAAAATTTCACGGATGAGAAATTCAAAACAGGTGGATGAAGGTGGAAGAGGGTTCAACACTTTCAAACGAAGGCAATCACGCAAAATTAATTTCCTAAGACCAGGCAACCATGATCCCTGCCTGGTTTTCGATCTATCATCGTTATCAAACAGATCAAACTCCTTTAATGCTTCACAATGCTCGATCTGCAGTACCCTTAAACTAGAGCTCAGACCCGCCACAGAAGTGCTTGAGCATCTCTTTAATTTAGGCATTTTAATCAAAACTAATTCCTCCAGTGAAGGAAATAATACTTCTGTTACTTCCTGCATGCTGCTCAACTTCAGCTTTGTAAGGAACGGAAGACTTTGCAGAGATGGAAGTATTCTCCATCCTCCACAATCATCAAGATGAAGCGTCTGCAAGGAGGTAAGTGACATATTGCTGGAAAGCCAAGTTGGTGAGATAGTCCCATTATATCCCGATATATGTAGATGCTTTAAGTCCATATGCGGCTCAAGGCCCTGAAGCACCTCTTCTGCTATTTCTGTAGTAGGCTCAGAACTTGGGCCACTTCCATCCATTGGTAAGATCTCCTGTGGCGAGGTATCCTCCCAGGACAAGTACAGCTTTTCTAAGTGAACTTTGTCTCCCAGCCGTGCCTGATTAGCCCCCTCCCGAGTTTTAACACCATCAAGTTGAGACAACCCAAGTTGTACAAGCTTGTTCATGGATCGGAGTTGTGTTATCTCAAAGCCGCTAGAACTCAACTGAACCTTAAACTCTAGCTCTTGAAGTGATGTCATGCTACCAATGTCAGCAATTTTAGAGTATACTGCCTTTTCTGCAACAAAATGCCGCATGCACACCAGTTTGTGCATGCCATCAGATACAACAAGATCTCTGTTCGAGCCGACATCTAATACTTGAAGATGAAAATACTTAATCAAACCTAGTGGTAAAGCTCCATCCAACCCATCAGGCTCACGTTTCAGATAGCGAAGATGTGCAGGATTTACTGAACTGCACATCACGGAATTAAAATCAGCACATGTCGTAGACATTTGCAGCAGGCGTAAATTCCGTGCCTTCTGCAAGACATCTTGGAGCAACTGTAAGAGGAAAGAGTCATAATGCCCAAGCAACACCAATGTCCTCAATTTGCTAACCGAAACTATATTTCTCAGATTTTCTTCAAATTTCTGCTGATATTTGCTGTTGTATGCAGCATCAGATACTATTGACAAATGGCGTACAGTTGGCAACATATTATTGCACTGTTGACCATCTATAGTTGCACATTCAGTCCTTGAAATCATCCTCGCAAGCTCGTGCATGATATCACACATAGAAAACCAATTTTGACTTCCTAGAAAGGATTCTTCTTCCTCTTCTTGTTCAACTTGCTGAAAGAATCCCAGGTTCACCAAATCAGTCAGATATTCCCATCCCATCTCCTCCAAACTCTTAGTTAAACAGGTGATATTCACAAATCCCTGGGAAATCCAAATATAGACCAAATCCTTACCAAAGAACTTATGTTTATTAGGAAATATAGAACAATATGAGAAGCATTGTTGCAGATGGTACGGCAGCTCATCATAGCTAAGCTTCAAAGCAGGCATGATGCCTTCAACGAGTCCTAGTGATTTCCAATCTTCTTTCTGGAGAATGTTACTCCAATGATCAACAGTAAGGCGTTCTTTTAATAGTGCCGCTACAGATACGCAGCCAACGGGTTGCCCTTTAACTTCTCTGCTATTTTTAGTCCAACAGTGCTTAGTTTGCTAGGACCTTCATAATTCTCATCACCAAATGCACATGATCTTAACAATAACAAAAAATCATCGTGTTCCAAAGCACCTAACTTGACTGGTTTCAATGTGCCTAACCTTTTCGCAACAGATAAACTCCTTGTTGTTACTAGAACCACAACCCCAGTGCCCTGACCTGGTATGAAAGGAGCCAACAATTTGTCCCACCGGAAATCCTTCATGTCATCCCAGACATGATCAAAAACAATTAAAAGCCTTTTTGAGTTTGCATGACTCTTCAAGATCTCCTGAAGCTTCGCAAAGCTGCTTATACCTTCATGTCTTTCTTGAGAAACAAAGTCTAACATCTCCCTTGTGAGCCTCACTTCATTAAAGTTTTGTGAAACCCAAACCCATATCCTATGCTGAAAATAAGCCTCCACCTCTGGTTCATTGTATACAAGTTGAGCGAGAGCTGTCTTCCCAACACCTGCAATGCCTACAATAGGCAGAACCCTTACACCATCAGATTTGTTTTCTAATATCAACTTTTTGATGGATATCTTTTCTGCATCTCTCCCATACACTTTCTTTGAGAGAAGGCTTGATGTTCTTAGGTGTTGATCCGAGGCTGTATTCAAGTGGTGATTTGAACAGGATGCAGGATCTGATCCATGTAGCTTGAGAACATCACTAACTTCCCTACTTACGTCTTGTAACTGACTAGTTATTTTCTGGATCCTATTGGATAGTTCGGCCTTGTCCCAAGGGGTGTACGTGTCAGCTACAGTGTCCTGTGCTGCCTCCTCATCCTCTCTCCTTCTTTTTCTGCCAGATGAATCAGCAATTACAATAGGCGTCCTAGTTTCAGTGGCATCACCAGCGCTGCAGTAGGAACAAAGGCGAGCATGTGATCTTGATTAAACTGATGTATGTACACGAAGAACTTCTAAAATTGTGGCAAAGCAAGTCATAAATTCGTTAGGCAGTACCTTGAAGGATTTGGCGCCTGGCCATTTGCCCCAGGTTTCTTCTGGCAAACCTTGTTATGGTTGAGCATACCTGATGTCCCATCCTTGGCTGCGCACTTAATCGGTGTGAGGCAGTGTTTACATGTTGCTATGAGAGGTTTTCTGTTTTGATCTTCTTCTGTGACATCGAAATTTTCCCATGCCTTGGACCATTTTTTTCGTTTCTTGACACCACGGTTACTTGATGTATCATCAAGGGGCATATCAGTATTGCCCCTTGATGAATCATCTACTTGCTCTGCTGCTGGCACGGCTTGTGGACCATCCACTGTGACTGCGCCAAATGGTGAAAATTAAGGGGCATATCAGAAGAAAATTAAGGTAGTCGGCAACTCGGCATGGTTCTACTTGAATATAAAAGATGGGAGGGAACTAGCGCACTTGCATTTACAGGCTAATATACCTCCTTGGACCTGCTGTTGGAGCCTGTAATAGTCGAGCTCGTCGACCACGTCGTCGGCTTCATAAAGGTGGTCCTGTAGAAGAGCGAGATATTCAGCCAGCGCCTTGTTCCCTAGCCCCCTCTCCTTCACTGTTAAGAGCACCATCTTGATTCTCCTGATCTGCGACTTGAGCTTCTCGATGTCATCGGCTAGCCCGACTTGGCGAATCCAAGCATCGAGCTTGTCGATTAGGAGGGTTGCAAGGATGGTCTGCACCAGCCATGCGCTCGCGGCCTCCATCAGATCCGCCAGAAGCAGTTCTAGCGATGGTCAATGGAGGGAAATACAAGGATCGACAGGGTAGCAGAGAATAGCAATATACAATGCGGTAGGAAGCCAGTCGGAAGCTCAGATGAAGAAAACGCAAGTCTTTTGGGCCGCGGAAGTTCGGCTTGTCCATATTCCAATGTCCGTGGCAGGGCTTTTTGATATTTGGTGGCATGCAAATTAGGCCCATATTTACACGCAGCAAAAAATTGGGCCAAGATGTAACCTCGTTGCTCTGTTCTCTCTCTAAAAAAAACCTGTTGCTCTGCTTCCACCATGGTTTAGTGCGAGTGCCAAAATACAGCTAATGCAAAACAGGTCAAACCACATTACTGGTAACTTCACATGCATCGGAGGACACGACAGAACTCAACCTTCCAATATTATTTCGAATAGCACAAATCTCATTCTAACAAACGTAGGAAGCAAATCAAACCCCTTTGTCCAACACACAGATTCACATACAAACATGCACACAAATTTTACAACAGAATCTCATCATGACAAACCCCTCTCTTAAACTCACACACCTAGAGAGAGAGAGAGAGAGAGTCCACAACAGTATCAGCAATGATAGCAAATGACTAAGAAATCAGCTAGGAAGTGGGGCCAACTATTTCATGTTCAGAACGGCAAAGCCTCCAAGCGCAGCTACCGTGACCAAAGGTAGGATGGAGATCCAAAGCATCTTCTTCCCTGTGGCACGCCGTCTGATCACGTCGCCTGACATCCAGAAGCCGGCCGACGCCTCAATGAGCCCAAAGATGAACACGACGATGAGGATTCCGTAGTACAGATAGAATGGTGCCTTTCCATGGTGGAGAAAAATACCTCCCGGCGCCTTGGATATTATCAGGCAGAGCGCCGCGGCCGCTTCGACGATGCCGGACGAGATCAGTGCCACCGGGAGCTTCTCCGCGTTGAGGCATGCGGCGGAAATCAAGGCTAGAAGGTTGATGTAGGTGAGCTGGGGATTCATCTTGTGGGCGTGGTTTCTGCTCTCTGCTGACTGCTATTGTTCGTGCTGAAGAGATGAGTTTGCTTTTGCGATCGGAGATGGTGAATGTATTTATAATGCAACCTTTGAACGCGCTGAAGGGGACAGCCCCATTCGACTAGCCTTCCTCGCCGAAACCGAAACCGAAACCGAAATCCATAACCGAAACCAAAACATATGGATTTCCCGATATGGTGGTGCTGGTGCGAAGGCTCTGAGCTAGCCATCCTGTCGTTATCATCCTTCGTAAGCAGGAGCACCCGTATTGGTGGAAAAAAAAACTGAGCAACAAGGTGCAGTCAAGTTCGGTTTTGGGGGCTAAGCGTGGAACTCATATTCTTCGGGTGTCTACTGTGGTGCGTACTGAAGAAATGGTTTGCTTTGAGGTTCTGTATTCGGAGATGGTGAATGCTTTAAGGAATGCGCAAAGGGAAGACATAAACTAACATGTCAAATGAAAAGCACCATGCATCCGACTGGTGCAGTCTTCCTCCCCGAAACCGTATCCAAAATCCATAACCGAAACCAAAACATATGGATTTCTCGACATGGTTGTGCAAAGGCTCTGAGCTAGCCATCCTGTCGTTATCATCCTGCGTAAGCAGAAGCACCCATATTGGTGGAAGAAAAACTGAGCAACAACAAGGTGCAGTCAAATTCCTACTTATTTTTATTGGAAATTCTTGAACTCCAAAATATGCTTAAAATTGGACCATTTTGAAAATGATTTCATATTGCGAGACTTTCAAACGAATATGAAAATATATTATAGAAGTAGACAATTATGCGGACTGACATTGAGCACAAAACCATACGAAAATTATGAAATTTTATGTCAATGTGCAAAAAATAACAGGATACATATTTACCTTCCTTTTTAAAAAAAATACAGGTATTTATACCGGTAGATGATTTTTTTTGCTATGTTGTACCATTCTCAGACCTTCACTCGACTGTAAATGCTAATTTTAGTTTAAAATGCTCATTAATACAAGTACTCCCTCGTGTTGCCCACGTCTGTCAGCCGAGGGGGAAAACCTAGATTGGCCGCTGCCAGGCCCTCTCCCCCTTCCCTCCCTCACCGCCGCCCGAGGGTGCAACCTCTAGTCCTACCGCCCGTGGCCATCGGTGCAGGACGGCGACCTCGGGCTCAGGCGTGGTGCGGTTGCCGGCATCACGGTGCGGTCCCTACGGCGGCACGGCAGATGGTGTGACGCTGGAGTGCACTTGGATAGTGGCCTCAGCCATCTCCCTGGGTGGCAAAGATGGAGGGCAGTGCATGCTTCAAGGCCACCTCTTCGGCCATGGCCTCCGCCGAGGTAGGGCTGCTAGGGCTGATCTTCAGGCCTAATCATGCCACGTTCTCCGTGCATGTCCATCGAGATTTCTTGGTGGCTGCATCACTGACCAGCCAGTGGGAATGAGCTGACTCTGGTCATAGGGGACGATGGCGCCGTCTTGTGCGCTCCGATCATAGGAGACGATGGCATCGTCTTGTGCGCCATTACCTTGTCGAAGGTTTTGTCAATGCATCTGCCACATCCACGCCCAGACTGCACCAGGGGAATATCTAGATCTCGGTATCTCGGATCATACGATCATGATGCTCTGTGCCGTTCTCTCCCTCGAGGCATCCTTTTGTAGCAGCTGCTGGTCTAAGGGGTAGAAGGTGGAGCGGCTTCGTCTTGCACAAAGACTTCAACCGTAATGTCAAGTCATGTCTGGTTCGGTAGGTGCTATGCACGACATTTCTTCTAAAGTCAACTAGCTAGCGAGACTCGGTGGCATGGTGCCGAAGGGTCTTGCTGGCAACCACGCATGCATAGGTGAATGCGCCCAATGCAGAGGTGTTGCTTGGCACCACAGTCTTTGCATTGATCTACACCCTAAAGATGAGATCGCAGAAGGTAGCGGAGGCGGCGACATCCGGAGCAAGCGCGCTGGTGCAGCTATGCAGATCTGCTGGGGCGCGCATCGGAACCACTGGCTTGCACATGGTGGCTAGGTGGTTCCATATCCTACCGGGAGCTCACGATGGATATTGCTATCGTTATGGTCGGTGGTGTTGTGTTGGCGACTTTGGCTTTCTAACCTTTGTATGTCTATTGTTGCCTTTGTTGTCTTAATAACAAACGAAGGATGTATGCGGTGGTCTCGATGCAGAGGCTAGGCGAGTTCCTATTTTGATTTTTTTTTGCAAGATTGGAGTTTTTAGTTTAATGAAATAGTAATACACCAAACCAGTGATGTAATAGAGCCGTGCACACCTGGAAAGTGTAATTGGCACACGGGCACCAATGATCTCTTCACGTTTAGATCTTTGAAAATTTTAAAATCTCACATTTCCGCATCTTCAAAAATTATGACGTTAAATATATAGCAAGATATATACAGGAGGAGCATACGCAAAAAAGTCTCGTTAAAAAATACTTTATATTTTGGGAGATACAAAAAGACAAATTTCTATCAAAAAAAATATATTAGTTTACTACTTTTTTACTACTAGTTAGTGTGCACGTGCAATACAGGCTTCAATAATACAAACCAAAATTTTGGATCCTACCATTTTATATGAGTCTCCTTTTCTATTGTTCTTGTTCATTTCTTGCATATTAATTGTAATTCCAATACTCACAAGTGATGGTGAGCCCAAAAATGGCACCTTAGACACGTTTGCCCAAGCTTCAAGAAATTTCTAGTTACATCTCAGTCTGTCGGTGTTCCTAGGGTTTTGGCGGCACCTTTGCGGCCGGCGACTCTAGATCCACGCGACCACGTCTGGTGATCGGGATTTGATCGCGCTCACCACCTAGCCTCCGTCATCGTTGTCCCTGCTAGCCCATCCATACTCAATTCTCCTTCCCGTCTCGGATCTCCGCTTGGGTTCAGGGTGAAAAAGGGGTAAACCTAGTTTACTGCCCACCCTTGGCCTTTGTGGGTGATCGTTACGGTTGTGAGATCGTGATGGCTAGTCAGGGTACTGCAACGGCGGGAGGCAAGTCTGCTACCGCTCTCGGATCGGATCCGCAAGGTGCGATTGCGGTGGTGGCGGCTTTGATGGAGAAGGGGAAGGCGGCAAGCTCCTCGAGATCTGTGGGTTCTGCTCCGGCAGATAAAGTCACGGACATGATGCGTAAGTTGAATCTGACTCCGAGGGAAGCCGAACCCTTCATTCTAGAGGATGAGGGAGATGCTAATCTCTTCTATCCGGAGTGGGCTTTGTTGGGTAAAGTCATGGCACCCAGTACCCTGCATGTTCAGACGATCACGTCGGTGGTCAGGCCGGCATGGGGGAACCCGAAAGGTATGAAAATTAAGCCGATGGGTCCGAATCTTTTCCTAGCTGAATTCTGTTCGGAATCGGATCTGCTTCATGTTTTGAAGGGAGGGCCATGGAAACTCAGTAATAAGCATGCGATCCTGCTCAAGGTTTTTGATCCAAAGGTTCAGCCGATGGATGTGGTTTTTAATCAACTCTTTGTCTGGGCACGTATTATGCATCTGGATTTTCCTTTGATGAACTCTGAGCGGGGCAATCCGTTAGCTGAACGAATTGGTTCTGTTGAGAAGGTAGAAGTGGATGAAGATGGCAGAGCTTGGGGTTCGTACTTACGGGTTCATGTTATAATTAATCCCACGGAACCTATCATGAGATGTGTCTCAGTTTTCTCCCGCAGCAAGAATGAAGTGCGGACTTTTGATCTGATGTATGAAAGATATCCAATGTTTTGCTTTTCCTGTGGCCTCATTGGACATTCCTCGTTGGTTTGTCCTACCCCAGCTGAAAGGGATAGCGAAGGAAAACTACCATGGCATGGAGATAAAATCTGTGTACCTGACCCAAAGAAGAAGGAAGGGACTTCTTCAGAACAATCGAGCAGGAGCTCGTGGACTGGTTCAGCACATGGTTCTAGTGTGAAGCCAGGCTCGTCTGGCAATGCTAATGCTAAAAAGGGGACCGGCGAGGTTTCCTCGCCTAAGGAGAAGGTAGCCAGGGTCCGGAAAACACCAGCGGCACATAAACCTGCTGCGTCTGAACACCTTGGAAAGGATAAACATCAGGATCTGAACCGTATATCTGGGCAGAAGAGGAAGCAAACAAAAGTTTATAGAGCCAAGGTGGTCCCTAAAACTCTTACAAATCCCTCGCTGTCAGTGGATGACCGTGCCCTCGTTCCTGCGGGGCTTGGGACGGCTGTTGTGAATGGAACGGTAACAAGCAGTGGTCACGAAGTTGTGGATGAGATACACAAGAAACAAAGACGATCGGCGGATCCGGCGGAGGCTGCGGTGCAGCCCCGCCCTACGCAATGAGTATCCTTGTGAAAACCTTCCGACCCGCCTTCCTCTTCTTATCTGAAACGAAGATGAAGGATAAAATAATCCAGCGATTTATGTGGTCTTTGGGCTATTCTGGCAGTCTTGCCGTTAGCTGTGAGGGTCTTAGTGGTGGACTCGCACTTTTTTGGAAGCAACCATTCTCGGTCTCGCTGAAGGGGTTAAATGCACATTGCATCGACGTGGTCATTTCAGCAGATTCTGGAGACTCTTGGCGAGCTTCCTTTGTGTACGGTGAACCTCGGCGAGATAAAAGACACGAATTTTGGGATCTTCTCCGGCGCCTTCGACATCAATGGGAGGGTCCCTAGATTTGTTGTGGTGACTTTAACGAGGTTCTCACACATGATGAGCATTATGGCTCTAATGATAGGTCAGACGCACAGATGCATCACTTTCGGGTATGCCTTGAGGATTGTGGGCTTATTGATCTTGGTTTCACTGGCCCTAAATACACATGGACAAATAAGCAGGGCCCAGAGACCAATATGCGGGTCCGTCTTGATCGGGCTATTGCAAACGGGGCTTTTTCTGCTTGTTTTGACGACTGTCGTGTTGAAAATTTGATCACTACTACATCAGACCATCTCGCTGTCCTAATCACCTTGAGCAGTTTTGATTCACCTGCTGTCCATCCTCCAGTACAGTCGGGGTTCCGTTTTGAAGCTGCTTGGATACGAGCTGCAGATTACAGAGAGGTCATGGAGAAAGCGTGGTCTGATGGTAACAATTTCCCAGGTTCTCTACAATCGACTTGGAATTGTCTGCATGGTGTTGCCACATCTCTTAGACAATGGAGTAGGGACTCGTTTGGGTCAGTACGTAAGCAGATAAAAAAGGTGGAGCGCCAACTCCTTTTTCTGCGTACTGGACCTTTTACTGCTGCTAGCCTCACGGAAACTCGTGAAGTGGAATGAAAATTGTGTGAACTCTTCGAACGCGAGGAAATTATTGCTAGACAGCGTTCATGTGTGGATTGGCTTAAAGAGGGAGACCGTAATACGGCTTTCTTCCATGCATGAGCGTCAGCTCGTCGCCGTGCTAACACCATCAAAGCGCTCGTTCGCGAGGACGGCACAAGATGTGAGCAGCTCCCGGCAATCAAAGGGATGGTAGAAGATTTTTATGGGGATCTCTTTACCTCGGAGCCGTGCACTGCTACTGATGTGGTTCTCGATTCTATTTAGTGCAAAGTTACAGATGATATGAATGCAGAATTATGTAAACCTTACACTGATGAGGAGATTCGAGACGCACTCTTCCAAATGGGACCGACCAAGGCGCCGGGGCCGGATGGTTTCCCTACTTTGTTCTATCAGACGCATTGGGACTTTTTTAAAGCTGATATTTGTGCTGCAGTTCGGGGCTTCTTGAATGGGGACATTCTTCCTGAGGGTCTTTGCGATTCAGTGATTGTTCTTATTCCCAAAGTCCAACATCCGATACACCTTAAGAACTTCAGGCCGATCAGCTTATGCAATGTTTTATACAAGATTGCCTCTAAAGTGCTTGCTAACCGTCTGAAGATCTTGCTGCCTATTATTATTTCAGAACACCAAAGTGCCTTTGTGCCGGGCAGGCTAATCACGGACAATGTGCTGATTGCATACGAGTGCTTGCATACGATCAGAAAGCAACATGCTAAGAGGCCTTTTTTTGCACTCAAGATTGACATGATGAAAGCTTACGACAGGGTCGAATGGGATTACCTGCAAGGTTGCCTCTCCAAGTTGGGGTTTGCAGCTTCTTGGATCAATACTGTCATGAGGTGTGTCACGGAGGTGCGATATGCGGTAAAAGTTAACGGCGAGTTGACAAAACCAGTTGTTCCCACTAGGGGGATCAGACAAGGTGACCCCATAAGCCCATATCTATTCTTATTACAAACGGTGGGTCTTTCTTGCTTGTTGCAAAACAAAGAGGAGAGTGGTCATCTTGCTGGTATCCGCAATGGTAGACATGGTCCTCCAATCTCCCATATTCTATTTGTCGATGATAGCATATTCTTTGCCCGCAGTGATGACCGCAGTGTTACAGCTCTAAATGACACCTTGCAGTTGTATTGTGACGGCTCGGGTCAGAAAATAAACCATGACAAGTCCTCGGTCTTCTTTGGGCCACATTGCGAAGGGGGTGTCAAACAATCAGTCAAGGATAGGTTGGGCGTTCAATCTGAAGTGTTGCAGGAACCTACCTCGGCATGCCGACAGACATTGGGCGCTCCCCTACTTTGGCTTTTAATTTTCTCCAAGACAGGGTTTGGAAACGTATTATGGGTGTTTCTGACCGTCCACTCTCCCGTGCCGGCAAGGATATCTTCTTGAAATCTGTTGTTCAGGCCATAGCTACTCACATCATGAGCTGTTTCGAAGTTTCAGTATCCACTTGTGATCATATGAGAAGGGCAATTGCTGACTTCTGGTGGGGAGTGGAAGGAGGGCGGAAAAAGATGCATTGGCGCTCGTGGGATTGGCTATCTGCTCCTAAATCGATGGGGGGCCTGGGGTTTTGCGACCTTGTTCTCTTCAACCAAGCCATGCTTGGGCACCAGGGCTGGAGATTACTGACAAAGCCGTCATCTTTGTGTGCACGGGTTCTGAAAGGAAGGTATTTCCCTAATGGGGATTTTTGGCATGCTGATAAACCCCGCTCCGCATCTTATACATGGCGTAGCATATTGTTTGGGCGGGAGTTGTTGCAGCGTGGCCTAGAATGGGGTATTGGTGATGGAAAAAGTACCCAGATTTTGTCTGATAAATGGATACCCAATCTGAATCCTGATTTTGTTATTCCTGTGACGCCTATCCCTGAGGCAGCAACTGTTGATTGGCTCATCGACGAGTTCAGCGGTACATGGAATGATGATCTTATTCATTCTGTTTTTGAGGAGGAGGTAGAAAAACGTATTCTACAGGTGCCCATTAGTAGACATGGTGGTGCAGATTTTGCGAGATGGCCTTTTGACAAATTTGGCACTTATACTGTACGCTCAGCGTACCATCTGGCCAGAAATCACAGTTTCAACTGCTTCAGGAGTATGCCTAAGAGGGGCTTGACCTCAGATACAGATAAGGAGGCGAAAGTTTGGAAAAAACTCTGGGCGATCGTTGCTCCAGGAAAAATGAAGGTTACACTTTGGAGATTTGCCCATGATTGTCTCCCCTCTGGACAGCAACTTCAGCGACGGAATATACTAGCCTCGGTCGAGTGTGTTTTCTGTGGTCGTTTTGAGGAGGCTGCTCATACTTTGCTATTCTGCCAATTTGCACGTGACGTTTGGACTGAACTGAAGTGTATGTTCACGATCAAGCTGGGCAGGAGTAGCTTTATTAATCCACGAGTATGGATCTTTGACTTTATTTCTAGATCGTCTGCTCAGGATTTAACGGTGCTGGCCGTAGCTTTCTGGTTTCTTTGGGAAGCTAGGAATGGGGTGCGGAATGGTGATTCTATGAGACATCCCAAGACCCTGGCCCAGCAGATTAAGGCATATACTGACATGATCGAGTTGCATCTTCGCAAACCAGCTTCTTCTCACAGGTGTGAATCCAGTACTTCTGTTGACAAATGGACTCCACCGCCGGCAGATACGGTTTGGGTAAACATGGACGCAGCTTTGTTCTCGTCGACCAAGCGAATGGGAGTAGGCGTCGTGATTCGAAACCACATAGGTGAATGCTTAGCTGCTCACAGCGAGCTTATTCCTGATGTCACGGCGCCAGAACTTGCAGAAGCACTTGCCGTCAGGCGTGCATTGGCTCTCACTCAGGAGGAAGGCTACAACAAGGTCATGTTGGCGACGGACTGCCTCTCGGTGGTGCAACGCATCAACAACTCCACCCTGGATCGCTCTTTCTTAGGGGTGGTCATTCAGGACATCAAGATGGAGGCCTCAAAGTTTACCTCGTACTCTTTCTTTCATGTCCCTCGTAAGCGAAATGAGTCGGCACATGTTTTAGCTCGTCGTTCTGATTCCTTTGGAACTGTTAGTTTACGTTTTGTTGCTCCGGATTGCATCCGAGACATACTTTGTAATGATTTACTTTGATCAATAAAGTACCGGGACTTCTATCAAAAAAAAAAGCGATGGTGAGCCTAAATAAAGCATGCACATCCACAAGTCTCCAAGTGATAAAAATCACAAGAGGTAATAACACTAGACATACAATAACTTCACCGGGTGCAAATTCATACAACAAGTTACAAACTGTGATGAACCGGTACAGTAACTTGCTATGCATGTGCAAACCAGTACAAGGTCGTTCCGGGACTGACATGTAGCATTGTATTTTTAGAAAAAGGCCCCTGGTTTGTATAGGAAATGAGTCATGCTTTTCTTTCCCCAAATCCACCGGGAGCACCTCATCCTCGCGTCGAGAACCTGAAGCGCCGGTAGCGCGTCGAGCAAGAGCTCGCCGACGAGGACCATGCGCTAAGGTTGATGGCGAACGCGGGGCCTTCGTGCGGCGGCGTGCACGAGACGTCGGCGGTCGGCCCACGAGCACGACGCGGAGGAGTTCGCCACACACCTGATGCCCAGCTCGTCGGCCCACGAGCACGGCGGCGACGACGGAGCTGCTCGTGGCCTACGCACGGCAAGCCCGGAGCCCCGGACGGGAACGCGGGGGGTGGCGGCACACCTGCTCCACGCCTTCCGCGCGGCAGGGCTTGAGCTTGACCCTGTGGCACAGTTAGCTCCTGGAGCCCCCGGGAGTAGGTGGAGCCGGCGGCGTCCAGAAGTTCGCCGGAGATGTGGATTCAGGCGAGGGAGAAAACGTGTAGCTCCTGGCGTTGAGCAGCCGCACGGGCAGGAGGCTTGGTGTTCCCGGAAAGGTCGAGGTGGTTGTGGCTCAGGTGCTCGACCCGGGCCAGGTTGGCGGGCAGCAACCCGCGAGCTCTGAGCTAGGTAGGACCAGGTCACCAGGCTAATGACGACACCGGGAGACAGAGATGCCAGTACGAGTAGGGCGGACGCCATGGTGGTGACCGGGGATGCGCAATCGATGACATCAGCGCAGACGTGTCGTTGGTGCCACGAATGCCATGAAATTGCAGTTCAAGGCCGACCAGCTCGCTTCCTACTTACCGCCTCCATGAACTCTGCCGTTTAGCTCCCCGTCTCTGTGCGCTAGGTGGCGAGGTGGGACTCCTTTTTGTTGCGCTATGCTGTACCCCGCGCACTGAGGGCGATGCAGAGTTGCAGACGACGACGGCCATAGACTTGCAAAATCGGAGGAGCTGAAGGGCGACTCCAAGGTGCTCTGCTCGGCGGTGCTGCCGCGACCCGCGATGAGGCTGTGCTCGCTACTGCTTGTTCCGGTTGTAGGTGTGTTGTTGCTTGCTCTCGTGACTTACTTGGTCCTATGCTTGGTACCCTGATGAAACGGATATATGGGTCTATGATTAACTCGCGAATGCAAAATTAGAAATCAATCTCCTAGATTTGTGCTCTCAACACGGAGGGAGAGCGTGCCGGTTCCTACCGGTGCCAAATCTTCCGTTCAATTAAGCCTCGTGATTCGGGATTTAATTTTAGGTATATCCAGTTATTTGTCGGTATTGTTTGCCTATAACTGAGCGATAACGTATCCATAGTACCCGGTATGGTATGCACATACTGAGTATCCCCACCGTGACTCTCTTTCCTTATCTCTCTCTCAATCTCGATCCAGAAAAAGCGGCGGCGAGAGACGGAGAGCGACCTGCAGGAAGACGACGAGATACCGTCGTGGAGACGCTGCGGAGGGGATGGCGGCGCCGTGCATGAGGACGAGGTCTCTCTGAAGCTCTGGTTCCGCCGCCTCCATCTTTGTAGTAGCGCCGGGATCCTCAACGACAGCCGCTGGAGGAAGATGAAGCGAAGGGCGCCACTATGTTCATGTGCTCATGCTAGGTTTGGGATTCATTTTCTTGATCTAGAGATTATTTGTTTCAATCTGATGAGTCTGCAGATCTGGAGAGAGTGATCTTATATTGTAGCTACTAGTTGAATGCCCGTGCGTTGCCACGGTCTTAATAAACTTTTTCAATATTTTTTTGACAACATCGCATCTTGGCTTATGTTGAGAATATCTATTTTCTTGTTCCATCCATAATTTTGATAAACAAACATTTAAGACAACCATACCTGTGTTTTGCTTCGTCAACACATTCTTTTAGCAAAGAAAAAGAATTTATTATTATTGACTACATATGACAAATTAAAGCACACTTTTCTTACATTTTCAAATGTCTATAATTGAGTATCTGACTGACCGTCAATGCACATGTATTGTGTAGAACACCATGCGGATTGTAGTTCGAAATAATGGTAGTAGCCTGCAAGGCTGCACCTCTTTCTTTCTTTTTTATCCCTAACATCCAATTGGTCTAATGACATTGGACTTACAACAGATGTTTACCAGAGAAGAAGGGCAAGAGCAGCCAACTGGTGTTGAGTACTTAGGCTAGAATAATTAAATAAAATAAAAACCCCTATGTACTGCATTTTTAAGGACATAGATTACTTGTAATTAAGTGTTCAGGTTGATTGTTCCATGGAACTGCAACATCCATATGAGTTAGAAGGTTAAGATCTCATCACATCAAATATCATACAAAATCCAGTAAATGTCTAGAAACAACAATCCCAAAGTATGTGCAGTAAGTAACCATCTTATATCTTGAGAATGGACAGCGTAGATTTGAGATCACCTCTGCGCTAAATCAACTGAGAAATGAGAAACCCGCTGCATATACTTTTTGCCATTTTCAAAATGCAGAACATAAGATGAAACAAGTAGCATCAGGTATGATCAGAATTTTTTATATGATAAGTATTGGTTTATCAACTTACAGGAACAATATTTTTTTGTGGGCAATGAACAATGATATTAAACAAGTATACAGATACATTATCTAGTTCAATTGCATTCATTCACGATTCCGTTAGTTCCTACATCCGAGGGCTTCTATACGTTGGCCGACGACTCAAACTCCCTCAGCAGCTCAATTTCACTTTTGAGGCGGAGACCAATACACAACCTTCCTCTTCTGTGAGTTTGAGACGGAGACGTCCTCTCCTGCCGTACCTCTTAGGTATTGTACTATGTCACAACACAAATCAAGTGAACCACTATATTAAAACAATAATATAAATTGTGAAAAATATAACAGATATTCGACCGGACTGATTAAGATTAGCAATACACGGCCACACTACTCCACGTATCCCTCAAATAAGTCTGGCCGTATGTACATATTATTATCTTCAAGCATATGGGTTAAGAAACGTCCGGCTGAATTGAAACCACACTCACACAACAGTTACTCAGTTTAGGAGTAGGAAGTCATTAGATATCAGAACTATCAGAGCTAGAACTGATCTAAATACTTTGCCTCCTTCACGTACATGCAAATAAATAACAATTTCCGCAAAACATCACGGGTGAACAAGAACTTATCTTCCTTGGTGGTGATTATCTCAGTGCTTAAAATTCAAAATAAAAAATGCACAAACATCAAACTCACAATGAACAGCAAGTCAGACCTCATCAGTGATTAACTCGAATAGCAGGTCGTCGGTCTGTATATGCGCATCATTTAGGTGAAGCTTCACATCATGTGGAATAAACCATTTTTTGAACTTCCTTCCAAAAGAGTTTTCTGAACATACCGTTGTATCCGCCTTTGAGAAAAGAACAAAAATATGAGATGCCAATGAGGAGAGATATGACCATACATGTATTTTCCAGCTTGTGATCGGTTCTTTGGAAGAGCAGTACTAAAATAAAGGAGCCATGCACACAGGACGGGTAGCTGCAAAGGCCAATCCGACCAGAAACAAGCACACTAACCTGGATGCTGCTTCAAATGGATGAATCTGCCATCGACACGCACCTGGACATTAGAGCCTCCCTGACAGGTGCATACCATGCGGCAAGTGCTAGCGACGATCTCAGACCACGTCGAGGTAGTGAAGCAGGTCCATGGTGAAGTAGGCGAAGCTGTAGTCAAGTAGATGGTCGTAGTCCTGGAGGCGGGAATTGGGTTTAGAGTTTGAACAACAACATGACGCGGCCACAGCTTTGGAGATTCATCAGAGATGCTCGTACATCCAGTGCCATCTCTTCAAGGTCTGGTCTCTTGGAAGGAGGAGAGTGCAGACGTGGCCGCCGTGACCCTGCAAGTGAGCGGCCAGGACATAGGAGGATCAATCAGATCGATCCTTCTTTTAGCTAGCTGATATGGTGGTCGTGGAAGATCAATTAGATCGACCAGAGAAACACACATTTTTTTTGTCGAACAAGATCCGTTGAGTCCCATTGATCGAGACGCCTGACTACGAACAACAATTACCAGAGGATGGGGACGGCGGCGCCTGCACATGAATGAAGGGATTGTGCGTTGCGGCGAGATCCTCCGGTGCGCGCCCATCCCGTCGAGCACCACCGTCGCACTGCCGTGGTCATCCCCGTCGGCCACCAGGGCCAGGTTTGGAGCTCCGCCATGCCCTTGGCTGCTCGTAGTAGCGGGCACGGCCACATGAGTGAGCGCAAGCATGGCGGGCGAATGCCAGGCATGTATGCTCCGCGCATCCTTGTCCGTAGGGTCCTTCACGATCACCAGGAGGAGGGGAAGATGGTCGGGTAGGAAGGTGATAGAGGCGGAGGCGGCGGCAGGATTGGATCGAGATGGAGAGGAAGGGATAGGGGTGGAGGCGCATGGAGAGAAAGGTCTCGGGTTGGAGAGAGGGTTTCGCAAGCGGGGCTAGGCATGGGATCGTAAAGATTTGCGTGATTGATGTTTGGCCGATTGCTTTCCATGATTGATGCAGGACGTGATATGTGATTTGTTATCGTATTAACTCTGGTGATTTATGTTAGGGTATTTTGGGGAGTCAAATGTTTTAACCAAAAGTAGCTTCACCATCACCAACTGGAATCCTATAGTAAAGATTTCTGGTTCAAATCCGAAATTTCAGTCTTCTGTTCCGCGTCACATCTACAGCATCCAGTTCCCTACTCTGATTTTATATTTTTTGATTCTTTTTTGTGATGCCCAGATTAAGAAATCCTTATCAAAATCCAACAAAATAATTCCAGATTGAGAAATTATTTTGGTGGTGGTTATCCATCTGGATGGTGTTTCCTCGTTCCTCTAAGATTTGAAACGAATTTGATTCGTTTATTTCTCTATTATTTGTGAAACATTTGTGGTGCAATGAAATGATTGTGAAATCAAATTTATTTGTTTATACGATTTGTGAACAATCTTTGGAAACTATTTTCTGCATAAAAAGGTATGATTTTTAAATCGTAATTGATATATCAGATATGCCATACAAAATGGAAATAGTCATACTAATTGGATCTTATTTGGTATGACCTAGTTTTCAGTAATGTATGAAATATAGTTCTTATCCATTTATACCAAACGTATTACTGAACTTCTACTTGGAACATATATTGTTCGTTCTATTGAAATTTGCTCACATATTCTTTTTGGATTTTTGAGAAAATAAACTAAATCGAAATTGAATATATAGAAAGATAATTGGAGTACTTATGACTAATAAATAGAATTTCTACAAAAACTTGGAAAATTGCGTCGGTGTCTAAGATATTTCATTATAATGTCTGTGAGCTTATTTTCAAACTGATATGATTTTTGAAACGATGTAGAAAAATAATTTGCTACTAATAAATGAAAATTTGTTTGCCATAATTTGTTGATATCATACGGTACCCATAATTAAAATAATTGATTTCTGAAACCTAATTTCATCATATTAGGTATGACACAAATTCCAGTAAATTTGTGTAATATGTGATGTTTCTTTGATACCAATATGTTATAGAACCCATTCATTTTTTTAAAAAAAATCAACTTCTTTGATTAACTCACAGTTCTGAAGATATTTTGCTTTTCCGAAGCAAACTAAATTTGTTTCAGAAATAAAGAAATGTCACTAGCATATGTGTGAATCATATCTGGAACTTATTTTTTTCGAAATAACTAAATATCATTACTTACAATATATATTGTAAAAAGCTAGGATAGATTTCAACCGCAAAATATGAGATGAAATAGGTACTGTGAGTCACAACGCAATAATTGAAGAGAGAGTGTAGGGAAAGTCGATGTCTGAGATTACACTGTTGCATGCAGCTGCAGCCATGTGGGTGGGCTCCACAGAATTGCAATAAATCAATATACAAAGTTACCAGAAAATACATCTAAGATACTAGAGGATGTGGCACAATATGATTGGTGGAGGGGACACCGGTAGGAACCGGCACCGTTAGAATTCACTTTCCCGGGAGAGCGTGGAGATGGACGCAGGGAACATGTTCGGGTATGCCGTGGGGCGGGCATAGGACAGACCGCCAGCTGCTGGACTTGCAGGGATTTGTTGCGACTATGCGAGGCGGCCCTTGTTGGCACGATGGAGGACAAGGTGAGGATGTCCGTGGCGACACCTACCCCTCAGGCCCTCCTCCGCCTGTCGTTCCCTGCTCCCACGCCGCGCTAGTACTTCGCGACGCGGCCGTGGCACGCGTCGTCCTCCTCGATGGTGTTCTTGGTACTGCTTAAGGCGGCGCGGCCTGTTGAGCACGCTAGCGCGAGCTGACATACGAAGAGGCAGACGTCATGGAGCACCGTGGACTTGCGCAAGACGTGCTCCCGGTGGATTTTGGGAAGAGAAGCAGGTTTCATTGCTTTAGAAAAATATACAGGGGCTTTTTGTAAAATAGCAATGCTACGTGTCAGCTGCAGAAGGATTTTATACCGGTTTGCACATGCACTGCAACTTTGTGTACCGGTACATCACAATTTGCAACTTGTTGCATGAATTTGCACCCGGTGGATAAGTTATTGTATGTCTAGTGTTATTAACTCAAATCACAATAATAACGTTAAATCAGTCACTATGCAATCTCATTCAACCATTGAAAGATTTCTTGTAATTTATGGAGTGAATAGCATAATTTTAAAGCCAATAATGCAAGTACTTGCATATAATAAAACAACATATCTCTTTTGTGAACTTTTATAGATTCATATGCATGGTTCAAGGCTTGAAATCTGATAGGGGCAACATTTAAAATTTTGCAAAATGATTATGACGTTACAGTGTAACAGTCCAATAGTATGAGATCAATCAGTAGAATAAGCTCTCCAATTTTCTAATACGTAGGCAAACTCATCAATAGATTCAAAGAACATGTGTCATCTATTCTCTTAAAGTTTCGGCATCGATTCGTAGGTCCAAAGTCCCAAGTGAAATACTCCATCCGTCACAAATTAGTTGTCTTAACTTTTGTATGCAGATCCCGTTTCAAAAAACTTTTGCATGCATATATGTTTTAATATGTATAGATACATGTGTATTTAGATAAAGTTTAAACAACTAATTTGGGATAGAGAGAATATAAAAAGAATGCATATGGACTTGGGATACTAATTTACTAATTTGAAAAGAACACTTAATAAGGAGTTGGGACTGAACTACATATCAGTGAGCAGAGAAAGATCCATGGGCGCAGATTTATTCGTCCCTCTAGGCATTGCAGTAATTTTTTTTTGGAGAGAGATTAAACAGGGGATCAAACTTGCCTACTCGACAGGAGAGAGCAATATTGTGGAGAGGCAAACCTGATAAGCGTCTATGTAGGCGTCGCAGTGGCCCTGGCCCTAGAATGACAGCAGCGACCCGCCACGATGAGCAGGAGCCTCGCGTCAACGCCAGCTAGTGACCCGGATGGCGGCGCTTCCACGGTTGTGGTCTCGGATGCCGCGATGAGGAGGAGCCTAACGTGAACGACAACCTAGTGATCCGGACGGTGGCGCTTCGACGGTTGCGGTCTCGGACGGGGCTGAGGTGGGTCGTGTGTGCCTCTGTGGAAGGCAGGGCGTGCGGCGACGGAGTCGAGTCGGAGTCTGTTTGTACGTGGAATCCCTGTTTTATCTTAACGTCTCTGCAATGTCATTGGGTAGCTTCGGATTGTTGGATCTAAGGAATAAAAGGTTGAGATTTAATGTACCTGCCAATGTTTGCGCTTTTATATGTAGTTTAGACTATTTACTATGAGAAATTTGTCTTTTTTATATATCCCAAAATACAATGTATTTTTTAACAGGATTTTTTTTCATACACTCCTTCTGTATATATCTATCTATATATTTAACATCATAATTTTTAGATACATAGAAATATAGAATTTTAAATTTTCAAAATTCTAAAACTGAAAGGAGCACTGGTGCCTGTATACACCAAATCCCTTCTCCGTGAACCCAGCCAAATAGGTGCACTTTGTCAAAGGATCGAATGGAGAGTCAAGACCAGTTCTGTTCTGTTGAATCCCGTTTCTCTTCCCGTTGCCCCTTCTACGGAGCTGTTGGGTTCCCGTTCCGATTAGCCTAGCTTCTCAGCATATAAGCTCACATTACAGCGGTGACAGCTGCTGGTGAAAGCGAAACATGCTTACTCCATTGTTTGTTTGTGTGGCCACTGACGGCAGATAGAGTTTTTTTTTTTTGAAACAACGGCAGATAGAGTTAGAATAGTACCATGGTTTTTTTTTGTTGAAGCTTCGGGCATGCGTACAAATTTTGAGAAGAGCTGGGCTAATCCTTGATCAGATGCAATATGGACCCTTTCTGATGACTCTGGGCCTTTTTAAGTCATCTCCAGCAAGACACAAGTTCTCAACCAAAATAGAACTCCAGCGAGACACTACTAAAATTACTAATATCTTTATGCTTCTTACCAAGGCCACAAAAATCAACTAAAACTGACGAGCAAAGCAATCACCATAATAAGTTGTGCTATTTTATGTCATGATCAGTGTTTCAAGACCATTGAGCTGACCTCGTATATTGCTAGCACCATCATAACCTTGTTCAAAAATAGAGAAAAAAAGCTAAAGTTTGAGATGAAAAGAAGTTGTCTTGTTCACCTGAACAAAATCAACAAAGCTTTCTTTTGAATCTCTGGAACTATCAACATATGGCAAAGCAACTTACCTTCTTTCATTGCACTCATCAACGTGCAATCATAGTATATTATTGCCAACTTCTTTAAAAATATACTGTATTATTGCAGGTGCAAAACCTTCAGGTATATCTTTCTAGACCCTAGGAGCCACTATCAAAGCATTATTGCAACATTTTTTCCCATAGCCTTATCTACAACTGAATGATGCTCAGCTAAGAAGTCTCGGACTTCCAAGATATTTCCACCGACGTCTCTTAAGCAAAATAGGCTTACCACTGCGTGGTGCAAGAGTTGGTGCAGATGACCAAATTCACCCCTTAGTGGTCACCAACATGTTTGAAATCAAAACTATTCTACTTTTATACCGTCGTTGGTTCGCATGTATCCAGACACATTTTAGTACTATACAACTAATATGAATCCAGGGAGTAACTTCTTTTTTTGGACTGATTTGCATTTAGTGATTCCATGTCTTTGTGAAACATAATCTATCCATTTCACACAACCAAATATCTTCCAGCATGTATTTTTTACTTTAAAATTCTAAGGAAAAAGGCTGTTTCAAACCCTGAACTCGTTGTGGTTTGTCGAAATGAACCCTAAATTTCAAATCCCTGTCATATGTACCCTGAACTATCCCGGTCTAAAATGAACTCTAAACCTGTTTGACCAAGTTGACCAATGCCACGTAGGCAAAAAAAATTATAAAAAATCCCTACATTATTACTTATTGCTGTCGCATGGTCCCTAGCCTATGTGTGGACTTGGCCGAGAGGCGCGCCGCCGTCGAGGCCGTGCGAGCCGACCATACCAGAGGAAGCAGTGGCGGCCGTCCGGCGTCCCCGACCCCCTCCCCGTCTAATCACCTCTCAACGCCCCATCTAATTTACCTCTTCTTGCTCGTCCCGACCCCTTCCCCCATCCCGTCCGCCCTACGACCAGATCAGGCCGGCGAGCTCTTTCCCTCCTGATGTCGGAGACCCTGCTCCTCGTGCGTGGCATCCTTCTTCCCCGCGTGCGACCAGCAGCAGCGGCACGGTACCCCATGTCCTGCATGAGAGCGATGGCGGCGGCCTGCGAGCTCCGACCAAATCAAAGGAAACGACAGCGATGACCTGCAAGCTCCCTGCTTTGGTGGCCTGCAAGCTCCCGACGGCGGCGGCCTGCAAGCTCCTTCCATCGGTGCCCCTGCCCCTCCCCTGGTTGTCCCAGTGTGCCTTGCGATTGTAGATTTGGGGAAAGAGATGGTCTGGAAAAGGAGATGAATATGACTTGCGGCCCATCTAGTTAGTGAGACAATAAATATTCCCGACCGGGATCCTTCTTTTCTCGGTCTGCCAAATAGGTTTAGGGTTCATTTTAGACCGGGATCAAATAGTTTAGGGTACAAATGACAGGTATTTGAAGTTTAGAGTTTATTTCGGCGAACCACTACGAGTTCAAGGTTTGAAATAGACTTTTTCCAAATTCAAATTCAATATTTAAGACTAAATTTTAAACACAAGTGATATTTTGTACGACTCTGCCGTACTCCCTCTATCCTCAAATAAGTGGACATTCAGCTCTAAAATTTATCCACAAAAAAGTGTACTTCTTTCTTTTTAATGCATATTTAAGTAGTAAAAAGTGTTTCTCTCTCATTACACGGGAATCAAGGCCAATAACATTTTCTCATTTTTTTTACATGCACTTAGCTCATTGGAGGTGAAGAAATTAAAGAGTAAAGAGATGGTGGTTATCACCTTTCCAATGCAAAAAAATATTTTTCTTAAAAAACTTGAATGTATACTCTTTTCTAGACGGAGAGAGTACGAAGTTCTCGTGAACTTTTGTTGAAAGGGTCAATATGGTCATTTTGGCTGCACTTCCCAGCGCAACCCGACGCAGCCCAACGCATAAATTGTTGGATCCCATGTAGCACCGTACTTGTATAAATAATTTTCTCGTTGTTCCCAGTTCAGCTCTAATCCCAAATCCCCAGCACCAGTCATCAGCGTCGGCCCTAAAGCGATCGATGCGACCCCGCGGCGAGTTCGGCTTCCCCCTTCCCCGCCGCCGGCAAGCGCAGGCGCTCGCCGGAGTTCCCCTGCGTGTCCCGCTTCCGGCAGCGGCGACTCATCTCCTTCCTCGCGCATCACAAGTTCTACCGCACCGTGGATATGTACACAACGCACACGCATGTTTTTCCTCTAAAATATTCACAAATCTCTGCAACAATGCCAATGCGCATCTCTTGATGATTCAGGTTTGTCGCCCAGACGGACGTGTTCATGTGCACGAAGCACCTGCTCAATCTGGTACAGGCGGGCTCGTGGGGCGACGCCATCGAGTACCTCTCCCGCTTCCTGCCCTCCGACCGCCGGCTCGGCATCCACGGCTGCGCCCTCTTCCACTTCCTCCGCGTGCACAAGGCCATCGACGACATCCTCGCCGGTGCCCCGGAGGCCCGCTCCGTCACGGCGGCTCTCGACGGGTGCATCATCCGGCACCCCACTAAGAGCCACGCCATCACCAGGCTCCGCGGCATCTTCTCCTCCCTCCTCTGCTCCAAAAGATTCAGGTAAAAACCGGAACTTCCTTAATGCTCCAATCATGAATACCTGCATTTTCTTGAGCATCGATCCAATGTTCAAAACCTTGATTCCGTCGCGTAGGGCCGTCCTCGACTTGGAGCGCGTCAGGCACCAGGCGTCGTTGACCGTCATTGACTTGGTTTATACGACTCCGGAGCTGAAAGACCACATGGCACCCGTCCACGGCCCAATGGAACCACAGAAAGTACTTCCCATGGGCTTCGGGTACGCTAGGTACTGTACTAATCTCTACCGGTTTCAATCAGGTTGTTACCTCTTGACTCTGTTTGATCGCCTCTCATCTCTACTAATAATATTGCAATAGGACCGGTCCGTGTCCGTAAAATACGTTTTCAACCAACTCAAAATATGTTTTCGCGTTCGATCGGCCGTCCGCGCGCAAGCCGCACGAAAAGACTCGACCGCGCATGCTTGCGTAGCTGGCCCGTGAGCGTGTCGTGCGCAGCTGGCCTTCCTTCGTGCATTGCACGCCTGTAGCCGCAAAACGATTCGAACAGCAGTTTTGTCCGTGTCCTAATGGAATACATGATACAATTCAATCGGCAGGACGCGGTGCAAAGTTGGCGAGACCGTCCTGCACCTCAATCGAGGAAGATGGGATGCATAGATGTACTAGGAAAGAACGCATCTAATCTCAGCCCCTACCTACAATTGATTCATCATCATCGATCTCCTCTAAAGCTCTCGAGTGTGGCCTCCTTCTGGCTTCCTTTGTTGAACATCGCTAAATCACATCTTGCCTCCGAATCTCCAATTGATTCGAGCTGGAGCATTCGTCGGACGTGGGCGAGGAGGAGGTCAGGCCCGCATACCGGCGGCTGGCACTTCAGTGCCATCAGGACCTGTGCCCCACCATCGCGCTGGGCCGAGTGCATGATCGTCCAGCTCTGCCGAGCCTGAGACCCTGTCAAGTACAAGCCCTATTCAAGACAAAAGACGACTCGATCTGTTCCAAGCTATCGTCTCAAGCTCTCTCGACAGCCATGGTCCCATAGACAAACCAAGGATCACCAAAATACTACTCCCGCAGCGCATCGAGCACAGTGCAGCCATAACTGGTGCCTTTTCACATGTCGTCGGGATTGGTCGGCTCACCGGTTTGGACTGCCGCTGCCGGTGGTCTGCTGAGGAGAACTCCAGCAGCTCCCATGGAACACGTCGGAGATCAACATCACTTCTGCGCAGCAGCCACCATATCCCCAAAAGCTGATGACCCCCGGCTATCCGCAGCCACGAGGCAACCGAGAATCTCGACGGCCGTCGCTGACATGCCCGACCCACACATGATCTGCAATGGTGCAAGGCTGGCATTGTGAGGCCCCTGTTCTAGACGGTGAAGCAGACGACGGCGAATATATATCAACGACGCCAGGATCTTACAGTCTGTCTGTCTTGGTGCCCTGCTCCATGAATGTGGCCAGCGCATACATGTGTTATTGGCGATGAACTACGCAGCCATGGAGTGCCAGATAGGGATGATATGCAGGTGTTTAGCTTCTCCAACAGGGTCAACATGCATAGTCTCTTATGGCTGTTGCAGTCCTCATCTAGGTCGTAACAATGACTGCTAGAGGAGGAGTCCAAGACCACATGTGATTTCCTAGAGTTTACTGCAGAAGTTTGTAGTTGATTGATCGGGAGTAGCCATTCTTCATTAAGTGTGGTGCCGGATGCAATAAGAAGGTTCAGTTCTTGTGCCACTGTTCACTTTATTTGGTGAAAGCTACTGAGATGTGCTAATCAATATTCAGAGTGGTAATCGACATTTCAATATTCATATTGTTACTTGACAATTCGTGTCACGTCAGTGAGGGTCAAAGTGCCCGTCAGCTGTGCGAGTTCATGGGATCACAAGGATCCCACATGGACTCATTTGGAAGGTATCTGGACGTGACATCGACAATTACTATGACTGCAAATATTTGAGCTAACGGTTTATTGAATTTTTTGCATGTATTTGCATATGACCTTACTAAAATTTTATTGAATTTTTTGCATGCATTTGCATATGTTTAACTTCTACGGATCATCGATGGATCATGTGGCGGTTCCAAAAAATCAAACGAAGCTAACCAAAAGTTCTCAACAAAAAAAGTACATACTAAGTTATAAACATATTTAATATGGTCTTTTCAAAAAGTTATCTTTAGCGTCTTAGATTATAATTAGTAATAAATTAAAAATTATCTCCTTACTTTCTTTAAAAATTAAGTCAAAATAAAAATCTTTAATGTTGTAAGAACATTTTTATAAAGTATGCTTTTTAATAATATGTGGTTATATATTTTAAAACACATATCAATTTCTCTATAGATTCTTATTTATGTGACGAGAAATAAAATAAAAGACCGTGGCAACGCACGGCATTCAGCTAGTTACATATATGCTGCAAATATGCTAGTTTTCATCCGAGGGGCCACATGAAGAAACCATGTGGCCCGGCCCCGGCCTCTGTTGTGGCTGGGCTCTATCTTCAGAAGAAGAAGATGTATGTGGATCATGAAATATGTACGCAACGCACACGAATGTTTTTCCTCTAAAATATTCACAAATCTCTGCAGCAATGCGCATCTCTTGATGATTCAGGTTTGTCGCCCAGACGGACGTGTTCATGTGCACGAAGCACCTGCTCAATTATTTGGTGCAGGCGGGCTCGTGGGGCGACGCCGTCGAGTACCTCTCCCGCTTTCTGCCCTCCGACCGCCGGCTCGGCATCCACGGCCGCGCCCTCTTCCACTTCCTCCGCGTGCACAAGGCCATCGACGGCATCCTCGCCGGTGCCCCGGAGGCCCACTCCGTCACGGCGCCTCTCGACGAATGCATCATCCGGCACCCCACCAAGAGCCACGCCATCACCAGGCTCCGCGGCATCTTCTCCTCCCTCCTCTGCTCCAAAAGATTCAGGTAAGAAAACTGAACATTCTTAATGCTCCAATCATGACTACCTGCATTTTCGTGAGCATCGATACAATTTTTAAAACCATGATTCCTCTTTGGTCTGGGTTCTTTTTCCATTAAGGATGGTTCAGAGGTACGGTTCTGGGAAAATGGCTTGGTAATGTTACTCTTTGGGAACAGTATCCATCCTTGTATAGCATTGTGCGTCACAAAGGTGATACTATCGCCAAAGTGATGGAGACTTCTCCACTAGCAGTGACGTTTAGAAGTGATTTATCTGGACAAAGACTTATAGATTGGTATGCCTTACTTCAACCACTACAACAAATCAGTCACGTAAAGACGTTTAAAATTAGACGTTTTCTTATACGTCGCTACGGTCCGAGCCCGATAGCACGTAAAGACGTCTTTTGAGACGTGGGGCGAGTCGTCTCACAAATCCGACTCTTACTGATAATAATTTTTTTTCTTTTAAATAGATAATATGTACTCGGCGTCTTTTTGGAGTTTTACCACAAACTGCCTCCACGTTCTCAGCGTCTTTTATTTACCCTAGCTAGACTTACCGATGGAAGTTCTCATCTACTCCATCTGTTTGGAAATATAAGATGTTTTAGTTTAGTGAAGCGAATGTATCTAGACATCTTTTAGTGTATAGGTTCGTTTGAATCTATACACTAAAAGATGTCTAGATACACCACCTTCACAAAGCTAAAACATCTTATATTTCTAAACGGAGGGAGTACTCCCTTTGACTCCGCCCCTGCGCCGCCACGAACTCTGCGCCGCCGCGCCGTCGCTCCCGGAAGATCGGCCGCCGCATCGCTGTCCCTGCGTCTGGCACTGCGTCCCCTCCATCCCGGCCGTCCTCGCCGCTTTGCTCTCTTCCTTTCTTTTTTGTTCCCCCCTTTGCACATGGCTCACTCAGATATTGTGTTTGATTTCTTGTTATGACGCCTCTCCGCCATTCTGATGCAGCAGACATGTTTGAAAATTGTGAGTATCGTCTCAGATTTTCCTCTACTTATTCTTCTAAGCGAGTTCATCATGCACGTCTTCTAATCTAATACTTTTCTGTTCACAGAGTATATTTGCAGGTCCTGGTTGCTGATCTGCAATACAGTCTTTCATATCTGTTAGACTCTAGGTATTCGGTTTGTCTATCTTGTGCAGTCAATTTAAAGGTTAATTCGATTTGAACTACTTTACCCACTGGATGTTCCAGTAATTCAGTAATCTTATATCCCAAAAAAGGTTGCCAGTTTTAAGGAATCGATAAAGTTCGTTGAGCCTCCCAAACACAGCATGTAAACTTTGACTACATCAGCAATCTAATTACAGGCAGCGAAGCTGTAGCATTTTTTAGGTTGGCCTACACCTTGCTTGTCTTAGAGATGTAAGTTACTTGATTAATCAAGAATGATCTGTAAGTCTTATGGTTTTAAGTATAACACTGATTTCTAAGAATTTTCACTATTTTTTCTTTATTTTCTTCTCCACTAACCTTTGCTTCTTGATAGGCTTCCACTAATTCCATCAAAGCTTCAAGCTGTACTGCTCAACATCGATTCCACAAAGTTCTGACAACACTCACTAGAGTTAAGGTTATTACTCCTCAATATGCTTAATAGTTACATATGTTGGTCAATGTTTAACAATTAACTAGTTAATTTCCCACGCGTTGCTGCGGATATTTGGAATGATTTTCATGAACACAAAAGAATGAACTGCATATGAAAATAATGCTCATTTTTATCACACTGCTGTTGGACATCAGTGCAACATTATTGGGAGATGCAAATGTGTGTTCGAGTAAAGCCCAACTTAATCAGGGAATATGGACGAAAACAACGCGAGTAAGCTCGAGTGGCTACATGCCAACCTATAAAATTTAAAAACAACTTCGTTCACACACTCGCTCAAAGGTAAATAGTGTGAAGAATTCTGTAGCGTACGAATTCGTGATTCAGTAAATCCGTAGTCATATTTTCTGTTTCAAATGGGAACAATACAGAAGAAATGCAACATGCTATGGGATGAAATTATTGAAATAAATAGATGTATTTTATCAAGAATGAAACATAAATGTACAGTGGAGATTGATGTTTACCATATCCAGTGCGAGGTTCTAGGTTCTGTCGGATGCAGCAATGGCAACAAACGACAGGGAAAGAGATGCAGGAGGATGGGCACCGTCCACGAGCGGGATCACAATGCAATGGAACCTTGTTGAGCATTCACCACTGCTAGGACCCGTGACCGGTCACCCGTGTCAGCGCCATGTTCGCTATGTCATCCGCAGTCAAGTCTAGCTCTTCGCAGGTGTCTGATGGTCCGCGATGTCCAGAAAAGGACTTGCGCAGATGGTCGCTCGTTCTCTAGGTTGCCCCGTACTCTGAAACAACACGCTGCCAGTTCTTACTAATTAATCTGAATCAAGCTAGTTTAGAAGGAAAATAGGAAGCCGGACGGCTGCCCGATCAGTCCTCTCCTCCCTGCTCAACCATCGCTTGCTCACGTGCCGTCGACAGTCCTCCAACCCTTTCCTCTGCGCGCTACTTGTCACGCAGCACGACCGCATCTGGTGAAGAGTGCAGCTGCGACGAGCGAGAACCGGCCAGCAGCTCACGGCCAACACGGCAAAAAGCATGGCAGTGACAAGCGGGGAGCCATGTAGCGACCACGGCTAGACGCTGGGCAGAGAAGAGTGTGGCGGCGATGATCTTTAGTATTTCCTGGTTCCTGGCCGTGCACACTCCTAATGACATCGTTGCTTTAGAGCAAAGGCGCCGTGCAGAGGTGCTAGATAGTGGAGATTGAAAAAGCACGGAAGGGAGAGTATGTAAAATGCTTCGGCAGCCTTACAACTTCCAATCAATTAGAATTGGAAGGGATACGTTTAAGAATACTAAACGAAAGTGGGTTGTGAATATGGTGATAGTGGGGAGAGAAAGAGGGTCTGTCGTCGTTTGGTCTCTCTGAAGTATCCAGCTGCGCGCGTCATGCTAATGAAAGTTGGGCTGGACATTTCTATGTGATCCTATAGAAAATCCAATGCGTCCATACTTGATCAAGTGACTCTGATTATTTCAGGTGACGTGGCTCGTTGTGGTAGCAGCTTGCAAACATTAAATGCATAAAGTGGGGATCAACTTTATAGATATTATAGATTACCTTGATGCAAATGGTTTAGAATATGTTTCAATTTTTAAGACTTCAAATAAATGAGCAATGTTTGTTCAAGAGGTGTGTGTTTTATATTATTTATTTCTTACTTTGCAGAAATTTGTGGCGGAATTTTTTGATGAATCATAATAGAAGAGCTGAAGGAAAATCTACAAGGTGCACTGAAGACAGATGTTGACAATGTACTTGTACAAATCTTAGATAGATCCAGCTAGTCGGAAGAGCATATGCAAAATTTGATGATTCTATGATGGCACTTGTGCCAAATTTTATATACGTACTGTTCACTTGTAGTACTTGTAAAGTGCAATTATTTTGATAAACATAAGCTTGTCCCTCTATGGCTCACGAACGTGCCCTCTTTTGTATATTCTTCAATGGTTGGCACGTGATTTTTTTTATGGTTGGTGGCCTAGGATTTTCTCCCTAAACAAAATAGGGTAATAAAAATTTACTAAAAAACATCTCAAAGAGCGGCACAACAGTTGGTAAAGACGTTTTGTAAGTGCACCTCTAAGCTAGTCCCCAATGCGTCTCTAGTGATCTAGACACGCTTTCAGTTCGTCTCTACGGCATTAAGACGGTGCATAAAGAGACGCTCCTATGACGCTTTACATAGCTGTCTCTACAACCACCTAGAGGCGACTTTTAGCGTCCTTAGCACCCAAATCTAACGTCTCTACATGCCATTTGTGTTGTAACGTTTGGCAAACATCCAACTACAAGACGGGCACGATGAATTCCGTTGAAACCTACATAAAAATGGCAAATTCTCAGTAGCTTCCATGTATAATGCTCTTATTTTACCCGATGTGCCAATCGATAAAATTAGCAATGATAAGCTTTGGAAGTTGAAGATTCCATTACGAATAAATATATTTGGTTGGTACCTACGTAAAGGAGTTGTTTTAACAAAAGATAATCTTGCAAAACAGAATTGACATGGAAGTAAGAAGTGTGTTTTTTGTCATCAAGATGAAACAATTAAACACTTGTTTTTCCAATGTCGTTTAGCTAGATCTATATGGTCAGTCATCCAAGTGGCTTCAACCTTGTTTCCACCACGCAGTATTACCAATGTATTTGGGAATTAGCTAAATAGAATCGACAATAGGTTTAAAAAGCATATTAGGGTGGGAGCGATTGCCTTTATTTGGTCGCTATGGCTATGTAGAAATGATAAAGTGTTTAACGACAAAAACTCTTCCTTTTTGCAGGTTATCTACAGAGCTATCGGTACACTCCGTTTGTGGTCGTCTCTGCAGCATCTACAGGATCGCGACCTCTATACGAAGGTCTGTGCATGATTGAAAGCTACGGCGAGGGATACTTTTTCCCAACATGGATGGCCGCTAGCTTACGGATCGGTGTCTCCAGTTAGGCGATATTACATTTACTTCATGCTATGTAATCTTGTCTTTACACTTTTAGTTGGGACTTTTTTGGGCTGTGTGCATCCTAGTTATGCAGAGGCCGGGTGTATGCTTAATAACCATTAAGTAATAAAGCGCTCTTTATCGAAAAAATGATTCCGTCGCGTAGGGCCGTCCTGCACTTGGAGAGCGCATCAGGCACCATTAACGTCGAGGAGTTGACTTAACATCCAATGGAATGAATAGCCAAAAATGTTTCCACCGGAGGGACAGAGCCTGAATCCAAGTATCAAACACTAGCTGTTTTATTTCTTCTCTTCTATTGTTACAATGTAACTTACTGGCAGATTAAGATTCTGAACATTACAAAACAAAAATATTTCCACCGAATGGGATAGAGGCTGGATCTAAGTATCCAATAATAGTTGTTTTATTTCTTCTCCTAGCTATTGTTAATATATGATGACTGCCACACTCTGAGCATTACAGATTATTAACTGAACCTGTAGATTTGTTTTGAAAGAAACTGAAAAAAAACTCGATAATTGCTTATATTTATATATAGAATTTTAATATTTTACTTAAACTCAAAATTCTTAAAAAATACATAGCTTAGTTTGCGCATAATGTGAAAATTATGCCACGGGGGAAAATGAAAATATGACACCATACGAATTTGATAGTCGTTTGAAAAAAATGCAACCATATGAGGCTCTATGTGTCATTGATTAACAAGAAAAACCAAGGACTGGTGCAATCTCTCTCGATCGGCAAAATACAGATTCTCTATGAAAGTTAAACCAGATCTTTGTTGACTTTTTCATAATAATTATTTATTATTTGTTGACCCGTTGCAACGCATGGGTATTGTGCTAGTATTATTAATAGAGATGAGAGGCGCTTTATTAATAGGGGTGGCGGCTAGGTCAGCTAGTGTTTGATACTTGCACTGAATTGGATATAGAATTGAATTGGATTGGGAATTCCAAATCCAGGTTGGAAAGGAAATGGCTTCGAATTTGAATTATAGTGTTTGGATGTGCTTGGAATTTGCTATTGGAATTAGACGGGGTACCCAATTCCAATTTCCGTTTGGAAGCAGGAACCACAGAATTGGGTGATTTGTTGATTTTTGACAATATAAACTTGTGTATATTTATGAAAAATAGCATGTGTGAATATATACATATTATTTTTCACACAAAAATACATACGCATTGTCTATGGCCGGCCGGCCAGCAACGCAGAATACCAATTTTTTGGCTAACCGTATCATTTCAGTAGACTCACGTACATGCAAGTCATGGACTAGCCATTGATCTGCTGATACTAGCACATGAAGATGGTATTTGCAGCTTGTTCGCCACAGATCGACCTAGTCCCATCTAAAAAGAAGTGAGGTCAGATCGAGTTGTCCCCATGCTGTACTTGAGATTGCCTGTCCAGATTGTACTTGATCGTAGACAAAATCGATCAGGCTTGAGGTCGCCGTGTGCGGCTGGGCATCGCAGCGCCACCACCACGGCCCCCGGCCGCGGCTGCAGCAGCGGAAATCTGCAGGTCAAAATTTGCAACAGTGTTAACACCTGAAAATAACACTGTCCTCCAGCACCAACGGGAAGGACGCTGTCCACCAGAGAGACGCCGACGGGAAAATTTCAGAGAGACACCTCCCGCCACCTACGCCCCCTACTGCTGCCGTGACACCAACCACCACCATACCTCGGTGGCTCTAGGGGCTGGCGGACAGGCAGGGGAGAGGATAGGGATGGGGCTTCCTTGCAGTCGCGGGATGGGGGTAGGGCGGGGATGGGGAGGGAGGAGGGCGGGAAGGAGAGAGGAGGACTAGGGGAGAGAGAAGCTTACCAGTACCGGTCGCCGCCACCGACTGTCACAGGAGCCGAGGAAGGAGATGACCTCCCGACGGGGCTGCGATATGAAGCGGTAGGCCATTCGCGATTCCAGGTAAATTCGGAGGTCTCGGGGTCGGAAACGTACGATGCCTAGCGAACAGCCGCGCTCGGCCCGTCTGGAATTGGATCCGAATTCCACGCCCTGTTTCCTTACCCCTCCAAACAGTGGAATTCGGGCCCGAATTCCTGAATTCTGAATTCTGAGCCCAATTCAGAACAACCAAACATAGTGTTACAGAATAGCAATTAAAAGGATACACAGAATAGAAATAGATATACAGAATAGTCTAACCACTATCAGAGAGTAAGAATAGATTTGAATTTGATTCATGAAGAAAATGGTTTGCATTTTGTTTGAGAATGAAGTGGGAGAAAATCATGCAGGACATGGCATGCCTCATAGGTGGACAGGCTACAGTGTATAATTAACAGGTGTAAGCTTGCTTTATTTCAAATTCAGTCTAATGAACAATATAGCTTCTGAACGTTTAAATTCATTTATTAGTTGGTGCACAGCTTAAATTGCATCCATTAGATTAAAGTAAGGGAAAACTGAACATACAGATTGTCCGACTTGCATGCGCTTTTTCAGTATTCCCTCACCATGTCACTCTCCAGATTGTCCGACTTGCATGCGCTTGTCCGAGCCAAGAATTGACTTGAGCTTGTCGAGTGCATCTCCCCATCCTCTGGTGTACGCATGTTTGACATGGCGTGGCCGATGGTGGCAAGGAACTGCTTCTGGGCACTTTTGCTGCTTAGAGAAATCATTACATGCACAGATTGGCAAGAATTTAAAAACCACATCATTAGTACCCACAAACTATTAGGGGAAAGAAGCAAGTAAACAAGTGTTAACAGTAGAATTCACACCAGATGCATAATACAATACAGTTAGAAGACCTATTGAAATCGGGTAAGTAATTTGACACTACTGATTTCTCTGGGACAAAAACTCACATTTTACATGTGCCTGTAAATATCACTAACAGCACACCTGTCACACCTCTCATGGTATATGTCTTGCCACTGCTAGTCTGACCATATGCAAAAATGGTGGCAAGAGATTGTCACCAGCGCCTCCTCGCAGAGCTTCCCTCACACATCGCTCAGTCGGTGAACAAACAGCAAAAACCAGCGGCGCCGCCACCCAGGTGTCGCCGGCGCTCACCGCTGGAGTTCCTCTATGAAAATAAGAAGGTACAACGGAGTTTTACATTTCTCTGGTCTCAAACTCCAATCTAGGCACAATAAGATGGTATGGCTGCAAATGTGGTACGTACTATTTCTCTAGCACGTATTCCGTGGGAGCTTCCCGCAGACACCATAAATATGCAAAATCTCTCTAACTTCAGAAAACACACGGTTACTTGTGCATAGAACTCCCTAGAACTAATACCTTCAGGTAAATATGAAACTTTAACTCTTGCAAGAAAATTACTTTTTGAGTAAACAACTGATCACACTAAGATATATTATGTTTATTTTCTTGCATTTATCACAGAGAGCACTTCTTTGCAGAAAATTAACTGCAATACTACTCTAGGAATTCACAGGATACTGTTCAGCATAATGCAAGTTTTTTTGAAATTTCAGCTTAACAAATAAAAAGTGGAATTCACTCCAATATTACTGTCTGATGATATATGTTTCAGTACAATCAGTATTATGGCAATAAAGAGTATCTAGTTCTGAGGGTTGATTAAAATTTTAGACATGCCGTTGATTTGCTGCTCTCCATCTTCAGATTTGCGCTTATAGTCAGGATTATAAACAGTGTGTCAAGCATAATCAGCAGACTTTAGCAAGCACACTACAAGTAAAATTTGATGTGTTGTTACAGTTGATGAGAGGTAAAGGCTTAAAACACTACTTTTCTTTTTCTTTCTTTGAGTAATAGTTGAAAAAACAAGACTGCCTACAATAACAAGCTAGCTGTAAAGCCTGAATATAGGCTAAAGCACCATTCCTCCCCTGCTTAAGTTGTGTGGTGTGAGATCTAATTCAGTTAATACAGTGCAGCCTCATAACAGCCTCATTAATTGTCCAGATCAATCTATGTCGCACTAACACTAATTCAGTTTGATCTATGGCGGCTAATGGCTATTTGGTGTTTTCGTTCAAGTGGGCATCTGATTGCAATCGTTGATATTGTGGTAAAATTGTGTATCCTGTACACCCGAACCGGATCAATCTATGTCCCCAGAGCCTAGCTAACCAGTAAACAAGAAGGCGCTTGCTCTCAAAAGCATAACAGCGAACAAGTAATCAGCGTGGAATTACCTTGCTCAGTATGTCGTCCACGCAGGCGCTCTCCTCCGACGAGGACACCGGCGCATCCAGTAACGTCGCCTCCACAGCGACGCCGCTTCCATCGGAGACCGGTCCCACCTCAAGCTCCTCATGAGAGACGTAGAAGGTGGGAGGTGAGCGAGGCACAGGACGCTGGAGGCAGTGATGAGCTTCAGATCCAAGGACGCCGGATTCGGTGAGGCCCTCAGGGCAACCATGGATGCCAAAGGTCGAAGCTTGTCGGAGCCATGGATCCCCAAAATCGAACCTTGCCTAGGCTAGGGTTCCTGGCGGAGGCTGCGAATCGACGATTCCACGCCATGGAATTAATGTAGGGGGTGGAGGGAGTTCCGGCACAGGTCCGAGGGGCAAGGACTGGCCGGAGTTGGCCGCGAACCGCCGTCGACGGAGGTGGCGGAAAGGGCGGAGGTCGGGGACGAGTCGGGGTGGGAGGGGGGACGGGTGGGGGCGGTTTTCTTCAGGTGAAAAATAGCGAGGGGGTTTTCAGAAAAACAACGACGCGCCGGAGGGAGTACGAACTCTATGGACAAAGCCAGGAACACACGGACGGACGGGACGAGCCGATTTATTTAACGTACGAAAATAGACCGGTGATTTTTTTTGACCTACCACGGTTTTCTGACCATCGCGTCCTCAAGCCGTATTATTAGTTTAGATTAGATTAGATTAGATTAGATTTAGATTGCTAGAGGTATGGTCCGTGGCTCGTAAGTACGCTTTCAATCCACCTAAATACGCTTTCTTCTGATTGATAGAAATTACCCACCACTGCAACCCGTAAGTCAGGTAACGCTTCGTCTTTATCGCACGCCCGCACGCAAAAACTGTATGTTTATCTTATGGCCATGCCCCGCAGCTGGTCACGGTTCAGGGGAGACGCGCAGGTCGATGGAGAGGAGTAGTGGGCGGCGCTCGGGGGGAGTCATGTGGTAGCGCTCCGGAGAGTTTCGACCTGCACACTCAGGAGTTCTGAGGCCGCGCGCCACTGGTCGCGAGGCATGGGAGGGGAGGTGCTGGGGACGGGAGCCTACCGGCGGCGGTTCCTTAGCCCTCCCCTGCATCTTTCTCCACCTGTGGGCGTCACCATCGTCATACTCAACCGGTGAGTGCTGTCCCACCTCCCTTTGCTCCTATTCCACCGGCAGGCGCCGCGCTTGGCGCTGCTAGGCACCAACAGGGGAGGGAGACGGATAACCGGGAGGTAGGCTGGGGAGTTGGCGGAGACCTCGATGGGAGGGTACTGGGTATGGGGATGGCCAACAGGGGAGGGGAGGGGATGCAGGACCTGTAGGGCAGGAGTCAGGGATTCGCGCGGCAGCAGCGCCAGGAGTCCGTCCTCTCCGATCTCTCACCACGCGGGTATATTTCTTGCTTACCCTTGCTCTTCCTGATGCCTTGGACCGATCCTGCACCATCGGAGCAGCCATACTCCTATCTCTAGCCTTCTGCTCCACCGGTGAGCCCTCCGTGGCCACAAGAGACGCCCCCGCCACGGGAGTCTACCGCATCGTCGTGCTGCCCCTTATGTGAACAATTACCCCTCTCATCTGAATTTCTTCGGTGCAGCACAAAACTGCCCCTCCCCCTCCTGTTGACTTCTTTAGCGCCGGATCACGAACTGCCCCAAGCAGTGAAAGAAATTGACGGAGGCTGAGGGGAAAGTGTATTGCATGCGGATGCAAGTTCAGTACGTACTATGTTGCGGGTGTGTGAGCTATTTTTTCAAAAATTGTTTTTGTGAACTAGCTGATGTGAACTGCTAACAACGAATCTTCCGTCTGCCCTATTTTTGCTATGTAAAGCTGCTTAAATTTTCTTCACTTGTACATCATCGGCAGTACGTTTCCGTCAAAATTAGGAGCCGTGCAGCGCTTATGAAAAGGTATTTGTTTTATCTATCAATGCTCATTACTACTGTTGTACTATCGGCCACTCAAGTCCTTTGCTTTGCCGCTTTTAGTATTAACATGATAAACAGACTGAAGCTTTAGCCTGATTTGGCTGAACTTTGTTAGCATGCAGAAGTAGAAAAGAACTTCTGAATAGTGTTTGTGGTGAACTTATTTTCTCAATTTTTTGTTCTTCCCTTCAGTTGACATTGTGACAGACTAACTTCAAAAGTGCCAAGCTGGTCGCGGACAAAAAAAAAGAAGATCGACAAGCACATATCATGACATGTACTTGAAGGTAAAGAAAGGATGAGCTTAGGAAAGAAAGGGTGAGCTTAGGAAAGCCTTGCTCAGGGCCCAAGTTATCACGGATAAACCTGCAGCGGCATTAAAGAAGGCAAAGCAGTGGATTATCCGACGTTTAAATGTTTTGTTTCATGAGTGAAATCTGTTTGGTTTTAGCTAAATTTGGAAGTACTTAACCGTTCTTAATACTGTACTGAATTTTACCACTCTCATCCTGGGGAATATCTGAAGCAAAGAAAGTATTCACTCTTACTACTAAATATGAAGGCCAAGAGTTACACTGCTGCAGCCTACGTTGGAATGCTTGCGATTGTCATGAGATCCTTCATGGTCATACTGAACATTACAATCTCCTTGCCTTCATCTTCAATTTCCTTTGCCAAGTTCTCGCCGGTGGCTGCGTGCATTGAATTTCACTGCTGCCGGCGTCAAGCCATCAGGCACTCAACGCGTGACATGAAGATCCGTCGTTCCCGGGAACCCGGCTCAGGAGTGTCACACGAGCAGTGCTCTTAGTTCCGGATAATATGTTGTTGTGCTTTTTTATAAGTTTTAAAATTCAGAGTTCAGTTTTACATCATTACATGTCCATTCCTAAATTAAGATATTTGTTGCAGCTAAAAGTTCATATCTTCTGCATGGCGACAAACACGCGTCGGCGAGCTCCGTGACCTGCACGGAAATGACCGGGCTGCCCGCCCTCATTCCAAGCAGCTTGTCAAGCAAAAAAAAAAAAGACTAGACAACCTGCAGGACGTAGGGAGTGGCGGCATGTCCCTGATGCCGACGCAACGCCGTGGACATGGCCTCCCCGTGTAGCGGAGCAAAAATGATGGCGAGGCGCCTCTTGCTTCCCCCCTCTCTCCTTGCGAAACGATGACGGGCGAGGTGGCTGGTTTAAGGGTAGAAGTCTCAGAGCACATGCAAGGACCGACGAGGATTTCGGCAAGCTGTCTCGTGATGTCAGTGGGGGGACTGGGCTAGAGACAGATGTAGTCCAGCGTGTCACGCTGAGATCCCACAGCATAATGTGGATGGGATCTGATGGAATCATCGCCGACGATGTTGGTTACGACCCGACGATTTCTCCTAATCAGAAAATCTGATTATCACTAATATTTTTATTTTTATTTTGCAAGAGCAATTTACCATGTGATGACCCGTTGCAACGCACGGGTGTTGTGCTAGTTACATATATGCTGCAAATTTGCTAGTTTCCGTCCGAGGCGCCACGTGAAGAAACTATGCATGTGGCCCGGCCCTGGCCTCTGTTGTGGCTTTGCTCTATCTTCAGAAGAAGATGTATGTGGATCATGAACTATATTATCTTGTGATGAAATGAAACGCTCTTGTTTCTGCATTTTCAGATTTATGTGGGAATTCACGCACCTAAATTTGTTCCTTGCTCTGTGCAGGTTGCCTTCTTCAGCTTCAAGTGATCACTCTGAAGGCCTGAGTCATGGTGAAATATCCTCTCGAAAATATGTTATTGTTGCATTTGAAATTATGACCTGAAATATTTATACATGTGCACTGCTCTGATGGCAGAATCATTAATTAAGGCGAAGGAGTGGCTTGTTGATCTTGTTGGTAAAACATCTTTTTATTTATGAGTTGGTAACTTCATACAGCACTAGAACAACTGATGACATGGCCTTATGTGATCTAATTCAGATGAAAGTTTGGAAGCTGGTAAGCAGAGTAAAGAGTATGTGTGCGTCAGTCTGCCCCTAACACAGGTAAACTCACACTCTCTCCATTCAGCAAATATTTAACTTAGTCTCACTTGAAGAAACTCCTTAGTCTTTCTCTGTCCTTACTTTCTATAATAACCTTCTGAATCCTTGTTGGTCACATCTGCACAATATTTTCTCAAGCCAATCTCCAGAAACTCTGTAGCTTATGTCTTCACAAAATTAGAATGCACAACTCATGCAACAACAATGCTCGTTTTCACTCTCATTAAATTTGTTACAGTGCACTGGTTTATCTCTGTTACAACAAGTTTTCTCTTACCACGCCAATTTTCTGGCCTCCTATGAAACATCGCGATGCTACATTCTCCCGCATCATTTATTGGTTTGGCTGCCTACTATTTCTAACTGCCGAACTCATGGCAGGTGCTCCTGTTACCCCAGTATCGCAGGCTAATATTGCGATCTTCAAAAGGCCGGTCAGTGATAATAGTAAGTTAATTGAACAACATCAATCATTTCCATACCAGTACCCTTCGTCCACATGGCTAATCCTTGAAATTGTTTCCTGTTAAAAACCACTAATCTTCAAGCCATGGGGCTACATGCCCCTATGTGTACTTTCTGTATGCTCTCAGGAAATTTACTCTATTACCTCTAATGTAGTATCCTTTTTTGGTCAATAATCTTGTCTTTTTTTTCATTTTCAGAATTAATCCGCAAGGCAGAGGAATGGGCGGTATATCTTATAGGTTAAACTAGGCAGTGCTCTGCATATTTTTCATTTGCTTCTGTACCTGTTAATTTATGCATCAACAATTGTGCTCAATTTATTGTTAATCACTAGCTTGGTTACGCGATAGCAACTGATGAAACTTATGTGATCTTCAGATGAACGTTTGGAAGCTTGGCCAGACATGAATCAAGATTATCCACCTCCGTTTTCGTGCAAGGATGGTAATTCTTTCAACCATAAGATATATCTTGCTTTAATGACCTCTAGTTTAGGCAACTGTTTTTTTTTTGAAACGGGGAGGCAAAAGCTTTGCCTCATTCATTAATTAAGAAGGAGTTTACAAGAAAGTAAAAGATGGCAAAAAAAAGTCTACTCTCCCGGCATGATACTACCCAACTTCTTTGCACCCGCAATGATCCACAAGCGGGCTTCCTCCTTAATCTTACTTACAACTACAAACGACGGCGATTGTTTGTTATGAAATACTCTAGAGTTTCGCTCCAACCAAACTTCCCACATGGTGAGAAGAGCTAAAGAGGCCATAGCTTTACGGTTGGGAGTTGAGCCGGCCGCCAACATAGACCACCACTCATTGATGCTCAATCCGGACCATTGACGAGGATGGATGCCATGGAGCCCAATCCACTCCTTAAGAAGTTCCCAAATCCTCCTAGTGAAGCAACAATGGACGAAGAGATGGTTTGCCGATTCTGTTGCTTGCTTGCAAAGAGGACAAAGACCGCAATTAGGTCATCCCCGCTTCTCCAAGCGGTCGGCCGTCCAAAGCCTATTTTGGAGGGCAAGCCAAGCGTGGTTTTTGCACTTTGGAGGTGCCCAAGCTTTCCACACAATCTTGTTCATTTCCAAATGGATGAGACCAAAGAATTGAAGCTTGTAAGCCGACGCGGCGGTGTAATGCCCATCCTTTGTAAGTTTCCAAACAATGGTGTCCTCTAAGTCATGTTGCAAATGCACGTTGTTGATGAGTTGCGAAAGCTCAACAAATTGACTAATGAGATCCCAATCCAACGCAATGCCCCAATCTATCTTGCTTAACCAAGCGTCATTGAGAAGAGCTTGAGAAACCTTCCAATTTTTTCTTTTTGAGGACTCAAAAAGCTTTGGCGCAATGACCTTTGGAGCCCGACCGTGCAGCCATGGGGCATGCCAAAAAGAGGTCTTGCACCCATTCCCAAGAGTGATGGTGGTGGCGGCATAGAAGATATTCATGTCCTCAACGGAGCATGGATTACCATAGCCCGCCCAAATCTTCTTCGGGTCTGTCCACTCAAGCCATGGCCATCTCAACCTAAGAGCCGTTGAAAACTTGTCCATGTGCAAAATACCAAGGCCACCCAAGGCCTTTGGCCTACAAACGGCTTCCCAATTCACCTTGCACTTGGCCCCGGAGGTAGACTCCTTTGCCGCCCAAAGAAAAGCTCTCTCCACCTTATTGATAAATTTCAAAGTCCCCGGTGGGATGGCAAGCGGCGTTAGGTGATATATAGCTTGGGATGCCAAGACCGACTTGACAAGGGCCATGCGTCCGGCCATATTAACGTTTTTACCATTCCAAGTTGGTAGCTTGCTAGCACATTTGTCCTCGAGGTGTTGGAAATCACGCCTCCAGAGGCACCACACCGAAAGGGGAATGCCAAGATAACGCAATGGGAAAGTGGCCCTAGCCGCCGGAATCCCCGCAAGCACGTCATCAAGGTCAATATTTCCACATCTAATAGGCACCACAGAGCTCTTGGAGAAGTTTGTACAAATACCGGTAACATTGCCAAAGCATTGGAGAATAGTCGCAAAGTTGCAAATGTCTTGCTTGATGGGGGCAATGAACACGGCCGCATCATCCGCATACAAAGAGGTGCGCAAAATCGGCCCCGACCCCACAACTTGTGAAGAAGACCATGCCTAGTAGCGCCCTCAAGGATATGTGTGAGCGGGTCAATAGCTAGCACAAAGAGAAGCGGAGACAACGGGTCACCTTGCCTAAGCCCGCGAGCATGACCAATAGGCTCTCTGGCAATGCCATTAAGAAGTACCCTCGAGGTCGCGGTCGCAAAAATGGCGGCCACCCAATTCCGGAACCGAGGTGGGAAGCCCCTACGTTGAAGAAGGTCAAGCAAGTACTCCCAACTTATGGAATCGAAGGCTTTCTGGATGTCAAGTTTGAAGAGAAGGGCCAGAAATCTAGCTTTGTTGAAACGCGTGGCGAGATTCTTAACATAGAGGAAATTGTCATGAATACTTCTTTTCTTGATAAAGGCACTTTGCGCATTGGAAACAAGATCATCCATGCAAGGAGCAAGCCTCGACGCAAGCAACTTGGAAATAATCTTTGCCACACCATGGATAAGGCTAATAGGCCGGTAATCGGAGACCTCCTCCGCCCCTTCCTTCTTAGGCAAAATAGCAATGTTTGCGGAATTCAACCAATGAAATTTTTTGACATGTAGCTCCCCAAAAAGGTCGATGACCCGCATAAGGTCCACCTTGATAATATCCCAACAACCTTGATAATATCCCAACAACTCTTAAAGAAGGTGTATGAACACGGGTTGTATTCTCAAGGTACCCAGTGCGTCCACCAGGATTTTCTTCGCGTCGTAGATACGGATACATTCCAGTAGATCGCATCCATGTGCGTATACCAGGCCACACAGGACGGATCCCGGGGTCTTACCTTCGTGATAAATCACGACATTCGAGTTTCGTTGCGATAACGCAACTCGAGAATCTTATATCGCAGCCAAGTTTTGACTGATAAAATCAAAGAATTTCGAACTTAAATTAACTTCCTCCAATTCCCTCCCGATGGGAGTAGTCTCTTTGCATTTTGTCGACTATATAGTCGAAGTTTGTATGATATCCTTTCTTCATCCTCAATATTGACTATCTCATCCTCTATCGGGGGTGTGCTCAGCGCTCCCGATGGGAGTAGCCCCCGAGGCTATGTTTGAATACTTGTAGACAAGCATAGGCTCAAAATTCACTTCGTCTTCTTTCTTCTAATTTCTCCTGTTTATAAGCCCCCGAGCCCAAGGCGAGGTCTTTTATATCGTGCAACCACACTCTCCCCTTCTTATTTTTTCTCCTTTGGTATTTATCGTCTGCTACGTGCAGAATTTAACTCCTTTGTAGAATACGTTTATGGGCCTTGCTTATCACGAGGGCCCGATAATACGTGCTTATAAATAAAGCACCTATTGGCAAGGGTAAAAACCCTAATCAGATTCCTCCTCCGCCGCATCATCTTCTCTCTCCATCTAGGGTTTCTAGCCTTCTCCCTTTTCCACATGGCTGACGCAGATGGTTATCGTTTGAACCTTGGCTCTCCGGTGGCGCCGCGAGGTCGGGGCCGCCCTCCTGGGAGCAAGAACAACACAACTCCGGCCGCTGCAGGATCGTCGTCGCCCGCTCCGGTTAAGCGTCGTCCCGGCCGCCCACCTGGTAGCAAAAACAAGTCCAAGGTGACTGGCGCTGCCCCAGGTCCAAGCGCTCATCCTCCTGCTGCTCCCGCTGCTCATGCTGCTCCTCCCAGAATCTTTTCTTTCTTCTGCATTGCCATGGCGCAGTGTCGCGAGATTTAGCGTCTGCCACTGAATTTTACCAAGTTCATGGATGGGCGAGAACTGCGAGAAGCGGTTCTCCGCGAACAATCTGGCAGTGGGACTCCATACGAAGTGGAGGTTTGGTATGATGGCAACAGCGAGCAGTACTTTAAGGGTGGCTGGTCGCAGTTTGCAGAAGACCACGACATCCATCAAGGCTTCTTCATGACCTTCGACTTCCATATCGGCACGTCAAAGTTTGACGTGAAGATTTATGACGGCACTCAGTGCCAGAAGGAGTATGAAGCTGAAGTCCACTTTCATTAGGACATGCTTTATATGTAATTTCTTTTGATAATATCCTTGCTGCCGTGCTATATGTAATGAATATTCGTACTTTGTTTTGACGTTTCTATTAGTACCATGAAAACAAATCATTGTTCTGAGGTATGCTTTCTATATATCGGGTTCTTTGCGAACTAGTTGGTATGAAGAATATCGGGTTCTTTTGTGAACCAATTTGTTTGAATAATATCGGGTTGTCTGCACAACCTTATAGTGAAAAAAGATCTCCATGTCGTGATAAAAGTTTCTTTCGTACGACCCGAGGGTTGAAGCCCCCGAGCGGAGAAGTAGAAATACTTGTACAATTTTGTCGAGTTCAACCCAAGGAACCCGACCTATGGCCTCATGTTCTGGGTTCAGAAGGTTAACTCGAGTTTAATGATACCACTAGATTTACTCTACGCGTAAAAACATCGTAGCTACTCCGCATTCCACGGGTTGCCCTCGTCTTTTCCTGTCTTCTTATCTTGTAGTCGATAAGATCCTCCTGGTATTACTTCTGTAACGATGTAAGGTCCCACCCAAGGGGACTCTAATTTTCTATGGCTGTCTTGCTTGAGTCGCAAAACTAGATCTCCCACCATGAAGGATCGTGGACGAACTCGACTACTGTGGTAGTTTCGTAGACTCTGTTGATACTGCGTGGCCCTTTCTAATGCTTTATCTCTTGCTTCATCTAGTGCATCGACATCGTCTTGCAATGCTTCCGTTGATGTTGTTTCGTCGTATGCCGCCACCCTTGGAGCCTCGTGTGTAACTTCGACTGGAAGCACGGATTCTGCGCCATGGACCAGGAAGAAAGGAGTTTCTTGAGTTGCTGCGTTGGGCGTGGTTCTTAGACTTCAAAGAACGGAGGGCAATTCATCTACCCAAGCGCTCTTGGCTTTCTCGAGAGGTGCTAAGAGCCTCTTTTTTATCCCACTACATATCAGGCCATTGGCTTTTTCGACTTGTCCATTTGTCTTTGGGTGCGCCACGGATGCAAATTTGAGTTTGATTCCTAGTCCTTCGCAGTAACTCTTGAATTCCTTTGAAGTGAAGTTTGTCCCGTTGTCCGTGATGATGCTATATGGTACGCCAAAACGGAACACTATTGACTTGATGAAGTTGATCGCTGCTGTTGAATCTTGAGTTGTTACCGGGGCTGCTTCCACCCACTTGGTAAATTTATCGACTGCCACTAGCATGTAAACATGTCCTCCTGGCCAGGATTTGTGCAACTTTCCTACCATATCGAGGCCCCATTGCGCAAAGGGCCAGGACAATGGTATTGGCTGTAGCTCTGCTGCTGGTGCATGTGGTCGAGATGCAAATCTTTGACATGCCTCACACTTCCGAACTATATCTTTCGCATCTTCGATGGCTGTTAACCAATAGAATCCTGCACGGAACGCTTTTGCCGATATTGCCCTGTTGCTTGCATGATGGCCGCACACTCCGCCATGTATATCTTTTAGTATCACTTGTCCTTCCTGAGGCGTTACACAACGCTGCAAAACACCTGTAATACTCTTCTTGTATAATTTCCCCTGCAACACGACAAACGCTTTCGATCGTCGAGTTATCCTCTTGGCTTCCACTGCATCTTCTGGTAATTGCTTATTTATCATGTATGCGAGATATGGCTGCATCCAAGTTTCTTCTATCATCATGACTTCCTCGGGTTCCGACGTAGCCCCCGAGCCTGCTGCAGTAGTCAAACTTTTGACACTTTTTATTGACCTTTCCACTATTTCCTCCCAGAATACTCCAGATGGCACGGGTAAACACTAGGACCCGATATTTGCTAAGTTGTCGGCTTCTTCATTACTGTTTCTGCTGATGTGCGAGACTTCGCATCCATCAAATGTTCCTTCGAGATAGTGATATAAGTTCTTGTAGGCCATCATGTTGTCATTGATTGTGTCGCATCTATTCATAACTTGTTGGACGACAAGGTTTGAATCCCCAAATATTTTTAGTCGAGTTGCTCCACATGCTTTGGCCATCTTCATTCCATGTAGCAGAGCCTCATATTCTGCTTCATTGTTAGAAGCCTGCGGAAAACTCATCCTTAAGACGTATTTTAGTTTGTCGCCATGCAGCGATATCAAGATTACTCCCGCGCCTGCGCCTTGTACTCTCTTAGAACCGTCGAAGTACATTGTCCAGACACTCGATAGATCTGGCGGTCCCGTGCTCTGCAGCTCCAACCATTCTGCTGTGAAATCTGGCAAGATTTGCGACTTGATTGCCTTCCTTTTTTCATATGTGATGTCCATGGGAGATAATTCGATTCCCCACAAAGAGACACGTCCTGTTGCTGAAGGGTTGTTCAACATGTTTGATAGTGGTGCTTCATTGACCACTATAATTGGGTGCACCGCAAAGTACTGTCGCAATTTTCATGCTGTTGTAAATACACTATATGCGAGCTTTTGATAATGCGGGTACCTCTATTTTGTCGGGGATAGCACTTCACTGATGAAATATACCGGCCTCTGGACGTCGTGGGCTTTTCCTTCTTCACTTCTTTCGACTACCAATACTGTACTCACCACCTGATGAGTTGCGGCGATGTAGAGTAGTAGTGGTTCTTTTTCTTTTGGTGCGACCAGCACTGGTGGCGTGGAAAGCACTTTTTTCAACTGTGCAAAAGCCGCGTCTGCTTCTTCTGTCCATTCAAATTTATCATCTGATTTCTTCATAAGTGCATAGAAAGGAAGCACCTTTTCTCCCAATCGAGCAACGAAACGACTTAATGTCGCGACGCGTCCTGTGAGTTTCTGGATGTCGTGTAGTTTCATGGGTTTTTCCATTGTTAAAATTGCTTGAATCTTTTCTGGGTTCGTCTCTACTCCTCGTGCTGATACCAGGAACCTCAAAAGTTGTCCTGCTGATACGCCGAAGGAACATTTTGTCGGGTTAAGCTTAAGCTTATACCTGCTCAGGTTGTCGAAGGTTTCTGCCAAGTCGCTGATTAAAGAGTGCTCCTCTCTTGTAGTGATGACCACATCATCAATGTAGACTTGGATGTTGCGTCCTATTTGGCTCCCGAGGCAATTTTGCATCATCCGTTGATAAGTTGCTCCTGCATTTTTTAGGCCGAACGGCATTACTTGGTAGCAAAACACTCCATACGGTGTGATGAAGGCCGTCTTTTCTTCGTCTTCCTTCTTCAATTTGATCTGATTGTAACCAGAATATGCGTCCAGAAAGGAAAGCCTCGCGCATCCCGCTGTTGAGTCAATTATCTGATCGATGCGGGGTAGAGGGAAGGGATCCTTTGGACAATGCTTATTGAGAGATGTGCAGTCGACACATACTCTTTGTACGTATGTGTTCTTTTTGGGTACGATAACTGGGTTCGATACCCAACTCGAAGTTTTGATTTCTCTGATAAATCCGGCATTTTCTAGCCTGCACAATTCTGATGCTATCGCCTTCCTTTTAGGTTCATCAAATCGTCATAATAGTTGCTTGACTGGCTTTGCCTTGGGATCTATATTTAATGCGTGCTTGATGAGTTCCCTGGGAACCCCTGGCATGTCTGATGGACACCAGGCGAAGATTTCCCAGCGCTCATGGAGGAACTCGACAAGCGCGCTTTCCTATGCGGGATCCAAGTTCACCGCAATTGATGTCGTCTTGTTTGGATCTATAGGGTGGACCTGGATCTTCTTCGAGTCCTGAGTTGTGTCGAAAGCCTGATCTGGCAGGGATCATCCAACGTCGGGTAGCACATTATGATCTGTTTCTCCTTTTAGCCTCTCATATTCTGCTATCATGCTGAAGATTTGCGCCATCCTATTGAATTCTCTGTCACATGTGTTGGCTACTTCAAAGCTCCCTTGTACTGTAATTGTTCCTTTGGGTCCTGAGATTTTTAGCGTAAGATACGCGTAATGAGGCACTGCCATGAATTTTGCAAATGCTGGGCGCCCCAGGATTGCATGGTATTGTGACGCCCAGTCCATGACTTCAAATTCTAGCTTCTCTCTGCGGCAGTTACTGCTACTGCCAAAACAGACGTCGAGTTCTATTCTTCCCAAAGGGTAGTTTGCGGCTCCTGGTACTATTCCATAGAAGGAGCAGTCTGTTGGCTTTAAACTTGACAGCGAGATACACATCGCCTTCAGTGTTCTAGCATATATCAGGTTGATGCCACTTCCTGCGTCCATAAGTACTCTTCTGATGTCGTACCCTCCTATTTGTGCTTTTAGAACCATAGGCGAGTGGCCTGGCCTGGGAACTTTCCTTGGGTGGTCTGCTCTACTGAACTTAACTGGTTGATCTGACCACCGTAGGTATTCTGTTGTAGCTGGTGGTGATGATATTGCTAGGTTTACTTGCCTGGATATGCTCTTTCGCTCTTTCTTCGACTTAGGCACCGGTTGAATCATAGCTGATATGTAAACTTTTGACTCTAGGTGTCTTCCTAGCTTTTGCATTTGATATCCTTGAGTTGTGTGCTTCTCTTCCTGCCATCCTCTTTGGTTTGAACCCATGGTGCTTTGTAGCCTTAGGAACGTTCTACAATCCTTCATCTGGTGATTTGAGACTCTTTTCCCATCAAGATATGCGTAGTGGATTCGACAAGGTCCGTATAACATATCCCCGGCCGAAGGACCGGAGTATCTCGATTTTTCTACTCCTTTTGCCTGAAACCTCATGTTTACATGTCCTTCCTCTTCTTCTGCTGCGTAGCCCGCGGCTACCTAATTTCGCCTTCCTTGGTTATCCCTGCTGCGGTGTCGTCTCCTCTGTCTGCTTATTCTGTCGACTTCTGGTGAATGTCCTCTTTTGTTATTATATGCGTCTTCTCCATCAGCAAATTTGTTGGCTTCTTCCATTAGCTCGGCTACTGTCGTAGGTCTTGTTCTTCCTATTTCTTCCACGAGATCTGAACGACGAAGTCCGGCCGAAAAAGCGTCTATTGCTCGTTCGTCGGAGACGTCCTCTGCTGAGTTTTTGATTACACTCCATCGTTGTATATAAGAACGTAGAGTTTCGCCTTTCCTTTGCACACACGCCTTAACTTCCTCCAGTGATGCTGGGCGCTTGTATGTTGAACAAAAATTTCTTGCGAATTGGTTTTCGAGTTCTCCCCAACTTCCAATGGATTCGTTGGGTAGGGTATTCAACCAGGACCGTGCTGCGCCGATGAGGTGTAGCTGCAAACTTTGCATTGCAGTTGCTTTTGTTCCCCCTAATATCTGTACTGCCTGCAAATAGTCCGATAACCACAGGGTAGGCTCTTGCGACCCGTCATATTTATGTTGATCGTGTGGTAATTTGAATCCTTTGGGTACCCGCGTTTTGCGAACCCTGCGGGTAAAGCATAATGCGCCCATCTCTTTATCGTCTTCTTCATAATTTTCTTCCCTCCAGGCGTGGCGTGATTTATTTACTCGAGCCTGCGCTATTATATTTCTTGCGTCGTCCTTCCTCTTTTGTCGCCTTTCCTCTTCTGATGACTCACTATACTCGTTATCTGCGAAGTTGTATCTGAGCCTCTCCTTTTGCTTTTCCTTGTAGATTGTCGACTTTGTGTCTGGACCTTTTTCCCTGATATTGCTCTCCACTATTCTGAGGCTTCGTATCGCGGCTAGGTGCATATCTTCTCGTGGATCCCCGGATTCTGGCCTGGTGGTTAGTAAGTACGCCTGTGCTGCTATCAACGCTGCTTCTGGCGTTTCTTGCATGAAGTCATCTTTCTCCTCTTCTAGTTGTGGGGTAGGGCTCCTCGAGTACCTTTCCTTTCTACTGCGTGCTGTTGCCCCCCTGTTGTGTTTTGGGTCTCCGCGCCTTTCGCTGCTGTACTCGGAATCTTCACTATAGTCATCCCAGTATTCCTCCCTTGATATATTGTTATTGTTTTGAAGGACCGTGTCTCTTTTCCCCCTTAGTTTCTTCCTATGTTGGTATAATGCATACTGATATCCCATTAGAACTTCTCTTCTTGATCCTTCGGGTACTTCTGTACCATGATTAATAGTTGACTTGATCATTCTCCATTGGCCAGCCGAAACGTGGACTTTCTCCTTATTCTTTTTGTTGTGTTCTTTTATTTTGTCGACTTGCCTGTCGACCTTCTTACTTCCTTCGTTGTTATTTTCTTCTTCTGCCTCAGTGATAATGATGCATAGCTGATGCACTTTGGAGACGCCACTGCTTCCAATGGCGAAGTCCCTTGAGTTGTTGTGTGTTTGACACGCTCTTTCTTCTGAGTCAAAATTTTCCCGAATTTTGTCGCCTTCTGTGATTGGTGCTTTTTCCAAGCTGACCGGCAAGTTTACCTCACTGGAAGAGCCTTCTGATGATTCCAACGTTACCTCTCTTTCGGGCTTGCTCGCCGACGGATCTGGTTTCGTCGAATCCGAGAGGCGAGATGAACCCGATGGCCCGACGAAGATGCTCAAACTTCCAATTGTTAACTCCATCTCTTGACTTCCGTCGAGTTCTGAACTGCTGTTGGCTAAAAGCGAAAAAGCCGTTGAATTCATGATTCCAACGCCCAGAGTCCCCACGGTCGGTGCCAATTGACGAGGGGTTAACTCGATAAATGTCCTAGATGAAGGACTTAGGATCGGGGGAATAGGGCGCCGGATGAACTCGAAGGTAAAGGTTAGTTGAAATAAGTGTATATCGAAAGTAAACTTGGGTGTTCAACCTGGCTTGCTTTCAATCTGCCCCACACTGTCCCCTCCTGGCCCCTATATATAGGTGGCTAGGTCTCGAGGATCGGGTAGGGTCCGATACAGATTACAATATCGACATACGGTAAGAACTCGTATTCGACTATCATTAAAATTGGGCCTAGCTTAACGGGCCTCAGGGGTACTCAACTAACGGGATCTATTAACTATACCCTTGTCAACCGGTGAACCCATCGGCCTGGGAGCTTTGAATCACCACGGTTTACGGGCCTATGGCTTCAAATAGAAAAGATGACTTCTTTGCGGAGCTCATCTCGCATAAGCCACCGAGTGGGGGTTCGGTGGCTCGCCCTTGGCGATTTCAACCAAATTCAGCGTGCTAGGGATAAAAGTAGAGGAAACATTAATAGGAGCCGCATCAATCGCTTCTGGGCGGCTCTTCAAACTTGTGAGATCAAAGAGATCCACCTTCAAAACCGGCGTTTTACTTGGAGTAATGAACGTGCCACACCCACCCTTAGCAAGCTTGATGCTTTCTTTTGCAATTCGGAATGGGACCTTTGCTTTGACTCTCATGTGCTCAATGCCTTGTCCTCATCCTTATCGGATCATTGTCCCCTTTTGCTTGCCGACGACCGAGGTCCCCGCAAGCCTCGAACTTTCAAGTTCGAAAACTTTTGGCTTCGTAAGCCTAACTAGTGAAAATAAAAACAAGAAACAAAAAGATGTAATTGCAGAATCTAAAGGAAATAACTCCGAGCACTCACATAGGAGGATGCGAGTACCTTTTACCTTACCTCCCCGGCAACGGCGCTAGAAAAGAGCTTGATGTCTACGCACTTCTATTCTTGTAGACACTTGTTGGGCCTCCAAGTGCAGAGGTTTGTAGAGCAGCAGCAAGTTTCCCCTAAGTGGATCACCCAAGGTTTATCGAACTCAGGGAGGTTAGAGGTCAAAGCTATCCCTCTCAAGCAACACTACAATTATGATACAGAAAGTCTCTTGTGTCCCCAACACACCCAATACACTTGTCAGATGTATAGGTGCACTAGTTCGGCGAAGAGATAGTGAAATACAAGTGGTATAGATGATTATAAGTAGCAAACGTGATGTGAAATAAATATCGCTGCGAGCAAACAAGTAACAAAATAGCAAGTAAATGGTGTGCAATGCTTGGAAACAAGGCCTAGGGATCATACTTTCACTAGTGGACACACTCCCAACAAATATAACATGATTGAACAAATAAACAACTTCTCTCCACTATGGTACTCTGAATTACTCTCCTATTGAATAACACTAATCATTGTGTAGTGGCTACAAAAGCACCCCTTAAAGTTCATCAAGTACTTGACAAACACCACTCATAGAGATATCCAAATCAAAGCACAACTCAAGATAGATATTATTGCAACTTAGACCAAGTACTAACACGGTGCACACACTGTCAACATTACACTATGAAAGGAGGAATAGATAACTTCAATACTATCAAAGTAATAATTACTCTCATAATCCACAAGAGATCGCAATCATAGCCTAAACCAAGTACCACCATGATGCACTCACTGTCACCGTTACACGATGGCAGGAGGAATAGATTACTTTAATAATATCACTAGAGTACACATAATATCTGAATAATAAAATCTACTTGTTCAACATGATACAAAGCTCACGATCACATAAAGATCACATCATGGGAGAGAGAGGTGAACCACATAGCTACCGGTAGAGCCCTCAGCCCCGGGGGTGAACTACTCCCTCCTCATCATAGGAGACAGCAAGGTTGATGGAGATGGCGGTGAGGTCAATGGAGACGGCGGAGACGGCGATAGAGACCGATGGAGATGGCTCCGGGGGCACTTCCCCGTCCCGACAGGGTGCCGGAACAGAGACTTCTGTCCCCCGAAATTCGTCGACGGTGGCGGCGGAGCTGCGGAACTACTTCTGGAAAATTGCCGATTCTTTTAGGGTTTTCTGTCCCGAGGCTTTATATAGGCGAAGGGGCGTCATCAGGAGGCGACCAGGGCCTTCTCCCACATAGCTCGCGCGGCCCAGGCCTGGTCTGCAAAGGAGCGGGCTTATCTCGGCCGTTTGGACTCGGAATCAGGTGAATTTTATGTCCAGAACGTTCGCCGTGAAATTCCCTACAACTTTGTATTTGAAGAGTATTCCGTTTGATGCCGTCTTCGACCCGTAACGTGACCATCTTCAAAAAAAAATCTGGTACAGATTTCTGGAAAGTCCCAATTTGACTCCAATAAGGTTTCCACTTGTATTCTTGGTAATTCCTACACATCAAAGTGTAAAACAAGAACATTGTGCACTTTTGCAACTATTAGTAGGTTAGTCCAAATAAATCATAAAAGTATCACAAAGTGTAGACAAAATATATAGCAATTGGTGTAAAACAAGCATGGAGCATCAAAAATTATAGATACGTTTGCAACGTATCAACATCCCCAAGATTAACTCCTGCTCGTCCTCGAGTAGGTAAGTGATAACAAAAGAAATAATTTTTGAGGTGACATGCACCTACACAATCTTGATCATGTATGTAAGCGTTGTGCGCTGGGATCAAAAGAACTTAAAACATGGGCATGAAAGACATAATCTTGATAGAAGAAACTTAGCAACCATGTTATAACATGAAAATGAACACAAACAAAAGATCATGAAAATGAAACAATGAAAGTCAAACGTGTGTTTAAATCATAAGGAAAAATATACAAATGGTTTTCAGCTTGTCCTTCATAGAGAGCAAAACATAAATGCATAGGACACCTTCAAGTTTAAGAGGGCGACTAGATACAAATATTTAAGAACAAGTGAAACCAACAATATGAATCAATCAATGAAAACTTTGGGACAATGCACATTATACTCAGAATGACAACTATGCTCTCTTAATGGTGCATAAAGATAGAAGGTGGTGACTCAACATAAAAGTAAAAGAAAGGCCCTTCGCAGAGGGAAGCAGTGATTTAACATATGCTAGAGCTTTTTATTTGTAAAACAGATAGATAAAACTTGAATTTTGAGAGGTGGTTGCTTTTGTCAACGACTAGCAATGGGGTTCTTACTATCTTCCATACAAAAATGAAGCAAGTTTTTGAGAGAGAGATTGGCACTTTTGTGCTCTTTTATAAAGCTTGGCACTCCTCCCCACCTTTTTCCTTTCTCAAACCATGGCTAACCGATTCCATCGGATGCCCACCAACATTCACATTCCATGGAGGAGTGCCTTTTTTCTTTTCTTTTTTTTTCTTTTTTTTTCTTTTTGGAATAAGCAATATGGAAGATAGCAAATCCAACCACTACGTCCCCATGAGCTGAAAATAGTGTCACAAAATGAGAAGTATTTTGAAGGTTTTGAAAGGTAGCACATAAAAATTTACTTTGGAATGGCTTACAAATACCATGCATAGGAATTTATAGTGGACACTTTGGCAAACTTGGTTTTTAGGAGTTGGATGCACGAGTAGAGCTCATACTCAGTACAAGGCGAGGGCTAGCAAAAGACTGGGAGCGACCAACTAAGAGAGCAGTAATGGCCATAATTATGCAAAGCGACAAAGCGACATTAAAAGAAGCATAAGATGGCATCAAAAGTCAAAAACTAAATGATCATGAAGGCTATTGGCGACTTTGTAAGAGTCTAACATGTGTGAGCATGCGCCAAGTAAACCCAAATAAAGCATCAAGGAGAAAACCAAAATAATGCTTCCATACAATAAAAACAACGCATGATTTTTTTCAAAGGCTCATTAAGCAATCTCAGTCATTTGAGACAAGTCATGCTACAGCAAAACCACTAAGCATACTATCAAAGAGACATCAAGCACGACATGCAAAAGCCAAAGCCGCAGTCTACACAAGCTGCTTCTTGTACCACTTTTTTGCATAAAGCTTTTTCTCTTTTCCAACACCATTTGAATTTTTTTAAGACACCTCTTTTGATGAAAACCAATAAAGATCAGAGGCAAAAATACACCTTGATGAAGAGATATGACAAGGTCTGAACGCAAATCAAGGTGAAAACGAAAACCAAAAGCAGTAGCAGAAAAAGAAGAACACTCGGTTTTTGATAAGAATGAAAACTAGAGCGTTCTTGGCAAATGAAAAACGAGTTCATCTCCTCCAAAAGAAACATGATGTGATCTAACCATTTATTGCAGCAAACAAAACTAAACTAATAATGAAAACTAAAACAACTGACAGTCCAAGAAAAACGCATAGTACATGAAGCAATAAAAATATAGTGTCTTGAAAGGTGACCTGATTTTTGCCGATGAAGAAGGGGTGCCTCGGGGGCATCCCCAAGCTTTGACGCTTGTACTTCTTGGATATTTCTTGGGTTGATGCATGGGCATCCCCAAGCTTGAGCTTTTGTCCATTCTTCATCTCATCTCATCATTCTCCAATCCCTACACTTGAAAACTTCCTTCATACAAAACTAAACACAATTCTATTAGCAACATTAGTGTAGCATAACATATAATCAACCTCTTTTTGCTTCAGGTTTCAACTCAAAACCACCACATATATAGCAAATACTACTGTAGCAACCTCCCCAAAAGTTCCGTGATTAAAAGAAAGCGATAAAGTGGCAAATAGAAATATTGGCAGAAATCTGTCAAAACTGAACAGCTGACAAAGGTCGAATTTTTTAGGGGTTTTCTGTTGCTCAAATCAAAAAGTGTTCAACTAACAAAAGTTTGGATATAACCTGGGGCATATGCACAAGAAATCGCAGGTCCAAAAGATAAACAGAGAATTTATACGATTTTTTATGGTGCAGCACCAAAAATAGTTTCAGGACAGCAACATCCCCAAATCTTTACCTCGCTCAAATTAGAGGCTTCTCTTAGCACAAAAACGAAATAAAAAGGATAAGGAGCGGTCATTACAGTAGTAATGACTTCCAAGACTCAAATAAAAGAAAAAGTACTGAAAATAAAACAATGGGTTATCTCCCAAGAGTGCTTTTCTTTAACGCCTTTGAGCTAGACGCAGTAATTTGCAAAGATGCTCATGTGGGTGCCATATAAGAGCTTGAGGCAAAGGCGCCATATAGGAACTTAAAGCAATAGAGAGCATCAAAAAGCAAGTGTGGAACACATTTAAATCTAAACCACTTCCTATGAAAAATAGTCTTGTAAAGAGACAAGTCATAAAAGCGCAAAGCAAAAAGCATAGGAAGGCAAAACAAGTACAACTTCAAGAATTGCAACATAAAGAGGGAAAACTCAATATTGTTGAGGTCCATCAAACCATGTTTCCCTCTCTCATAATAACTTTCAGTAGCAACATGAATAGAACTAACAATATAACTATCATTTAAAGCATCCCTATCACGAGCTACATGCATAAAAGGATTAATACTTCCCACATGAACAATAGTAGTAGGAGCAGATTCAACAGAATAATTATTTTCATCACCATAATCATCAAAGACAGGAGGCATATTGTAATCATAACTATTTTTCTCCTCAAAAGTAGGTGAATTGAAAACATTATAATCATCATCATAAACTAGAGGCTTAGTATCATCACAAGATAGAGAACTACTATGTCGCAAAGCATATTCATGAAACATATCATCATAAGAAGGAACATGGATAGCACTAATGGTACAACAATTATTAACCTTAGAATTGGTACAAAAAAGATTTTCAATATCAAAAGTAGAGTGCTTTTCCCAATTATGATCACTAACATAAGTAATAGGCATAGGAACATCATCCCAATCAGAATTATCATAATCTATAGCAGGATCATAACGCTTAGGGGAAGATACCGTGTCCTCTCGCCTTTTACTCTTCTTCTTCTTCTTCTTCTTCTTCTTCTTATTCTTACTCTCTCCTTTAGGAGGGAGAGACTTGAAGGGCATCCTCTCCACATATTCTCTAGGAGGGAAAGGCATCTTCTCCACATAATCTGGTTTGCTGACAGAAACAACAGAAGAAACTTTGGAGGATTCCTCCTCTCTATTAATAATATCGAAACATCTATTAGTCCTATCATAGCTTGGCAAAACATCATGTTTTATAAGATCTTGTAAGTAAGTATTTGCGAGGCAGTCTTTAGCACAATAGAGATGACAACCAAGAAGGGTGCTATTAATATCAACATCATTCATGTCTACCAAAGCAATCTTTCTAGATATCTCTTCACAATTCAAAAACAAAGTAAGCTCATCATACTGATTGAAAGTAATCTTATCATCACAATACAAATCTGCGGTACTCGTTCGATTAATTGGGCATTGAAAATTAAAGTGCCCCTTTTCACCGCAAAATTCACAAAGAAAAGGATAAAGCTCACAAACCCATTCACCAAGCACATCTAGATCCTTGAGCCATATGCTGGTTTCTTCATTTGCGTGGGTGATGCAATAATCTTCCTTATTGTAACTCTGTTCACAAGGTCTATGTATTCCACAAAAATTAACATGCTTATAGGAAATAGGACTTTTAGAAGTTTGAGCATGTTTATTGCAATCATCAATAACAATATCACTTTCTATGCAAGTGTCCTTAAAAGGTTCATGATACACGTCCCCATTTCCTTTAGGAACATTCATATGGGAAGCAAAGGCTTTAAAGCAATCAACCATAATTTGAGGATCAAGACCATATTTAGCACTAAGCTCTTGAAAATTAGCAGTTTCAGCGAAAGACTTAATGCAATTAAACTCATAATTCATACCTCATCCTTTACCTTTGTCGCTATCCCAACCTTCAATATTGTTTTGAATTGTCTCAAGCAAACCCCACTTGGTGTCGACATCCTTGCTTGTGAAAGACCCATCAAAGCATGCATCTAGATAGTCCTTGTAATATCCTGAAAGCCTTGCATAAAAATTATTAATAATAATATTATGGGGAAGATCATGAATAGGACATTTATGTATTAGTAACTTCAATCTTCCCCACGCTTGGGCAATACTTTCTCCCTCATGAGGCCAAAAGTTATATATCCGATTACGATCTTTATGAATTTCACTTGGAGGATAAAACTTGGAATAAAAGAGAGACACAATTTCCTTCCATGCAATAGATGGACCATCTTCAAGCAGCCGATACCATTCCTCAGCTCTGCCTTTCAGTGACAAAGAGAATAGCTTCTTCTTAACTTGGTTCATTGAAATACCTGCACACTGGAACAACTCGCATAATTCATGTATAAAAAGCAAATGATCACCAGGATGGACAGTTCCATCTCCTAAATAGCAGTTATTCTTAACATGATCAACAATTTTCATAGGTATTTTAAAAGGATGAGGAGCACAAGCATCATTAGAAACATCACATATGGGAGACAAAATATCATCAGAGCAAACTTTCTCCACTAAAGCTGGGGGACTAAAAATATCATACTTAACAAAACCAGCTTCCCCAAGCTTAGACTTTTCTATAGCATTAGCATTAACGGTATTCAAAGCATTCGTACTAATAACATTGCTATGCGAAATAAGCTCCAAAGGATTTTCAATTTTCTCTTCAAATCTAAAATCAGGAAAGAGACTAAAGAACTCTTTGTTTTCCATTAAGCCTAACTAGTGAAAATAAAAACAAGAAACAAAAAGATGTAATTGCAGAATCTAAAGGAAATAACTCCGAGCACTCACACAGGAGGATGCGAGTACCTTTTACCTTACCTCCCCGGCAACGGCGCCAGAAAAGAGCTTGATGTCTACGCACTTCTATTCTTGTAGACACTTGTTGGGCCTCCAAGTGCAGAGGTTTGTAGAGCAGCAGCAAGTTTCCCCTAAGTGGATCATCCAAGGTTTATCGAACTCAGGGAGGTTAGAGGTCAAAGCTATCCCTCTCAAGCAACCCTGCAATTACGATACAGAAAGTCTCTTGTGTCCCCAACACACCCAATACACTTGTCAGATGTATAGGTGCACTAGTTCGGCGAAGAGATAGTGAAATACAAGTGGTATAGATGATTATAAGTAGCAAACGTGATGTGAAATAAATATCGCTGCGAGCAAACAAGTAACAAAATAGCAAGTAAATGGTGTGCAATGCTTGGAAACAAGGCCTAGGGATCATACTTTCACTAGTGGACACACTCCCAACAAATATAACATGATTGAACAAATAAACAACTTCTCTCCACTACGGTACTCTGAATTACTCTCCTATTGAATAACACTAATTATTGTGTAGTGGCTACAGAAGCACCCCTTAAAGTTCATCAAGTACTTGACAAACACCACTCATAGAGATATCCAAATCAAAGCACAACTCAAGATAGATATTATTGCAACTTAGACCAAGTACTAACACGGTGCACACACTGTCAACATTACACCATGAAAGGGGGAATAGATCACTTCAATACTATCATAGTAATAATTACTCTCATAATCCACAAGAGATCACAATCATAGCCTAAACCAAGTACCACCATGATGCACGCACTGTCACCGTTACACCATGGCAGGAGGAATAGATTACTTTAATAATATCACTAGAGTACACATAATATCTGAATAATAAAATCTACTTGTTCAACATGATACAAAGCTCACGATCACATAAAGATCACATCATGGGAGAGAGAGGTGAACCACATAGCTACCGGTAGAGCCCTCAGCCCCGGGGGTGAACTACTCCCTCCTCATCATAGGAGACAGCAAGGTTGATGGAGATGGCGGTGAGGTCGATGGAGACGGTGGAGACGGCGATGGAGACCGATGGAGATGGCTCCGGGGGCACTTCCCCGTCCCGGCAGGGTGCCGGAACAGAGACTTCTGTCCCCCGAAATTCGTCGACGGTGGCGGCGGAGCTGCGGAACTGCTTCTGAAAAATTGCCGATTCTTTTAGGGTTTTCTGTCCCGAGGCTTTATATAGGCGAAGGGGCGTCGTCAGGAGGCGACCAGGGCCTTCTCCCACATAGCTCGCGCGGCCCAGGCCTGGTCTCCAAAGGAGCGGGCTTATCTTGGCCGTCCGGACTCGGAATCAGGTGAATTTTATGTCCAGAACGTTCACCGTAAAATTCCCTACAACTTTGTATTTGAAGAGTTTTCCGTTTGACGCCGTCTTCGACCCGTAACGTGACCATCTTCGAAAAAAGTTCTGGTACAGATTTCTGGAAAGTCCCAATTTGACTCCAATAAGGTTTCCACTTGTATTCTTGGTAATTCCTACACATCAAAGTGTAAAACAAGAAAATTGTGCACTTTTGCAACTATTAGTAGGTTAGTCCAAATAAATCATAAAAGTATCACAAAGTGTAGACAAAATATATAGCAATTGGTGTAAAACAAGCATGGAGCATCAAAAATTATAGATATGTTTGCAACGTATCACAAACACAAAATTCTTCCATTTGCGTGTGAATGCTCGTCGGAGAAAAAACCACATTCATCGCTTGAAGCACAATCTTGGGTGGGTTACCGATCATGTTGCCAAGGAGAAAGTTGTGCATCACCATTTTCAAGAGGCCATGAAAAGGGGTGCCGCCCGCACCCATGATTTTAATTGGGAAGACATCAACTATGAGCTCATGGATTTGCACCATCTTGGAGATCCTTTCTCCGAAGAGGAGGTCAAACTTGCCGTTTAGGCAACTGTCATTATATCCAATTCTTCCTATTGGCAATCTTTGCTGGCTGTAAATTTCCTTGTTACCCTTTCGGGCCACATCGGCATTTCTGCATAATATTTTCTCAGCTCACCTTTGTCCCACCCTCCCTTCAATAGCCTCTCTTTCACATTTGATTTTCAGAGGCCACAGCACTATTGGCTAATTCTCTGCAAAATTAGAATGAACTCATATTGGTTGACCTTATGTTGTTACCAGCACCACTGTGAAGTTTTTTAATGTTGTTACAGCCAGTTTAATGTTGTTTTTTTTCTTTTGAAGCGCTCCAGTTTATTCTTGTGCTGTGGCATGTGCACACATAATACACAGCCATGATTTAAATTCGCCTGCACCATTATGTTTGGATTTCTATGCACATTGTTCTTGATGCACCGACTTGCTTTAAAGTGCTCTCCTATGCTTACAAAGTTCATGTGCTGTGACCTGCGCATAAGCAGTATGTCACTATTATTTTTTATTCATATGCACATCGTTTGTGCTATTTGCAATGGTCATTCCTTTTTTGGTTGCTTTGAAATTTTGTAACTCTGTTATGTGCATAATAATTCAGTGTACAGCAACCAGCCTTGATGTTATCGTTTGCACTTCATTGCTGCCATTTATGACTGCCAAACCCCTTTGCAGGTGATCATGTTGGCCCAGCCTTAGAAACTATGCCCGAAAGCTTGATTAGTCCTGCTGAAAATTCAATGAGTAAATCAGTCATAGAGGCAGGTAAATTGGCTTAACATTCTTAATCTTTTCCAAACCAGCATAGAACCCACCTGCAAAACCTATTGTAAAAACTATTTTTTGTTTAAAAGTACCAAATTTACTAGTCAACATGTTATGTGCATCATGATTAATGATTTTATATTTCCCATGCTTTGATTTCACTAATTCAGATTACAACTGGCCATGCTGCTTTCTATGCTCAACCCTACCAGTTGATATCCGTGGAACACTATTTTCGAAATAAAAGTGAAACTTTTGAACTTGTACTGGAAAGTGCGCACCCTCTTAGTCATGTCCTGATGATCTTATTTGTATTACAGATTGGTCTTCCTAGAATTCTCTTGATTTATTCAGACTTTCATCCAAAGAAACATGTGCTGACCCTTGTTCTTTACTTGACAAGCTTTCTCCTTCAACTCTGGTCCTTGAAATTTATTGCATTAGATCCCCCGCAAAAAAAAGAAATTTATTGCGTCAGATAACAAGTTATGCAAAATTTGAGTAAAAGGAGTGTTATGCTCTTATGGCCTTAGGTAACATCTTACGCAAAATTTGAGTAAAGGAGTGTTGTGTCCTGATTATACTCAAACTAGTGTTCGACTTACTATTCCTGGGCAGGCACAATAATATTTTTTGTCAATATCAAACAGCATGGGCAGTCATATTCATGGTGGCAGCCATCCTTAAATGGTTTGTCGAGTCCCAATGATGTATTTTGCGTGATAGCTGCCTGAAGACTAGCTGCATAGTAAAGCATGATCTTATCGTTTAGTCTGTGCCGATGATATAAGCATTTAATGTTTTAAAATTCGATCTTCTCAAACAGCCTTTACCATAGCCAAGTTTACAAGTTATGCTTCCTGGAATTTTCTTATGCACATATTCTCCCTGAGAGCATCAATTAATTAGCAAGTAGTATTGAGGCTGGCCACAAGAATATGAAGGGCTGTTATTTTGATCTCATTTCGTTATTTAGTTCTACTATATAGACCTTTTGATGAATACATTACAATAAAAGATAGTTTCCAGAGAGCTGTTACATAGTAGCGGAAGTCTGTTTTGACTACAGGCTCGTAGTTCTACTTTCCGAATGATCTATGGTTGCACGTGGGCTATTTGCCTAAGATACTATGCCAGAATTTGGATACTTCGACGTTCTGTTTGACGGCTCTGTGTTGAGGTTCCTGTGCAAGTTGTTACTGAAACTTCATGTTTGATGTTTTCTTAAGAAATAGGTCTTTCCCTTCAATTCTCAGGTAGTTCATGTCATTATTTTCACATTATGTACATGTTTTATTTGCATGATAATTTGTAACTGCAGTCTTTATGAGGCATGATCCTATTCTTTCGACTCAGTGGTGCCTGGCTACCTGCTGCCTTGGACACCAAACTTGGACATGGATATTATGCCATGATAATACTCAAATCCAGGATCCTTGATATTTTATTAATTTCTTGGCAGGTACATGTAAAGATCTGATTCAAGAATATTATTCCTATTCAAGGAAGAATCCAAGGATAGAACCGGCACCTATTGGAGAAAGTTCTGCTCCGAAAAGGCGACGGACCACTCTCATAATATACTGGATTTTGGGTGCTTCTTTAGAGCATCTCCAGCAGAAGCGCTAAATTTTGGCGCTGTAAAAACACTTTGCAGCGCGCTTCATCTGTGTTTTGCGTGTGAGGCCATGTTCACCTCCAACAGAAGCTCTAAAATGTTGGGGCTGTAAAAATAGGTAGTTGTGCTTGCGTGTAATTTGTGCCGCGCGCTTCATCCGGAGCGGTAGATATAGTGCACGAGATAGCGCTTTTGCCTCGCGCTCCATTTTACAGCACCGGTTGCAGCATCTGTTGGAGCACCAATTTGCACCTCCCGCGGGCTAAACTAGTCACTTTTTTGGATACAGCGCGGGTTACAGCGATTGCTGGAGATGCTCTTATGTTAGTAAAATACAACAGTTGGCAATGCAACCTTGGCGACGAGACGGAGGTGGAGAACGACAACGACAGCGACGACAAGGAGGCGGAGACGGCGGCGGAGGCACAGCGCGACGCCAAGCTGCGTGCTACGGCGGAGCGCGTCAAGGCGGCGACGGAGGCATAGCGCGTCAAGGCGGCGGCGGAGGCGGCGGAGCAGGCCGCGCACTGAGCGGCCGAGATGGACAAGGCCCTCGCCTACCGGAGGGACGTCGAGCGGAACACCGCCGCTCGGCGGGATGCCGCCCGCCGCGCCGAGACTGAGTGGCTAGCCGGCCGCCGCGCCGACTTTGAGCGACGCATGACCGTGCGCCGCCAGGAAGCCGCTATCCATGCGGCGATGGCGGCTATCGAGGCTGCCGGCATCGGCGGCAACGGCGACGGAGGCGCCCTACAGTAGGGAGACGCAGCGGTGGCTACGTAGCGGCCGCAGTACCGGCCATGTAGCCATGCCTTCCCGCGCCTAGACGCCGGCGCCGGCGCCGGAGACTGACCACTGACCAGTAGGATAGGCTTTTTTTGTTTTGTTTTGTGGGTCCTTTTTGTGGTAGGCGTATCAACTTGTAACAAACTAATATTAATATTATGCCCTACTAATGTTTCACTACCATGCGAGCCTGCGGCGTTAGCAGGAGGACACGCGCGCCGTCCGGCAGCGTCCGGGCCGATGCAAACCTGTCGCAAATTTGGGCCAGGGATGGGTCGGGTCGGACACGTCAGTCCGGTTGTGTCGCACCGCTGGAGCTTGCGAAACCGGCGCGTCGATCTGGTCGGACGCGTTTGGACGCGCGCGGACGTGATGCGTCGGTCGGCTGGAGATGCCCTAATTAGTGCATGGTAATTTTTTGATTCGATCATTACCAATCCGTGGTAACCAGTACATCTCGGTCCTCTCGCTACCATGGCGACGCGCGGCCGGCTAGCACCATCGCCGGGTTGATCTCTCTCCACCAGCGTCCTCTCCCACTGCCAGATCCGGCCTCCCCTCTGTGCCCTCGTGCTGTCCACCCCGAAGTTCGAGGGCGTCTGATGCTTGCGGTACAGTTAATGTGAATCACCGTCCAGTTGGAAACCCCAAGAGGAAGGTATGATAAATATAGCAGCAAGGTTTTCCCTCAGTAAGAAACCAAGGTATGTTGATCAGGAGAGGAAGAAGCCAATACGACTGAAGGTGATGCTTGCTAGTCTAGTGACACTCCAACAGGGGCGCCGTTAACGATTGATAACGAGTTAGCGCGTCTTCAACTAGTAGCAATGTGGAACCTGCACACAACATAACCAAATACTTTGCTCCCAACTTACGATGAGGTTGTCAATCTTACCGGTTTGTGCTGGCATTTTAGCAGACAGTCCTTGTGCGTGGTGAATGACCAGCCCGTTGGGAACCCCAAGAGGAAGGTATGATGAGTATAGCAGCTAGTTTTCCCTCAGTTAAGAAACCAAGGTTTAATATCGTTCAGGAGAAAAGCAGACAGCGACGACTGAAGGTGATGCTTGCTAGTTTGCGACAGCTTCAGACAATTTATATATGGCGCCTCATCCAAGCTTTGCTTGCTAGCTGCAACGCGGAACCTGCACACAAGACAACCAAGTACTTTGCTCTCAACTTGCGATGAGGTTGTCAATCTCACCGGTTTGCTTGAAACAAAGGGTATGAGCGTATCGAGTGGAAAACAGTAGAGTATGCGAGTAAAGTAAACAGTGCGAGTAAAGTAAACAGTGCGAGTAAACAGGTAATAGCAATATGATGGAAATAGGACCGGGGTCCACAGTTCACTAGTGGTGTCTCTCCATAAGATAAATAGCACATGCTGGGTAAACAAATTACAGTTGGGCAATTGATAGGATAAAGATAAACGTGATATGTCAAGAAGATCACTATGAGATTTACTCTGGGCATTACAACAAAATACATATACCGCCATCCAACTGCATCTATGACTAATAATCCACTCCCGGGGATATCAATCTGAACACCCCATGAGTATTAAGTTGCGAACAACAGATAATTGCATTAAGCAAAGTGTGTAATGTAAACAAAGCATATGCCCTTGAGCATATGAATGTTGTTTTCTCCCTAGTAGCAACAGCACATCTACAACCTTAGAGGTTTATGTCACTTCCCCAGGTTAAGCAGAGGCATGAACCCACTATCGAGCATAAATACCCCCTCTTGGAGTCACTAGCAACTACTCGGCCAAGATAGCTACTAACAACGGAGAGCATGCAAGATCATAAACAACATAGAGATAACATAAGATAATATTCAGTACAGCAACTTAATCATAAACACCAATATTCATCGGATCCCAACAAACCAAACATGTAGAATTACATAACGGTGATCTCAATCATGTAGGGCAGCTCATGAGATCTAAACATGAAGCACATGGTGGAGAAGACAACCATCTAGCTACTGCTATGGACCCATAGTCCAAGGTAGACTACTCACTCATCGCTCCGAAGGCAAGCATGGCGATGAAGATGACCTCCGGTGGCGATTCCCCTCTCAGGCAGGGTGCCGGGAAGAGCTTCTGGACCCTCCCGATCTTCGGGTCGACGGCGGCGGCGGATCGTGATGTGTTCTGGAAAAGTGATCGGGTACTTAGGTTTTTTCCGTCGGGGGGTCTTTATAGGCGAAGGGGCGATGTCAGGAGTGGGGCCAGGGGCCCTCACGCCATGGTGGCGTGGCCAGGCCCCTGGCCATGTGCGCCATGCGTGTGGGGCCCTGGTGGGCCCCCTCCTACTCTCCTTCGGATCTCTGGAAGCTTCCGGGTAAAATAAGACTTCAGGAAATTGTTTCGTCCAATTCCGAGAATATTTCCTGTGTATCACTTCTGAAACACAAAAATAGCAGAAAATAGGAAACTGGCACTGTGGCAACTCGTTAATAGGTTAGTTCCGGAAAATGCATAAAAGTGCCACGAAGTGTAACGAAACAATAGGCAAATGGTGTAAAAACAAGCATGGAGCATCAAAAATTATAGATACGTTGGAGACGTATCAAGCATCCCCAGCTTAACTCCTGCTCGTCCTCGAGTAGGTAAGTGATAACAAAAGAATAATTTTTGAGGTGACATGCACCTACACAATCTTGATCATATATGTAAGCATTTGTGAGCTGGGATCATAAGAACTTAAAACATGGGATGAAGATATAATCTTGACAATAAGAACTTAGCAACCATGTTGTAAACATGCAAATGAACACAAACAAAAGATCATGAAAATGAAACAATGAAAGTCAAACATGTGTTCAAATCATAAGGAAAAACATACAAATGGTTTTCAGCTTGTCCTTCAAAGAGAGCAAAACATAAATGCATAGGACACCTCAAAGTTTAAGAGGGCGACTAGATACAAATAATTTAAAAACAAGTGAAACCAATAATATGAATCAATCAATGAACTTTGGGACAATGCATATTACACTAAGAATGGAAACTATGCTCTCTTATGGTGCATAAAGATAGAAGGTGGTGACTCAACATAAAAGTAGAAGAAAGGCCCTTCGCAGAGGGAAGCAGTGATTGCAAGTTTTATAACCTTCAAAAATTATGGTACTTACCGGCTTTGAGCTCTCATTGCCCCCATCATAAGCATCTTGAATGGTTAAAGTTAATGCGAGAACAATTATGATGCATATGCTTGACAAATCATAAGTTGAAAACCTCGTGCCCCGTGAATACGAGTACCCAAACCTCATGCTACTTTACTTAGAGTCCCAAGCAAGGATCTTGTCATTGTAAGTACATGCATATCATTGAGAACCGCCAATGGGGTACCTCCGTGCCCGATGACATGGAACAAGCCCACACCAAAATGACAGGACAAGCTGACAATGAACACCTTGACATCTCTTTTATTTGCCTTTTGTTTAGCTTTTTATTGTGAGATGCGTCGTCGTATGTTCACCATGGGTATGCTGCAAATTTCCACCATGAATTATGCATGGCTTAGATTAGCGGCCCGGCGTTTCCCTAACACATATACAAACTCCATGATCCCCACAAGATTCCCAATTCATTTCACACCGCGGGCATCCATAAACAAAAGATCACGATATCAACTCAAATAAGAAGTGCAATGTTGAAAGCTTGCCCATGACAGCATGGCTGGGCTAGTCTCCAACTTACAACTTGCAAGCATAACAACTCAACATAAGAGACCACAATGTCAAAGTTTTAAGAACAGGAAAAAGTAAAGTGTGCCTTCCGGTTCGTGAGAGCTTTACTGACCGAATTTCGCATAACACTGGTAAGAGTTTAATTTGAAGAGAAAATAAAAGCAAGTCAAATTTACTTGGAATAGCAAATTGCTAGTAGGTATGTATGGTGGACACTTTGGAAAACTTTGGCTTTTAGGAGTTGGATGCACGAGTAGAGCTCATACTCAGTACAAGGCGGGGGCTAGCAAAAGACTGGGAGCGACCAACTAAGAGAGCAATAATGGCCATAATCATGCAAAGCGACATTAAAAGAAGCATAAGATGGCATCAAAAGTCAAAAACTAAATGATCATGAAGGCTATTGGCGACTTTGTAAGAGTCTAACATGTGTGAGCATGCGCCAAGTCAACCCAAATAAAGCATCAAGGAGAAAACCAAAATAATGCTTCCATACAATAAAAACAACGCATGATTTTTTCAAAGGCTCATTAAGCAATCTCAGTTATTTGAGACAAGTCATGCTACAGCAAACCACTAAGCATACTATCAAAAAGACATCAAGCATGACATGAAAAAGCCTAAGCCGCAGTCTACATAAGCTCCTTCTTGTACCACTATTTTGCATAAAGCTTTTTCTCTTTTCCAACACCATTTGAAATTTTTAAGACACCTCTTTTGATGAAAACCAAAAGATCAGAGGCAAAAATACACCTTGATGAAAAGATATGACAAGATCTGAACGCAAATCAAGGCAAAAATAAAAACCAAAAGCAGTACCAGAAAAAGAAGAACATTTGATTTTTAATAAGAGTGAAAACTAGAGCGTTCTTTGCAAATGAAAACGAGTACATCTCCTCCAAAGGAAATTTGTTGGGGTCCAACCATTTATTGCAGCAAACAAACAAACTAAACCAACTAAGAAAACTAAAATAACTGACGCTCCAAGAAAAACACATAGTGCATGAAGGAATAAAAATATAGTGTCTTGAAAGGTGACCTGATTTTTGCCGATGAAGAAGGGGTGCCTCGGGGGCATCCCCAAGCTTTGACGCTTGTACTTCTTGGATATTTCTTGGGTTGATGCATGGGCATCCCCAAGCTTGAGCTTTTGTCCATTCTTCAACTCATCTCATCATTCTCCAATCCCTACACTTGAAAACTTCCTTCATACAAAACTAAACACAATTCTATTAGCAACATTAGTGTAGCATAACATATAATCAACCCTCTTTTGCTTCAGGTTTCAACTCAAAACCACCACATATATAGCAAATACTACTGTATCAACCTCCCCAAAAGTTCTGTGATCAAAAGAACTCAAAAGAAAGCGATAAAGTGGCAAACACAAATATTGGCAGAAATCTGTCAAAACTGAACAGCTGACAAAGGTCGAATTTTTGAGGGGTTTTCTGTTGCTCAAATCAAAAAGTGTTCAACTAACAAAAGTTTGGATATAACCTGGGTCATATGCACAAGAAATCACAGGTCCAAAAGATATACAGAGAATTTATACGAATTTTTACGGTGCAGCACCGAAAACAGTTTCAGGACAGCAACATCCCCAAATCTTTACCTCACTCGAATTAGAGGCTTCTCTTGGCACAAAAACGAAATAAACAAGATAAGGAGCGGTCATTACAGTAGTAATGACTTCCAAGACTCAAATAAAAGAAAAAGTACTGAAAAGAAAACATTGGGTTATCTCCCAAGAGTGCTTTTCTTTAACGCCTTTGAGCTAGGCGCAGAAAATTGCGAATCAAGTAATATCAAGTGATGAAGCATCAAGCTCATAATTTGCTCTAAGAATAGAGTCTAAAAGTAATTTCTTTCTTTTCCTAGGGAAGTGTTCCATACCTTTCTTTAGTGGAAATTGATATTTGATGGTGCCTTCCCTCATATCAATGATGGCACCTACAGTTCGAAGAAAAGGTCTTCCCAAAATAATAGGACATGAAGCATGGCATTCAACGTCCATAACAAGAAAATCAACAGGAACAAGGTTATTGTTAACCACAATAAGAACATCATTAATCCTTCCCAAAGGTTTCTTCTTAGCAACATCAGCAATAGGAACATCAAAATAACATTTTTCAAGCGGTGGCAAATCAAGCATGTCATAAATTCTTCCAGGCATGATAGAAATACTAGCACCTAGATCACATAAAGCATGGCAATCATAACCATTAAAATGCATATCAATGATGGGTTCCCAACCATCTTCTAACTTCTTGGGAACAGAGGCTTTTTGCTTCAACTTTTCATCCCTAATTTTTATGAGAGCATTGGTAATATGCTTAGTAAAAGCAATATTTAAAGAACTAGCATTGGGAGTCAAAGCAAGCTTTTGCAAGAACAAAATAACTTCAGATATATTGCAGCCATCAACATCAAAATCATTAAAATAAATAGAGCTATCATCCCGTACACTCCGAAATTTTTTAGCACTCTTTTGAGAAAAAGTTTTGGCAGTTTTAGGCTTTTTAACACAAGGAGTGGGAGTTTTCTCTATACCAATCAAAGTAAGAGGATTGCTAGCATTAGGAGCAACATCATTAGAGGTAGTAATGGTACATACCTTCATCTCTCTAGCCATCTCATCTTCTCTTTCCCACCTTGCATGCAATTCCGCTAAAAATCTAATATTTTCATCAATTCCAACTTGGATAGCATTAGCAGTAGCAAAAACATTGTTCTCTTTCACATCATTAGGCAACACTTTTAATTTCAGAAGTTCAACATCATGAGCAAGGCTATCAACTTTAGAAGCAAGAATATCAATTTTGCCTAACTTCTCCTCAACAGACTTGTTAAAAGCAGTTTGCTTACCGATGAAGTCATTGAGCATTACCTCAAGCTCGGAGGGCACGGCCCTAGTGTTGTTGTAGGAATTACCATAACCATTACCATTGGTAGAAGGATACTGCCTATAATTGTTACTAGCAAAATTGTTCCTATAAGCATTGTTGTTAAAATTATTGTTTCTAATGAAATTCACATCAACATGCTCTTCTTGAGCAACCAAAGAGGCCAAAGGAACATTATTAGCATCAATATGAGTCCTATCATTAGCAAGCATAGCCATAATAGTATCAATCTTATCACTCAAGGAAGAGGTTTCCTCAACAGAATTTACCTTCTTACCTTGTGGAGCTCTCTCGGTGTGCCATTCGGAATAATTTACCATCATATTGTCAAGTAGCTTTGTTGCGGCGCCCAAGGTAAGGGACATAAAAGTGCCTCCAGCAGCTGAATCAAGTAGGTTCCTTAAAGAAAAATTCAGTCCTACATAAAAAGTTTGGATAATCATCCAAGTAGTCAGTCCATGAGTGGGGCAATTCTTTATCATAGATTTCATTCTTTCCCAAGCTTGAGCAACATGTTCATTATCAAACTGAGTAAACTTCATAATATTGCTACGCAAGGATATAATCTTAGCAGGAGGATAGTATCTACCAATAAAAGCATCCTTACACTTAGCCCATGAATCAATACTATTCTTAGTCAAAGATAGTAACCAATCTTTAGCTTTTCCTCTCAAAGAAAAAGGAAACAACTTGAGCTTAATAATATCACTATCAACATCCTTATATTTCTGCATCTCACATAGCTCAACAAAATTGTTGAGATGAGCTGCAGCATCTTCAGTACTAGCACCAGAGAATTGCTCTTTCATAACAAGGTTCAACAAAGCAGGCTTAATCTCATAAAAGTTTGCAGTAGGAGCAGGTGGTGCAATAGGAGTGCAGATAAAATCACTATTGTTTGTGCTAGTAAAGTCACACAACTTGGTGTTTTCAGCATTGGCCATTTCAGCAAAACGAAAGTAAACAAGTAAAAACAACTACCAAGGATTCTAATTTTTTTGGGTTTTTGATATACAGCAATGCAGGTAAAATAAATAAAGTAAAGCAAAACAATAACAATGTAAAGGATGTGTGTGCGAAAAACTCCCCTCGCAGAAGTCTTCCACTCTTCCCCGGCAACGGCACCAGAAAAGAAGCTGCTGGCATTTTAGCAGACAGTCCTTGTGCGTGGTGAATGACCAGCCCGTTGGGAACCCCAAGAGGAAGGTATGATGAGTATAGCAGCTAGTTTTCCCTCAGTTAAGAAACCAATGTTTAATATCGTTCAGGAGAAAAGCAGACAGCGACGACTGAAGGTGATGCTTGCTAGTTTGTGACAGCTTCGGACAATTTATATATGGCGCCTCGTCCAAGCTTTGCTTGCTAGCTGCAACGCGGAACCTGCACACAACACAACCAAGTACTTTGCTCCCAACTTGCGATGAGGTTATCAATCTCACCGGTTTGCTTGAAACAAAGGGTATGAGCGTATCGAGTGGAAAACAGTAGAGTATGCGAGTAAAGTAAATAGTGCGAGTAAAGTAAACAGTGCGAGTAAACAGGTAATAGCAATATGATGGAAATAGGACCGAGGTCCACAGTTCACTAGTGGTGTCTCTCCATAAGATAAATAACACATGCTGGGTAAACAAATTACAGTTGGGCAATTGATAGAATAAAGATAAACGTGATATGTCAAGAAGATCACTATGAGATTTACTCTAGGCATTACAATAAAATACATAGACCGCTATCCAACTGCATCTATGACTAATAATCCACTCCCGGGGATATAAATCCGAACACCCCATGAGTATTAAGTTGCGAACAACAAATAATTACATTAAGCAAAGTGTGTAATGTAAACAAAGCATATGCCCTTGAGCATATGAATGTTGTTTTCTCTCTCGTAGCAACAACACATCTACAACCTTAGAGGTTTCTGTCACTCCCCCAGGTTAAGCAGAGGCATGAACCCACTATCGAGCATAAATACCCCCTCTTGGAGTCACTAGCAACTACTCGGCCAAGATAGCTACTAACAACGGAGAGCATGCAAGATCATAAACAACATAGAGATAACATAAGATAATATTCAGTACAGCAACTTAATCATAAACACCAATATTCATCGGATCCCAACAAACCAAACATGTAGAATTACATAACGGTGATCTCAATCACGTAGGGCAGCTCATGAGATCTAAACATGAAGCACATGGTGGAGAAGACAACCATCTAGCTACTGCTATGGACCCATAGTCCAAGTAGACTACTCACTCATCGCTCCGGAGGCAAGCATGGCGATGAAGAAGACCTCCGGTGGCGATTCCCCTCTCCGGCAGGGTGCCGGGAAGAGCTTCTGGACCCTCCCGATCTTTGGGTCGACGGCGGCGGCGGATCGCGATGTGTTCTGGAAAAGTAATCGGGTACTTAGGTTTTTTCCGTCGGGGGGTCTTTATAGGCGAAGGGGCGATGTCAGGAGTGGGGCCAGGGGCCCTCACGCCATGGTGGCGCGGCCAGGCCCCTGGCCGCGCGAGCCATGCGTGTGGGGCCCTGGTGGCCCCCCTCCTACTCTCCTTCGGATCTCTGGAAGCTTCCGGGTAAAATAAGACTTCAGGAACTTGTTTCGTCCAATTCCGAGAATGTTTCCTGTGTATCACTTCTAAAACACAAAAACAGCAGAAAACAGGAAACTGGCACTATGGCAACTCGTTAATAGGTTAGTTCCAGAAAATGCATAAAAGTGCCACGAAGTGTAACGAAACAATAGGCAAATTGTGTAAAAACAAGCATGGAGCATCAAAAATTATAGATACGTTGGAGACGTATCAGTTTGCTTGAAACAAAGAAATAAGCGTATCGAGTGGAAAACAGTAATAGTATGCGAGTAAAGTAAACAATACGAGTAAAGTAAACAGGTGATAACAATATAATAGAAATAGGACCGGGGTCCATAGTTCACTAGTGGTGTCTCTCCATAAGATAAAATAACACATGCTGGGTAAACAAATTACAGTTGGGCAATTGATAGAATAAATACAACGTGCATATGAAGAGAGGATCACTATGAGATTTACTCTGGGCATTACAACAAGATACATAGACCGCCATCCAACTGCATCTATGACTAATAATCCACTTGTGGCGAATCAATCCGAGAACTCCACAAGTATTAAGTTGCGAACAACAGATAATTACATTAAGCAAAGTGTGTAATGTAAACAAAGCATATGCCCTCGAGCATATGAATATTGTTTTCCCCTAATAGCAACAGCACATCTACAACCCACTATCGAGCATAAATACCCCCTCTTGGAGTCACTAGCAACTACTCGGCCAAGATAGCTACTAACAACGGAGAGCATGCAAGATCATAAACAACATAGAGATAACATAAGATAAAATTCAGTACATCAACTCAATCATAACACCAATATTCATCGGATCCCAACAAACACAACATGTAGAATTAGATAACGGTGATCTCAATCATGTAAGGCAGCTCATGAGATCTAAACATGAAGCACATGGTGGAGAAGACAACCATCTAGCTACTGTTATGGACCCATAGTCCAAGATAGACTACTCACTCATCGCGCCAGAGGCAAGCATGGCGATGAAGAAGACCTCCGGTGGCGATTCCCCTCTCCGGCAGGGTGCTGGGAAGAGCTTCTAGACCCTCCCGATCTTCAGGTCGACGGCAGCGGCGGATCGCGATGTGTTCTGAAAAAGTGATCGGGTCTTTAGGTTTTTCCCGTCGGGGGGTCTTTATAGGCGAAGGGGCAGCGTCAGAGGTGGACCAGGGGGCCCACACCATAGGCCGGCGCGGGCTAGGGCCAGGCCGCGCCCCCTGGTGGTGTGGCCGCCCTCTGGCTCGGCTCCGTCTCCTCTTCGGTCTTCTGTAAGCTCTGTGAAATATCTGGACGACTGGCTTTTGTTTCGTCCAATTCCGAGAATATTTCCTGTGTAGAATTTTTGAAACACAAAAACTGTAGAAAACAGGGAACTGGCACTGTGACATCTCATTAATAAGTTAGTTCCGGAAAATGCATAAAAATGCCACGAAGTGTAACAAAACACTAAGCAAATGGTGTAAAAACAAGCTTGGAACATCAAAAATTATGGATACGTTTGAGACGTATCAGCATCCCCAAGCTTAACTCCTGCTCATCCTCGAGTAGGTAAGTGATAACAAAAGAAATAATTTTTGAGGTGACATATACCTACCAAATATGTAAGCGTTGTGCGCTGGGATCAAAAGAACTTAAAATATGGGCATGAAAGACATAATCTTGATAGAAGAAACTTAGCAACCATGTTATAACATGAAAATGAACACAAACAAAAGATCATAAAAATGAAACAATGAAAGTCAAACGTGTGTTCAAATCATAAGGAAAAACATACAAATGGTTTTCAGCTTGTCCTTTATGAGAGAGCAAAACATAAATGCATAGGACACCTTCAAGTTTAAGAGGGCGACTAGATACAAGTAATTTAAGAACAAGTGAAACCAACAATATGAATCAATCAATGAAAACTTTGGGACAATGCACATTATACTCAGAATGACAACTATGCTCTCTTAATGGTGCATAAAGATAGAAGGTGGTGACTCAACATAAAAGTAAAAGAAAGACCCTTCGTGGAGGGAAGCAGTGATTGCAAGTTTTATAAACCTTCAAAAATTATGGTACTTACCGGCTTTGAACTCTCATTGCCCCCATCATAAGCATCTTGAATGGTTAAAGTTAATGCGAGAACATTTATGCTGTATATGCTTGACAAATCATAAGTTGAAAATCTCATGTCCCGTGAATACGAATACCCAAACCTCATGCTATTCGACTTAGAGTCCCAAGCAAGCTCTTGTCATTGTAAATATATGTGTATCATCGAGAACCGCCAACAGGGTACCTCCGTGCCCGATGACATGGAACAAGCCCACATCAAAATGACAGGACAAGCAGACAATGAACACCTCGACATCTCTTTTATTTACCATTTGTATAGCTTTTTATTTTGAGATGCGTCGTCGAATATCCACTATGGGTATGCTGCAAATTTCCACCATGAATTATGCATGGCTTAGATTGGCGGCCCAGGCGTTTCCCTAACACATATAAAAACTCCATGATCCCGCAAGATTCCCAACTTATTTCACATCGCGAATATCCATAAACAAAAGAACCGTTAGCAACGTTAGCAATTTTAGAGTATACTCCCTTTTCTGCAACAAGATGCCGCATGCACACAAGATTGTGCATGCCATCAAATACAGTAGGATCTCTGTTTGAGCCCACATCTAACACTTGCATATGAAGAAATTTAATCAAAACTAGTGGTAATGCCCCGTCTAACCCATCAGGCTCACGTTTGAGATAGCGAAGATGTGCAGGATTTACCAAACTGCACATGAGGGAATTAAAATCAGCAGATGATGCAAAGATTTAAAGCAGACGTAAATTCTCTGCCTTCCGGAATATATCTTTGAACAACTGTAAGAAGAAAGAGTCATAGTGCCCAAGTAACACCAACGTCCTCAACTTGCTAACTGATGTAACTGCATTTCTTAGATTTTCTTCAAATTTCTCATTACGAAGAATGTTCCCATGCTGATCTTTGCTGTTATATGCAGAATCAGTTAATATTGACAAATGTTGTATAGATGGCAACATCTTATTGCACTGTAGGCCATCTATAGTTGCACACTTAGTCCTTGAAATCACCATTGCAAAATCGTTCATCAGACCACACACAGAATACTGGATTTGACTGCCTAGAGAGGGCTCTTTCTTTCCTTCAACTTGCTGAAAGAATCCCAGGTTAACCAACTCCATCAGATAGTGTTGTGCTATCTCCTCCAATCTCTTACTGGGGTGATCACACTTATTCACAAACCCCTGTGAAATCCAAATACGGGCCAGCTCCTCGCTATGAAAATGATAATTGCTGGGGAATATCGAAGTATAGGAGAAACATTGATGTGAAGGGTAGGTTAGCTAATCGTAGCTAAGCTTTAGAGCAGGCATGAGGCCTCTACTAAGTTGGAAAGATTTCCAGTGTTCCTCCTTCAAAACATTACTCCAATGGTCAACGGTAAGATCCTTTCTTAATAGTTCCCCTGCAGTTTCTGCTGCTAATGGGTTTCCCTTTAGCTTCTCTGCAATTTTCCTCCCAATGATCCTTAGACTTTCATTCCCTTCACATTTCTTGTTACCAAATGCGTGTGATTCGAACAGTAACCAAAAATCATCATCGGCCAAAGCACTTAACTTGACTGGTTGGAGTGTGCCTAGCCTTTTTGCAACAGACAAATTTCTAGTCGTGACCAGAATTACATTTCCCTTGATTTGACTTGCCATCAATGGAGCCAATAGTTTTTTAGGTTGGTCATCATCCATATTGTCCCAGACATCATCTAAAATAAGCAGAAACTTCTTCAACTGGTCATCCATATGCTCCCGGTACTCCATATGTTCCTTCAAGATCTCCTGAAGCTTCGCAAAGCTACTTAGTCCTTCATGTTTTTCATTTATGTGAGAAGATCCCTCGTTTGTTTTTGGTGAAACAAAGTCTATCATCTCCCTTGTGATCCTCACTTCGTCAAAGTTGTGGGACACCCAAACCCATATCCTGTGGTGAAATTGATTTTTCACTTTCGGATCATTGTATACAAGTTGAGCGACAACTGTCTTTCCAACACCTGCGATGCCTACAATAGGCAGAACGGTGACAACATCAGATTGGTCTTCTGTTATCAATTCTATGATGGAATCCTTTAGTGCGACTCTCCCATACACTTCTCTGGGAACTAAACTTGATGTTCGGTGCTTGTCTGTGATTGTACTCAGGTGGCGATACGAACTTGGAGCAGAGCCGGATCCACGTCGCTCGAGATCTTTATTCAAAATCTCTAAAATGCCATGCAACTGACATGTAACTGTTTTTATCTTGTTGGATAACTCGGCCTTGTCCCAAGAGGTGCGTGTCACAGCTGCGGTGGTTTGTGGTAACACCTCATTCGGTCTCCTTCTTTTTCTACTGGACGAAGTAGCAACTTCAGTCGCAGTCGCACTTTCAGGGGCTAAACTGGTGCTGCAGCAAGAAAAAAGGTGATGGGTTGGTTAATATAAAGTTAGAACCGTAATGCACATAAACAATTCCAAATGCGCTGATACAAGGTATCAGTATAAATTCTCTCAGGTACCTTGAAGGGTTTGGTGGATGAGCTGTAGGTTCAGTACTCCCGGCTCCGCCATTCCATATTTGAGTGTGCTTTTTCTGCATATGTTTTAACATGGCTGTTGTCCCGTTCGTGGTCGATTTGCAGTTGTACTCTTTGAGATTGGGACAGTGATTACATTGTGATTTGGCCGGTTTTCCATCAACTCTTGCTGTGACCGTGAAGTGGTTCCATACGAGGGACGGTGTTTTGCCAGCACTGCTGTTCTTCGGTGTATCAGCATCGCCCATGGACGTCTCAGTGACTCGCTCAGTTATAACTGTGCCAAAAGAAAGCGTGGACCAGAAGAGCATGGTCGTCCTTGACCAGATAAGATCGAACTTGTATTTGAAGCAAGATAGAAATAAATTCTAATACTAAGTAATTAGCAAACTTGGATTAAGTGGATCTATAGGGATATACGCTTACCTCCTTGGACCTGCTGTTGAAGCCTGTAGTAGTCGAGCTCGTCCACCACGTCATCGGCGTCATAGAGCAGCTCCTTGAGACGAGCGAGAGGCCGGGCCAGCGACCTGTTGCCGTCCGCCCTCCCCCTCACATCCTCGATCAGCGACTCGGCTCTCTCCACCTCGAACTTGAGCTTCACGACGTCATCCTCGAGCTTGATTCCTCGAACCCATGCATCAAGCTTGTCCATTAGGAGGACTCCGAGGATTCTTCGCACTAGCCATCGGATCGCGGCCTCCAGGGAAGTATCTTCCGCCGGCTCCATCAAGATCCGGCAGAACCAGCTCTTGAGTGATAGTCAACGGGAGGGAGGAAGCAGAACAAGGATGTACTACACGGCGATTCTCTACTATAAAATTGATTGAAATCGGGTGGTAGGTACGTCATGGTCGTTTTGCAAAAAACACCACAGAAAATCTGGAAACTAACCCGCAGTCTAACTGTAATACGTTGCACGTTTGCATTTTAGGCCCTAATCCCTTCCCTCCTCTCTCCCATGAGCAGAGCACAGCCGCTGCAGACCTCCCCGGGACAGGTCGCCGTGTACAGAAGCTCCGCCTCGCCGTCCTAATCCTTCTTTTGAAGAAACTGAGAAGGGACCCACGAAATCCAGCTAAACGTCAAGGTCTTCTTCACCTCCGGTCGCCGCCGCTGCAGACCATATAATGAAGGAACTACGGGCGGTCTCTCTCTCCATGAAGAGGTTCGATCGAGGCGAGAGGGTCACACGCTACGGCGAGCTCCATCGATGCCGCGCGCGTGACGCCGCTGGAGAGGTCCAACGCTCGCGCCCTTCGTTGGAATTGCCGCCTGACAAACAGCCGCGCCGGCGTAGCTCTCCATGTCGGTTTGATCTCCTTTGAGGCGACCTACTCCACCACCGCCCACGCGTTGATGAAGCCTGGCAATGCATGCGGCAAGTGGATTGACAAGTGATGAGCTCGGCTGACTGTTACATAGATGTTGAACCTCATCCCCAGATCCAATTTAGTTTCAGTTTGCTGGGTAGCATTCTTTTAGTAGATTTTATTTGATTTTGCATCAGAGCAAGAAATAAATGGTACTTGGATCCTTATATGCTCTCTGATTGAAATATAAAAAGAGAAGAGTTCTTCGGTCCCAGAGCAGAGCAGCTCCGCTAGACAACAATGGCCAGCTTTCTGTTTTTTTCCGTTCCAAATTGGCCCGCTTTCAGTCAATATTGCATTAGCACCTCCTCAAAACAGGCTTTTGCCCGCCTTTATAAATAAAGCCACATATGGTCGTACCGATACAAGGTGATAAGGAGAACCTCTTACAGATAGATCAAAGATAAACAAAAAGTACAAGAAAACCAAACTCGCCACCGGAGACACAACACAACCAAGAGCAATTGAAACTCCACGATGATCCCCCAAGAGGGTAACGACGCGCCACGCCGCCATCGTCGAGACCGAAGTCAAGGGTTTTCACCCGGAACCCCAACGTGTAGAAGGTACCCACAACGACGCCCCCAAGAGGGTTACGACACCCGCAGGCATCGCCGCCATTGGCGTCAGCAGTGCTAAACTTTCGCCTGGAAAAACCTTCTCACACGTCCGAAAGATCGGATAGCGCATGTCTCCGAGCCTGGACTTCATATCGTGATCTGGGAGTTTCCATTGCCGAAGCACCGTCAACGCCTGCTCCTCGTCATCCAAATGACCAACGAACAAGGCCACCACCACCGTCACAACACCCACCGTCGAGTCCACCTTCCGGGGTCGCTGCCCCGGCATCCACGAACTCAAGCTCATGGTGCGACAGACAGCACATCGCAATGCCCGCGAATATGCCGAGGTAGGCAGGCACCAGATCCAAGCCCGTGTGGCTCAGATCCAGTTTGCAATCGGTCAGCATGCTGCAGCCAAAGATAGGGGAACCGCCCTCCTCCGCCTGAGGCGGTCGCCGTCCAGACGTAGCAGCAGGCCCCCAGATCAGGCCCGATTAGCCTTGTTTCTCTTGCCAAAGTAATCTAGCTCTAAAGAAATCCATGCGTTGTATAACACATTTAGATATTGTAAGGAAAGACATCATGTAGCTAGGCTCATTACTTAAAGAAGTCTCTAATAAAACTAATATTCATCCAGTAGAAACCATACCCCTTTTCCAATCTTTGTTAAAAAACCTTTTAAAATGCATTGGTATGCCACCATACATAAAAGGAAAAACACCTACTTTGAAGGTGAATATCTGGACATATTTCATCCTGCCTTTATGTAGCTTTACTTATGAAGCTAGCTTCACTCTACAAGAAACTAAATTTTGAGCCCAGTTAGTTGTTAAATAATGCACAAAATGAATTTAAGGTTTCTAGCATGTTCAAGATCATCTTCAAAAAGGAAGATTGTATCATCAGATATAGTGAATAATGTTACACAACCAGCAATTCAGAGGCTAATCCCTTAATTAAACCTTTTTCTTGGCTCTTTTGACTAGGACAGCCAAGACATCAGCAGCAATGTTGAAAAGTTAATGGGAAAGAGGGTCCCCTGGTCGCCCTTTTCTAGTTCTAAACTGGAATTACAATAGCCTGATGCAAATCTGCCAAATAGACAACCGGACCTAAGTGCGAGAGAAATGAAAATATTCACAAAACTCAATATCTCGTTGATCGATACATCTCAGTAAAGTCAGACATACCTATTGGTAGATAATACCACAAATGCAACCCTGCCTGAATTCCCATATTACAAAAACTGAACCATAGTAATTATTAACTATAGATGAGCACATTTTTAAAATGTTAAGCAAATCCACAACTCTCCAAGGATATTTAACACTAGCAGAACTATAAACTGTACTCCCCTCGTTCAATTATTGGAAGTTTTTAATAAAATATATCTCATATTAAGTTGGTCAAATTGGCGACCAAGATATACGGGAAGGACTTATAAACCTGACCGGAAAAGGTAGAAATAACAAATAAAGAAAGAAGTAAATTACTGTGAAGAGCAAAAGAACTCTCACTGAGAAAAACATGGCAGTACCTCTAAACCAACAACATGGGCAATAAAGAGAGAAGTAAATTATTGCAGCCTAGCTCAACCACTGGGGTTTCTAGATGCAACATTCTAAAAAACCAAATTATTAGTGAGATTTTTATCAAACGCAATGGGGTTTAATTAGTGGGAGCTACATCAAATTATTACAGGCATGAAAAAGCAATGGGATTTCCTTTTGAGCAATCCCAGTCTGTCACTGATCACTTGAATATACTTAGGAGTTAGCAAGGAGCAATATCTGCAAACACCAATGGAGGAAATCGGCGACAATATTCAAAAGGACACAATCCTCGGATTTAAAAAAAGCAAGTGAGACGGCTAACAGTCAAATTCAATGAAAAATGGAAACACAAATCTACCATCTGATCTGATACACACAAAAATCTAGAACTTTATACCAACATTATATTTGACATCTGATGTTTCAGTGCATCTATGACTTTGTTTCACAAGTGAGCAATAAGAACAAAGATATACAATAGAATGCAGTTTCATAAAGGCTGGAAAATTTTAGTTCACTCAACTCACTTAATTATGAAGAAGGGCAACAAACTCTCATGCTATTTGGCAATAGCTCTATAATGGCATCAAAGACATCTCCATACTAACCTAGTAAGCATATATGTATGTAACATTAGCACACTGAATAGACTATGAATCAGCATGTTGACACATTCAAATTGCTTGAGATGCATAAATGTAAAACATGGATTCTTATGTGTGTCAAACCTTCCTGCATTGGGCCATCGAATACGGGTTTTACTCTACCAAACCAGGCACGATAGCTACAGATAAAATTACATATGTAATGCTTGTTAATAGCTCGTGGTTGATGCAATACTTGAGATAAGCCTAATATTGTAGGTTTAATGTTTGAAGATGATATTGTTGACAACTAGTGAAGAAAAACAGTGCGAAAGAGCTATTATTCCATCAACTACAACAAAGAAACGAGTAGGGGTATTTTGGAATTTACACCATTTCAACACTCAAAGGAAGCTTCATCCGTAAGCCTTTCCAAACCCCAGCCTACCAAATTCAGAAGGCTTCTTCCGGCCTAGTAAGCACACATGTATATAACATTGGTGCACTGAATAGACCATGAATAAGCTATGCTATGTAATATCAGCATGGTCAACACGTTCGATTTACTTGAAATGCATAAATCTGAAACATGGATTCTCATGTATATCAAACCTTTCTGCACTTCCACGCCATCTTTACCAGCCTGCGGGAGATTAAATAAAACTCTCTAACCGAACTACACATGAATGCATCAGAAGCAGGACTTTCGATCAAACTGAATTTAGGATATCAGCAAAGGCAACCGTGTGAATATGCAGAGCAGCGATGGGGTGAGGAGGGTAGAAGACAGGTGGAAGGGATGACAAATGGTGAATAAGGCTGCGCACCTGCGGGCCAGACGGAGGCGGCTAGGTAGCCGGCGTCGACACCGTGCTCTGGCTGAGGTTATTGGCCCCCATGTGCAACTGGGAGGCCTCGCGGTCTCCAAGGACCCGAACCACCGGATCTGCGGTCGCAGGGGCATCCGAGCGACCGCAGCTCTAGCAGAAGAAGTGGCCGGAGAAGTAGCCGCGTGATCGAGCGGGGCGAGGGAGAGGAGGCCGGCAGTACCACGACGAGGGGATCTCGGCGGGGAGAGCGCGCGAGAGAAGGGAGCAGTGCCCCCCGAGGTCAATGGCCACGCGTTGCCCTTTCTCACCGCGGAGGAGTCCGTAAGAGAAGTAGAGAACAGAGCACCGCCGCAGACGTCGATGGCTGCGTGGAGGAACGGGAGCGCGCCGCCGTTCCGCTTGAGTGTCGCATCCAGGTCCTCTACGGCGGCCGCCGCCAACTGCTGCGACGACCGGCGAGCGATTGCACAGCTGAATCGAAGCACGAGATTTCAGGCTTTCAGCGTTTGGTGCATCGGATACAGGCGTCAATTCATTAGCTACCAAATCAGTGTAATTCTCAACTAATACCTGAGTCTAATTCTGGCCTGACACATTCATTAGCTACCAAATCAGTCTCAATAGGCTGCTATTTGTATGATTCTCGATGGTGTGATCCTTTGATCATCCCCGCCACATCTGACAGCAAACTGCCTGTCGCAGACCACACTGGTTCACAATTTCCATCAATTCAACATCACCACAGAGTAATCTCGTAGACAGACACAAATTTTTTTTTTTTGACATGACAGATAATACTAGTACATACAGTACATCAACTGAACATTGTACACTCGAGAGCAATCAAACTCACTCCCCTCCTCCTCCCCACACATAAACCGCGATCTCACACTACTTAGAGCAACCAAACCTGTGTATAATACCACGAAGGCCAAAACAAACATGCCTTACAAAATGCAATTGGAATACAGAGGGTGCAGTTATTTGGCGCTCGCGAAGGCCAGCATCAAGACGAGGGACACGACGGAGTACTGCAGGATCTTCTTCCCAGCGGCACGCCGTCCGACAATGTCTTGTGACACCCAGAAGCCGGCAAAAATCTTGAAGAACCCGACGATCAGCGCGGCAATGAGGAAGGTGTAGTACAAGCATAAGAGCACCACGCGATCGCGGAGAAGTATACCATCGCGAGCCTTGCGGATGATCAGCTCGATTGCCGCCACGGCTTCCAGGAGGCCGCAGGCGATCAGAGCTTCCGGCAGCTTCTCTCCGTCAAGGAATGCATCGGAGAACAACTTCGCAATGGCCTCGGTGGAAATCATTGCCATGTGAGTCTCTCTACCTCTCTTGTGCGCGCCTGCAGCTGCAGTGTTGTGTGTGAGCGAGAGAAAGTGAATCTGATGCTAAGTTTTGAGATGAACCTGATGGCTTGGTTCATCTCGGAGTATATTTATAGCTCAGAGCAAGCAGAAAGGCAAAGCGCGATCCTTAGGACCGAGCCAAACCGAACCGAACCGAACCGAGTGAACTGCATCATATCGCCCATTGCACGCACGATTTCAAGCTAAAACTGATATGTTGAGAAATGCATTCCCCTACCTATAGCTGTAAGCCTTAGAACCGAACCGAACCGAGTCCTAGACTCAACTGCATTATATCGCGGATTCCACGCAGGTGGAGAAGAAGAGAAAGCATCCACCAGCAGTTTTATATATTTCCTTAAGACACCTTCTCACCTTAACCCTGCAATCTAAACCGAACCGAACCGAGCCGAACACCTCAGTTTTTGCACACTTGGGTTTGCTAACAGTCTTTACTTCGTGTCAACAATGGTTATCTGCCAAAGCCACATGACATGAGTAGAGAAAAAGTTTAGCGTTTAAGAAGCCATTTCTTGCACGGTCTTGAGTTAAAGGTAAAATGTTAATTTTAAGGTAGAAAAAACTTTTTTACATATCTATTGTTACATGCATGAGTCTAATCATTTCCCGGAACTCCAATACCCTGTAAAATGCATCCCTAAGCTACCAAATCAGACGTGGGTTCTCAAAAAAAAACGTGAAGGAAATATTATTTTTCGGGTGGCAAAGTTCAAGAAACAACCTATTTTGGGGAGTGATGTTTTGGCACTTGGGAGCATATGCTCTCTCTTTTCAAATTTTGTTTTAAGTATATTTTTCAAATGTTAAAAAATTAAGACAAAAAGTTTAACACATATATATCGACAATATATGTGATCACAAAGTTGTTCTACGAAAAAATATAATTTTTTGTCATGTGTAAAGAAGACAAAATTTGGTGTTAAAAAAGGTTGTTTACATGACATTTATTTTGTCTTTTTACACAAATCACAATTTTTTAATTTTCATGAAACTTGGTGTGCGCATATAGACTGTCGAGATGTAAGTGCAAAATTTTCATTCAGAAATTTTTGACATTTTTAAAATGTTTGTTTCGATGGTGGGAGCATATGCTCTCATGTGCCAAATTGAATTTTCGCGCATTTTGGCACGACAACACATCCCTCTCCATTGCAAATTATAATACTCCGTACATAAACATCTGGAAGTTATAGTTGTACACTTTTGTAATTACACAACTTGTCTTCGAAACAGGCTTTCACCCCGCTTTCTAAATAAAACCAAACGGCCAAACCGATACAAAGTGATGAGGAGATCCTCTTACAAGCAGATCAAAGATAAACAACAAAAACAAAAGAAGCATCAAGCTTGCCACCAAAGCCGACAAGAAACTAAGGAAACCTAAGCTCCATGACAAAGCCCCCAAGGAGGTAACGACGCAACAAGCGTCGCCGTCGCCAAGACCACAAAGGCCTAGGGTTTTCACCCGGAGCCTTATTGCGGAGAGGGTAGCCGCAACGACGCTCTCAAAAGAGTCACGACACCCACAGGCATCGCCGTCGTTGGCGCCGAAGCGCTGGGATTTCTCCCGGAAAAACCTTCACCACAGGCGGTACCTCAGCAAACTAGCCAACCCCGAGCCGAGCTTCTACCACACGATCTGGGTACTAACCACGCCAAGGCGCCGCTAGCACCAGGAACCCCCGACGCCTACTCCTCGCCACCCTCACGGCTCCAAGAGACGGCCATCACCACTATCACGTCGCCCGCCGTCGAGCCGCCCGTGCAGTCCACCTTCCGGGGCCGCCGCCCCGGCATCCGCGAACTCGCGCTCGTGTAGCAGGTCCATCATGCGACCTGTGAATCGAACGATGTCGGAGGGTTGGAACCGGGCGGCGGCAGCAGCACAACCACCTGGAGGACATCCTCCACCGCCGCTTCGGGTTCCGACCGGACACGACAGCAGGGACATACCAGGCCCATCAGGCCCGGCCAGCCTAGATCAGGCCCGTAAAATCCCCGCCGCCAAGTTGCTGCACGTAGGCATCGCCGCTGCTACCCTCCTGCTCTGCACTGCACCACCACCACGAGCACACAGGAGACGCCATCGGAGTGAGCAGGCCGACCCGCCTTGGCCCAGATGGGCCTGCAGGGCCCAGATCTGGGCCATCAGATCCTGGCCGCCAACTCCCGGCCGTCCCGCCGCACGAGCGGCGCCATGAACAAGCTACCTCGAGCCGAGCCGCCGCCTCCGCCGTCGGCCTCCAACCAGCACCGTCGTCGCCGAGGTTGAGAACGCCACCGTGCACCGCTGCCAGCCCACCAGCCCCGCCTGGGAGGGGATTGCGCCGGGTAGAGAGGAGGCCGCGCCGCCAGCACCGCCCGGGCTTTGCCCGGCGGCTCCCGCCGGTGGCGGCGGCGAGGGAGAGGAGTAGGAGGAGGCTCGGGGGAGGTAGGGTTTCGTCGCCCCTGGAGTCACCCGCGGGAGGGACCACCAGGAGCCCGAATCGTTTTTTACTATATTTTCGTTATTCATTTTTTCTAACCGTGGTAGCCAGAAAAAAATGTGGCGGACAATAATAGTCAAGACCGTGTGATCGAGAGGAAACTTAATCTGATCTGGCTATCGAGCTGAAACTGATTGCTTGAGAAAGATAAATTCCCTCTATTTTATAGCTAGAAGCGAGACAGCAGCTCCAGCGACCGGAACGGCGAAGCGTGGTAAGTTTTAGAACCGAACCGAGTACTAGACAACTGCAGCAGATCGCTATAGCAGTAGCACGCAGCCACGCGGGTGTAGAAAAAACAAACATCCACTGGCATTACTATGTAGCAGCATATTAGTATTTTTTTTCTCAAAAAGTCTTCTTGCCTTGGTCGCTGCGATCTCAACCGAACCGAACCGAGCACCTCAGTTTCTGTAGACTTTTAGCTTTGCTAACACGGACGTTTTCATTCGCCTCCACAAAACTGGGCCGCTCATACACATAGTTTTGAGTTAAAGAAAAAATGAAAAATATTTTGTCTCCATCTTAAAAAAATTACATCTTACCTTTAACTTCCAATAAAATCTCACAAGAAGTTCAGTGTAGACACTGAAATAATTATGTTTTGAGCGGTCAAAAAATTCAGATATTCCAGTAGTAGACATACATTCAAATACATTACAAAATATTTTTCAAAATCTTGAATTTTATTAAGAAATTTGAGAGAATATTTCCATCATTTGACCGAAACAAAAACCAAAATCATTGAAATTCACTGATCTCAGTATACGCCAAATTTTTTGTGAAACCAAAATTGAAAACCATGATCTCAACTAACACAGTCTAATTCTCGATGGTGTGGCAACCTAGTTCGTGTAAGAGTCGTCTTGCCAATTAATCCCTTTTCTCATCTTTCTATTCTTTTTCATCCTCAATCTGAATATATTTCCTTTCTTTTCATAGTTACCATCCTGCTCCTCTGGTCATCCTATTTTTAACTACTCTCTCCCACCACTATTACTTATCGCTAATATAGATGTTTCTATACTAGAATATGTCGAGATGCATCTATATTAGGATAAGTAATAGTGATTAAAGGGAGTAGTTTTATCATGGTTGGCAAATATAGGAAACGTCCATCCAAGACAATCCAACAATAGCCTTTTTACTTCCAAAATTAAGTTCTTTTGTTGGATTTTACCATTTTAAACCTATTATAATAGATAAACTATACAACTAAAGTTTTATCACTTTGTGAAAAACTACATACTTCTGGCTTGTTGAAAAAGGTTTACGGCCTCTGAGCAACTGCTTGTTGCAAGTATATAATGCGTACATGTGTGTTTTTACATGTGCATATTTTTCAAATTTTCTAACTGAGGTTGTAAAAAAAAACTCAAGGCACGCTTGAAACCATGAACTACAACCTACACAAGTAAATGATAACCACCTAGGCTTATTCATTTTACTGTCCAACTTGGGTAGCCATCTAGTACTACTACATACATAAAACTGAACAATGCATAATATTTCTGCTATGTTCTGGGCATTACTTGAACTAACCCGAATTGTCGCCCTCGCGAAAAGTATATCGGTGGACAGCAGTGGGTCCGTGCCCCGGCTAGGAGGTGTTGTATAGATGTCTTACAACAATTTTTGGCCTCTTTAATTTTACAGATGTTTCATAAATATTGTTCAATGTCTTAGCAATTGACATGATTCGTACCAACAGGGATTTCTATATCTTGACACAAAATATGAGATTCATACAACTTCCTTAGTAGTAATGTTTTTAACTAGGGGAACATTGTAATTTTTTCGAGGAAACTATATGAATATATATTGTTCTCTACGGGTCTGGAAGTATTTATAACGATATTTTTTTTTTTGAGAAACACAGTACAAACGCAAGCGCTCATATACACGCGCATACACTCACCCCTATGAACGCACACACGCACACCCTACCCCTATGAGCACCTCCGAAAGACTGAGCCGGCAGATCGGGTCTTGAGATTGACGAAGTCACCACGGGCGCCTCGCTATCGACGGGAACGTCGCCTCCCACTGAAAGAATATTCCGCCTTTATGAGACACACAGATGTCAAACCTGGGGTTTGAACTCTGGTGGGCTGGGGGTACAACCACCCTCCTAACCACCCAACCTCAGGTTGTATGTGCAGATCTCACTCTTCTCATCCCCACCTCCATTTCAGATCTCACCCGCACCTCTCTTCTCCATCTGACCGCCGGTGCTCCGCGCATCTTCAAGCCTCTGCCGCCGTCGACCATGGACCGCAACCGCCACGACGGCCGGGACAACTGATACGTCTCCAACGTATCCATAATTTTTGATGCTCCATGCTTGATTTTACACCATTTGCCTAATGTTTCGTTACACTTCGTGGTACTTTTGTGCATTTTCCGGAACTAACCTACTAACAAGTCGCCACAGTGCCAGTTCCATGTTTTCTGCTGTTTTTGTGTTTCAGAAAAGCTACACAGGAAATATTCTCAGAATTGGACGAAACAAGTTCTTGAAGTCTTATTTTTCCCGAAAGCTTCCAGAGATCCGAAGAGGAGACGGAGTGGGGCCACGAGGGCCCCACACACCAGGGCGGCGTGGCCCAGCCCCTGGCCGCGCCCCCTATGTGTGAGGACGCCTCGGTTCACTTCTGACGATGCCCCTTCGCCTATAAAGACCCCCCGACGGGAAAAACCTAAGTACCCCGATCAATTTTCCAGAAACACATCGCGATCCATCGCCGTCGTCGACCCGAGATTGGGAGGGTCCAGAAGCTCTTCCCGGCACCCAGCCGGAGAGGGGAATCGCCACCGGAGGTCTTCTTCATCGCCATGCTTGCCTCCAGAGCGATGAGTGAGTAGTCTACCTTAGACTATGGGTCCATAGCAGTAGCTAGATGATTATCCTCTCCACCATGTGCTTCATGTTTAGATCTCATGAGCTGCCCTACATGATTGAGATCACCGTTATGTAATTCTACATGTTTAGTTTATTGGGATCCGATGAATATTGGTGTTATGATTGAGTTGCTATACTAAAATATATCTTATGTTATCTCTATGTTGTTTATGATCTTGCATGCTCTCCGTTGTTAATAGCTATCTTGGCCGAGTAGTTGCTAGCGACTCCAAGAGGGGGTATTTATGCTCGATAGTGGGTTCATGCCTCTATTTAATCTGGGGGAGTGACAGAAACCTCTAAGGTTGTAGATGTGCTATTGCTACTAGGGAGAAAAAAACATTCGTATGCTCGAGGGCATATGCTTTGTTTACATTACACACTTTGCTTAATGCAATTATCTGTTGTTCGCAACTTAATACTCATGGGGTGTTCGGATGATATCCCCGTGAGTGGATTATTAGTCATAGATGCAGTTGGATGGCGGTCTATGTATTTTGTTGTAATGCCCAGAGTAAATCGCATAGTGATCTTCTTGACATATCATATTGTCTTTATTCTATCAATTGCTCAACTGTAATTTGTTTACCCAGCATATGCTATTTATCTTATGGAGAGACACCACTAGTGAACTGTGGACCCCGGTCCTATTTCCATCATATTGCTATCACATGTTTACTTTACTCGCACTGTTTACTTTACTCGCATACTTCTACTATTTTCCACTCGATACGCTCATACCCTTTGTTTTAAGCAAACCGGTGAGATTGACAACCTCATCGCAAGTTGGGAATAAAGTATTTGGTTATGATGTGTGCAGGTTCCACGTTGCTACTGGTTGAAGACGAGACAATAAGTATCGTTAACGGCACCCTTGTTGGAGTGCTATTAGGCCAGTCTGCATCACCTTCAGTCGTATTGTCTTTTCTTCTCCTGAACGATTAAACCTTGGTTTCTAACTGAGGGAAAAGCTTGCTGCTGTGCTCATCATACCTTTCGCTTGGGGTTCCCCAACTGCCTGGTGATAATCATCATCATCAACTACACGCCAGTCATCAAGCCCTTTTTCTGGCGCCGTTGTCGGGGAAGAAAAAGAAGACCTTTGCAAGGGGAGTTTTTCGCACGCACATCCTTTACTTTGTTTTATTGTTTTGCTTTACTTTATTTATTTTTACCTGCATCGTTTTATCAAAAACCCAAAAAAATAGAATCCTTGATAGTTGTTTTTACTTGTCTACTTTTAGTTTTGCTGAAATGGCTAATCCTGAAAACACCAAGTTGTGTGACTTTACTAGCACAAACAATAGTGATTTTATCTGCACTCCTATTGCGCCACCTGCTCCTGCTGCAAACTTTTATGAGATTAAGCCTGCTTTATTGAACCTTGTTATGAAAGAGCAATTTTCTGGTGCTAGTACTGAAGATGCTGCAGCTCATCTCAACAATTTTGTTGAGCTATGTGGGATGCAGAAAAATAAGGATGTAGAAAGTGATATTATTAAGCTCAAGTTGTTTCCTTTTTCTTTGAGAGGAAAAGCTAAGGATTGGTTGCTATCTTTGACTAAGAATAGTATTGATTCATGGACTAAGTGCAAGGATGCTTTCATTGGTAGATATTATCCTCCTGCTAAAATTATATCTTTGCATAGCAATATTATGAAGTTTAGTCAATTTGATAATGAACATGTTGCTCAAGCCTGGGAAAGAATGAAATCTATGATAAAGAATTGCCCCACTCATGGACTGACTACTTGGATGATTGTCCAAACTTTTTATGCAGGACTGAATTTTTCTTCAAGGAACCTACTTGATTCAGCTGCTGGCGGCACTTTTATGTCCCTTACCTTGGGCACCGCAACAAAGCTACTTGACAATATGATGGTAAATTACTCCGAATGGCACATCGAGAGAGCTCCACAAGGTAAGAAGGTAAATTCTATTGAGGAAACCTCTTCCTTGAGTGATAAGATTGATACCATTATGGCTATGCTTGCTAATGATAGGACTCATGTTGATCCTAATAATGTTCCTTTAGCCTATTTGGTTGCTCAAGAAGAGCATGTTGATGTGAACTTTATTAGAAACAATAATTTTAACAACAATGCTTATAGGAACAATTTTGCTAGTAACAATTATAGGTCGTATCCTTCTACCAATAGTAATGGTTATGGTAACTCTTATGGTATTTCCTCCAACAACACTAGGGCCGCGCCCTCTAAACTTGAAGTCATGCTCAAAGACTTCATGGTAAAACAATCTGCTTTTAACAAGTCTATTGAGGAAAAGTTAGGCAAAATTGATATCCTTGATTCTAAAGTTGATAGCCTTGCTCATGATGTTGAACTTATGAAATTAAAAGTGTTGCCTAATGATGTGAAAGAGAACAATGTTTTTGCTACCTCTAATGCTATCCAAGTTGGAATTGATAAAAATATTAGATTGTTAGCAGAATTGCATGCTAGATGGGAAAGAGAGGATGAGATTGCTAGGATTATGAAAATTTGTACTATTACTACCTCTAATGATGTTGTTCCTAATGCTATCAATCCTCTTACTTTGATTGGTGTAGAGAAAACTCCCACTCCTTGTGTTAAAAAGCCTAAAACTGCTAAAACTTTTTCTCAAAAAAGTGCTGAAATTTTTTGGAGTGTAGGAGATGATAGCTCTATTTACTTTAATGATTTTGATGTTGATGGCTGCAATATATCTAAAGTAATTTTGTTCTTGCAAAAGCTTGCTTTGACTCCCAATTTTAGTTCTTTAAATATTGCTTTTACTAAGCATATTACCAATGCTCTCATGAAAATTAGGGATGAAAAATTGCAGCAAAAAGCTTCTGTTCCCAAGAAGTTAGAAGATGGTTGGGAACCCATCATTGATATGCATGTTAATGGTTTTGATTGCCATGCTTTATGTGATCTAGGTGCTAGTATTTCTATTATGCCTAGAAAAATTTATGACATGCTTGATTTACCTCCACTTGAAAAGTCTTATTATGATGTTCCTATTGTTGATGTTGCTAAGAAGAAACCTTTGGGAAGGATTAATGATGTTCTTATTATGGTTAACAATAACCTTGTTCCCATTGATTTTCTTGTTATGGACGTTGAATGCCATGCTTCATGTCCTATTATTTTGGGAAGACCCTTTCTTCGAACTGTAGGTGCCATCATTGATATGAGAGAAGGCACCATCAAATATCAATTTCCACTCAAGAAAGGTATGGAACACTTCCCTAGGAAAAGAAAGAAATTACTTTTTGACTCTATTCTTAGAGCAAATTATGAGCTTGATGCTTCATCTCTTGATGTTACTTGATTCGCAGTTTTCTGCGCCTAGCTCAAAGGCGTTAAAGAAAAGCACTTTTGGGAGATAACCCAATGTTTTCTTTACAGTAATGTTTATTTTATTTGAGTCTTGGAAGTCATTACTACGTAATGACCTCTCCTTATCATTTTTATTTCATTGTTGTGCCAAGAGAAGCCTCTAATTTGAGTGAGGTAAAGATTTGGGGATGTTGCTGTCCTGAAACTATTTTCAGTGCTGCACCGTAAAAATTCGTGAAAATTCTCTGTATATCTTTTGGACCTGCGATTTCTTGTGCATATGCCCCAGGTTATATCCAAACTTTCATTAGTTGAACACTTTTTGATTTGAGCAACAAAAAATCCCTTAAAAATTCGACCTTTGTCAGCTGTTCTGTTTTGACAGATTTCTGTCAATATTTGTGTTTGCCGCTTTATCGCTTTCTTTTTGAGTTCTTTTGATCACGGAACTTTTGGGGAAGTTGCTACAGTAGTATATACTTTATATGTGGTGGTTTTGGGTTGAAACCTGAAGCAAAAGAGTTTGATTATATGTTATGCTCACACTAATGTTGCTAATAGATTTGTGTTTAGTTTTGTATGAGGGAAGTTTTCAAGTGTAGGGATTGAAGAATGATGAGATGAGTTGAATAATAGACAAAAGCTCAAGCATGGGGATGCCCATGCATCACCCCAATAAATATCCAAGAAGTACAAGCGTCAAAGCTTGGGGATGCCCCCGAGGCACCCCTTCTTCATCGGCAAAAATCAGGTCACCTTTCAAGACACTATATTTTTATTGCTTTATACACTATGCATTTTTCTTGGAGCGTCAGTTATTTTAGTTTTCATTATTAGTTTAGTTTGTTTGCTGCAATAAATGGTTAGACCCCAACAAATTTCTTTTGGAGAAGTTGCCTTGCTTTGATGTCTACGCACTTCTATTCTTGTAGACACTTGTTGGGCCTCCAAGTGCAGAGGTTTGTAGAACAGCAGCAAGTTTCCCTTAAGTGGATCACCCAAGGTTTATCGAACTCAGGGAGGTTAGAGGTCAAAGCTATCCCTCTCAAGCAACCCTGCAATTACGATACAGAAAGTCTCTTGTGTCCCCAACACACCCAATACACTTGTCAGATGTATAGGTGCACTAGTTCGGCGAAGAGATAGTGAAATACAAGTGGTATGGATGATTATAAGTAGCAAACGTGATGTGAAATAAATATCGCTGCGAGCAAACAAGTAACAAAATAGCAAGTAAACGATGTGCAATGCTTGGAAACAAGGCCTAGGGATCATACTTTCACTAGTGGACACACTCCCAACAATATAACATGATTGAACAAATAAACAACTTCTCTCCACTATGGTACTCTGAATTACTCTCCTATTGAATAACACTAATCATTGCGTAGTGGCTACGGAAGCACCCCTTAAAGTTCATCAAGTACTTGACAAACACCACTCATAGAGACATCCAAATCAGATCACAATTCAAGATAGAAATCATCGCAACTTAGACCAAGTACTAACACGGTGCACACACTGTCAACATTACACTATGAAAGGAGGAATAGATCACTCAATACTATTATAGTAACAATTATTCTCATAATCCACAAGAGATCACAATCATAGCCTAAACCAAGTACCACCATGATGCACGCACTGTCACCGTTACACCATAGCAGGAGGAATAGATTACTTTAATAATCACCACTAGAGTACACATAACATCTGAATAATAACATCTATTTGTTCAACATGATACAAAGCTCACGATCACATAAAGATCACATCATGGGAGAGAGAGGTGAACCACATAGCTACCGGTAGAGCCCTCAGCCCCGGGGATGAACTACTCCCTCCTCATCATAGGAGACAACAAGGTTGATGGAGATGGCGGTGAGGTCGATGGAGACGGCGGAGACGGCGATGGAGACCGATGGAGATGGCTCCGGGGGCACTTCCCCGTCCCGGCAGGGTGCCAGAACAGAGACTTCTGTCCCCCGAAATTCGTCAGCGATGGCGGCGGAGCTGCGGAACTCTTTCTGGAAAATTGCCGAATCCCCTAGGGTTTTCCGTCCCGAGGCTTTATATAGGCGAAGGGGCAATGTCAGAGAAGGGCCAGGGCCTCCTCACACATGGGTGGCGCGACCAGGGGCCTGGCCGCGCCACCTGTGTGTGTGGGGCCCCTGTGGCCCACCTCCTACTCCTCTTCGGATCTCTGGAAGCTTCCGGGCAAAATAAGACTTCAGGATGTGGTTTCGTCCAATTCCGAGAATATTTCCTGTGTATCACTCTGAAACACAAAAATAGCAGAAAACAGGGAACTGGCACTGTGGCACTTCGTTAATAGGTTAGTTCCGGAAAATGCATAAAAATGCCACTAAGTGTAACAAAACAATAGGCAAATGGTGTAAAAACAAGCATGGAGCATCAAAAATTATATATACGTTGGAGACGTATCATGCTTTCCATTTGCCAACAACGCTCTAGTTTTCACTCTTATCAAAAACCGAGTGTTCTTCTTTTTTTGCTACTGCTTTTGGTTTTCATTTTCGCCTTGATTTGCATTCAGATCTTCTTATATTTATTTATTTATCAAGGTGTATTTTTGCCTCTGAACCATGCTGGTTTTCCTCAAAAGAGTTGGATTAAAAAAGTTTGAATGGTGTTGGAAAAGAGAAAAAGCTTTGTGCAAAAAAGTGGTACAAGAAGGAGCTTGTGTAGACTGCGGCTTAGGCTTTTTCATGTCATGCTTGATGTCTTTTTGATAGTATGCTTAGTGATTTTTGCTGTAGCATGACTTGTCTCAAATAACTGAGATTGTTTAATGAGCCTTTGAAAAAATCATGCGTTGTTTTAATTGTTTGGAAGCATTATTTTGGTTTTCTCCTTGATGCTTTATTTGGGTTGACTTGGCGCATGCTCACACATGTTAGACTCATAAAAAGTCGCCAATAGCCTCTATGATCATTTAGTTTTTGACTTTTGATGACATCTTATGCTTCTTTTAATGTCGCTTTGTCACTTTGCATGATTATGGCCGTTATTGCTCTCTTAGTTGGTCGATCCCAGTCTTTTGCTAGCCCTCGCCTTGTACTGAGTATGAGCTCTACTCGTGCATCCAACTCCTAAAAACCAAGTTTGTCAAAGTGTCCACCATACATACCTATTAGCAATTTGCTATTCCAAGTAAATTTGACTTGCTTTTATTTACTCTTCAAATTAAACTCTTATCAGTGTTGTGCGAAAATTGGTCAGTAAAGCTCTCACGAACCGGAAGGCACACTTTACTTTTTCTTGTTAGTAAAAATTTGACATTGTGGTCTCTTATGTTGAGTTGTTATGCTTACAAGTTGTAAGTTGGAGACTAGCCCAGCCATGCCGTCGTGGGCAAGCTTTCAACATTGCACTTCTTATTTGAGTTGATATCATGATCTTTTGTTTATGGATGCCCGCGATGTGAAATGAATTGAGAATCTTGCGGGGATCATGGAGTTTGTAGATGTGTTAGGGAAACGCCTGGGCCGCCAATCTAAGCCATGCATAATTCATGGTGGAAATTTGCAGCATACCCATAGTGGACATTCAACGACGCATCTCAAAATAAAAAGCTAAACAAATGGTAAATAAAAGAGATGTTGAGGTGTTCATTGTCTGCTTGTCCTATCATTTTGATGTGGGCTTGTTCCATGTCATCGGGCACAGAGGTACCCCATTGGCGGTTCTCGATGATACGCATATACTTACAATGACAAGATCCTTGCTTGGGACTCTAAGTAAAGTAGCATGAGGTTTGGGCACTCGTATTCACGGGACACGAGGTTTTCAACTTATGATTTTTCAAGCATATGCATCATAACTGCTCTCACATTAACTTTAACCATTCAAGATGCTTATGATGGGGGCAATGAGAGCTCAAAGCCGGTAATTACCATAATTTTTGAAGGTTATTAAACTTGCAATCACTGCTTCCCTCCGCGAAGGGCCTTTCTTTTACTTTTATGTTGAGTCACCACCTTCTATCTTTATGCACCATTAAGAGAGCATAGTTGTCATTCTTAGTATAATGTGCATTGTTCCAAAGTTTTTATTGATTGATTCATATTGTTTGTTTCACTTATTCTCAAATTATTTGTATCTAGTCGCCCTCTTAAACTTGAAGGTGTCCTATGCATTTATGTTTTGCTCTCCATGAAGGACAAGCTGAAAACCATTTGTATGTTTTTTTATGATTTGAACATATGTTTGACTTTTATTGTTTCATTTTCATGATCTTTTGTTTGTGTTCAGTTGCATGTTATAACATGGTTGCTAAGTTCTTATTGTCAAGATTATATCTTTCATGCCCATGTTTTAAGTTCTTTTGATCCCAGCTCACAATGCTTACATATATGATCAAGATTGTGTAGGTGTATGTCACCTCAAAAATTATTTCTTTTGTTATCACTTACCTACTCGAGGACAAGCAGGAGTTAAGCTTGGGGATGCTGATACGTCTCCAACGTATCCATAATTTTTGATGCTCCATGCTTGTTTTTACACCATTTGACTAATGTTTTGTTACACTTCGTGGCACTTTTATGCATTTTCCGGGACTAACCTACTAACAAGTCGCCACAGTGCCAGTTCTCTGTTTTCTGCTATTTTTGTATTTCAGAAAAGCTACACAGGAAATATTCTCGGAATTGGACGAAACAAGTTCCTGAAGTCTTATTTTTCCCGGAAGCTTCCAGAGATCCGAAGAGGAGACGGAGTGGGGCCACGAGGGCCCCACACACCAGGGCGGTGCGGCCCAGCCCCTGGCTGCGCCCCCTATGTGTGAGGACGCCTCGGTCCACTTTGGACGATGCCCCTTCGCCTATAAAGACCCCCCGATGGGAAAAACCTAAGTACCCCTATCAATTTTCTAGAAACACATCGCGATCCACCACCGTCATCGACCCGAGATTGGGAGGGTCCAGAAGCTCTTCCCGGCACCCTGCCGGAGAGGGGAATTGCCACCGGAGGTCTTCTTCATCGCCATGCTTGCCTCCGGAGCGATGAGTGAGTAGTGTACCTTGGACTATGGGTCCATAGCAGTAGCTAGATGGTTGTCCTCTCCACCATAGGCTTCATGTTTAGATCTCATGAGCTGCCCTACATGATTGAGATCACTGTTATGTAATTCTACATGTTTGGTTTGTTGGGATCCGATGAATATTGGTGTTATGATTGAGTTGCTATACTGAAATATATCTTATATTATCTCTTTGTTGTTTATAATCTTGCATGCTCTCCATTGTTAGTAGCTATCTTGGCCGAGTAGTTGCTAGCGACTCCAAGAGGGGGTATTTATGCTCGATAGTGGGTTCATGCTTCTATTTAATCTGGGGGAGTGACAGAAACCTCTAAGGTTGTAGATGTACTGTTGCTACTAGGGAGAAAACAACATTCGTATGCTCGAGGGCATATGCTTTGTTTACATTACACACTTTGCTTAATGCAATTATCTGTTGTTCGCAACTTAATACTCATGGGGTGTTTGGATGATATCCCCGTGAGTGGATTATTAGTCATAGATGCAGTTGGATGGCGGTCTATGTATTTTGTTGTAATGCCCAGAGTAAATCGCATAGTGATCTTCTTGACATATCACGTTATCATTATTCTATCAATTGCCCAACTGTAATTTGTTTACCCAGCATGTGCTATTTATCTTATGGAGAGACACCACTAGTGAACTATGGACCCCGGTCCTATTTCCATCATATTGTTATCACCTGTTTACTTTACTCATACTGTTTACTTTACTCGCATACTTCTACTGTTTTCCACTCGATACGCTCATACCCTTTGTTTCAAGCAAACCGGTGAGATTGACAACCTCATCGCAAGTTGGGAATAAAGTATTTGGTTGTGCTGTGTGTAGGTTCCACGTTGCTACTGGTTGAAGACGAGACAAAAGTATCGTTAACGGCGCCCTTGTTGGAGTGCTATTAGGCCAGTCTGCATCACCTTTAGTCGTATTGTCTTTTCTTCTCCTGAACGATTAAACCTTGGTTTCTAACTGAGGGAAAAGCTTGCTGCTGTGCTCATCATACCTTCCGCTTGGGGTTCCCCAACTGCCTGGCGATAATCATCATCATCAACTACACGCCAGCCATCAACAACTGGGAGGGCCGCTCAGCTCCCAAGCGCTCCTTCGACGAAACCCTCCCGCTGGAGGAGCGGCAGGTGGACACGCTCTTGGAGGGAGAGATACACCTCCTTCTCGAGTGCAGGGCCAGGCAAGGTGAGCTCTCTCCTCCCAGACTGCTTGAGGCAGGGCGCTTCGAGGAGGAGGGTTCCCGTTTCCAGCAAGGTGGTGCCTGATGGCGCGGTGATGGTGTGCAAAATTAATGAAGTAAATGACCGGCCAGTTGGAAAATCCCAAGAGCAAGGTGTGATGAATATAGCAGCAAGTTTTTCCCTCAGTAAGAAACCAAGGTTATCAATCCAGTAGGAGGACGAAATACAACTGAAGGTGATGCCCACTAGCTGCGTGATGCTCTAACAAGGGCACCATTAATGATTACTTGTTAGCGCGTCTTCAACCAGTAGCAACGTGGAACCTGCACACAACACAACCAAATACTTTGTTCCCAACTTACGATGAGGTTGTCAATCTCACCGGTTTGCTTGAAACAAAGGGTATGAGCGTATCGAGTGAAAAGCAATAGTAATATGCGAGTAAAGTAAACAGGTGATAGCAATATAAAGGAAATAGGACCGGGATCCACAGTTCACTAGTGGTGTCTCTCCATAAGATAAAACAATACAAGCTGGGTAAACAAATTACAGTTGGGCAATTGATAGAATAAAGACAACGTGCATATGATGAGAGGATCACTATGAGATTTACTCTGGGCATTACAACAAGATATATAGACCGCCATCCAACTGCATCTATGACTAATAATCCACTTGTGGCGAATCAATCCGAGAACTCCACAAGTATTAAGTTGCGAACAACAGATAATTGCATTAAGCAAAGTGTGTAATGTAAACAAAGCATATGCCCTCGAGCATATGAATATTGTTTCCCCCCTAATAGCAACAACACATCTACAACCTTAGACATTTCTGTCACTCTCCCGGATTAAATAGATGCATGAACCCACTATCGAGCATAAATACCCCCTCTTGGAGTCACTAGCAACTAGTTGGCCAAGATATCTACTAACAACGGAGAGCATGCAAGATCATAAACAACATAGAGATAACAAAAGGTAAATTTCAGTACTTCAACTCAAGCATAACACCAATATTCATCGGATCCCAACAAACCAAATATGTAGAATTACATAACGGTGATCTCAATCATGTAAGGCAGCTCATGAGATCTAAACATGAAGCACATGGTGGAGAAGACAACCATCTAGCTACTGCTATGGACCCATAGTCCAAGGTAGACTACTCACTCATCGCTCCGGAGGCAAGCATGGCGATGAAGAAGACCTCCGGTGGCGATTCCCCTCTTCGGAAGGGTGCTGGGAAGAGCTTCTGGACCCTCCCGATCTTTGGGTCGACGGCGGCGGCGGATCGCGATGTGTTCTGGAAAATTGATCGGGGCTTTAGGTTTTTCCCATCGGGGGGTCTTTATAGGCGAAGGGGCATCATCAGAAGTGGACCGAGGTGGTCTCACACATAGGGGGCGCGGCCCAGCCCCTGGCCGCGCCGCCCTGGTGTGTGGGGCCCTCGTGGCCCCACTCCATCTCCTCTTCGGTTCTTTGGAAGCTTCGGTGAAATTCTGGGCGACTGGCTTTGGTTTCGTCCAATTCTGAGAATATTTCCTGTGTAACTTTTCTGAAACACAAAAATAGCAGAAAACAGAGAACTGGCACTGTGGCGACTTGTTAATAGGTTAGTTCCGGAAAATGCACAAAAGTGCCACAAAGTGTAACGAAACACTAAGCAAATAGTGTAAAAATAAGCATGGAGCATCAAAAATTATGGATACGTTGGAGACGTACCAGTGCCTACCCAAGAGCTGGGGAGGGCGGCGCGGCCTCTCGACAACCGAGGCGTAAGGTTGTTTCCAGCAAACCTAAGTACCGGCCGCAGGTGGAGACGTCGGCGTCGTCGTCTCAGCTGCCTTCCACTGGTGGTTCGTCGCAGTCCGGTGTGCTGCAAGTCGATCCAGTGGGATCCAAACCAGTGATCACCTGCTTCAACTATTCTAAGCCGGGCCACTACCAATCTAACTGCTTGGGTCCTCCACACTGCGCTATCTGTGAGGTCGACGGACACACGACGGGCATGTGTCCGGCGGCAAACAAATCCCCGGAGCTCAAATGGTTTGGCTTTGCGATTTACGGGAAGGGCTTTTATGCCATAGATAATGTGTCCCCTCTCCCTCTGGTACAACCTGAGAACCTGGCGTACGTTCTGGTTGATGATCCCAAAGCTAATGTGGAGGTTCTGGAAGCTGGTCTCAAAAAGCTGGTCTGCGAGGAATGGGATTGGTGTTTGCAACGTCTCAATGAGACGGATTACTCGGTGGTCTTTCCCAATGCTGCCAGCCTGAACCTCTGCAAGAATGCTGCTGATCTTGCCCTCCCCGGTAGTAAGATTCGCATCATAGTCTTCGATTCCATCTGCACTCCTCCTGGCGCACCGTCTCCCTTGACAGAGGTCTGGGCTCATGTTCATGGTCTTCCTCCCTACCTCCTAGAGACAGAGCGTCTTAGGGCGGCCCTGGGGATGGTTGGGAATCCGATCAAGGTGGATCCGATCTCCCTTTGCAAGGAGCCCAAGGCGGTTCGGGTGCAGTTCCTGATCCATGTGCCAGTGTTACCTAAGTTAGCGGTGAATCTGTTTGTGAATGGGAAGGGCTTCAAAGTGCTTGTGGTGCCGGACTCCCCTCTGCCAGTGAATAACGGTGATTCTCCTCCTCAGCCGCCGCGCCAAGATAAAAACAAAGACAAGGATGATGAGGAAGACAATGATGCAACTGACCACAATGACTCTGATAGCCACTGGAAGAGAAGGAAAACCAAGGTGGCCGAGTCGGCCCCTTTTGCTGAGCCTAAAGCGAAAGCCCCTGCTAAGCAAGCAGCTCCCACCTCTGCCGTTCTGAAATCTGCTAGACCTAAAAAGGCTCGGGTCAAGCCTCCTAAGAAGAAGGGGACGGCTAGTGCCCCGGTCTCTGAGGTGCCGGTGCTGCAGGTTCCTTCGCCCTCCTCAGCTCCTGCTCCGCGCATCTGTCAGTATGGCTCCAACCTGAGTTCAGGCATCTGCTCCGCGCATCTGTCACTATGGCTCCAACCTGAGTGCAGGCAAATCCTTCGCCAAGAAGCTTGATGAGGCTGTTTCTCCCTCTCTCCATGAATCCCCTCTTCCTATTTCGTCCGATGAGGAGCCCTTTGTGCATCCTGGGAAGGCTCGCAACCTTTCTGCCACGGAACGAGAGGAGATCGGTTGGGTTAGCCCAGATGACGAGGACTCTGAGCACGAAACTCTTGCCCAGAAATGCAAGAAGCTCAAGGTTGGCCGTGGATTTGAGGGGGTGGCAAAAAAGCTGGATCTGGCTTCGGAGGCGTCGGTGGGGCTCGCTGTGTCTAAGGGGAAACGCTCGGTGGTAGTGGCTGCTCATCCTTCTCCTTCCAAAGATGCTTCCACTCCTTCTAAGCTCTCCAAGTCTGGCTCTGCGGCCTCGACGATCACGTCTGTCACTCCTACGTCTAGTATCCGTCGCAGCGAGAGGAAGAAGGGGTAGGACAAGGAATCCATGCTGGAGAAGGCTATGCACATTTAGGAGAACAAGGACTCCCCAGCTATGGAGGCCGCTACTGAGGAGCAAACTTGCGGATAAGCTGGACATCTTGCTGGAATTGCTGCGATCTCTCTACTTGCGGTCCAGGACTGCGCCGACACCGTATAGTTGTACCACTGCTATGCTACTCTAATATCGTTTGGCAAGTGTTGCCTTATGTGTGTTTGCCCCTGTGTGGGCTGGTGTTGTAATGGTTTAAACTCGCTGGTTGTATGTGAACCTGTTACAGGGCTTTATTAATTTAAAGTCGGACAATGTTGCCTTTTATCTTTAAAAAAAAAAAAAATTGTATGTGTGTTAGCGGAATGAGATCGAAATGTTTGGGGTTCTGAACTAGAGCTTGATTACTTGAGGACGCTAGCCTTATTCGTGACCGTCCCATCTGCCATGGCAACCGAACCGAACATGCACGCCCCCGCTCTCTAGATCTGAAGCTGCCCGTAGCTTCCGTTCAAACATGTTGATTTCACGAATTGTTTAGGAGGGTTGTGACGCAGACGAAAGAAACGACGGAGCAACAGCAGTGTAGCCACGCCCAAGCAGGAGTCAGGAGAAACCGAACCGAACCGAACCGATCGAACCGAGCCGTGCCGTTGCAGAGAGAACCCGTCCAAATTGTGTGCCGCGGAGAGCATCAGCGAAGGCGCGCAGCACCTTACGCCCACGATAAAAATAAAGGAACTAAACAAGTAGAGGAAAGAGAGTTTAACAATCAGTGGAAAGCGCGTTTGAGGCCTGAGCCGAACCGAGAAACCGAGCAATGGCATCCTGTTGTATAAATCGCTCTTGCTTTAACCTTCCGATAAAACGCGAGCTAACTCGTCCAGTAGTTTTCCCATGAAGCAGAAGGGAATATAGCGGCAAATCGAACTGTAAGCGTGTGTCGCTCGCTCCGCTGGGCGCTCAGACTTCAGACCACCAAAACAGAGACAACTAGTTACTTGGTTAGCCCGCTTATATATTTTTGGTGTCTGTACTAATAGCTATTGCTACCATTTTCAATGTAAATATGCAGCCTAGTTTCTATATACTACTTTCTCCGTTGGAAAAGGTTGGTGAGGTAGTATAACTTTTTACTAAGTTAATCATCCAAAACCGTTTTGCGATCAGAGGGAGTACTAAATAAGTTGGTGGCTGGAAAACTTAAAACATAGAACAAGCTAATGTAACTATTTATTTATTTTAAACATTTAAAAATCATATTTTAAAGATTCAACAATTCTTTAAAAAAATCTGGAGGTAGCCCAGCCTCTACATGAAAATGATGCATATAGTCGTCTTTTATTTCAATTATTCAACGAAAGCCGGTAAAAAAGTCTTACAACGATCTTACAAACCGGAGTCACCAAACAAAGGTGTCAAAGCACCACCAAACTAGTACAAAGCTAGAAAAGTAGATGAGGCCTTGTGCCCCGTCCACCATTATCGCCGACTCCCAGGTAATATCTAAAGAAAGCGCTTTGTGTGCAAGCTCCAGTGTTCACCACCAACTCTATCACTAGCCTTCTTCAGAGTGTTAGACCAAAGCGAAAGCCCTCACCAAGCCTACCATCGATGCCACCATTGCTCCAGACCGTGTCCCCAACCTACACGAGCCCATCAAGCCACAGACGTCATCGAGGCACCGTTGCACCACGCCGTAGAGACTCGTCGTCGTATACGCGGTTGATGAACATCACTCCGCTGCTTGCCTCCATCAACCGGCGTTGATCCAAAAATGATGCGCTCAAGAGGTAGAGTGATGTCAAAGCAGCGTCATCGTCCGATCCGGGATAGCCAGATGTGGGGTTCCCCTCGGAGCAGCACCGTAGACGAAGACTGCACAAGCGACGCCTTCAACAAGGTAATAGCATCGAGGACGCTGACATCGCGCGTCCAGACCAGGGTCAAGGCAAGATTTTAACCGGCAGCCTTGCCTCCCCAACTCGCAGCCGATACTATATGTGGGATCATCCACACTAGCTGGCTGACCACCTCCAACGGAGGAGGAAGCCACCTCCGCCATTGTCCGGGCTAAAACCTCAGCTTCCTCACGCTACAAGACCAGTCTAGAGGCCCTCTTGGTTGCCAACCATTGTTTGGGTATGTACCTTAACATACCTTTGTATCGGTTTTGGTCAGTTTTCCTTATAAACTGGCCACTTCCATTTCTTCTTAATAAAAAGGCAGTTGCCGGTTGCTCCAAAAAAAATATTAGAGAAGTAGGAGAACAACCGAGGGAGACTCTAGGTATGTTTTTCTCTCCAATTTTCTGTGTTTTCTATTTGAGACCAGCACCTCGCGAACTTGCATACATGGTTATTTTTATAGATTCGCAAGAAGTTTTCTTATTTGTGTTTGGAATTTACTTGCTATTTATATATATGCATAATACTAGCACACATGCCCGTGCATTGCACCGGGAAGTAAAGAAAATTATTTTTTCATAAATAACATCAGCACAATTCTAAATATCCTCAAATTCCATCAATTTACTGTTACTATCAGGTCTATCCATAGAAGTGAAATAGAACTGGAAACAATTTTTTATATGTGAATTTTGAGAAATTGATTTTAACTTTTATGTAGTCAGTGCATTGCCGGCCTCCGACAGATATGTCGTGTTTGGTTCATTAACCACCTTCAATTCTTTAGCTAGACTTAAATTTTCACCACACATTTTTGTTTTGCTTCCTTTCTTGTTTTCTTTCACCTACGCTGTCAAATGCACTATCATGGGATGTGGGCCAAATCATGTAAGCGAGCACGGGCACCATAATATGCGAGTCCACCTTTTGCTGCCGGAGTGCCATTGAAATTCAGCACATCTTCGACAATGGAAGATACTAGAACTCAAGGGAAACAACAATCAGGATACGTGAAGACTCAGACGTGCCCTGAGCGGACGTCCATGACCGTGAGAGCAAGACACCCACGTTTGGGGTGGTGGTGCATATACGAAGTAGATCCATCGTGCATACGCACAGAAGTCACCAACCTGGTCTGTGACTGTGGTCTGCATGCATGCATAAAACCACTCAGCTCATATAAGCTACCAGCAAGCTAGCACGAACGTATCAGCTTAGCTAGCACATGCACGCACTTGCACAGCTTTGTCTAGCCGTTCAGGGTCTCCGCCACCGAACACTGACGGTAGTAGTGTAGCTTGTCGATGCCCTTCTACTATATGAATTTCCATCTGCTGATGCAGCCATGGGCGCACGCACACGAAAACATGCCGACATGCACAAACGACGGCGGCCGTAGTCCAAGAGGACAACCTCGCGGTGGGGATGATCAGCATGGCAGCACGCACTGTGTTCAGTGAGGTTGTAGAGGTCGTTGGGGTTCTAGCTATGGCACCGACGGCGGTGGCTAGGTTTACGCGCGCTCCACAGAGACAGCTTCTCGTCTACAATCACAAATCGAAGATGAAGTGGGCGATGGCGGCGAGGCGAGAGGAGGTGTTAGGCCTAAGTCCCAGGCGGCTTGACTTAAGGGGTGCCAAGGTGCGGCTTTTATTGAAGCGATCGATAAGAGAGGATGGAATTCGTGATGGATTAAGTTTCAAATACTATACTTTGTACTTTTCTGCACGACCAAACGGAGGATGTAAGACGTATGTTGCGTGCTTGGTCAGGATAGCCCTTTCTATACCAAAACTGATCAAATCGTATTTTTAATGGATTCCAACGCAACACACGAAACCTGCAGAGGCGTGTATGGACGAAACATAAAAAACGCAAATAAATCGAACAATTTTTTCAGTTACCGGTGGCATTGAGGGTAATATGTAGTTTGGTAAAGAGTTTTTTACTTACTAGTGTCATTGAAGGTAATATGTAGTTTGATGGAAGAATATATCGGTTCAAAAAAATGTTGGATGAACGGTTCAAAAAAAATGTTGGACGAACGAACCATGGAAACCTTACGTCCTTTATTATTAGGTATATATATATAGATAAATCCGTTCCTTTTATGTAAAATGCCATTTCTATTTCCATTTTCCTCTCCGTTTCTTTTGTCCTCAGAAACGAACGGAATGCATACGCAAGTTAAAGTTCCCGCAGAGCACTTCCCACTGCCAAGGCGACCCCACGGTCCACTCAGCACAAGTAGTTCCCCACATGTCAGAGATCCTCACCGTACCAGTCTCCCCTCAGTCCCATGCCTCTAGCAGAATCTGAGACGTCCATACGCAAACCAACGGACTGGATACCTCCTAATGGCGTGCTCTCTCGGGGAACGGATCCAACTGACAAGCTCACCGATTCCAACACGCCAAACCCTCACCGGCGATGGCCTCCGCCGTCCTCGCCGGCCGGCGCGGGCCGCACCACCACTGGGGAGAGAATCACGCGCCGCTAACCACGCCCCTGGCCCTCGCCCCCAGCCCTAACCCCGGCCGCCATGCCCTCCTGCGCGCCGACACCTCGAAGCCACCGCCACCGGCGCTGGCCTTGCCGTCGGACGGGTACCTGACATTCTGTCCGGCGGGTCTGTCCCACCGCGAGGCCGCCGCGCTCGGGGAGCGCCTCAATGCCGAGCGGGGCCAGGTTCGCTCCCTCCTCTCCCGCATCGACACGTGGCAGCACGAGATGGAGCAGCAGCAGAAGGAGGACCTCCCCCCGCCGCTGGCAAAGCTCCGAGCGGCAATGGGGAAGCGGTGCACGCAGATCCTGGCCAAGCTGCAGAAGGACAAGCGGAGCATCTGGTTCAAAACGCCCGTGGAAGTCGAGCTCCTGGGACTCCACGACTACCACGCCGTCATCAAGCACCCCATGGACCTCGGCACCGTCAAGGCCACCCTCGCCGCCAGGAAGTACCCCTCGCATGACGCCTTCGCCGCCGACGTCCGGCTTACCTTCTCCAACGCGCTGTGGTACAACCCGGTGGGCCACGACGTCCACACCTTCGCCGGCGACCTCCTCGCCTCGTTCGAGAAGATGTACAGGGCGGCCGTCTCTTGGTTCGAGGAGGAACGCAGGCGCCTTGGGCCACCGAAGCCACTGAAGACGGAGCGGCCACCGCCGGTGGTCCCATCACAGGTGAAGCCGAGGGTGGTGAAGATGCCGAAGCCGAAGGCACGGGAGCCGAACAAGAGGGAGATGAGCTTGGATGAGAAGAACATTCTTAAGGTAGGGCTGGAGTGCTTGCCTGAAGAGAAGATGCATAACGTGCTGCAGATTGTGCGGAAGAGGAGTGTCAACAATCCAGAGCAGGTTGGGGATGAGATTGAGCTCGATATTGAAGAAATGGACATCGAAACACAATGGGAGCTTGATCGGTTAGTCAGCAACTTCAAGAAGGCACTCAACAAAAGCCGACGAGCTGCGATGATGAATGGGGACACTGCTGAGGTTGGCGATACTGCTGGTGCTGAAGCTGTGAATGGTGTTGTGTTTACATTGGTTGACAATGCTGATGTGGTAATGGCTGTATATTGTTCTTGTTTGCAGTTAGTGGATATGCAAATTGGACTCTCATGTGTGTTGTTCTGTTTTGTTATTTTATAGGAGAGCGAGAATCCTGAGAAGGTGACTGTACTAGCTAAGCAGGTGGATGAGTATGTGGATATTGAGGATGAGATGCCAACCGCGACTTATCAATCAGTGGAGATTGAGAAGGATGCTGAGGTCGTGAGTGTCTCTGTTGGTTCAGGCAGTGGCTCCTCATCATCCAGTGGTACTGTCAAACCCCCAGTATATGTTTCATAAACTGATGTTCTTGCATTGTTTCTCAATGGAATTTATTTACAGGTTCGGGGTCAGGGAGCTCAAGGGATAGCGCTTCAGAAGCTGGCAATACTCGTTCTCTGGTGTAGAGGAGGTTGTTCTGACAGTAGGATTTAAGTAGGTAGATGGTGTGAGTACATTGTTTATGGGATGGGCATGTGGGCCTAGATTTAGTTAATGTAGTTCCTAGTGGATGCTCTGGCTTTGTGGGTAATCTGGTAACTCAGCTGGACAATGTATATATAGGTGAAAAGTGGAGGGTACTGAGGGATGTGGTAGTTCATCTGGCCTTCTGATCTGAAGGTGGCTTTTGTATCGGTGTGTTTTCCATAGTACAAGTATGGCATCGGAATAAGAAGTTATGTACTCCCTCTGTCCCAGTTTGTAGGTTCTACACGTGTTCCTAGATCATTATTTTAATCAACATAATATAAGTTATATATTACAAAATATATATCACTGGAAACTTCAAACATTCTACTTTCTAATAGTATAATTTTTATATCATAAAATTTAGATTATATTTGTCAAAATAACGACCTAGGTATACGTGCAAGACTTATAAACCGGGACGGAGGGAGTACGAGTATTAGAATGGCATATGAATGATAAGTTTCAGCAGGCATACAAATTTGAGTTGACTACTACTTTTTGTCCCAGTGCTGTTACTTGATTTTAAACAATTGTCTGCTGTTTTATTATCTATGACAAGACGTTAAATTGCCATGTTATTATTGAGTATCTTGAAATTTTCCGGTTGCTTAAAGCTTTTCTTGATGGCTGTGGAAAATTCAGTACCAGGTGCAGGTGAACCGTTGCGATTTCTGGTAAGTTAGATTGTTTATGTTTGTGAGTAGTAAATTTAGTGCTCACTAATGTTCAGCTACTGTTTATTTGTCGAAATGATCAATGTAGTTTCAATGCTCTTGTGAGATGAGGTGCTGAGTTCGTCCCCCACAATTTAAGCGAAGAGTTGGCTGTTCTGCGTTCGTCTAAATGTTCGCTGAGGTAACTTATTCTGACCTTTTCTTTCTAATGTTTGATGAGAATTTTGTTTCTCTCACATTGCTGAACCATGGCTCCAGCATAGCTGCATGGGCTAGTAAGTTTGAAGAAAACAACTACCTTAAGTTCACAAAGCAAACAACCATCGAGAGAATGGCTCCAGATCAGGAGCAGCATTGTGTTAACTCTTAACTGTGAAGGTCAACATATTTGCTTAGCAGCATCCAAAAGATACGAAATGAAGACAAAATGAACTCGATAGAATGTGCCAAAATAGCATAATACGCACAATAGTGACATGCCGAATGAAAGGAAATCTAGTAAATCAGAGAGGACACTACATAGGTTGCAGGCTTGCATATTCAAACATAACAATTTACACACAGATTAGGTGTCTGCTGGTGAAAACCATCCGGACATCTTGTTGACCAACACTTCAGGTTAATCCCAACCAACGTATGCTTCTTTGTCTTGTTGATCGAACAGAAGCTAGCATCCCGTTCTCTGAAGTGCAATATTGTAGCTCCAGAGCATATGTGCATGGTGTAGCAAGGAATATTTGGCATAACTCATCTTTGTGTAACAAACAACAAAACACATATTCGGATTTTATCTCATGTAGTCTTCCCTGCAGTCAAGGAAATGATAATCAATCATTCCGTTTTAGTTGGTAAGACAAGATGAACAACAAACAGCGAAACATACCGGTTAACCTGTTACTATTCGATAAATGCTGAGCAGCTTGAATGCCTGCAGTGGCAGCTCGTTCTGAAATGAGCACACTTCACACTTCTGTGGATATGTGGCACTCGATTTAATCAGAAGCGACCCGACGATACATGCAGCCTGTTTAGAAAGATGGGCCTAACATGGTGTCCAGTAATCAATTCAACGACAGTTACTAATTTTGACATTTAGTTTGCTCGTTTCTAGCAGCCCGCATTGATCAGCTAGCTCTTCGCTGCACCACTCGATTTCCAGTTGTTCCAGCGAAAGTGGAAGGCCTGTTTCCGGCAGCCTCGAGATGCCCTCACAAGAGAATATCTTCAACCTCTCGAGGGACGGAAGGAGGTGCAGCCCTGCAGGAAGATCTACGAGATTATAACAACGATGAAATTCGAGCTCTTCCAGGGACTTGAGGAGCACAAGCGCTCTCCCTTGCTCCTCTGTTAGCACCGAACTTCGAAGTTTCAGGCGTCGGAGGGAGGTGAGGTGGTTGCAGAATGATGTCGTAAGAACAGACGGATAATCGATCTCGAGTGTTTCCAGCCGAGGGAGCAGCTCACATCCCTGCCTTGAAAAGCTCTCCAAACAAGGACCCAAGCAAGGGCAGTTGGATACTGCCAAATGCCTGACGCTGACAAAGGATTGCAAGCCCACTAGCGCGGTGAGCGATACACAGTCTACAATCGTCAGTTCTTCCAGTGCCGTGCATGAGCGCAGCTGTAGGGATTCCAAATCTAGGTCACATTCTACCTTTAGCCTTTTAAGGTTGGCGAGATCACTCGGCGGAAAGCATGGTTGCAGCGTTTCTTGGGACCACCTACCGATGGAAAGTTCCTCAAGTGATGTCGGGAGGAGCAATGTTCTGTTCGCCTGGTCATCATTTCCATCTTTATGCACCAAAGACGAGAACAGCTCGGGGCATTCCCAAATGCTTAGCTCCTGAAGGGAGGTAAATCTAGAAATGCCTTCCTCACCCCAGTTAAATGTTAGACGACGGCAGTTGCTAATAGTTATCTTCTTGAGAGAGGGCATGAGATTTAATGGCATGTGTACGAGCCCGTCTTGAGCTAACCCATTCAATGCGTCACATTGCTCTCCTGATGACGAGTCTTCCTCTTCTTCCGCTACCTTCAACTCCTCTAGGTGTGGCGCATGTCGCAGCAACAGAGATAGCCACTTCCCTGCTATTCCACATGACTCTATACTGAGACATTGAAGAGACGGGAAGGCTTTCCAATTCCCAGTTGTCACATCTTCAGTGGTATGCTCTGACGTCACATCTGAAGAGAAAAGTTCCTTGCACATGCTTATTTTCAAACTCTTTAAAGAGACGAGTTGACTAAACCCTTCCAACGAAAAATAACTTAGATTTTGGCAGCCCAATATTGTCATTGATTTGAGGTTTCTCAGATTATGGAACGCCAGGATTTTATCATCCAGTATCCTCAACTCATTAGACCATCGATAATAGTCATGGTCCCCAATATGGAGCTCTTCACTGGATGATCCCTTCATATATGGAAATGTTGAAACTCTCTTGACGAGTAACTTAAAACAGGTGGCTGAAGGTGGCAGGGGATCCAACACTTTTAGACGAGGGCAATCACGCAGAATTAATTTCCTAAGACCAGGCAACCATGACCTCTGCTCGATTTCGAGCGTATCATTGTTCTCAAATAGATCAAACGCCTTCAGTACTTCACAATTCTCGATCTGCAATACCCTTAAACTAGAGTTCAGACCCTCCACAGAAGTGCTTGAACATTTCACTAATTCCGGCATTTTAATCAAAACTAGCTCCTCCAGTGAAGGAACCAATAATTCTGTTACTTGCTGCATGCTGGTCAACTTCAGCTTTGTAAGAAATGGAAGACTTTCCAGAGATGGAAGCATTCTCCATCCTCTACAATCATCAAGATTAAGCGTCTGCAAGGAAGTAACTGAGATATTTTTGGCAAGCCAAGTTGGTGAGGTAGTACCATTATATCCCGATATATGTAAACACTTTAAGTCCATATGCGGCTCAAGGCCCTGAAGCACCTCTTCTGCTATTTCTGTAGTGGGGTCAGAACTTGGGCCACTTCCATCCATTGGTAAGAGCTCCTGTGGTGAGGTATCCTTCCAGGTCAAGTACAGCTTTTCTAAGTGAACTTTGTCTCCCAGCCGTGCCTGATTAGCCTCCTCCCGAGATTTAACTCTATCAAGCTGAGATAACCCAAGTTGTACAAGCTCGTTCATGGATCGGAGTTGTGTTATCTCAAAGCCGCTAGAACTCAACTGAACCTTAAAATCATGTAGCTCTTGAAGTGATGTCATGCTACCGATGTTAGCAATTGAAGAGTATACTCCATTTCCTGCGACAAGATGCCGCATGCACACCAGTTTGTGCATGCCATCAGATACAACAAGATCCGTGTTCGAGCCGACGTCTAATACTTGAAGATGAAGAAACTTTGTCAAAAATAATGGTAAAGCTCCATGCAAACCATCAGGCTCACGTTTTAGATAGCAAAGATGTGCAGGATTTCCCAAACTGCACAGCAGGGAATTAAAATCAGCACATGTAGCAGACATTTGCAGCTGGCGTAAATTCCGTGCCTTCTGCAAGATATCTTGGAGCAACTGTAGGAAGAAAGAGTCATAGTTCCCAAATAACACCATTGTCCTCAATTGGCTAACCGGAACTATATTTCTCAGATTTTCTTCAAACTTCTGCCGATATTTGCTGTTGTATGCAGAATCAAATACTATTGACAAATGGCGTATAGTTGGCAACATCTTATTACACTGTAGACCATCTATAGTTGCACATTCAGTCCTTGATATCATCCTCGCAAGATCGTGCATGATATCACACATAGAAAACCAATTTTGACTTCCTAAAGAGGATTCTTCTTCCTCTTCTTGTTCAACTTGCTGAAAGAATCCCAGGTTTACCAAATCAGTCAGATATTCCCATCCCCTCTCCTCCAAACTCTTAGTCAAACAGTTGATATTCACAAATCCCTGGGAAATCCAAATATAGACCAAATCCTTGCCAAAGAACTTATGTTTGTTAGGAAATATAGAACAATATGAGAAGCATTGCTGCAGATGGTACGGCAGCTGATCATAGCTAAGCTTCAAAGCAGGCATGATGCCTTCAACGAGTCCTAGTGATTTCCAATTTTCTTTCTGGAGAATGTTACTCCAATGATCAACGGTAATGCGTTCTTTTAATAGTGCCGCTACAGATACTGCTGTCAACGGGTTGCCCTTTAACTTCTCTGCTATTTTCAGTCCAATAGTGCCTAGTTTGCTAGGACCTTCATAGTTCCCACCACCAAATGCACATGATTTGAACAGTAACAAAAAATCATCGTGTTCCAAAGCACCTAACTTGACTGGTTTGAGTGTGCCTAACTTTTTCGCAACAGATAAACTCCTTGTTGTGACTAGAACCACAACCCCAGTACCCTGACCCGATATGAAAGGAGCCAACAATTTGTCCCAGCGGCAATCCTTCATGTCATCCCAGACATCATCAAAAATAATTAAAATCCTCTTTGAGTTTGCATGACTCTTCAAGATCTCCTGAAGCTTCGCAAAGCTGCTTATACCTTCATGTCTTTCTTGAGAAACAAAGTCTAACATGTCCCTTGTGAGTCTCACCTCATCAAAGTTATGGGACACCCAAACCCATATCCTATGCTGAAACTGACTTTCCACTTCTGGATCATTGTATACAAATTGAGCGAGAGCTGTCTTCCCAACACCTGCAATGCCTACAATAGGCAAAACCCTTACGCCATCAGATTTGTCTTCTAATATCAAGTTTCTAATGGAGTCCTTTTCTGCAACTCTCCCATACACTTCCCTCAGAACAAGGCTTGATGTTCTTAGGCGTTGATCTGAGGCTGTACTTGGGTGGTAATTTGAGCTTGAAAAAGAATCTGATCCATGTAGCTTGAGAACCTCACTAACTTCCTCACGGATGTTTTGCAACTGACTAGTTAATTTTTGGATCCTATTGGATAGTTCGGCCTTGTCCCAAGAGGCATACATGTTAGCTACGGTCATTTGTGTTGACTCCTCATCATCTCTCCTTCTTTTTCTGCTTGATGGATCAGCAATTACAATAGGTGTCGCAGTTTCAGTAGCATCACCAGCGCTGCAGTAGGAAAAAAGACCATGAGCAGACTAAGAATCACAGTTGTGCCAATGCAAGTTATAAATTCTTTAGGCGATACCTTAAGGGATTTGGTGGCTGGCCATTCGTTCCAGGTTTCTTCTTACAAATTTTAGTATGGTTGCGCATACCAGATGTCCCACTCTTGGTCTCGCACTTGACCTCTGTGCCGCAGAGCTTACATTTTGCTCTGACAGGCTTCCCTTGTTCGTCTTCTGTGACAGCAAAACCTTCCCATGCCTGAGACCGTCGTTTCTTGCCGCAACGGTTACTCGGTATATCAGCATCGTCTTTTGATGCATCATCTACTTGCTCCGCTGCATGCACACCTACGGGATTGTCCGCTGTGACTGTGCCAAATAAAAAACGTGGACAAGAGAATTAAGGGCAATTCGGCTTGCACGGAAAACATACTAGAAGGAACCAGGAACGCTTGGATCTACAGCATTAGGCCTTACCTCCTTGGACCTGCTGCTGGAGCCTGTAGTAGTCGAGCTCGTCGATCACGTCGTCGGCGTCGTAGAGCAGCTCCTTGAGACGAGCGAGAGACCGGGACAGTGGCCTGTTCCCGGCCGCCCTCCCCCTCACAGCACTGACCACCCTGTCGACCCCTTCGACAACAGATCTGAGCCTCTCGATGTCGTCGGCAAGCTTGGCTTGGCGAATCCACTCTTCCAGCTTGTCTATCTGGAGGTTCCTGAGGATGGTCTGCACTAGCCATTCAATCGCTGGCTCCAGGGAAGTGTCTTCCGCCGCCTCCATCATATCCTGTGGAAGCATTTCGTGGATGTCTGGAGGAGGAAAAGGATGCAGAGGGGAGCAGACGAAAGCAATAAAAAAGGAGGACGAGGCTTTCCTGCGCCCATCCGTGAATTAATCCAACTTTCCACAAATTGAGCCTGCGTTCGTTTCTTTCTCTTGGAATGCCAACCCTGTAGTGCTCTGACGTTCTTTCACTGACATGTGGGCCCCAGGTTTGATGGGCTCCATCTGTTAGAAACTCAAAATCAGCGTCAGACACGTTAGGGGATCCTTTTTTTTTTTTTGAGGGGCGTCAGGGGATCCTTGTCCAAGTTTTTACCTCATGGATATCCTCCGTGTAGATGCGGCCAGGCCGACCACCACCATGCTCTCCGGCTAGGACCTCACGATCGTCATGGCAACCGGAAAATAAAGAACGTTGTTGAGATGAGCGGCTTCGCCGCACTGACCGTCGACGATGTTGGACACCATCGAAGAAGATGGACATGTGAATGAGGAGCGCTCAGCACCACGTTTTTTACTCGAGGAAGATGTTGTGCATCAAGACATGCCGACCGCTGGCGAGATAGCCCGCACTGTTGATCGCATGCTGTTCCAATTCATATTGTCGAAACAATCTATATCTATACCTAATAATAAAAGCAGTAAGGTTTCCGTCGTCAACCATTTTTTTGAACCGTTTTACCCTCTCACAAAATCACATATTACATACAATGCCACCGATAAGTTAAAAACAGTTCAACCATCGTTCGTTGCTCGTTTCGTCCTTGGAGTCCAGCTCGAACATGTTCTGGCATGTCCTTATAACTAATCATCGTATCGTATGTGGCCTCAAACAAGTTTTACTCCGCTGCCTCGCCCTTGATTCGCTTTGCCGTCTCGCCCCTCCGGCTACACGCGACGGATAAAACACCCGGCCAGCGACAAGGACATAGCCTTGCTCGATAAATCGCGCCTCTGCAGGAGGACCGCGCGGATCAAGGGGCGAGCGAACATCCACGTCCAGTTGAAGAACCGCATCGACACGCTCAACAAGAAATAGAAGATCAAGAGGGCCAAGTCGGTCTCGATGTGCAATTACGTACGGTGCCCAGGGCGCTTCGTGTCGGCTTCCCCCAGCGCAGCCGAACGCCGCTGATGCCCGTCACTGCACCAGACAAGCGGAGGCGCCGTATCCGAAGTTGTCGGCTATGCCGTTAGATGGGTTCCTGCCAGAGACTGTGCTCATGGACAAGGGGTGCACGGACGGCAGCAGCGGCATCTAGCGCCGGGAGAGAATGTGGAAGCTAGCGAAGGCGACAAGGTGTTTCAGCGACATGGTCATGTGGGGTCAGCCCCGACGAGTCAGCCATCGCGGCAGCGCTAAGCTTGTGTGCCGGCCAATGCCACCGCGCTCACGCCTCCTCGTCGCGCTCGACCATTCCTCTCGGTCGGTAATCACCTTGTGGGTGCACGACAGGACGAGCTAGCTGGGCTAGGCCAGTAAGCTGTTCGACGCGATGGCATCACATTCACATGGATGGCCCTGATCGCCGGTTACGCGCAGAACGGCGGGGCAAGGAGTCACTGGAGTTCTAAGTCGAGATGGTTCCCTCCGAGTGCAGGCCATATATACATGGCACCTTCATCGTTGAGCTTTTCATGTGCAGCCACAGCGATCTGATGGACACCAGCCGGGATCACTTCAGGTCTCATGCCATGCTGAACGTTCCCATCGAAGGAATTGAGCGGACGTTCCTTGAGCCGAGTGAATCGACGAACATGTTCAACCATCGTTCGTTGCTCGTTTCGTCCTTGGAGTCCAGCTCGAACATGTTCTGGCATGTCCTTATAACTAATCATCGTATCGTATGTGGCCTCAAACAAGTTTTACTCCGCTGCCTCGCCCTTGATTCGCTTTGCCGTCTCGCCCCTCCGGCTACACGCGACGGATAAAACACCCGGCCAGCGACAAGGACATAGCCTTGCTCGCTAAGTCGCGCCTCTGCAGGAGGACCGCGCGGATCAAGGGGCGAGCGAACATCCACGTCCAGTTGAAGAACCGCATCGACACGCTCAACAAGAAATAGAAGATCAAGAGGGCCAAGTCGGTCTCGATGTGCAATTACGTACGGTGCCCAGGGCGCTTCGTGTCGGCTTCCCCCAGCGCAGCCGAACGCCGCTGATGCCCGTCACTGCACCAGACAAGCGGAGGCGTCGTATCCGAAGTTGTCGGCTATGCCGTTAGATGGGTTCCTGCCAGAGACTGTGCTCATGGACAAGGGGTGCACGGACGGCAGCAGCGGCATCTAGCGCCGGGAGGGAATGTGGAAGCTAGCGAAGGCGACAAGGTGTTTCAGCGACATGGTCATGTGGGGTCAGCCCCGACGAGTCAGCCATCGCGGCAGCGCTAAGCTTGTGTGCCGGCCAATGCCACCGCGCTCACGCCTCCTCGTCGCGCTCGACCATTCCTCTCGGTCGGTAATCACCTTGTGGGTGCACGACAGGACGAGCTAGCTGGGCTAGGCCAGTAAGCTGTTCGACGCGATGGCATCACATTCACATGGATGGCCCTGATCGCCGGTTACGCGCAGAACGGCGGGGCAAGGAGTCGCTGGAGTTCTAAGTCGAGATGGTTCCCTCCGAGTGCAGGCCATATATACATGTCACCTTCATCGTTGAGCTTTTCATGTGCAGCCACAGCGATCTGATGGACACCAGCCGGGATCACTTGAGGTCTCATGCCATGCTGAACGTTCCCATCGAAGGAATTGAGCGGACGTTCCTTGAGCCGAGTGAATCGACGAATCGGTACCATCTTCTGGGACACCGGCCGTCTTTGTTTGCGTAGTCTGCGTCCCTTCCAACCATGCCTGAGTTGCCGCAAATTCCGCGCCTGGGAACGAATGGTGAAGGGGCTGCTGCAATTAGAGTTACTTTTCCCCCGTCCGGCAGCCACGGCGTGGAGGAGAGGGAGTCCGGTGGTGGCCTGGCGGGCAGTTAAAATGCAGAAATTTCTTTCAAACACCGTCACCGAGAGAAGAAGTGCTGATGTACTTGTTTCTTGGAGCTAGGAGATTAGAGAGGAGTGAATCGGAGGAGCTTTAGGCTACTGTATGCAGATATTTGAGGAGATTAAGAGAGATTGTGTGGGGGATAAAGAGAAGCTTATACTAGATTCTTAATTATGTATGCAAAAGTAATCTAGACATGAAATCAAGTAAAATATACTCCCTTCGATCGGAAATAAGTGTCGGTAATTTTGTACTAACTTAGTATAAAATTTGTACTAAATTGTCGATAGTTATTTCCAATCGGAGGGAGTATTATTTTGTATCTTAAAAAACCAAACATTGAACCCGTGAACTAGTGGTCCGACCAGTAAAAACCTGAAGCAAGAGCCTCACCGGTTTGATCACTAGTCCGGTTTTTAAACGATGGATAAACTGGTTTAGCAGATGGTGCTTTGTGCTTTCCAGCCCATATTGCACATAGGCTTGCACCCCTTCTAGCACATGACGTCCTCGACGCCACCGACTTAAAGCCCTGCAACTAGAAGCTCCAACCGACCTATCTAACATGCTACAACCAGACTTCACGAAGGACTCTCTTCAACAGACCTCTCTCCCTCCTCAGAACCCCAAAGCAACATTTCTCACGATCCAAGGACTCTCGTGATCTTGATGCATAAGCTCGCACCTCTCTCCCTCCTTAGAACCCCAAAGCAGCATTTGTCAAAGCCAAAGGCAAACTACACGCACAAGATGAGCTCCACAACCACCATGAGCAGCCTCGCCGCCTTAATCTCCGAGGCATTACGCAACGCCGAGAAGCTGCCAGGTGCTCTCATATCTGTCGGTGTCGTGGAAGTCAGATCACGAGAAAAAGTTAACGTGTAAGACTATGAAGACCTAGCGTGCAACATGGAGACATATGCCATTGATGCATGTATATACTGAAGCCCATTCATCACGAAGGTTCCACATCTACACCAAGTCCCGTTGACTCCATAGCCATAAACCCTAGATTTCTTTGTAAACCACATTGGAAAAACTCTATAAGCCCACCGAGATCGTAATCTTTGTACATCCTTTGTGATTCCACCGTTCATAAAGTCAATGCGAAGTTTTTCATCATCATTGTGAGAATGATCCAAACCTATAGGACCGAGCCCCTTGTCGAACAAATGAACTCGTATTCGACCTCCGGAGCGAGATTGACTTTGGATCGTGAAATTATCCTTCCTCAAAAAAGTTTTGAAATTTTAGGTAATTTTTTTTGAGGTTTAAGGCAGTTGATTCTTTTGCCCGAATAAACAGAAATATAGAGGTTTATGTACGTTGGTTTTACGATTCTTATATAGAAAGCCCTTTTTTCTAGTATTCACAGCCGATTTTGTTACAAGCCCATAGGCTGTCCCCTAGACCGCTACACTGCGTCTCCTGAATCCTTGGTGTGGGCATGCGCCCGCTAGGCTTTTTTCTCCAAAACAGATCAAGACAGGAATTCGAATTATCCTTGGCATCGTGGCGATAGACAAATTCGAATAAGGCAGCGAGCTCGATATCCACAATCATGCTTGGTGATGCCAGCACTCGCCCCTTTCACCTTCGGGCCAACGGAAGAAGATTTTTTTTTTTCATCCAAGTGCTTGCTACTGACCGCGGGTCAGCGGTCACTCACACACATAAAAGGATGAATCTTTGCGAGGCGCAGCCGAGGCAAACAACAATAGATTGAGAGCAGCTAGGCTACACGCTGTGGGATTTGTCGAACCTTGATGAGGCCTGTTGACATTGCTTGCGGAGAAGGCCCCGGGCCCGGACGACTTCATTGGCCGGTTCTACCGCTCATGTTGGGATATCGTGAGCGATGATTTATTCGGGGAGATGATTGCATTAGCGAAGCATGGAGGTTCAAGTTTTGGCCTCCTCAACAAGGCCAACATTGCATTGTTGCCAAAGAAGAAGGATGCCGAGGCCATTGTGGATTTTAGGTGATTTACGAATACAACGGGTTGTGGGTTTGTTTGGGTTGATTTGCCCATGTAACCATGTGATGGAGCTGGCAATCACACAAAACAGCAGGAACACTAGAGAACATCGTTCCTCTGCTTTCATAGTAGTTCTGTGCGAAAATACAGGTGCTGCATTTTTTGTTCGTGCATAGAGACTGTCACCATATTCTGAACAACCTGAAGGAAGAACACCCGTATGCTTGGAACCATTCTCAAGAACACCCGTGAGAAAATGATTTGTTCACGTTTTTTTTCATTCACGATAGTTTCACATACTCGTGAGTTATATCATCGGAATGCATAGCAGAATGCAGACTTCAGTTACCATTTCCTTCAGTAATGATAGCATAATTACCCCAATATCATTCTGACAAACGTCCCGAACAATTTTTCTGAAACAGACATATCGAACAGATTACAAATGGAAGCAAATCAGATCTCAGGCTCCTCGTTCCCTCTCTCTCACACACATAAACTCCCCTGCATAAACAAAGGTATATACGTAGATCTCCTTACATATAACACCGGAGCATGGCATCAAACGAACGAAAATATGCCTCCAAACACCGAGGTGAAATAGATCGGCATGACTGGCTGTTGTCTCCACTGGAGATTACTTCTATGCTAGTATGTTATCAATAAAGCTATCCCAGCAATTACATCAAAGCAGAAAAAATAGAGCAGACCACACACTTACAATTTCACATAGACATAACAGAATCATTACCATTTTCTTCAATAATAATGTTGTAATGATAGCATAATAACTCTAATGTCATCTGACAAACATATCGAACTTATTCACTAAAACAAACATGACGAACAGATCACGCACGCACACACACAAACTCCCCTGCATAAACAAAGGTACATACGTAGATCTGCTTAGATAACAACAGATCACGACATCAAACATAGGAGAAATACATCTCCAAACACCGGTACAACTATTTCAAGTTGAGGATGACAAAGCCTCCAAGAGCAGCTACCATGATGAAGGGAAGCATTGAGACGCACAGGATGGTCTTGGCGACGGCAGCTCGCTGGGACACGTTGTTTGACACCCAGAAACCAGCCAGCGCCTCAACAAGCCCGAAGATGGCAACGGCGACGAGAATGCCGTAGTACAGGAAGATGGGGGCTTTGCCATGGTGGAGAAACATACCTCCCGGCGCCTTGAAGATTAGCAGGGAGAGCGCCCCTGCGGCTTCCACGACGCCGCCAAATATGAGAGCACCTGGCAGGTTCTCGGCGTTGCGTAATGCCTCGGAGATCATGGCGGCGAGGTTGCTCATGGTGGCTGTGGAGCTCATCTTGTGCGTGTAGTTTGGCTTTGGCTTTGAGAAATGCTGCTTTGGGGTTCTGAGGAGGGAGAGAGGTGCGAGTTTATACAGGCCAGACAACGAACATAAGTCAAAGAGCACACGGTTGTGGTCTTGTCATAAGTTCAAAGGCAGCAAGATTCCCTAGCATACCGAACCGAAACCGAACCCGAAACTGGAACCGAAACACATCGGTTCCCCGAAGTGAGTCTGCTGCAGCTGCGACCCTGAGCTCGTCCGTCGTCATCGACCTTCCTAGCACATGCACTCCTCTGCGGACGAAAAGCAGAGCAATGACAACCACGTAAAGCAATCTTTTTTCTTAAGTCTTACTTTTTTCCGGGAACTAGTATACTCTAATTACGATTGGTGATGAAGGAGTTGAAGTGTGCAGTGCTCCAAGTCCAAGGGTACCTAAGAAATGCCGTTGTTGCTAGTTAATGGATTATATTTGAGTAATTAAGTTCGGTTTTACTTCAACCAAACAAGCACACGCCTCGTCAAAACTCAAAATACTAAGACTGTATAACATATATGATGTATAATACTCCCTCCATTTTTTGATATAAGGTGTGTAGTTTTCTGTGAAAAAATCGAGAATATAAGGTGTATGGCGGGATTGTGGGATTTTTTTAAACACAATTTAGTAGATTCGATCTGATTAGAAGAGATAAGATACCGAGATTTCTCTATTTTTCCTTTATTCTCACATCGATCACCTACGTGTATTAAGGTGTAAAAGTATCAAAATTTGCCCTTTTAGCCCGTGCGTTAATATTCGTGCAAGAAAACTATACACCTTATATTAAGGAACGGAGGGAGTAGGAAGCACAAAAAAAACTGAAATATATAGCACCAACACAATTTCTGCTTTTCAGGATGATGCATTTTAGGGTAGGATGTCGTCCACATATGATGCAAAATAGGGCACGACTGCTGCACAACATCTCAATTGTATCCACAATTGCATACATAAATGAAATATGTAATATAAAACTTCATCTCAAATAAATTTAAAGAAAGAAAACACAAATATTACTTAATTAATGAACCCTGATATTGCGCGGTGTTCCAAATCAGGAACCCCGACCAGTTTAGATCTGGGTGTTTGTGATTTTTTTTCAAGAAAAGACAAGGAAAATAGAAATTGTTAGGCCCCACACAAAATATAGCCTGTCAACTTATGTTAGGGGACAAATGTATCCCACTTCGGATAGGTTCCATCCATAAGGTAGTCCCATGTTGTAGGGGCGACCGGGGGCTTCAAACTTCATCGGTGTTGACTCACCATTGGCTAGCTTTGCAAAGAGAGGTGACGATTGGAGACTATTTATGTCACTGCAAGACCGGGCATCCTAAAAAAAAGCATGCAAAATCCATGTCTCCTTTTTGGCAGTGGCCCCAAGAACGCTCGAGATACACCGGACTATTAACGAAGTAGTTGAACATAAGTTTGTTGTTCACATCAATTCTCTGCCTTCGAGTAGCCTCACAGCCGAAGACTGAATCACCATGCTTCAGCCTCTTGTTCTTGTGTAAGAACAAGATCAGAGCAATGTCCTCCTCTTCCTGCATATCCAACTTCTCATCGGAGGAGGAATAGTCCAACAAAACCATCTATAAACACAATAATCTATGTTACAAACTACTTCAATTGCAACATAATTTTTTAGAAACAAAAATTAATTTGAGAGATTACTTTTGACACTTTTTTGTCAAACACTTAGTGCGCACGGAGGTGTGAATCGGCCGACTGCTTGTCGGGGCCGAGGTGGTCCCTGCGTCATCGAGGATTGGGATCGGCGGTCTCCTCTTCCTTAACTGGCAGCTCAGCAAATTTTGGTGGTCGCATGGTGGAACCTAGCTCCTCGACCAGCGGTGGGTCGCGGGAGGGCGACGCGGCTCCTCCACGGTCAACATATCAACAGAGGGGAGCTAGATTTGGGGGGGGGGGGGAGGGCATTTGGAGCCACATGACAGAGTGGCGGAGCCGAGCGACGAAGATGGACGGCCGCACAACTCGATCTGTCGCCAGCTACGGCTGGGGGAGAGGACGAGACATCGGCGGGAAAAATGAAGCTTTAGCGTGGTAAGTTGCCCGTGCGCGCGATGTCCGAATTTGTTTTGTGGCAGCTGCGCGGTAACCCATATTTGTGAAATTTGCGGTAGCTGCAATTTTTTTTTTTTGCATGGCTACATGGATATAGGGCACTTGTTGAAGACTATGTTTTTGGCTGAAGTAATGCAAAAGTTAGTTTATTCATCTCCCTTATTACACATCATCTATTAGAGATGCTCTACGCAGATAAAACACCTAATATGTGCATGAATCCCCTTGCCCTTCTAAGATACCGACCCAAGCATTCGGTATACTGGCATGTACCGATGTGACCCTACAGTTACGATCATCCTAGCTTTTTTTTTGCGAATGTCATACTACCTTCTCAAACATACCCTGATACAAATATGCTCTATGGCCTTACGCTAACGTGTGTGGCGCGCCAGATATAAATGGTTCCGCTTTATGGCCTTGAGCTTGAAGAATGGTTGAGGCGAGCAGCTACGTACATGTTTATGTACTTCCTCCGTTTCAAAATATAAGATGTTTTAGGTTTGTAAAGCAAATATATCTAGATATCTTTTAGTGTGTATATTCGAGTAAATATACACACTAAAAGATATCTAGATACATTTGCTTTACAAATCTAAAACATCTTATATTTTAAAACGGAGGGAGTAAGTGCGAACAGCTAGTTGAAAGTTGAAAATATCCTACAAGCAGACTGTGGGAGATGGCGAAGTAGGCTTCGCGGAAGGGACGGTGTTGAAACCTTTTCGTACTTGAAAACGTCTGTGACCCGAGGGGACGCGAGGAGGAGAGCGCGGTGGAGACTGCGATCCAGCCATCCACGGACAATGTCGCCTCTTTTGCAAAACGACCTTCCCTCCTTTATTTTCATTTTTTTTTGCGAATTTTTCATTTTCCACTCACTTCTTGTTCTTGGTATGATCCTAGGAAATTTAAACACCTATGAATAGGATCAGAACTCCCAGCGCAACGGAACACAAGCGAAAATTTAAAGGTAAATTGTAACTTAAAATCATAAAATGAGGTATAAGTGAGATTTTTTTAAAAACAAAGCAAAAGATTTGCCATTTTTATTAATTAAGAAGAAGAGAGAGTTGGCCGGTTAATTAACGGGAAACCGGCCAAAAACCAGTACAAACACCCCCTTGCCGACAGTTATGGAACACGACGTCGCGAGGACACACACGACCACCCTGGCTACCAAAGGCAAACCGCGCACACACCGAAGAAGACAAGACCCGTCATCTAGGATACTCGCTAGCGTCATCGTCATCACTACTCCCCGAGCTAGCCACTCCGACTTCACCAAAGAGACCTCCAACGAAGACCTCGCTGCACTAGCCTCGCGAAGCCCATGCTGATCCATGCCAAACAAATGGCCCTTCATGCCCTGGCAGCTCCGATTTTGAAGATGAGCTTCGAAGAGGAGATGGGCAGTACCTGCGCCAACGAAGGCCTTCAACCGGAGATTTTGGCTCTGATGCCGAAGGGAACTTTTGTCCAAAGGGCAAAGGGTTAGAGCAACTCTAGCAGACCCCCATCCGCGCGACCTGCAAATGCAGGTCGAGATGGAGGGGGTTTGTAGGTCGGAAAATCCTAGCGCAGAATAGAAGCCGCAAACGAAACCGCAAATTTTAAATCAAACACTTCACGCGATTTTTTTCCATACAAGGCGTGATCATCCGCATCAGTTTTACATTACAACTACATAGTTCTACTATATTTGCATCAAGATCAACGGATCAAAGTCCGCCGCAAACCCTATCTACCAAAATTGCTTCAGGAGACCTCACCGGACACAAGGGATGCGGCGGCGGCCGGACTTCCGCGGCCTAGAAGTCGTAGTCGTCATCAGAGTCCATGGCGTCGAGGAGGGCCTCCTGTAGTCGTGCCTCCTTCTGCCACTCCTCCGCCTTCTGCGCAGCCAGGCGCGAGTTCTGCTTGAGGAGGGCGATAATGTGGGGGAGGGCAGCATCGTCGACGAAGTCCTCCGGTCTGATGGTCTTCCCTGCGGTCACCTGCACCGGGGCGGCCACGTCCACCTCCATCCGCACGCGAGGGGGAGCCGACGACAACGAGGCTGCGGCGGAAGCAGAGGCTGACGACCCCGCATGGTAGCGGGAGCGGGAGGTCGACGCCGACAGCGATGCCGGCGAGCCGCCACCGCGGTTGGCCCTAGCCTCCCGCTTGCTGAAAGCCGGCGGCGGGGTGAGGCCGTACTTGGTGTAGCGGTACGAACCCCCGCAGCCGTGCGGCGTCGGAGTGCCTCTTCTGTGCCTCGTCGTCGTCGCCTCCGGCTCCGCGGGAGGTTCCCACGCGGCCAATTTGGCTGTCCACGCGCCCGATTGAGCTGCTCCCAGACATCTTCACAGCGTCAGACGGGTCAATCTGCGGCTCCGGAGGCGGAAGGAGCTCGCCGGCGATGGGCGATGCGAGAGAGAAAAAGAAGGAAAGGAGATCAGGTCGCAGCCTGCATCGCCCACATCTATCCATACGGGCTAGATGACGGAGCCCCCATTTCATTTGCAGACCAGAAGCCCGATACAAGATTTGTTTGAGCAAAAAAAGTGCGCCCTGACTCACAAATTGGCCCGGCGGCGCGATACTGCCGGGATAGCATATCTGCTAGAGTTGCTCTTAATTCGGTCGTTTTGGCCGCACTCCCACCGCAAACCCGACGCAGCGCAGCGCAGGCACAGGCGCTTATAAATTGTCCCCGGTTCTGCTCTAATCCCCATTCCCCTGCACCAGTCATCAGCGTCGGCGCTAAAGCGATCGATGCGACCCCGCGGCGAGTTCGGCTTCCGCGTCGCGGCAAGCGCAGGCGCTCGCCGGAGTTCCCCTGCATGTCCCGCTTCCGGCAGCGGCGGCTCATCTCCTTCCTCGCGCACCACAAGTTCTACCGCACCGTACACGAATGTTTTTCCTCTAAAATATTCACAAATCTCTGCAGCAATGCGCATCTCTTGATGATTCAGGTTTGTCGCCCAGACGGACGTGTTCATGTGCACGAAGCACCTGCTCAATCTGGTACAGGCGGGCTCGTGGGGCGACGCCATCGAGTACCTCTCCCGCTTCCTGCCCTCCGACCGCCGGCTGGGCATCCACGGCCGCGCCCTCTTCCACTTCCTCCACGTGCACAAGGCCATCGACGACATCCTCGCCGGTGCCCCGGAGGCCCGCTCCGTCACGGCGGCTCTCGACGAGTGCATCATCCGGCACCCCACTAAGAGCCACGCCATCACCAGGCTCCGCGGCATCTTCTCCTCCCTTCTCTGCTCCAAAAGATTCAGGTAAAAACCGGAACTTCCTTAATGCTCCAATCATGAATACCTGCATTTTCTTGAGCATCGATCCAATGTTCAAAACCATGATTCCGTCACGTAGGGCCGTCCTCGACTTAGAGCGCGTCAGGCACCAGGCGTCGGTGACCGTCATTGACTTGGTTTATACGACTCCAGAGCTGAAAGACCACATGGCACCCGCCACGGCCCAATGGAACCACAGAAAGTACTCCCCATGGGCTTCGGGTACGCTAGGTACTGTACCTAATCTCTACTGGTTTCAATCAGGTTATTACCTCGATCTGCTTGATCGCCTCTCCTTACATATATGCTGCAAATTTGCTAGTTTCCGTCCGAGGCGCCACGTGAAGAAACCATGTAGCCCGGCACTGTCCTCTGTTGTGGCTGGGCTCTATCTTCAGAAGAAGAAGATGTATGTGGATCATGAACTATATATATCTTGTGATGAAATGAAACGCTCTTGTTTCTGCATTTTCAGATTTATGTGGGAATTCACGCACCTAAATTTGTTCCTTGCTCTGTGCAGGTTGCCTTCTTCAGCTTCCAGTGATCACTCTGAAGGCCCGAGTCATGGTGAAATATCCTCTCGAAAATATGTTACTGTTGCTGTTGAAATTATGACCTGAAATATTTATACATGTGCACTGCTTGGATGACAGAATCATTAATTAAGGCGAAGGAGTGGCTTGTTGATCTTGTTGGTAAAACTTCTTTTTATTTATGATGAGTTGGTAACTTCATACAGCACTAGAACAACTGATGACATGACCTTATGTGATCTAATTCAGATGAAAGTTTGGAAGCTGGTAAGCAGAGTAAAGAGGATGTGCGTCAGTCTGCCCCTAACACAGGTAAACTCACACTCTCTCCATTCAGCAAATATTTAGCTTAGTCTCACTTGAAGAAACTCCTTAGTTTCGCCCACCAAAAGACTTCAGTTTCTGCATTCTCATCGTCTCCACTTTCTCTGTCTTTACTTTCTATAATAACTTTCTGAATCCTTGTTGGTTACATCTGCACAATATTTTCTCAAGCCAATCTCCAGAAACTCTGTAGCTTATGTCTTCACAAAATTAGAATGCACAACTCATGCAACAACAACGCTCATTTTCACTCTCATTAAATTTGTTACAGTGCACTGGTTTATCTCTGTTGCAACAAATTTTCTCTTACCACGTCAATTTTCTGGCCTCCTATGAAACATCCCGATGCTACATTCTCCCGCATCATTTATTGGTTTGGCTGCCTACTATTTCTAACTGCCGAACTCATGGCAGGTGCTCCTGTTACCCCAGTATCGCAGGCTAATATTGCGATCTTCAAAAGGCCGGTCAGTGATAATAGTAAGTTAATTGAACAACATCAATCATTTCCATACCAGTACCCTTCGTCCACATGGCTAATCCTTGAAATTGTTCCCTGTTAAAAACCACTAATCTTCAAGCCATGGGGCTACATGCCCTTGTGTGTACTTTCTGTATGCTCTCAAGAAATTTACTCTATTACCTCTAATGTAGTATTATTTTTTGGTCAATAATATTGTCTTTTTTTCATTTTCAGAATTAATCCGCAAGGCAGAGGAATGGGCGGTATATCTTATAGGTTAAACTAGGCAGTGCTCTGCATATTTTTCATTTGCTTCTGTACCTGTTAATTTATGCATCAACAATTGTGCTCAATTTATTGTTAATCACTAGCTTAGTTACGCGATAGCAACTGATGAAACTTATGTGATCTTCAGATGAACGTTTGGAAGCTTGGCCAGACATGAATCAAGATTATCCACCTCCGTTTTCGTGCAAGGATGGTAATTCTTTCAACCATAAGATATATCTTCCTTTAACAACCACTAGTTTAGACAACTGTCATTATATCCCATTCTTCCTATTGGCAATCTTTGCTGGCTGTAAATTTCCTTGTTACCCTTTCGGGCCACATCGATATTTCTGCATAATATTTTCTCAGCTCACCTCTGTCCCACCCTCCCTTCAATAGCCTCATTTTCACATTTGATTTTCAGAGGCCACAGCACTATTGGCTAATTCTCTGCAAATTTAGAATGAACTCATATTGGTTGACCTTATGTTGTTACCAGCACCACTGTGAAGTTTTTTAATGTTGTTACAGCCAGTTTAATGTTGTTTTTTTCTTTTGAAGCGCTCCAGTTTATTCTTGTGCTGTGGCATGTGCACACATAATACACAGCCATGATTTAAATTCGCCTGCACCATTATGTTTGGATTTCTATGCACATTGTTCTTGATGCACCGACTTGCTTTAAAGTGCTCTCCTATGCTTACAAAGTTCATGTGCTGTAACCTGCGCATAAGCAGTATGTCACTATTATTTTTGATTCATATGCACATCGTTTGTGCTATTTGCAATGGTCATTCCATTTTTGGTTGCTTCGAAATTTTGTAACTCTGTTATGTGCATAATAATTCAGTGTACAGCAACCAGGCTTGATGTTATCCTTTGCACTTCATTGCTGCCATTTATGACTGCCAAACCCCTTTGCAGGTGATCATGTTGGCCCAGCCTTAGAAACTATGCCGAAAGCTTGATTAGTCATGCTGAAAATTCAATGAGTAAATCAGTCATAGAGGCAGGTAAATTGGCTTAACATTCTTAATCTTTTCCAAACCAGCATAGAACCCACCTGCAAAACCTATTGTAAAAACTATTTTTTGTTTAAAAGTACCAAATTTACTAGACAACATGTTATGTGCATCATGATTAATGATTTTATATTTCCCATGTTTTGATTTCACTAATTCAGATTATAACTGGCCATGCTGCTTTCTATGCTCCCCCCTACCAGTTGATATCCGTGGAACACTATTTTCGAAATAAAAGTGAAAGTTTTGAACTTGTGTACTGGAAAGTGCGCACCCTCTTAGTCATGTCCTGATGTTCTTATTTGTATTACAGATTGGTCCTCCTAGAATTCTCTTGATTTCTTCAGACTTTGATCCAAATAAACATGTGCTGACCCTTGTTCTTTACTTGACAAGCTTTCTCCTTCAACTTTGGTCCTTGAAACTTATTGCATTAGATCCCCCGCAAAAAAAAGAAATTTATTGCGTCAGATAACAAGTTATGCAAAATTTGAGTAAAAGGAGTGTTATGCTCTTATGGCCTTAGGTAACATCTTACGCAAAATTTGAGTAAAGGAGTGTTGTGTCCTGATTATACTCAAACTAGTGTTCGACTTACTATTCCTGGGCAGGCACAATAATATTTTTTGTCAATATCAAACAGCATGGGCAGTTATATTCATGGTGGCAGCCAACCTTAATTGGTTTGTTGAGTCCCAATGATGTATTTTGCGTGATAGCTGCCTGAAGACTAGCTGCATAGTAAAGCATGATCTTATCGTTTAGTCTGTGCCGATGATTTAAGCATGCAATGTTTTAAAGTTTCTATAACATTGATAGTTTTATTCGATCTTCTCAAACAGCCTTTACCATAGCCAAGTTTACAAGTTATGCTTCCTGGAATTTTCTTATGCACATATTCTCCCTGAGAGCATCACTTAATTAGCAAGTAGTATTGAGGCTGGCCACGAGAATATGAAGGGCTGTTATTTAGATCTAATTTTGTTATTTAGTTCTACTCTATAGACCTTTTGATGAATACATTACAATAAAAGATAATTTCCAGAGCTGTTACATAGTACCGGAAGTCTGTTTTGACTACAGGCTCGTAGTTCTACTTTCCGAATGATCTATGGTTGCACGTGGGCTATTTGCCTAAGATACTATGCCAGAATTTGGATACTTCGACGTTCTGTTTGACGGCTCTGTGTTGAGGTTTCTGTGCAAGTTGTTACTGAAACTTCATGTTTGATGTTTTCTTAAAAAATAGGTCTTTCCCTTCAATTCTCGGGTAGTTCATGTCATTATTTTCACATTATGTACATGTTTTATTTGCATGATAATTTGTAACTGCAGTCTTTATGAAGCATGTGTTGAAGTGTATAAGTGAATTGCCTAGCCCTTTCCATTAGTTTGGACTTTTGGTTGCGTTGGCTAGTGCATGAAGCTTAATATGGTATCAGAGCCCAGGGTCTCGAGTTCGAGTCCTGGTTTTCGCAATTTATTGTAAAATTGCTGTTGCCCCCCTTTGTGTCCACGTGTTGACTTTCTCTTCTCCCGTTTGTGTCCACGTGTTGATTTTCTCTTCTCTTGTCTGTGTCCACGTGTTGACTTTCTCTTCTCCCGTCATACGTGAGTGGGGGTGTTGAAGTGTATAAGTGAATTGCCTAGCCCTTTCCATTAGTTCGGACTTTTGGTTGCGTTGGCTAGTGCATGAAGCTTAACAGCATGATCCTATTCTTTCGACTCAGTGGTGCCTGGCTACCTGCTGCCTTGGACACCAAATGAACTTGGACATGGATATTATGCCATGACAATACTCAAATCCAGGATCCTTGATATTTTATTAATTTCTTGGGCAGGTACATGTAAAGATCTGATTCAAGAATATTATTCCTATTCAAGGAAGAATCCAAGGATGGAACCGGCACCTATTGGAGAAAGTTCTGCTCCGAAAAGGCGACGGACCACTCTGGTAATATACTGGATTTTGGATGTTTCTTTATGTTAGTAAAATACACAGTTGGCAATGCAACCTTGTATACTATGTAAAAAATTATAACCTGGATCCTTTACATGATATTACAACAACGCAAAGATGGGGTCTGGTGGTAAACTTGCTAAGTATTGGTCTGGTAGTAAACTTGCTAAGTATTTCACCTTACAGGAGTTTTGTAAGTTTCTTCATGAAATGCTTGGAAGTGCCAAATTCGATTAAATAGTTAAGAAATTTTCTCCTTGAATGGTCCCCTATGAGTTTTGAGATGCATGTACATCGATTTTGGTTGATAATTATGCCAGTTACAATATGGAAGCATGCTTTTACTTTCAAGCTTGTTTAACTATAAGTATTTACTGTAAATTTTACTTCTGATGAAGCCATGCCACCATTAAAATTATATCCATGAGAAAAACTTCTCAATTAAAACACTAATCCTTGTGTCTTTAAGTAATAAAGGGATACAGGGATTATATGATTAGAAACCATAAGTTTACAACTGTGCGCATGCATTGTGTCTGGAAAGACAACACTAAATGGAGAACACATCGTAGCGTCTTAATAATAGTTGTATGTATCTTTTGGGACTCTCTGAAAGCACCACATTCACACATTTCACAACATGAGACATGCACTTTGTTAAGCTTCATGCACTAGCCAACGCAACCAAAAGTCCGAACTGATGGAAAGGGCTAGGCAATTCACTTATACACATCAACACTCTCACTCACGTGTGACGAATCAAGGGAGAAGAGCAGCTGCGGCCAGGACGGGAACCGGCGAAACAGAGGCTGGGGCGAACTGGCGGCGACGGTCACGGGAAAAGTCAACACGTGGACATAAAGGGGGGCAACAACAATTTTATAATAAATTGCGAAAACCAGGACTCGAACTCGAGACTCTGGGCTCTGATACCATATTAAGCTTCATGCACTAGTCAACGCAACTTGTCAACACACTTAAGAAGTAATACAGCAGGCATTAATATTGTTTCTGTATTGGACACTACTAACAACAGGTGGAATACTTTTTGGATTGCAGATGTCGCAGGTTGAAACTGGAACTGAAGATCAGCTAGCAGCATGAGTGCCTAACTGAGGGGCCGGGTAGCGTGGACCCATTCGCTGCTTTTACATGTGTGAAGACAGTCAATTAGCTACCTATTGCCTTTAATTGACTTAAAACCTGTTCGGGGCTTGCGAGTCTTGTATATCTTATAATGTTATTAATATGTTATCATGCAACTCTTGCTCCTAGTGCCTACTGTCATCCCAGTGCAAGCAAATGAGACCTAGTATATCTGCAGTGTGAAATGTGGGGATCTGAAAAAATCGAAATCTGGATTTTAACTTGATTTTTGTGCAAAATGTGATTGCAATTTCTCTCGAAAACTGATCTACGTGGAGTGCATGTGAGGTGGTGGTGAGAAAGTGGGAAAGATAAAAGCAGAAACCTGCCAAAAGCAAAAAAAAAGGTGGTGGAAAAAGAAAAAAATACAGTGAAGGTATGAGCAATGGATCCTTCACACAATGAAACCGTGATGTGATAAATACCCCCCCCCCCCCACCCCACACACACAAATTGTCCTTGCTTCCATTTGCGAAGTGTCTTTCAGTTATTTGCACTTTCAAGTTTCTAAAAATTATGAGATAAATCATACGTGTTGGTTACGTTGTATCTTATGCATATACAAAATTTCGTTTGAAAATATGACAATAGGTGGCCTGTGCAAAAAAGAAAAGATGCAAGTGAATAGTATCATGTGCAATTCACACATCATTTATCTTTTTTTTTCTCTAGGCCACAAGGTGTCATATTTTTTGATGAAAATTTTCAGATGCACGAGATACAATGTAATCTATGTTTGTGATTTATTTCACAATTTTTAAAATTTGAAAATAGGATATGCAATATTGGGTGCGGGTGCAACTAGTTGCAAACTTTAGCTTCCCAGTGTCTTTCTTGCTTATGTCAAAAAGAGATGCGGTTTTTAGGAAACCGGCCCTAAGAAGTCTTTCCCTTCCTCTAATTCGAGGACAATTGAGCTCCTACTCAAACTGATTCTGGAGGATGAAACCGAATTTATCAAGAATCTGAAATACGGTTTAAACCGAACGGTCGCTCCCCTCTGCATATTTTTTATAAAGATGTCTTTATACCCATGATGAAATGGATACGATGTTTTAGCTCATAGGAGCAAATACACCTATTCCAAAAAAAAATAGATTTTAAAAATTCATTTTTATGCGGCGAGTGTATCTAGACCTATGAGCCAAAATAGATTTCCGGTGTTTGTTTATAAACTCATGCGGATTGACTGTCACAAAGCATTAATAACTGATGGGCGATTGACATGGTTTGACGGGACGTCGTGGAGCGAGCGGCGCCACTCTCGCTCGGGAAGGACGACAACGTACCGAATCCGCCGAAGAATTCTGCAGTGCACCGAACGACATTATTTTTCTGACGCGTCCTGTGTTGAACGACATTATTCTCTGACGTGTCCTGTGTTGAACGATGTTACTATTTTCTGATGCCCTTGACTCCTTGTTTTGAACGATATCATTGTCCGACTCCGGAAGATATAACTGCGGACTTGACACTAGTACTTTCTAGAACCTGGAGCCAGGAACTTTCTTCTCCTGCCGCTCTATCCACGGAGTCCCTATCGTATTTAATCCGCTCCTCTGTTGGTGAAATGAAATTGTGAACCCACTGCCTCGTGCGTGATGCGATTGGTACACGTGACGGTAACTTTTCTACTACCAGCAGATGGTTGTACAGTACATGCGAATGGGCGCACACAAACTTACACCAGATACGCTCGTAGTTAGCATAAAACCATAATGCGAAATTTTAGAAAACCACGACTTTACAATTCAATCTCATAAAACCACGATATTTTAGAAAGTTGTTTGCAATTCGCAACGATCACAAATTGAAAGCAAATTGAGGTGGGACCCACCTATAAGCGCTGAGTTGGCAAAAAAATTCTATACGTGCTGCTGACATGGATATAGGACCCACTTGTTAGCCCAGTTAAAGATAAAAATAAAAAATAAAAAGAAAAGCAGTCTGTCTCCTTCGCACCGCGTCTTCTTTCTGGCTGGCTACCACGCATCCACCTCCGGCCACCCATGTCGGTCGGCCAGCTCTCCTTCCTTACCTCATCCTCGGCCGGCCCTTCCCCAGCCGCGTTCCTCATCCACCTCCGGCCACCCCTGTCGGCCGGCCAGCTCTCCTTCCCTACCTCATCCTCGGCCGGCCCTCCCCCAGCCGCGTTCCTCTTCCCTGGTTCCAGCGTCTGTGCTCTCCAGTGTCCTTGCTCGCCAGCATCCGCGCTCGTAGGGCGTGGGCCCGCCGCCCTGGTCCCTAGCGGCGGTGGCCGGAGACGGTGAGGGCGCGGGGAGCGTGCGGGCGGCACGGGCCTGCCGCCCTACTCCCTGGCGACAATGACCGGCGGCAGGGTGGCCAGTCGGCGGTGGCTAGCAATGTTGGGGATGTTGACTTTTTAATCAGATTTTTTTATTAGATTGTTTAATGGGCTGACAAGTGGGCCCCTGTCCATTTCTGCACATATAGAATTTTTTTACCAACTCGGCGCTTATAGGTGGGTCCCACCCATCAAATTCGGTGTCAATAATCCTTCTCCATTCGCGATCAGTGTGAATTGCGAACAACTTTCCACCATGTCACGGTTTTATGCTCGATTGGATGCGTAAAATCGCAGCTAGAATTTCGCGCTTAATGTCGTTGTTTTCTGCTAACTACTTCTCTGTGATCACACGTTCAAATCAGTGGTTTTAGACCCAACACAAATGACACTAGGAGACAATGAATTAATCCATTGTTAAATACATAATTTGGCTATTAGATTTTGGTTGGCCAAATTAATATAGATGTGTGTTTAAATTACATATATATCCAGACTTGTTATTTAGTTTGAAATGCAGGAGGTTAGATGCTTCGGCAGCAAATCAAGCATAAAAGCTACTATTTAATCAGGATGAGTATATGGAGATTTTATCAGATACGCAGCATCTGAGAACAAGTCGTGAACAAAGTCTACCATCGAGCTAAATCGGCTACATCTAGGACAAGTAGCATCCTGCCTCAAATATTTTGAAGAGAAGGTGCAGTAGCGATAAATGCATGCAGGTATATGATTTACAATCAATATTGTCTAGGGTGACCATCGTTCGTGGCCAGAATAGTTTATTCCTTTGCAAGAGTCTTTGTACGATACGTACTAGAAGTGCAACTAGATTTATTTGGTAACCGAATAAAGAATAATTCCTATTCGGTTTAACTTCTGGAATTTTATTCCGGCACGTCAAGTAACGCCTGTACGCAAAGTCCGACGCCTACTATCGCTATTTTCTTTATCGTTTGTTTCGTTCTTTATCGTTCTTCTCTGCCATGCCCTAGGAGCCCTAGGGTTTGGTTCAATCTTTACCGTTTTGCGCTGAAAAACGGTCGTCTCTCTTCCACGAAAGCGAGGGATTCTTTGTTGCTTTGCTCGGAAAGCATCCGTTCGTCGTCACGAAAGCACGACGATTATCCTGGTGTTGCGCGGCAGTTTTGCGTGCCAACACAATTGGCGACTCCGCTGGGGACGAAGCATCGATCGGTCTCCGGCCCGTTCCTGCTACGTACAGAGCGTCATCGACAGGCTGCAGTCTACAACGGTAACATGAATTCCGAATATTTTTACGTAGATGCAAATAACTCTTACATTGATGTTGCTAGATTCTTTGATATGAGTACTGTATCGGCTAGCCCTAATTCTTACTATGTGCAAACGCCGATGCAAAACAATCTACGTCCTTCAACTTATTATGATTCTAGCAACTTGCAACATGTATATGCGAACTCTCATACATCGGCAATCCCAGAAGCCCATATGCCGATGAACGACGTGATGAGTTCAGTTAATAAATATGAAACACCCAATGTTATAAACTTCAATATCATGCAAAATAGTGTTTCACCTTTTTATTCATCGGCAAATAATTTGCAATATTTTGGTTCACCTTTGCACACGCCGATGGGCAGAACAATTGACCATGCTACTAATTACTCTCAACCGTCACATGGTATGTCTTATGTTACTAACTTTTCAGCATCGTATGCAACTCCAGATATTCATAATTCGGCTATGCACCTCCACAATGCTAACAGCCGAATAGGTGAAAATTTAATAGGAGCTCATGTGACTTCATATAATACTGTAGCATGTGATACACCCCCTAAACAATTGCAAAATTTCGGTAACACCCAAGTGTCATTGCCGAAAAATAATGAGAGATCTAAGAGGCAATCATCAAAGGAGTGGGCTGAAGATCTTGAAAAAGAGGTTCTCGCAGCAATAGCTATGCAAGCCAACCATCAAAAAAGGGTTGACTCAATTAGTACAGTTAATTCGGCTAAGGCCGGGTTAGACAATACACGTGCTGATTCAAATCAACAAAAGCTGATTTCCACGACCGACTTAGTGCAAGGTGAATTGAAGTTGGGTAAATCTAAGTCGGGCACACAAGCCGAATTTGTTAGTCCGATAGATACAAGCTTCGTCGAGCAAGAACATGGTGAATGTGAAACAATGGTGCTTGATTTTTCTAGATGTAAGGGAGCTTTCATGTTGCCCTATGAATTCCGTGCTAAAGAAATTGATGTGCATCCACTGGAAGAAAATATAGCCGAACCTTCTTCGGTTGAAGAAGAGCATCTAAGTGAAGAGGCACAAGATACAGAAAAGAAGGAAGACAAAAAGTTGGAAAATCATCAAGAGGCGGGGCAAGATATTGTTCAGATCGTGCAACCACCATACTCTCCCGGCATGATTGATTTTGACAACAAGAAAATACTTATTCGGTCGGATCAGACCGAGTGTACCGAAAGGAAAAATATTATTATTGATAATAATGCTGCACCGAGGATGATCATGCCAAAAAATCTAGAAATAGAAGTGCAGAAAGTCGATGAAAGAAAGAGAAAGTCAGCTCTAAGACCAAAGCCGACTAGCAAACAACTGTTGGACAAGTACACTTCATGCAAGGCCAACAACGTGTTTAGTCGGCTTAGAGGTGCTAAGCTTCATAGGTCTTTTTCTCGACACAGGGGGCATGAGAGTGGGCGAGAAAATCAATATAATCAGCCACCATATTTTTTAGTGGCGCCGACATACTGGGGTTGTTCGTCTCATATGTATCATGCACAGCTTCCATGGACGCCGTATCCTACAGAAGTAAAAAAGTGTTTTCAACCGGGATGGATTCCGTCGAGGCTTATGCCCAGGCCACATTTGCATACAAAAAGAGCTCGGTTTAATCCAGAGGTTAGACCACGTGATGCTACTGGTATTTGTGGCAATGATGGGAAGCTGGTTTCTAGAAGTTCAAGGAAAAATGCAGATGGCATAGTTTATAGAGATGGTCAGAAATTTAAGTGGGTACCTATTAAACGTGCAAGTCATGCGGAAGCACATGATGGAATTGTGCGTGGCTTCACCAGGATTAATGCAGAAAAAGGTACTAGCTTGCATGTTGATTTAGAGCCTGGTGTGCAGACATGTTCAGAGAAAGCTGTTGTACCTGCAAGTTTTGGTAAGTCGGCTGAAGCATTATCTGATTTATTCACGGGAAGCTGCGTGAAAGTTGGAGCCGATGGTAAATCTGGTTATGGTTTGCAAATTGCTGAATACCAAATACCTGAAGCTGTTGATTGCAATCCAAAAATAACTGATGTTGATGAAAGTTGCTGTGGTTCAGTTCAGGAGAAAGATGCTGGTACAAAAAAGCTCGGTACATCCTCTAGTGTAAGTGCAGGTAAGAAGTCTATTTCGGCTAATGTGGTCATGCGAGGATGCAGTTCGGGAATATCAGAGAAGGTATCTACAGGTGGTAGTGGTGCACAGCAACAGCTACATAGGTTTGATCTGGTTCAGAAGAATGCTAGCCATGCAGAAAATGGTGTTACCTCGAGTGATAGACTCATGCATGGCTGCACGAATAATATTGCAGCCAAAAGTACTAACTTGCATGCTGATTTGAGGTCTAATATAGAGACACGTTCAGAGAAGCCTGCTCTACATGTACGTCCCAGTAATAATAAACTGGCTGATGTGTCTGTTAATCAATACGTGAGAGGTAGCAGGAAATTTGAGACCAGTGGTGCTTCTTATCAGCGCAAGATTTTCTCGGCCAGGGATATGAAATTTCCGCCAATGACAATAGTGCGTCAGTATAGGCCGAAGAACTCAGGAGGCAGCAGAACTATGTCAGTCGCACCAAGAACCAAACCCCGACCTCAATGGTGCTCGACAAGACTCACACACACTCAGAAACGGCGGGTACAGCGACTGCGAGCATCGGAGATCCGAGAAGAGATAGCTCAGAAAAAGAGCTATGAGTGGTTAAATAAAGATAGACCGATGGTTCTTCCGACAATGACTTGGAAGAAAAAGCGTATCATAGCGAAGAAAAATAAAAATATGGATGATATGGTTCCTGATGGAATTTCAGAAAATACAAGTGATACACCTACTGATCTGGATATTGATAAAGGCGGATAATCTGACATGCATCACGTTGACAGAGGCATCGGTTGAGTTGTAATACAGTGAGATATATTATTTGACCGATGCTAGCAATAAGTGGCTGCAAAGAAGCACCGATGAATATCGTTACGGAAAGAGCGATATGCATGAGATAACTAAAGATTTTTATGAAGCTTGGACATCGGTCGACCCACTTGAACAAATAGCTATTAGTGATGCAAACATTTCAATGTCTATGTTTATTAATGCTAATATGGAAGCCGATAAGAACAACAAGTATATAGCTATCGGCATAGTCTTTGGCATAAGAAGACAACGAGAAGGAATACATCATTGCATATCCAGGACGTCGCTTGCTCGAAGAAAAAAATCGGTATGTGTTTACTAAACAGTAATCTATGTACAATAGTTCCGCATTATCTACTTTCTAGTATATGTGTACAACAACCGATTCTTAGTGTTAGGATTGCATAAAAATAGAATATCACTTGGCAGATAAATCGCTGCGTGCTATTAGGGGTATTGCCGATTTTATTGTTTTAATTTTACCCAAGAATCTTATTTATAAAACATCGGTCAGCTTAAAATATCTTTGTACGAATTGCCAAACTGAGTACAGTTTGATTTACAAAATTTAGTAGACATGGTTGTGAAGGACATTGTTTCTGAAAATTCGCTTGTGGTAGTACAATAAATTAAAGGCGAATTTCAGTGTTTTCATAAGTTCACTAAATAGCTACTTTGACCGATGTTTAGACATGATTAAGTATCTGCATACTTTTACGATCAACCTTATACTTACAGGTAGAAAAATCTAGAGCTAATTGTTTAGACCAGCAAGCATCCGGTTGCTACGTTATCAGAAGAAAGTTTCTGGTATTACAAAGACCGATGCTATCTACTTTAGAAAACAAGCATATCCCGTTGGATGTAGCCATGTACAACATGTAGCTGGTTCTAGTTCAGTTTGGCAATTAGCACTAACATGTGAAGAAGGTTCAGTGCACGGTGCAGTTGGTCCTAGGTGCAGTTCAGCATCTAGTGGTACATGACAATCATGATTCAGTACGTGAAATACAAAAAACCAAATCAACCAGTGATTTAGAGTCAGTTGATTGGAGAGTACCTCTGGTTAATAATTTAAAGGATCCAACATGAGAAAGAAAATTCGGCAAATGATCGCCGAGTTGGAAAGGTCCATATAGAATTGTACAGACTTTCCATGGAAATTCATATTTTGTATAGTAAGTGCATGGAGAGAAGTTGTGTAAAGTTCTCAATGGAAAGTATTTCAAAAAGTATTAACCAAACATGTGGCAGGAGGTTTGAAGATATTATAGCCGATACATTATCTCAAGTATCGCCATTAGCGGAAGATTTGATCGATATCATCCTAAGGTAACCATTATTTCAAGTATTGCCGTAAGCAAAATTTGGCCGATATATTCTTTATATCGCCCTAAGTAGATTTGCCGAGGGGTTATATGAACATCGCCATTGGGGGAACAGAAGGTTTGGCCGATGTGTTTCTTTAGACATCACCCTAATCAAATTATATGGCCGGTGAACTGGTCAACATCGTCCTAAGGTGTTGTTATAGTGTTTTTGGTCAATGTAATCGTACCAAAAACAGGGGGGCATGTGTTAAATACATAATTTGGCTATTAGATTTTGGTTGGCCAAATTAATATAGATGTGTGTTTAAATTACATATATATCCAGACTTGTTATTTAGTTTGAAATGCAGGAGGTTAGATGCTTCGGCAGCAAATCAAGCATAAAAGCTACTATTTAATCAGGATGAGTATATGGAGATTTTATCAGATACGCAGCATCTGAGAACAAGTCGTGAACAAAGTCTACCATCGAGCTAAATCGGCTACATCTAGGACAAGTAGCATCCTGCCTCAAATATTTTGAAGAGAAGGTGCAGTAGCGATAAATGCATGCAGGTATATGATTTACAATCAATATTGTCTAGGGTGACCATCGTTCGTGGCCAGAATAGTTTATTCCTTTGCAAGAGTCTTTGTACGATACGTACTAGAAGTGCAACTAGATTTATTTGGTAACCGAATAAAGAATAATTCCTATTCGGTTTAACTTCTGGAATTTTATTCCGGCACGTCAAGTAACGCCTGTACGCAAAGTCCGACGCCTATATAAAGGCCATGGCCGATTGAGTGAACGAGACAATCGATCTACGTAATCAATCTATCGCTATTTTCTTTATCGTTCGTTTCGTTCTTTATCGTTCTTCTCTGCCATGCCCTAGCAGCCCTAGGGTTTGGTTCAATCTTTACCGTTTTGCGCTGAAAAGCGGTCGTCTCTCTTCCACGAAAGCGAGGGATTCTTTGTTGCTTTGCTCGGAAAGCATCCGTTCGTCGTCACGAAAGCACGGCGATTATCCTGGTGTTGCGCGGCAGTTTTGCGTGCAAACATCCATCCGATCGAAAAAGTCATCTAATTTAGTTAACTTAATATAAAGTTTGTATGAGAGTTGGGTTTAAAACATTCTGAGATAGTTTTGTTCTTATCTACCGTTGGTGTGCATTGTCTCTTAGGATGCTATCCTAGACATTAGGTGTTTGTTCTAGAGATAACCACCATAATGCATCGTCTCCAACTGAGATTGCATTTAATGATATTAGGCTTATACTTGTATATGATTGGTGAAGCATATTTTTGTTGAAGGCATTGCTTAAAGTTTTCTCGAGCTTTCTCCAGGTGAAAATCCATAATCTCACTTTTATTGTTGAATCAGACAACGACATTTGTGCAATGTATCTTTCTTCAGGTGTCGTTGTTGGAGAACCTCTTTCGTAGATTATGTGTTGCCATTTACGGCTACCGTTACATGTTGTTGTGACTTGTGCATCGTTTAAACGCTATATAGCGGGATGGTGTTGTTTCACTTTTTATTTTTTGTTTATTAATTTGGTTATGTGCATGTTTGATATTTCTACTAGCTCTTGGTATTAAGTCATCGTAGAAGCCACACGTAATTGCTATCATCTTGACCTTTATAAGAAACTTACGAATATGCAAAGTAACGTACAATTTGGATCTAAATTTTTTTCTAGCGCATAAACCAAGATCAACTATGCGAGAGAGGAGGCAACGGATCACGTACCCTCGTAGATCTAGCTACCGGGAAGATTGTCGATGAAGAGGTTGATGTAGTCGTGAGTTGATTCTTGCAACTAATCATAGTTAATTAGTCGCAAAAGGGCAATTTAGACAGAAATAACCTAAACTTGAAACGAATTCAAATAATAAACTATCGGCGAAAGTATTTCCGCGGACTAACCCTTTTTTGCAACGCCATTTCGCGTGGCGCGGCAGAACGGCGTACGGCGCCATTGCCAGTGGCGCGGCGCTGGCTGCCACGTCGGCACTGTGGGTCCCGTAGCGGCTAGTGCGGCGCCACTGCGGGTGGCGCGACAAAGGCTCGTGCGGCGCCACTAGGAGTGGCGCGGCACTTTAGGGTTGCATAACCCGGCCCGACCCGCCCGACCGGCTATCACTTCTCCCCCTACCTCACCTCTCCTCCTCTTCCATGGCGGCGGCGGCTGTTCTTCCTCTCCCCCTTCTCTAATCCTCCAACTTGAAGACTAGGTGGTGTCTCCAAGATCTCCCCTAAGGTATTCTCCCCCAATCCCCCTTCTCTAATCCCCTAGGCTCTAATCCTAATCCCTTCTCTCCCCCTTCTCTAATCCTCCAACTTGATGGATGGATTTGTATAGTAGATTGAAATTGATTGTTGTTTGTATATGGAGATGAAATTTGGTATTTTGATGTGGAGTGTGTATGGTCCCCTAGGTAGTGATTGATGAGTGAAACCCTAGTTACATGTATATGTATGGAGAGAAGATTTGCTATTTTGTATGAATGCCTTGTAGATGATTTATGGAGTTGTAATTTGGTAATTAGTATGGATGACATGTAGAGATGAAATTTGGTGATTTTTATGGAATTAGTAGTCCATATTAGTTGGTGCATCATATATGGTGGTGTCCTCAAGATGGATGGATGGATTTGTATGATAGTGTCCTCAAGATGGATGGATTTGTATGGTAGATTCAAATGAATGCTCTCAAATCCTAGGTAGTGATGGGTGGATTTATATTGATTTGTATGGTTGACTTGTATGGTAGATTCCAATGGATGGATTTGTGTGATTGATTTATGCTGCTTGTTATTGAACTAGCAATTTTAGATTACTTGTGATGTGCAATTTGTGTGCTTCATCATATGTATGAAATTAGTAGAATTATTATTTGCATATTATATGGATTTGTTATAGATTAATTGTTTGATTATGTGCATATATGCTCACATATATGTTAATTGGATGAGTTGTAGATGAATTTTGTAGTTGAAGTTAATTTTAGATGAATTGTATAGTTGTAGATGAAATGTTGGAGATAAATTATTATAGAAGAATTGTATGACTTATGTGCATATATGCTCACATTATAGTCGGATTGTTTAGGATGGAGGAGTTAACCAATGAAAGCATTCTCGAGGATGAAGTTGATGTTCGTCACCATGCCTATATGATGACCGAGAAGAAGAAGGTAATTAAAAAACCAAGTACTCAAATGTAATATTGGTATGCTTGAATTGGTATGTGACACCGTGCATATATGTTCGTCACCGTGCAGGTTCTTGGACCATTGCGACTTAGGTACCACCAGATGTCGGCAACGCCGATGAACTACGATGAGCGGTACACCCCCTACATCCAGAATCTTGGGCTTCTACCGTTCATCCATATGGTCACCCGGTCCACACTTAACATGAATCCTGCCGCGATCACCGCGCTTGTCGACCGGTGGAGGCCGGAGACCCACAGCTTTCACCTCCAGACCGGCGAGATGACGGTTACGCTAGAGGACATGGCGATGATACTTGCGCTCCCCATCGAGGGGGCTCCTCTTTGTATCGATACAGCCTGTGATGATTGGCGCGGGAAGATGGTAGATCTTATTGGGAAGTGCCCCAGGGATACTCTCAACAAGGATGGAGTAAAGTTGAGGGTCGCCGCCGGGGCTACTTTCAAATGGATCTCAGATAACTTCAATACCTGCCCTGAGGATGCCGATGAGGATGTCGTAAAGATCTACGCCCGCGTGTACGTGTGGTATGTTATCACACGGACTCTGTTCAATGACGCTAGTGGGAAGACCGCGCACTGGCATTGGCTGAAGGCGCTCACCGTTATGGATAGGAAGTGGAGCTGGGGCACTGCAGCTTTGGCTTAGTTGTATCGTCAGGTAATGAGTTATTTTGTCCACTCCGTACATTTGCTCTCCATTTTGGCTACATTCTTATTATTGATGTTTGCTTTCATACCATGTGCAGCTTGACGCTGCTTGTTGTAGGACAGATGTGGACTCTTGTATTGGTGGTCCGCTGCTTCTTCTTTTAGTGTGGAGTTGGGAACGCTTCCCTGTTGGAGGGCCGAAAATTGGTCCTCGGAATGACTGGCACGATGGTAACAACCCCTACCGGTTTCCCACATGGGCTTACTATTGGGACGTCCATTCTGAGTTTACTTCTGACCCACAATTAGCGTATCAACAATACACCAACGAGTTTGACAACCTTGTCCCTGAGCAGGTAAAAAACTCTATTCCCTCACTCTCTCGTTTCCGGTATGTAGGATCTTCATTATTGGGCATGTTTTAGGTGATATGGCAACCATATGGTCGTGGATATTATTTTGGTGACGCTGCCTGGCAGCTTAACCCGAGTTGCACGGCTGAAAGAAATCTTTGGTATATGCGTTGCCCGTTGATATGCATGTGGGCTGTTGAGTTTCACTTGACGCAGCGGGTTATGCGGCAGTTTGGTTTATTTCAAGAGTACCCGCCGATGTATGAGGACACGGATCATATGCTTCACCGGTATGAATCCTATTTCCGCCGTTCCGCCATTTTGTAATGTACTTCTTGTTTGTTGACAGTGTGCTATTTTAATATGCAGCTATGACATGATCAAACATCGGAAGACGGATTGGCCCAATATTCACAAGAAGCATATCAGGACGTTTCAACAACGTGTGGCGGAGGCTAAGCGGGCAAAAGGAATTAATATAGCGGACCATTCTGATGTTGCTTTCAACAACTATCTCCGTTGGTTTCAACCAAGGACTCGTTTGCAGCTTCTTCCAGATGCCTACACGGAAGACATTTTGGAAGAACCTTTGCCGTTCGACAAGCTTGGCAATCTTGCTTACAATAAGCTTGTCAGAGACGGATGCCAAGTCCCTTTTGCTTCCGCGATTAACTTTGTGGTAAGCTTGTTCTTATTTTTGTAATCTCACTACTATCTCCACTTGCCACTTGTGTCTTTACATATTCATATACATGATAGCGCACGGAGATCCAGAAGCAAGCTGTTGAATTCGAGGTGGCTTTAGAATTGCCACAGAACAAAGAGGGCTCTTCAAGATTGCAAGAATTCGTGAAGGTATGAACATACTTTGACCTTCCGTTTGGTACTTTTGACATGTGCACTCACAATTATTTTCTTCTTATAGCGTCAGGGCCAGAAGTTACGGAGATTAGGAAACCTTCTTGGTTGCCGTGATCCTGAGATTGCATCGACGCCGTCGCCGTCTGAGTCTCGGGCCATATCGGCCTCCGCGGACGAGGAATCCACGCCGGTACGAGATCGCATTTGTCATAAGCAACGCCTTAGCTCATCGATTTTCCATGTATTCTAGAAATGTCAACATTGCATTTGTCTTATTTTGAAGGAACAAGAGGATCCCCTACCATCGAATAGAAAGAACAAAGGTGTACATAGGGACAAGTACACACCACATGATTTCAAGGAGAAGACAAAGAAGAAGGTGGTCACGGAAGAAGTCTCCGATTCCGACGATGATGATTTCGTGTTGGAGCCACGAAAGAAGATTGCTCCGCGTAGGGGAGGAGGGAAGCGTGGAAGAAAGTAGATGTTTAGTTAGGTTTTATGCTATCTAGCTATATGAACTTGCCATGTTTCGTAATCTCGCTTTGAACTTGTGTTTGGCAATACGGACTTCATGTTTGCCAATATGGACTTGATGTTTGGCTATGTAAGATTTTAAGGTTTATACATGATATGATGTTCGAATTTGAAATATGAGCGTGTGTTTGTGATATATGACCTTGTGTTTGTGATTTTGAGCTTGAGCTTGATTTTGAGCATGTTTGCCAATATGGACTTCGTCTGTTGTATTGAACTTGATTTTGAGCATGTTTGCCAATATGTTTGTGATTTTGAGCTTGAGCTTGATTTTGAGCTCTAGGCCTGCGGCGCCACTGAGTGTGGCGCGGCAGAGGTGCGGCGCCACAGAGCGTGGCACGGCAGGCGTGCGGAGCCAGCGGGAGTGGCGCGGCAAACACGGCAGCAGCACCCGGCGCGGCTGGTTGCGGCGCCAGCTCGAGTGGCGCGGCACTGCTGCGGCGCCAGGCTGCGTGGCGCGGTAAGCCTGCGGCGCCACCCTCCGTGGCGCGGCACTGGTGTTTGCAACACCCGGCGCAGCAAGCCTGGCAACAAATTGTGTCAAAATTTTGCAAAAATTCAGCAGCAACAACAACACTCGAAACTATCCAGAAAATCACAAGCAGGGTGTGCAAAAGTTACAAATCCTTCAAAATGACAAGGATTTGCATAGATCAAAATGACAGGGATCACACATAGTTCACACAACACAAGGTTCACACATAGTTCGAAATAACAAGGTTCACAAATAGTTCGAAATGGAAGCAAATAGTTCTAAATGACAAGGTTCACACAAGGTTCACATGCAATAGTTCAATACATGTCCCAATTCACGAATGCTCTATTCTCTCAAGCATGGTCCCTTTGCCTTCGCCTTCGCCGTGGCCTTCCTCTTCTTCTATTCTTCTTCTTTCTCCTCCCTTATGGCACGCGCCTCGGCAGCCACCCTCTCAAATAGATCCTTCTTCTCCCTCTTTATCCTTGTGGCCTCCCTTTCTAGGTGCGCTGCCCAAACAGCCTCGCGCTCCTTCTTAAGACGCGCTTCTCGTTCTTTCTTCTCTTTAAGTGCTTTGGTGTGCTGCATCTCCTGCCACCTCATATGTTCCCGCCGCATTCTCCAATCCTCCTCCCGCTTCGCTGCCCCTTTCTCAGCTTCCTCTCTCTTCTTTCTCTTTCTTTCTTCCTCTTTCTTGGCCGCATCCTGTTCCTTCACTCTCCTCCAAGCCTCATTGGAAACATCTTCATACTCCTTGTGACCTTGAGTTGAGCTATGTCCCGTCTCCCTCACCTTTCTCTCCCTCTCCCTCTCTACTTCCATGTTGCTTATCTTATCATAGGCTCTCTTCATTATCTCATCATACTCACGAATGCTCTTTATTACCCCCTCCGCAAGCTCCTTTTGACGTTGCTCTTCTTTTTCTCTCCTCGTTCTTTCCTCACGAACCCTCAATTGTTGCTCTTCTTCCATCCTCATTTGTGTTGCCTCTTTCTTCTTCCTCTCGGCCGCATCCATCTCCATCACCTTCCTCCATGACTCATTGAAGGTCTGATCCCCCTCCTTGTTGGCTTGACTCCCCGCCATATCTACAATAAGAGTGGAGATAAAAGTTAGTAAACACAATATGTAAAATGTTATCTCAAATTTAGAAATTGTAGAGCACAAAATAGAAGTACATACGGAAATGGTCCTTGTAGATATCCTATCATACTAGTTCAATTTACACCACGGACTCCTCTAAGACCTAGTTGTCTTCCTCTTTGTTGCCTAGGATTACGATAGCTTGGACCACCTTGGTGGCTTCGACCACCTCGGTGACTAGGACCACTTTGTTGGCTTGCAACACTATGTTGGCTACTCCTTTGTTGGCTTGGACCATCTTGGTGGCTTGGACCACTTTGTTGGGTACTCCTTTGTTGGCTTGGAACATCTTGGTGGCTTGGACCACTTTGTTGGGTACTCCTTTGTTGGCTTGGAACATCTTGGTGGCTTGGACCACCTTGTTGACTACTCATGGGTTGGCTTGTGTTCGGGTCATTTATCTTTGTTCTTTTCCTTTGGGTACATGTCCTAGCATTGTGTCCATGACCATTACACTTTCCACAACGAGATCTATCACATGGCTCTTGAAATTGGTCATTTCCTGATTCTCTCGCACCACCACGACCCCATCCATCCATGTCGCCCCTAAAACGCTTTGTCTGATGTCTTCCATGTTTAACAACCTTCCATGATGGATGGGGCCATAGTTGGATTCCATGATACTCGGGCCACTGCGATTGGTCTAGGTATGGGTTAAATCTAGGAGCCCATGTTTTCTTGGTCGTCGTGATGGAGAACTCTGACTCTCTCACGGTGAGAGGGTGATTGTAGTCCAAATGACGCACCCGAGCCGCCGTTAGCAAATGCGAGCAAGCGAGATGGACCAAAGATGACCTCGCACATGTGCACTCGCAATTCTTTAGCGAGACCTTGAATGCTCGGCCTCCGTGTTGGACACCGTCGGCCGTGGTTCCTCTAGGCTCGTTCACTTGATAAATGAGCTCTTCGTTATCATAAACGGTGGCAACTTCAGAATCTGCCTTACGAGACTGAAATGCCCTCCACTCGTCAACTTTGGGTGGGTACTCGTATTTGTTCTTTTGCGTATTGTCTCCCGCAATCTGCCTATCCGTTTCATCTGAGTACTTCAAAAAATACTCATTCAACTTGTCGAATGTGTACCGCACAATTGCCGTCACGGGCAATGCACGGACACCCTTGAGCACCTTGTTGAAGCACTCTGCCATATTGCTTGTCATTTGACCGTACCTCCGACCATTTTCATCGTAGGCTCTTGCCCACTTTGTTCTATCTTGGATGTGCCTACTGAGAAATGCTTGACCCTTAGCATCGAGCTTTCTATTTGAGGTCAATTTGATGTACAAGTTTGTGAAACGCCGGTCAGTGAAAGCGAGACAACAATCTTGAAGATCATCAGTTAACTCCTTGCTACCACATGCCCTATAGAAGTTTGAACAGAAATGTCTCATGCACCATCTATGGTGCAAAGGAGCATGCCCTGGAATTTCAATATTTACCGCTGCAAAAATTCCTTGATGTCGATCTGAGATGACACAAATTTCCCTTTGTGGCGGTAATACCTTGGTCCTCAAAAGGTGAAAAAACCACTGCCAATTATTGTTGTTTGCCACCTCAATGAAAGCAAATGCCAAAGGAACCAAACGGTTGTTGGCATCATTTGCTATTGCAACCAAGAGAGTCCCCCTATATTGCCCGGTCAAAAATGTGCCATCAATGGAGATTACCAGTCTACAATGCTCGAAAGCTTTCACGCTTTGCTGGAAAGCCCAAAATGCACGGCCAAATACTCGGACAGTTCTTCCATTGTAAATCCTTGTTTCCTGTCCATAAGGCTCTACCACATGAACCATGCCCGGGTTTGCGTCGGCCATTGCTAACAACAACCGAGGAATTCGGTTGTATGCTTCTTCCCAATCACCATACAACATCCTAAATGCAGCTTGCTTCGCTTTCCATGTCTTGCCGTATTTCACATCATAGTGAAAGAGAGCTTTCACAAGCTCCATGACTGTCTTGATGCTCATTGTTAGAAGTGACGAGATTTGGTTGGAAAGTCTATATGCGATGAACTCGAAGGTGAGTTGTCGGTGATCGTGCTTTACTGCTTTGCCATCCACCCTCTTTCCGCGACACATGTGAGTTGGCACATAACTTGTTATGCGCCAATCGGGTCCTCCCTTCCATGGTCTTGCACGCACAATCCAAGGACATCCATCCTCCTCGCACTTAACAGTGTAACGCTTCTTCACGTATGAGTGAAGCACCGTATAGGGACGATGATACTTAACCGAGAAGTCCTTGATCCATTGCTTAAATTCCACCAAGGTGTTGAACATCAAGCCTTTTGATATACCATTACTCTCATGACTGCCATCCCGGTAAGAAGTAGGCCTAGGTCCAAGCACTATACCCTCACCGCCGTCAACCGTGGCTTCATCCGCGAGACTAAGATCACGGAACAATGGTATCCGATGATCTCGCCCTAATAACTTCTCGTGGACTTCGGCCTCATTGGCCGTGAACCCTTCCTCATCAACTTCTTCTTCGGGACCATCGTCATCCGAGTCCGATGCATAGCATCGCGAGTACGGGATGTCATGGTCCATGTTTTCTTGCGTATAGTACATATCCAAATCTCCAACATTGTGGTCATGAAGCTCAATATCATTCTCATCATCCCCGCACTCATCATCCTCCTCTTCCAATGCTTCGTCCTCCTTTGAAATTGGCCTTCCATCCGTAATTTCATCTTGGTGGTTCGGTGGAGAATTCCTAGCATCAACCCGGGAGGCACTCCGGTTCAAATCCACATGCAAAGTACCACCAACCTTTTTGGTGGCAAATAACTCAAGAGCCTTGTCGAGAGATTCGGCCACCACCTCCTTGTATGCACCCCAATGTTGCTCGGAGTTGATACGCATTATCTTCCAACGGAAGTGCATGCCAAATCCGGCGTTGTGCCTACCCTCCAACTCAACAACATCACTAGGGTCCATCCATTTCAACTCTATCCTAACTTGTTCCAAGACCTCGGCGTACGTAGGAGTACGCTCGAACACCAAGTCAAGCTCATCCGGGTCGGGCTCTATATTGCCTTTCAAATATGCTTCCTTGTCAACATGATGAACATGAACAATTCTCGCCATACCTATATTTGGTATAACTACAATAAGGTAAAAAAAATTAATAAGTACCTATGCCAATATTTACTAACACATCATACTCCCAAACCGCCTAACATAACAAGAAAACCTTAACCCTAACCCTACCATAACAACAAACCCTAACCTCACAAACCCTAACCCTAACTTACCAATCTACACTAAAATACTTCATACACATCATACAAGCCAACATTGACCAAATTAACAAGAACCAACATTGAAATTTTGGTGAATCAATATTTCTAGGGTTTCCAAGATTTGGGGATTCAACAACAAAAATGCAAATTCCAATGGGTCAAATGAATGGGAAATGATGGAGAGTACCTTAGGAGACTTGGGGAAGGTGAAATCCATGGAGAAAAGCTTCGATTTGGGTGGTTTTGGGTGAGAGGATTGAGAGGGGGAGAGAGAGCAGCCGCCACACAGCAAGAGGTGAGGGAAGAAGTGAGGGAGGAGGCCAGCTCGGGCCTGGGCCAGCTAACCCTAATTCAAAAGTGCGGCGCCACTCAGCATGGCGCCGCAGAAGCTACAGCCGCGCCACCCTCAGTGGCACCGCACTTACAGAGCGGGGCCCGCCAAGCCTACGTGGCAGCCAGAGCCGCGCCACTGACAGTGGCGCCGCACCACCTTCTGCCGCGCCACCATGAACGGCGCGGCAAAAAAGGGTTATCCACGTGAATTTTTTTCGCCAGAGGTTTATTTTTTACATTTGTTTCATCTTTAGGTTATTCGTGTCTAAATTTCCTCGCAAAAGTTGTATTATGCTTCTTTGGCTCCCATCATCCAAGTATCGCACGTGCAACACCTCCATAGATATCCACACATACAGGCATAGCGTCACCACATCAAAGTGTGATCAAGCACACCGCTAAAGCGGGGAACATGCTGAGGAAATGGCTAAGATAGGATGACCCACTATATCCCATGCTCTTTAATATTGTTGCGGATATGTTGACAATTTTATTTGCAAGGGCAAAGAAGGATGGCCAAAGTAGGAGGACTAATCCTCACTTAGCTGAGGGTGCTCTCTCTATTTTTCAATGCATACGATGTCATTCTTTTCATGGAACTTGATTTACAAAAAGTCATCAACATGAAATTAATCTTTTGTGTATTTGCGCATTTTTCTAGGCTAAATATTATTTTCCGTAAAAGTGAAATATTCTGTTTCAGTGAAGCAAATGGAGAATAAGAGTAATACAAGAATGGAGTCCAGTTGAGGAATTCAGAATGGATTCTAGTTGAAGTTAGTTTGGAAGGGAGGCTTAGATGTTAGCATAGCAAGTCATATGGAGATAGCTAGACTTGCTCAGATTAATTATGTAATGACTAGCATGCCTAAAGTTTATGGTGTCTTTTCTAGAGATACCCAAAAGGAGTAAGAAAATTACTAGATTTTTAGTCTAGGTTTTTCTGGCAAAGTGATGAGAATAAGAAAATATCGTTTAACAAATTGAATATCATTTTTTTTGAAAAGAGGAAGCCCCAGCCTCTGCATCAATTGATGCATACGGCCTAGTGAATATCATTTTTACACAAAAGACCATGGTAATATTGGCATTGAGGTGCTAGGGCTGAAGAATAAGTGTTTACTCATCAAACAGTTGTTCAGACTACTAGCAAAAGCAGGAGTGTGACAAGAGTTGCTACATAATAAATATATTAATAATAAAACCCGAACAAATGTTCAAGTAGAGCCACCACATTCCCCATTTTGAAAAGGCCTCATGAGAGTTAAAGGGACTTTTATTTAGTAGAGGCTCTTTTAAATTTGTTAATGGAAGGAGTACAACATTTTGAAAAGATATTTTGTTAGGAGAGACGTCTCTAGAAAATCAATACCCTTCTCTATGTAATAAAGTGCATCAAAAAGATTTTTTTCGTCCATACAGTACTATCCCAAGCACGTTGGACATAGGCTTTAAGAAAGCACCAATGACAAATAAGTGGGAAGCTTGGCTCCATTTGTGTCAAGATTAATGGTGGTACATCTGCCCAATGAGCCCTAGAACTTCATATGGAAGATAACTACTTTTGATGCTTTTTTCTAGTGAAATTGATGTATGAGGACCTTATGAATGGGCATGATCGTTTTTCTAGAAGATACTTATGGAATCTTAATAGAAAGATAATTTTATTCATGTGGTTCCTTAATAGAAAGGTATTGCTCACAAAAGATAACCTTGCGGGTTACAATGAGAAAATGCAACAGGTGTAAACAAAATTGTTTTTGTGACTCGGATGAGACAAATGAGAACTTGTTTCTCTCCTGTCCATTTGCAAAAATGTTTGGCGCATTGTCTATTTCACGGACAATATTTCACCACTTTCGCCCATATCACAAATATGTGTTTGGGAATTGGCTGAATGAAATCGATATGAAAACTAAAGCTAGAATACGCATTTGGGTTTCTGCTTTATGTTGGTTAATATGGAACTATAGAAACAACATCGTTTTCAACAAAGGTGGAGTTTCAATTTTTCTGTAGGTTATTTTCATATGGCTTCGTACTAGATCCAAGTTTTGTATTTCCGGCTCCTAGCAGACCAGCGTGGTTACTAGATGCAAATGTGTGCTGACGGTGGCTAGTATATCTACGGTCGTTCTGGTTGGTGGCATATTAGTAGATTGAGAGATGTTGCATGCTTATTATTTTCACATGGTTGATTTTTATATCGATATTATTTGATCTTTGGGAGGTAATTAACTTGACTCATAAACATCATATTAGTAAAATTGGTTGTGTTCATCAATTGATGCAGTGAACCGTGGCATCACCATTTCGAAAAAAGCAATTTGGTGGTGATTCATTTATGTGGTCTAGCTGTAGCATGATGTCGACAGGTGAGCAATTTTAGGACTGAATGGTGACTTTTTCTACTTTGCACCCACCCTGTAACTGTATTGCTATCTTTGGAGTAATAAGCTAGCAACAAACTGTGGCGATTATGTCCGCATGTCATCCTGAAAAAAAAATCCGGAGAACGGAATGGACAGCATGCAGTGGAGTCAACCCGATCGACTAATTCTCTGGTCTCTCTAGCTATTGATGACTCGTGGCGCCACCGTAGTCAAAGGGCCCAATTAACGGCAACTGTAATGAACTATGGGGCAATGTCACGTGGCCACCCACGACCATCTCGTCAACTACTCTCTCTCGAGTCTCACATGTATATAAGTGCTCGCATCCTGCAAAACCCCACACCCACGGGCTTCTTCCTGCAACTGCGTCTAGCTCGCACACTATCGACCTAGGTATAGATAAACTCATATTTCCACTACTAGATTAAGAGTGACAGTCATGGATAGCAGCCGCTGGATCCATGGCTATGCGGCCAACAACAACGGCGGCGGCGGCATCAGCGGCTACACTGCCAGGTGCATTTCAAACGTGTCATACGTCCACATAGAATATCCAATATCAGCATCTACCGATGCAAAATTGTTGGGGTGTTCTACTGTTCTTGTGCAATACAAATTCTGTGGCATGGATGCACATGATCGAACAGCTCATCTCATCGATTACGTGTGTGGTCTTAATTTATCCGTGCAGCTCCATCATCCCCGCAGTGTTTCAGTGCGGGGAGCAAGAGCATGAACTGCTCGTCGGCTCCCAGATTCAGCAACACCTCAACCAGGCAAGCAGAGTGAAAGATCCTAGAGCCAGCTACAGTATTAAAATTGGACTCCCCCAGATGATTAACTTGGGTACACGTTCGTTCATGCAGATCAGCATGCAGCTGAACATAGACGACGACTCAGCAGCAGCAGCGTACAGCCAGCACGGCAGCTCAGTGGTGGAGGACTTCGACTTCCTCCCAAATTCGTACCACGCCACCGGTGGCTGCAGCTTCCTCTCTTCGTCCTCCACCTCCTCATCCTTCCGCTCAGCCTGGCTCCCCTGCAGCCCGGAGACCAGCTCCACGGCGGCGCACGCCCTCGCGGCGACGGCCAGCGGACCTCAGTTCCCGGAGATCTCCTCATTAGTTGAACCCGTAGTGGTGCTCCGCTACGTCGACCAGTATGCAGCCGACTTCCAGGACACGCCGGTGACGATGGAGACGAGCACGAGCGCGTTCAGGCGCTACGAGCGGCACCTCGGCCCCAAGCGGAGGCTGACGAAGTCGCCGTGCGGGCAGAAGATGTTCAAGATGGCGATGTCGGTCCTTGCCAAGATGCACATGGCGATGAGGTACGACCACGAGCAACAGCAGAAGCAGTACCACTATCAGCAGCAGCTGGCGTCGGTGGCGGAGGCGGAGGCGTCTGAAAACCAGCTGCTGCACATGATCTCCGAACGCCAGCGCCGGAAGAAGCACAACGACTGCTTCCACGCCCTCCAGACCGTCCTCCCTCCTTGCTCCAAGGTAGTACGTTCGGGTATAGCTATATTCTTCAAAAGTACTTAGTAACCATGCTCCATGCTTGACTGGATGGTCTCATCTGACCGCAGAAAGGCAGGACGGCGATACTGATCACTGCAAGGGAGTACGTGAACTTTCTCAAGTCCAAGGTCTGCGAGCTCGAGGAAAAGAACCAGGCGCTCCAGTCACAGCTCGACGGCCTCGCCACCAGCGCCGAAGAAGACAACGCCGGCGAGAAGGTCGAGATCCAGATAACAAGAGCCGCGGCGGCAGAGCACGATCAGACCGGGGAGGCTTTCATGGTGAAGATAGTGACGACGCCGGCGCGCGGCAACGCGACGGACGTAGTGCTCAGGACGCTGCAGTGCCTGAAAGATCAGATGGGTAAAGACGTCAGTCTGGTGTCGATGAGCACCGGCGACGATAGCGACGGACCGCATCGGGCAAGCCTGACGTTGCAGCTGAAGGTACGCATCTGCTATCTCCGGCTCCGTTAAGTACGTTGACTGGCCAGATTTCTTTCCATAAAAAGTTAAGAACCAATGATGTAGAGCGCTGCTGAAGTGCTGATTACTTCGGCCTGGGCATTTATCTTATTAACCCTGATTTTTTTTGCAGTCGGCATCAGGCATGGAGTGGGAGGAGGAGGCCGTCAGGGAAGCCGTCACCAAGGCCGTGACAAGTCAGCCGCTGGCCGGTCTTGGTGGTGCTGAGTGATGGAGCTGGTGGCCCATGCGCGAGATCAGCTCGTGATCATCTGCTAGCTCGTCCACGCCTAGGGACACCGCCGTACGTTAGCGACAGAGACATCTAGGCATCCAGCCACCGACTGGCGCAGTGTTTGTTAGAACAGGGCTACTCCCTCCGTTTTCATATTACTCCCGTGTGCAAAGTTCGGTTAAAAGTCAAATTTCAATATGGTTTGGCCAAATATATATGATACTCACACATATATATATATATAAAATCAAATGTACGTCGTCCAATTCATGGAAGTGTCAGCTGGTTTAGCACGATTCGGTATAAATTATACTAGATCACCGACACCTTTTATATAAAAATATACTTTATACGATTCTAGGATGCTTTAGGTCCTTTGAGGAGTATGGTGTTAGACTTAGACATGTGCGACGGACTGCAAAATGAATGGGCACGTCGTTAGCGAAAGATGGTTATGTGAATGAAATTTGTAATACATGGGTAGGGTACTATGGTTCCACCGATGTAAGTAACGAACTTATTGGCAGGGATTAATAAAATGCAGAAGTTGATCTCACAAAAAGTAATGTTGATTTTATATTATGATATATATTGATATATTTTTCTATATAGACTTTAACCAAGCCTTACATACGGAGTAATATGGAAACAGATAATAAGTATTAGAAGAGGGTCAGGACAGACCCACCTAGCTACCCGGATGAAAAAGGAAATCTCTACTAATAATATTGCTAGAGGTATGGTCCGTGACTCGCAAATACGCTTTCAATTCACCTACATACGTTTTCATCTAAACACAAATTTACCCACCTATGCCACCCATAAGTCAAAACAACCGTTCAAAGAAGGGAAAAAAATAGCACATCGGCCCTCGCACCCGCCCCCAGACGTCCCAAAAGATTCCCCGCGCGCCTGCCCTCGCACACGGCCGCCGACGCCGGCGAAAGTCGCCCAGCTCGGGAAGGTCCAAAGAGGAAGACCATGAGCGCAGACCAGTCTGCGCTATGAGGGATCTGATGCGGAGGAGCGTAGCGTGATTCTGCTTCCTCATCCTCGCCATGGCCAATTTTGGATCTAGATCGGTGCTGTGATTAGCATCGCCACCATGTGGGAGAAAGTATAGCCTCACGCCGCACCTCCGCTCCTACAGCCCTGTGCTCGTCACGTTCCTGCGCGCCGGGAATCTGGCAAGGCCTACACGGTCGAGGCTCACATGGTCTTCTTCTAACTCGCGAGAGGATCCCGAGTTTGCTTTGCTCCCCGAGGTCAGCTCTAAGATGAGTTCTGGGCTCCTTCCAGTACATAGTTTGCTGGCAAAGTCTAATAGCTGAATCACACATGCTCTTTATTTTACTTCTGGTGAGGTGTACATTTGCATATGAACTGAATGTCGTTGGACATATAAACATTTAACGCTGCTTAGTTCTTGCTCAATCAAGTTCTCTTATGGAATTATATTAGGCTGATTTTCTATAGATTTGGTAATTATATAATTATATTTTAGTTTACTCTAGCCGGGGTGTACATTTGCATATGAACTGAACATCATTGGACTTAAAAATTTAACGCTGCTTAGTTCTTGCTCAATCCAGATTTTTTATGGAATTATTAGGTTGATTTGCTACAAATATGGTAATGATATCATCTCACAGTTGTATGTCGACTCCAAACAATTGGGTATGCCTTTCCCGTCCGTACGAGGGTGCTGCGCTTCCCCTTCGTCTCTGTCGCCCAACATCCTCCCCCCCCCCTCCCCCGGATGCTACTCTCCTCTCCCCTCCGATCATCTGAAAGGGATCCTCTCTACCTTGACCACGCCTGGCCGAGCCGCGCGAGCTCCCCAACGAGATGGCCAGGAGAGCCATCACGCCTGGACACCCGTGTGTTGTTCCTTTGTCTGAATTTGTGTGTATGTTAAAACGACTACAACAAGCAGTTTTGTTCTCTGAATTGTGTGTATATGGAATAGCAATCGCAAAAATAGGAGAAAATAAATTACTCCAAAGCTGATTTGGGGTAGATAGATATGATTGCATCTATTTCTCTGTATTGTTCAGTTGCAACAATGGGATTTTCTCTTGTAAAGGGTACATGACCAGTACAATTTATTAAACCAAATGATATGATAAAGAAGATTGCAAATTAGGTGCTAAGTTTTTATTTCTTTTCAAGAGTATTGATGTACAATGAATCAGGGAACTAACTCCTTCTCCGAACCTATTGTATTACAAATGGTACAAACCAAAAATCAAAATGAAATATATGATATTTTGAGTTGAGAGATAGAAATTACATCTTATAGCTTTCAAGGTTTGTTAGCAGTATTAATTTTTTTTTTTGAGATAACAACTGATGGCATTTCAATCAATGGCGAAACCGATTACAAACGACTCCAGAAAAAAAGAAAATACAATATGATCCCATACTTTTGCAAGAATGACCTCACACCATACTTCCAAAGCACCATGAAGCCCATCGTCCTCATCGTCACCACCCAAATACAGGTACCAGACCCAGAAGCAGCACATCTTCAGACACCCTCGAATCACCGCCGCCACTATCGCCACAATGGGCTTTGAACACCGCAAGAGTGCCCACCCCGGGAGGTGAGAGCTAATATCCATATCCAGAACATCAGGTAGGCAGGAGATGGGGAAGACGAAGCAGTGCCACCGATCCCAGATCCCTAAGCAGTAGGTCCCAACCACCGACATCACGTCGAGCCGCATCTTCCCCTCGCCACCATGGCCGGCCAGAAGAAGCTTCACACCGCGACAGTCGCATCACAAAAAAAGACCCTGAAAAACCCTAACGAGGAAGACAGTGGTGCCATCCTCTTCCACTACCTCGCCACCACGGCCGACCGAGGGGAAGACAATAGCAACAGCAGTCCTCCGACACCCGAACAGACTCCCGGAACTCCACGGCCATGTCGGAAGTCGACCACACCTGGAGAAACCGCCCTCCCCAGATCCACAGATCTAAGAGGAAAACAGGCCAGCAGCTCGCCGACGCCGCCACAAGTGGCCTTGCCGAGATGGGGATCGAGCTCCGACACCCTTATTCTGACTCGACGCCGCCTCCACCATCCCGACGACGTCTCCCGAAACCCTACCCATCTTCCAGATCATCCGCTGGTCTCCGGCGCCCCCCACAGAGGGGCCGCCACACCTCATCACCTCTGGCCCCCCTAGAGCCTCCAGAACGCCGCCCATCGCCGGAGTGAGGCGCCACCTCCCCGACTTGGCCGGAATCGACGAGATCCGCCGCCGCCACCGCGCCCCCAGGGCTTTGCCTGGCGACGCCCCCGGCGGCGGCGGCGGGAGGGGGATCTCCTGAGCGGGGGAGGCCTCGAGGTGGCCGGCGGAGGCGCCCCGGTGCGGCCCGGCGCGGCCGCACGGGGACGGGGGCGAGAGACGGGGTCGGGGTTAGCAGTATTAAATTATTTACAGCTGTTGCAGCGCACCAGCACTTCCATGTGCAATATGCACGGTGAAAAGAATTTTGAAGTTGCAATGGAGCTCCATATCGTCGTGTGAATTGTGTCAGTCAATTGAGGATGGAATTGGTGTCATCAGGCGAGTCCCCGTGCGAGGCTGTGACTCATCTCGATGATTTTTTTAATTAACACATAATTTTCTATTTATTTAGTTTTTATAAAAATAATTTATTATTTATTGACCCGTTGCAACGCATGGGTATTGTGCTAGTCAGTGGTAATATATGTACAATACAGAGTGTTACGGTGTCATTTTTTCTCAGGGTCTTCCCCATGTAGGACGATTTGATATATTTTAAGTTTTTCTTTATATCTCTTCGTATTTTGGTGAATCTTTTCTTCTCGCCCAATTCTCATTCAATCGTTTCAAATAATTTTGTCCAAAATACATTAATATAATGTAGAATTTTTAATCTAGGTAAGAATAAGGTGTTCATGCGGGATATCTTTGGATTGTCCCATCCAGTATCTACTTAGTAAAAGAACTGTTGCGGATTTTGGGGATCCGGAATAATTTCCTCAATCTTCTAGAATACACGTCAAATACATGAGAAATAAACAAGACCTAATTACGTAAATACTCCATGCATAGACAATTCTTCCGCACCCAACCAACATGATCGTGATCGACTGATGGAATTTATTTGAGGTGACATACATGCCGGAGGAGGAGCACACAATCCCTGAACAATCGACGGTGACTTGCTGAAAGATCATCGTCATATTGACCATGCGACCGGAGCACCTAAGAACGCACCTTTTAGAAATAAATATTGACGGCAACTTGCTGAAATGCTGAAATCCAGTATTAGTAGAGACTAGCTCGCTTGTTATGTCAAGTGGATTATCTATATCTACATCGACTAAAATTTTGTTATGCCTAAGTCAAAATGTAACTTTCATTTAGTTCACTAGTGGAAAAAAGGGGCTTTAGTTCCGGTTGTCCAACTGAGACTAACAAAGCGGGACTAAAGTTCCCCACCTTTATTCCTGGTTGCTCACGAACTGGGACTAAAGGTCCTTCACGTGACTCTGGGTCATGTGCTATGGCTTTAGGACCCTTTAGTCTCGGTTGGAGCCACCAACCGGGACTAAAGATCCTTTTAGAATTTTTGGTAGAAATTTTGAAAAAAAAATGAATTTATTTTTTAGAATTTTTTGAATTTCTCTATTTTCAAATATTTGAATTGTTTGACAGTTTTCACTCTAATCTTCCCTATTCTCATATCAAATTACATACTCATGGTCCTCACTTCTCGATCGATCACCTATCTTCACACTGTTCCATCCTTAGCACGCTTAACTTCTCCATTCCTTCCGTACTAGCTTCCAAGATTGTGCGAGGGACTTCTTAATAATACTATGCCATGAATTATATTAACCCTTAGAATTTAATAACATATGATTTATTTTTTGAATTATAAATAATTTTAAAATAAGCAACAATGGTTAAGTAATAATAAGCAACAGTGAATTCCAAATAATCTTTATGCATAATTCAATTATTAATTAAAAAACGAAAATATTTCCAAAAAATATTCAAAAAAACTAAAAAATTCCAAAATAATTAAAAACTAACATAACCAACAAAATAAATTTCAATTTTTCAAAAAAATTAATTTTTATTATTTTTTGACAAAATCTAAAATCTTCCGGCTTTCATATTTCCTTTTGAAATTTTGAGAAACAAGAATTTGTGCAAACGGCCTATGGCCATTGAAATCAGGTGTATCTTTTTGCATAGATAGTTTTCATATATTAAACATTTTTTTCCCAATCCGTAGGCAGAACTTATAACTGTTTTAATTTGGAATAACCTTTTTTTGCAAAAAAAATACTCTCTCCGACCCATATTACTCTTCGCTAATATGAATATATCTAGCACTAAAATATGTCTAGATACATCTACATTAGCGAAGAGTAATATGTGTCAGAGGAAGTATCAAAATTTAAAATTCTAAATTTTCCCTAAAATTTGGTTGCGTGAGGTACATGCATGTCAAAGGATTTTGAAATTTGAAGTTTTTATCATTTTTGTTTATTTTATTTGACCGTTTTTTCTGTGGGAAGGGGGAGGGGATAGGCATGAGAAGAAAAATAGATGTGCACCCATTAATCCCGGTTGAACCTACCAACCGGGACTAATGGCATCTTCAGCGGCCCGACCCAAACGGACAAATGCGGTCTATTTGTGTCCACCGAACAAAAAGGCCAACCCAGCGGAACGACCCATTTTGTTTTTTATCTGTGTTTTAGACCTAACAGACCTATTTGTCCACCGGATTTGGTCAGGTTTGGATCAGCCCGGACACAGACGGAACGTCCGGGTGTCCGCGCCGGACACAGCTGAGTCGACCTGTCATCCTCACCTCCATTTGTTTTCTTTTTTCTTTTCTTTTCCTTTTCTCCTCCACAACACTCCTCTAGAGTCATTGCCAGGTTCCGTCACCGGCCAAGCCCGATCACTGGCAAAGTCCTTGAGCGAGCATGCAGCCATCCAAGATCCAGGCGACGCAGGCGTCCAAGATCCGGGCGACGCTGTTACCTCGGCGGCTACCAGAAATTCACGCGTGGCAGCGGCCTCTGCTGCTCAAGCGCTTGGCGACGGCCGCCTCCACAGAGGCGCAGGCAGCACGCGGGAGCGGTGGCGCCATCTCGAAGCGCGCAGGCAGCCGGGGCGCGCCCTCTCCGCATCTGGATCAAGCAAGAGGACCTCGCTGGAGACCGAGGGGAGCGGGATGGCGATGGGAGGTCTAGCTCGCCGGAGCTCTCGGGCAGCGTTGACGGGAGGTCTAGCTCGCCGGAGCTCTCGCCGGGAGGTCTAGCTCGCGTGCTTCTCCGCGTCCTGCCAGTGAAGAAGCCGGTGATGCCAGGGAAGAAGACGATGATGACATGTGGGGTCCATGGCGGACAGGCAGACCCATTTTTTACCGCTGGGTGCAGTGTACTACCTAAACGGACATGGATCGAATATGTGTTCACGGGCCGACCCAAATAGACAAATTCAGACAACTTCAGACACAGAATCAGACTAAAGCTTCCTGGTCTACATTTTTGTTTGAACCAGAACTAATGTGAGCATTAGTCGTGAGCCGAATTGTTTGGAGACTAAAAAGAGTGTATGGAAGTCCTTTTTCTGCTAGTGGTTGGACTTTGTATTAAAATAAAGTTTTTTTACGAGTAAAATAGGAACTTCATTAAGCAGGCGGGGTTACAAAGTGATCAAGATCTAGCAACTGAAGATTATCATCAGGTCTAGCAGAGTTTGTAAGAACATGACTAACTTGAACCTGTGATCGTTCATAATGGTACAAACTCTACCACAATTCACTAGAGCACGAAAGCTCTACTACCCAAAAAACGAAGGGAGATCTATCCTGTACGGAGTTTGTTGTAGTAGCTACCACTTGAGAGCAATCGATCTCCACAATGACTGAAAGCTGAGAGTGTTGGAGAGCTAGGCTTAACCCTTCCATGCAAGCACGAATTTGAGCTTCTAATGGAGCTTCACAATATTCCAAAAACCCACAAGCAGAAAAAAGGGCAAACCCTCTGCATCACCTAGTACCATTCCTAGACCCGCCGTGTGATCTGAAGCTTGAAACGATCCGTCCAATATGAGATTTGACCCAGCCTGTCGGGGGTGTAACCCATGCTTTATATGTCCCCTTCTTCACCAAAATGGGAGAGGACAGGAAGGCAGAGATTAACAAGGGTTGTTTCCCTTTCAGGGTTGCATCAGTCGGCACATCTTTAATATTGCGAATCAAATTCAGGTAGCTACTTAAGAAGCACTTCGAGCTCTCCACAGGCGGCAACACTTTATCATGGGTGGCTTCGTTGCGTGTAAACCATGCGCGCCAGGCAACCAGTAGGGTAGTATCCGCCTGGTGATCCGGAAGGTTTGAGATAACAGCTTGAAACCAATGGTGATCCGACCAGTTCCAGGGCAGACGGCAGACTCCACACCATCCTCATTCTCTTCCAAAGTCGACGGGCGTGCGGGCATTCAGCCAGGGCATGGACAACACTCTCTAGCCTTGCACCACAAATGTTACAGACTCCCGTAACACGCATACCACGGTGTCGTTTATTCTCTTCAGTCGCTAGTCCATTCGAGGCAGCCCTCCAAGCAAAAATTATTACCTTGGGAGGTACTGAAGAGCACCATATCATGGCCCAAGAAGGATCGTTCCCTCCAGAACTAGAAGCAGCTATGTTACATTGCTCAGTTAGATCAGCCAACCCTAGCTTGTAAGCACTGCGTACAGTAAAAATACCAGAGGGTTCCGGCTGCCAAGCCAGTACATCATAATCCAATCGCCGAGATGGTTTGATCCGTAGGATAGCTTCAGCATCAACTGGTACAAAGAGACTGCGAACCAAGTTAACTTTCCAATTACATCTTCATTTATAAGAGTAGATACTTTCTGGTACCTCTGATTCCTTCTTGGAGTAAGAGTCTTGCAATATGATGATCTAGGTATCCAACTACCCCTCCAGATACGGATACTGTGCCCATTGCCAACTTGCCTGATGAGACCTTTCTTCAAAAGTTCGAGACAAAAGATATTACAGTCCACGTAGAAGAAGGGTTGCCAGTAAACACCGTGTCAATCAACTCCCCGTTCGGGTAGTAACGAGCCTTTAGAACCCGGGCACACAGGCTGTCTAGGAAGGCTAGCAAGCGCCAAGCCTGACGAGCTAAAAGCGCTTGGTTGAAAACTCGCATATCCCTAAAACCGAGGTCACCCTGGTTCTTAGGTTTCTTCATTTTAGCCCAACTGATCCAGTGTGCTTTCCTTTTGCCATTCTCCACTCCCCACCAATAGTTCCTCACTAATATGGTAAGATCCTCACATAGAGAACCAGGTAGTTTAAACATCCCCATGATATAAGTCGGGATGGCTTGAATTACCGCCTTAATCGGAATTTCTTTCGCACTCTGTGCTAACAGGTTATCATCCCACTCCAAAACACGCTTCATAATCCTTGACTGTAGATTGTCAAATTTTCTCCAGTGCATACGCCCATCTAGTTGGGAGTCCAAGATATTTGGTTCAAAGTTTTGTTGCTCCACTTGCAGAACGGCACGGATAGCCAATTGAGTACCTTGTGGACATGCATTACTAAAAAGGATAGAGCACTTCATGAGGTTCAACAACTGTCCCGTACACATTGCATATACTTTCTAAAGTATTCTTCACACATAGAGCTTGTTCTTCAGTAGCCTTGAAAAATAGTAGCGTATCATCTGCAAACAGGAGTGTGAAATACCAGGAGCTCTCCTGCACACCCTAATAGGAGTAACTAAAACAAAGTTGCACTTACCACATAGCATATGTGATATGTGGTGAGCAATCTAAAAACAATATCAAAAACAAAGTTGCACTTTTTACAAAATAACTTTAGACACGTAATAAAATCTTACACTTGGCTTAAAGTTGACAAAACCGATTTTTTTGTTCTATCAAATTTATAATTATACTCTATATGTGTGTGCCATGTTTTAGAGGCATCTAAACTCTAAGTGAGCAACTATGACACCGAATAGGGATAGTCCTTCGATCAAGATATTCTCATTCTTTTACACCGACAGATGACAAGACAAGGTTCATTCTTATCGGTAAAATAGAAGTAGTTACTTCGCAATCACGTGAGAAAGTAGCATGGTTGAAAAATCGGAACATATTGCGTGATACTTCAGAATTACTTTTTATTTTGACTTCTACAGGAAATCGAACAATGAAGAAACTAGAAAGATGGTATATGCTCCCAAGAGAGGTTACCAAAGGAAGCCACACAACGCATAATTTCAATATGGAGAGATGATAGGGATGGTATATGCTCCTTCCACCCTGTTGCCGCCGGAGGAAGCCAGCCAATAGCGGACAGCGGCATCCTTGCATCTCCCAGTTGTCCCTTTTTTCTCTAGCCCTAGCAATTTTTGCCATCTTCCACAATCTTGGTCGCCCTTCTGTACCTTGATCTAGATGATCCCATGTCGCGAACTATTGATCTGCAGTGCAGCAGCCCCCTTGCTGGGGCAACATGTTGGTGGCCTGCAAAGGCGTCCATGGCCAGGCTATGCTGGCGAGTTCAGCAACCGGTGGCGGCGGTGTCAAACTTTGCCAGCATAGCGTTGCTGAGTGGTGGTCATACCTGGTGCTTGGAGGCCACCTGCAGGCCCAAAAAAGTATCAGCATCAGATGCACCCATAGATATTCATTGTCCTTGCGCGAGAGCCTTGTATACGCAAGCGTACGTACTTGCGGCCGATGGCTATGTGCGCTGAAGATGGCGAGTTCTTCTGTTGGAGGACTTCCCGCCAGCTTCACCCCAGGCTTGATTTACCGAAGATGTGCACCTCTCTGCCCGGTAGAACTACCATGTCATAGGCAAATCTGTTTGGGTGGCTTTGAGGAGGCACTTCTTGAGGACCTACTTTTGTCAACACCACCGGGTACGTCGACCATGGCATCTTTGGCTGCGATTACCATGGTGCTGACATTGTTGGGGATATCAAGATGGTTGTGTCGGATGACCACCGATTCTTGATGGCTCATGTCGAATTCGAGGTTTCAAGATGGAGGTGGGGTTTTGGATGTGGTGAAGACTATTAGCTGGATAATCGGTGTTATGCAGCATGCTTGGTAAGAGGGGGCAGCAACACAGGGGGACTTCGTTCTTGGTGGTGCTCTTTAGGAACCTACTTTTGATTTTCTGTGTGAAAATCTTAGGCCTAACCTTTACTGGTTGTACCTAGCAATGGCATATCTCTATTCGTCTCCTTGTTGAAGCATTATCTCGAGTTTAGTCAGGGTGAAAACCTATGGTATGATGATTATGCGATGATGATGATGTTCGTGCATTTTTCCCTTCCCGAGGTGTCGTTATTAGAGAATCTTTTTTGAGTGTGGTGCGGACATTGTTGCCGATAGTTCCTACTGCTCTAGATAAGTTTGCCAGAGATTTTTTCCTTTTTATTTTCTTTTATTTGTGTGCATCCTTGATGTCTTTCTCGATATCATAGTTATCACAGGCTAGGTGCAATTGGTATCTGCTTTTACTCTCTCCATTTATTAAAGCTTGTCGCTGATATGAATGTATCTAGAAACTAAACGTGTCGAGATACATTTTATTAGGGATAGGTTTTATGGAGGAAGTACTAATATATTCTCATTATAAAAAAGAGGGATGGGCACAATCGGTATGTGCTAGACGAAAGGAGGAAGCATATAGGAGTCGCCCATCTCAGACCTGACATCACTATTAGTGGAGCTCAGCCCGTCCGTCTGGCCGAAGGACGATGACCCTGACCTTCTATAGACTCCAAGATATAAATCCTATTGATATTCTCCATCATGCATGCTACTTTGCTGGTAACTAAGTATTATACTAAAGTCATGGTCAACTTCAATTGAAAAAAGTTCTTGTATTTCTAGAAGATGTACATGCCTCTAGGGCTTCAACGTGGGCAGGCGGTCTGGCGTCAACAGCCTTCCAGTCGATATGGGGATCCAGAGGTACTTGACAGGGAAGGGTGCCAGCTGGCACTCCATAACCGCCACTGCCTCCATGGCTTCCTCCTCCAAGCATGCAATCATAGATTCCGAGCACTTTCAGCCTAGATGCCTCCCCAAAGAGTCCAAGGACTGCACGTATTCAACACAGTTTTGTCTCATTTGGAGGCAAAAGATAACTACATCATCTGCATAGAACGAAATAGACAAGCGCTAGCAGTGACGATTCCCCTGCTGAAGAAGTGGCACCAGAGGTGTTGTTGGCAAGGGGTGTATGGAGGTGGCGTCATGGGCATCTGCTGCATGCATCCTTGAATACTTGTGGCAGTGGCAAGTTCGACAACCATTGCTCGAGCGCCAACAAGCGCTGCACCAACCCAACACGGGGCATCAGGTCTTCTCGTTGGCGCATGAAGGTCTCCAACTGCTTCCTGAAGATATTCATATGCTCCAAAGCCTCGGTCTCGATTTCTTTGCCCTCCATCATAGATGACTCTGACACCAGAAGGAACAATCTCTAACTACCCTAAGCCTAATAGGAAGTAATAATATTGTGAATTCTAATGCTTTCTTGATAATGGGAGAAGCCCAATATATTGGAGAAAGTAATAATACTATGAATTATGATGCTTTATTGGTCGTGGGAAAAGCCCATTATATAGGAGGAGTATCTTGGTTGACAAGCAGACTCAAAGGATATATAATTTGGACTCTGAAACTGATCTAAATAGGACTTTGCACCTAATCTAAATTTAAGCATAATCAATAGTATATAATAGGAATCCTAGCCACTTTGGGTTGGACCAGAAGGTGGTACAATCAAGGCCAGGCCCTCCTATCATATGTAGTTCCCCACATAAGGGCATGTACAATGGTTAAGAATGCGTGCATTCTCTTAGCCATCCACATCATTTAGATAAAGAACTAGATATGACTTATTCATTGTATTGTCTCTTATTGTTATCCGTAACAATTAATGAGAAAAACAAACAATTAATAAGAAATAACTATTTTTTAGCAAGAAATTAGTTTGCTGAGAGAAGATAGATGGTACAATAAAATAGCCTTCTTATTTCCTAAGGATCATCCCTTAGCTAAGAGAAGACAACCTTCTCTTTCTTATTTTTCTCTCCTCTAATAAAAAAAATTATATGGGGCACCTTACGGCAAGGCTAACGTCACCCTATTATACGTCCCCTAACACGTTGAGTTGATACTTAGAAACAACAGACTGATGGGTTCCAACAACACAATGATGCAACATGGTGTAGTGATAATTTTCCCCCATTCTCATTATTCAGCAATGCATCCATTATAATGTATACATGCTTTTGTGCTCCATATATATATCACCCACAATTAGGTAGATGTCATATGATTTAACGAAGATGGTTTTAATGCCTCAATCTTATAAGGGTGGAATATCCCGAGGCATGCAGTTATATTCACTGTAGGTAGCTTACACTAAAATCTTATAGAAGATATCTCTATGAACTAACCGAAAATTAGTTCCATATAAAATGGAAATAATCAAACATTTTGCCACTTCACCATTAATTTAACTCTTGACCTGCTACCAGTTAAGTTTCCACTTTTGTACCTATTCACTAGAAGGGTAGCATAAGTGTTGTGGAGTATTGCAGGTTGTTACCAATTGACTAATTGCCGCATGTCAATCTTGTTGGCGATCTGGTGCGAGGTTTCGGCTTCAAAACCTTTCCGAAGAACTTCTTGTGGCGCATAGATTCATCATGCTTTAACACGAGCCATAGTCATCAACGCAATCCTCCATATCATAGAACACTTTCGGAAATCATCCTACAAGTTATATCTAAGGGTCAAGCTAATTAGTGTCAGGTAGTGCCTCCATGTAGCCTCTATGCCGCTCATCTCGTATTTTGTGTCTTCCACCTGACGCTGCACACCCTTGATCTGCTTTGTACAACATGGACAGGAGCGGCTTCATCACTACTGTGCCAACGCTAACAAGAGCAACCTCCATTGCTTCCTTCTGCTATTTGGGATTTCTGGATCTTACAGTAGGAGAAGTGATGTGTTGGTTTGGAAGGAGAAAAAGGTTCGCATGAAGGATTGCGGCTGCTGTAGTAGTGTATTGAGAACTGAAAAGTAGTGAATCTCCAATGTTCACAGTCAAACTATACATGATTTTGGCAAAAAAAAAAAGAAGTCAAATTATAGTCTGCTCTAGTAATTGGGAAGTGCTTGTAAAAATCCAATACAAGTCGTTGCTAAATTCAATCAAATTTTATGGTCCAAAATTCAGATACTTACTAAAAGGCAAGAAAATTGCATGATCTTTTTATAAATTATGTCATGACATCAATGAATGAATGACATTGCACTTGTATTAGTCATCACCAATTGCAGTCTTTTCCCCATCCCCTTTGATTCATCTAGGAAACACAGGTTCTGAACGGATTGTAAGGAACTGAAGACGCGAGGCCGGCTCAAAGGTGCGCCTAAGATACCCTATTTTTCTTTAGCACTTGAATTATGCTGCAGTACGAGAACTGGGAAGTTCTTGTAAAAACCCAATACAGGTCGTTGCTGAATTCAATCAAATATGACTGTCCAAAATCCAGATACTTACTAAAAGATAAGAGACTTGCAGGACCTTTTTAGTTGTGTCATGACATCAGTAAATTACATTCGCACTTGTATTAGTCATCACAAACTGAACTCTTTTCCCATCCCCTTTCATTCATCTAGGGAACAGAGGTTCTGAACTGAATTTTCAAGTGAGGAACTGCTTAGTCCATAGAAGACGTCAGGCTGGCTCAAAGGTGCGCCTAAGATGTCCCATTAGTTGTTTATGTTGTTGGATCTATAGATACTAACATTAGGTACCACTTTGCTGAGCATGGTAACAAAAATAAGTGGGGCCTAGCGGAGTTCATAGCAGTAATTCTCGTTGTTGGTACACTAGTCAAATATCATTCTTAAGAATAATTGACGGAGTTAAATAACATTGCACTCACAATAATAACTTGAAGGCCTCAACCCAAAAACAGAAAATTGATTTCAATTTTCTTTTATGCTTCTTTCCTGGATAAATCACCTGAAAGAGATCAAAACAAGTAGGTATTGTTTACAATGTTGCATACAAACAGTATATTTCAGACAGAATCTGAATAAAAGTCTAAAACTGAACTATACCTTGCCAAGTTTATCACTCAGTTTACTTTATACATGCGCAGTATGCCAGTACATCATTCTTAACTTTCAGGCTCAGTAATTGCAGCCAATGCAACCATTGCACAAGCAATGAATCTCCAAAGCCCATGTATAGGAAGTACTAACTGCATGAAACAAAACTAGGCAACTAATAAAGAGTTCATTGAGCAAAGTAATAGCAACCCTGTCTTTTTTGTTTCCAGACAACAATATTGCACTTAATATGGGGACCCAAAAACTGGTTAAACTATGATTCTATGAAGATGAGCCATGTCCGACCAAAAAAATAAATCATCCGAGTGCATTTTGACTAAGCTAAAAGGATCTTCCACAAATTGATTATCTCCTGCAATCAGTTCCAGAAGTGCAACTCAGTTTTCTGGGGCAGATGCAACAGATTGTGTGCAAATCTATAGGAGCGCAGGTAACTAAATTCAGGGATTAGTCTGAAACAAAGATGACACCAGCTTACTATATAGGCCTCCGACTTCTCTAATTCTAATTTGGGTTAACCAAATTTTCTCTAAAACAATGGTATAATCCCTCGGCCGGAATACCATACAGCGGCGCGCATAGAGGCGTCGGCGTGGCAATAATAAGCCTCCTTGCCGGGCTGCGTATGGGCTGGTATGAAGCTGGAGGTTCAAGGATCCTGTACCCCTTCTGCGGGAACATGGCGTCGAGATCGTCGTCAGAGAGAGGCCTGCTGCGCTCCTCAAAGTCTCGCTCCCACGGCAGGTGTGGGTACTGCTCCGGACTCGTTGAGCCACGGGCAGCAATCTGGCTAGCTGTTGGCGTGGCAAGATACTCTGCTCCGAGTGGTGTCTCGTCATCCCATGTCCACCTCTGCTTCTGGGGCGTCTCATCATCCCATCTCGACCTCCTCTGCTTCTTCGGTGCCTCATCATCCCATCTCGATCTCTGCTTCTTGGGTGTCGCTAAATCAGAGCCATCGTCGTCCCATGCTGAGCTAGTGTTCTTGGCCCCCGCGGCGGCGCTAGCATCCCACCTGTCGCGTCGCTTCACCGGCTGCTTCAGCTTTTCCTTAATTTTAGCGATTTCACGCAGCAACTCTTCCTTCCGGTGCTGCAGCACGTTCTCGCGCATGGCGTCGGCGTAGGTCCGCACGGAGGGGCCCGGGGTGGCCTCCCCCGCGGCGAAGGCGTCGTGGCGCTCCGGAGATAAGTAGCGGTGGAGGCGGCGGCGCCGATACTCGTCCTCGCGATCGATGATGCGGCGGGACTTGCCGTTGGTGGCGTGGTCTTCCTGGTCGCTGGGGAGGACGGCGTCGTAGCCCGTGTATGACGCGAGGCGAGGAGCCAAGGTAGGGCTGGCGGCGGATAGGTCGTCCTCGTCCCCGGATGCCGGGATAGAGGTGACGTAGCCGTCGAAGCGGTTGCCGGCGGCGCCGTAGAGGTCGGTGTCGAAAGCGCCATCCAGCTTGCGGCGCTCCTCCTGCGCCCGTGCGAGCGGCAGGTCGATCCCGCCCATGGCGCTCGGTAATCGGGGGAGGCGATTCATCAGGGTTCAGCGAGATTGTTTTAGACGAGTTCGGCGAGAGCGCTCCGTGACCCGAGAGATTGGGGAGGTAATATGGGACTAGATGAAAGGAGGGATTGATCGGTACAGTTGATTCGTTGCCGACTTGCGGCGATGACTTTGACTATTGATTTCCAAACAATCATCATGCTTAGACATAATATTTCATAAATCGATTTATCATCGGAAACTCAAAGCCCTTATTTACTTGTCGAGTACTATTTGAAGGGATGGGATCAGGTTGTTCCGAATCCTGAAAAATCTCAAATAGTTTGTTTATTACGCCGGGTTTGAAAAATATAATTTTGAGATATCTCCGTGAATTTCCCTCCCAAACTATTGTATTTTCATTTATATCAAGACTCCCCACCAAACTAGTGTATTTTAAAAAAGGGTATTTAAAAAGAATGAAGGGGACTGCATGAAACGCCAAGTTCGACAACGCCAACAAAAACCCTAGATAGAAAACCTACACCTACGGTTGGTATATCCAGGGGAGTGAGAGGAGCCATGCCTCTCTCGCCTCCATTCCGGCTAGCAAAATTTATCATGTCGAATGCCTTACTTTTAGCATGAAACTTTTGTTTTTTTACACACGTCACATGATGCATCGATTTGTCGTGAAACGACTTTGTAGACATGTAGCACGTGAAGATGTACATGCAAATATTTTTGTTTTAATTTTTTTGACATTTTGAAATATATCAAATATGTATTTCAAGATAAAGTAAGCATATGTTTCAAGGAGCCAAAACACCACTCCAAAATCAAAGAGTTTTTTCCAAGAAAGTTGGTATTAGCTCTTGATACGAAATTCATCACAAACATAACGGCACAAAGACGAGAAGGAGACAAAAAAGTAAAAAAAAAGGAATAGTACTAAAGATTCTAGCATAGGATCATTGAGTTGAATAATATGCAGTCCTATCAACAGACAAATCTATAGGTACATTCCAGTCGGTCTCTGCCCATGACAACTTTTAAGGGAGTTATTGGTAAACTGAAAAGTGTAAACTATGTAAGGATTTAACTGGCAGATACTTTACTTTATTTTTGTGTTGGACGTGGTCACTATCAACCATTCAAGATTTATTCTTGCAAAATTTAGGCATTCAAAATCATCATTAGGCCAATTGTAGTTTAATTTGAGGATAAATGTTGTCTTGGACGAGAATTTTATGTTGGAAAATACACATTTATGAATTCCCAATAAGGTTATCCAAGAGTAACATAAAACTATTCATTGGGGCCTTGTTAATCAATTGGTGCATAGCGGACCCAATTTTGTTTTGTTCCAAGGACATGGAAATTCCATCTAAAGGACGCAGATCGCTAAGCAAGTGTGGTGTGTCCACAATACTAAACCCCCACGTCGTGTTGCTTATGGATATGATTTGACTTGTTGGTTGGTCCAAGTTCAATAATGTAGATATGTAGTAATTTTATTTATAAAGGTTGCCATGGTGATTTGAATTGAAAGATAACACATTGTTCTCTTAGCATTGCTCCCAGCGATGTCAACATTGTGCAGAAATCCTTGTTGGTCTCTACAAGATGTGAGTTGTAAAAATGTGCTTATGGTCAGTCATGTAGTAAGAGCATGAAGAAGGGAGGAGCACAACGGCAATCTAACGTGTGTCATGTGTGTGGCTGGGCCACGTCGTATCGTGGTCGTCATCACATGTACGGCATCGGTCGATCGGGTCAGGCTCGAAGGTGTGGGCAGTGGGCCCCACATGTCATCCAATCAGCCCACACCACAACTCGTCGCAAACAGAGCAGAGCAGAGCAGGCACGCCTGAAAACTGCCAGCCGCTCCCCTCTCCCTCACCTCCGATTCCGATCTGCCCCCCTTCCATATAAGCCTCACCACCGACTCTAACTTCCCTCCCACAAGCGCAATCCGGCAACCGCCATGGGAGGAGGCGAACAGCTGTCTCGGAAGAGGCGCAAGGATGACGGCAACGGCCTCGCCGGGAAGGACGCGGCCGAGCCGACGACCGGCGCGGGAGTCCTCGGCGTGCTGAAGACGAAGCCCGACATCGATCTCGACGCTGCGAGGGCCGCGGGCGACCCACCGCGCCGACGACCACCGCGCCCAAGCTCGGCGCCGCGCTGGAAGCCGACGCCGCGAGGGCCGCGGCGAGGAGCAAGGTTGCTCCCGCGCTCGACATCGACGCTGCGGCCACAGTCGACGCAGACGCCGCGAGGGCCGCGGCGAGGAGCGCCGCGCTCGACATCGACCTCGACATCGACGACGCAAACGCCGGGAGGGCCGCGGCGAGGAGCGCCGCGCTCGACATCGACCTCGACCTCGACGCACACGCCGCGAGGACGAAGGCTGCGGCCGCCGTCGACGCAGACGCCGCGAGGAGGAAGTCTGCGGCCGCGGTCGAGACGGCGTGGAGGAAGGCTCTTGCCGACCTCGACGCCTCGAGGAGCAAGGCTACGGCCGCGCTCGACGCCGCGCCGACGCTCAACGCCGCGCCGCTCGACCTCGTCGCGATGAAGACGGAGGACGTCCCGGTCTGCATGTTCGACGTTGATCCTAACTCTTCCTACGTACACTGGCTCCCCTCAGACCGCTCCGACAAGGGAGAGATCAGGTACCTTCCCGCTAACACCTCGCAGAAGCAGATCTATACTACCGCAGCTAGTCTTCTCTCCGCGCACCATTTCTCGATTGTCGCGCGTGAACGCGCTGCTGAGAAGGCTGCTGCGAAGGCTCGCAAGGAGGAAGCCCGTCGCGCCCGCAGAGCAGAACGAGCGACCAATGACAAGCTGTGGAAGAAGAAGGCGCCCGCCACTTCGACTGTCCCCTCCGACGCGCGCAGGTTGATCGCGCCTGTGTATACCTGTGCTGAAACAGGTCCGAATGGGCAGCTTGTCTGTCGCGAGATGATGATCAGCGCCCTTGACATGGCACTCGCTGGAATAGTGGTCGGCCCCAACTATCCCTACGCAGAGCCTCCAGCCCCTCCCCTTGAAGATCCTCAACCAGATCCTCCGGATGTGACTTCTTCCTCCTCCTCCTCCGACGATGAAGAGGAGGATGAGTCCGATTGATTGATACTTCCTTGCAACTTGATTGTGATCCAATTGTTGCTAAGCTGTGAATTTGGATATTCCTGGGAACCGAATGTTCAATGTTTTTGCCAAATCTTGATACATGATTGTGTCCGGATGCTTATGATGTGTAAACTCTGCTGGCAATGCATTACACATATCAGCCTTACTGCCTTTCCTGGGATTGCATTGCACATATGCATCATTAATTTGTGTTGTTATTCTTGGTTTTGCATTGCACATATATTATATATCTGCACTTGCACTTTTTCACTGAGAGCAACATTATCATCGGTACAAGAGTATTCTCAGTACAAAATTACATTACAAGTTAATTTCACCACATTGCATTCCACAGACAGGTACAGCAAGTAGTACACACACTACATCTCCACTTGCACTTCATCATACAGTAACTGGTACAAACCCACATCTGCACTGACACTACATTACATACAGAAACACTGCCTTCAGTTTTTGACTATGCTCAGCATTACATTTCCACTTGCACTTCATCATATACAGTTACTAGTACAGACCCACATCTGCACTGACACTACATTACATACAGCAACACTGCCTTCAGTTGTTAACTATGCTCAGCACGCTGCACCCACCCCCAGAAGAAGATAGCCATGTCCTTCATTATGGCGGCATCGATCTGGGTCAAAATGCAGGAGGTCTTGCTGCAGGTATAACGTCTACTAGATTCTGATGCGCGACCCCAGTCATGTACATAGTGTTCCTTGCATGACTCCAGGAAGAAACAAAGCAGGCATCAGGAACCACAAACTGCTATTAAATTGGACCTGAAACAAGTTACCTGACACTAACACCATATGAAAGTGATGACTTAGTTTTCATCTTCTTGGGCAGTCTCCCCCTTGAGTCTTCTATGATAGCTGCATATGCCTAAACATAGTTTAAACGGAATATGAGTTAGCAGAGGGAAGTGGAAATATACCTATTGGGGCTATGTACATGAACTGGTCTCGCATAGAAGAAGATAGTTCACCTGTTGTCTGTTGAAGCCTCGCCAGATGTTGCCGGTAATTCTTTTGGATTTTCAGTAATAGACGAAGCGAGCCGACAGAAGAATAATGCAAGGAATTAAAGGTACATCAAGTATAAATAAGAATTATCAAACGTGTGACTAATAGGTTAAATCT